>OX438806.1:23610384-24252152 GCA_949316475.1 Hypomecis punctinalis
CGAATGTACAAAAAATGCTGAAATCTTCCTTTGCCAAAATAAATTTGCTTTTCATGTCCTTTTTACAAACATAAATCACATGCCAAAAAGTAGCTTTGACAAATTATCTAAAGACATAAAACGTAGTAAATCCTAATTTCCTCTTTCAGTGTTACCTACTAGGTCTTGTACTTTCTTGTTCATGTTTTTTTGTAATAAGAAATACTAATTTGATGTTATACACCATACCGCTATGGATCATCAAAATTTTATCGAAAGCGTTTTCTTTTGATAGTTGGTACGGAACCCTAAAACGGACCAAAGACAAAATCAGAGCAACTCACGACTTCAGCCGGTCGGTGACAAAACGTTTTTACGCCTTGGCCTTACAGTTGTTCCGTTGTTTTGTTCCTTTTGTTCTTTTGTTTTGTTCATTCTTGTTTTGTTTACTTTGGTTTGTTTCTCGTTATGGGGTTTTAATTAAGTTTTAATGTTATCTCGCGGCTCCCGTTGTTTATTGTAAGAATTTTTGGGTACAGTATTTTGAGGATTGATTAGGTATTGTTTTGTGGAATAATTTAATTCATGTTTTTTTTAATTATATTATTTTACTGCACTGTACAGTACCAGCCTTTTTAATAGTCCACTGCAGGACGTAGGCCTACCCAAGAAGGGTGATTGGGCCATATCCACCACGCTGGCCCAGTGCGGGTTGGTGTATTTTACTGATATGCAAATAATTGTTGCAAGATGGGTATAATGCTGGGCACTGCTGCAACTGCTGCTGGCTTGTGCATTTGGATTATTTTTATTTATCTATGAAAAATCTAATTGGTTTTTGTGTATTATATTATATGTTGGTTGTGCTTAGTAAAAATACCAATAAAAATAATAAAATAAGTTTTTTGTTAAAATAATAGCTAGACAAACAGAATAGGTACTTAGGATAAATAAAAGTAACTAAATGTTGAACTTTTTTTAAGACAGTGTAGACACATCCATGGTGTTGAGTAAAACACTGCATACATGACATTTCATTGCAAAAAATAATAATATCAAAAATATCTGTTGAGGACTTCATTGCCTGAACAAACCTAACATGGATTTTAAGGCCACTTATATGTTATTAAACGTTATTATTAGTTTAAATTTAAATACAAACAAAATGCATTGTAATATGCTCCTAACTTGGAGTACAGTTGAGTTTAAATACTACCATAAGAACCCATATGGAATTATTGTCAATACCAAACCAAAAATGTAGAATAACCCTAACACTACATCAGCATGAAATAATGATATTCGAATACTTATATCAATTACTAATAACAAAGAAAGGTTACATATGAAAACGCATATAACCCCAATTACGGCAAAGTTAAATTGGAAAATATACTCGTATTTAAACGTAATTACCCTTCTTAGTATCAATTACAATAAAATTGCTTCGCGTAAAATTCTCTACTAGAAAAATGTTGAAAATGACTAACAATCCGTATTTGTTGGTAATTAAAATACGTATCAGCACAGATCGTGTAAAAGCAGAAAGATAACTCCAGTCATCATTAATGTACCAAGATACCGTAGCAGAGAATAGAGAAACAGCAAAATATTTCGACAAATCGTAGCCAATACAGGCACAAACACAGACTTTTGTATGTAAGCTATAATACATGTTATCTTCGACGTATAAAATAGCCAGCCGGGGTAGTAAGTCACTTTTACACACGTCGAAATGAGTTCTTTTCGTGGCTTTTTGTGGTCGCATGCTTGTCTAGCTGGCATTGGTTTATGCGCATGAATTTAAACCAAAATTTATTTCGAGATGATCATTATGAAATTTATAAACATGTAAGCAATTCAACTATTTGTTTGTTTTTTTTTGTCAAAACTATTTTACATATTGCTGGGCTCCTATTTCTATCTCCTACTTTTACGTTGTATTTTTTTTCTTTTATTTATAAATAAAGTTACGGTAGAAATTGCAAGGCAAAGAATATCCTCAGTTATAAATCCCAAAACACGGTAAAAGGTTGCTGAGTATGTTCATTTATCATATTTTTAAACAAAAACGTAGTCTAGAATACAGTATGTTTACTTATATTACGAAAATTATCCCATGATTCTATATGTAAAAAGATTGCGCATAACAGAAACATTTATTTGCTAAATTATATTATGAAAACATGGTTGTTTATTTTTATTCAGTCTCAAGCCTGCGATGAGGCATGCATCACAACTTTTTTACTTTATTTCAATTCTATTGTTTTTCATTATTCTGAGGTGAGAATGCGAAAAATATCTGCCTGCGATGACAGATGACATGATAATAATAATAAAGATGTCATCTGTCATCGCAGGCAGATATTTTTCCCATCCTCACCTCAGAATAATGAAAATTGAATGAATAATGTTAATTTAATCAACATCCTGATCCTCACTGTTTGTATGAAAATGTGTCAGATACTATTGTCGTAAGTAATCCTTCTATCTTACCATAATCTTTGGCTACAGCGAGCGGTCATAATGAGCTATAATACGACCGGCCGAGACGAATTATTGGAAAGTGAAAATGCTCGTTTGATTTCTACGCATTTTTCTCTGATTTCTATTATGTTATATTTTGTGTACGAAACTGTAGTCGACAATTCACTTGCTGACTGTTACTGACTGTCTACTTGACTGGATAACAGATTACCGCTGTTTTTTTCTAGCTATTTATTTCTATATTTCATTTTTGGACCTACGATGCTCTTGCATGTTGAGTTTAATAGTTTAATGTAGGTGTGCATCTGTATATATGTATGTCTGTGGCATTTGCTTCGTTACAGCTCTAGAAATATGAACTAATTTAATGCGATTTTTTCAGTTCTAAAACAATTCAAAGAAATACTCCCTCGGAGGCTCATTTACTTCATTATGATGTAGGACTTAAGTCTGAGACAAAAAATACAGAGATACACCGCTAGTCTTAATGGCAGAAAAAAATAGATATTACCAACTCAGTTTTTTCTACAACACCTTAGTTAAATATCTTTGTCCTATGAATAAACTGCGAGCAATACAAATATATTTTGTTTTTCTTAAAAATATAAACTGCTGCTTTTACAGGGTTATTTCTAATCAATTAGCATCCTTTTAGGGGCTTATTCTGTACATGAAAACTAACAACTTTTGTTCTGAGCCTTTTGTCAAAACTAAAAAAAAATGGTGTTCCATATAAAAATATCTTTCACCCGCGACCAAAAAAAATGGAATAGCTGCATGTTTTTTGACAAAAGTCGCAGAACAAAAGTTGTTAGTTGTGATGTACAGAATAAGTCCCTAAAACGATGCTAATTGATTAAAAATAACCCTGTATAGGTTAGTCAAACATCTGTTGTAAAATTAGCAAAACGAGAAAGGTGTACCCTTACAATTATTCGTGTTAAAAGCTCCATAAATAGTGAGGTGACTCGATAACGCGCACACAATGGCTGATAACAGATGGCTTTGCTAATTGCTTAGCTGCTAAAATATTAGCATGCTACAAACGTACGATTTGGAATCCAAAGAAACACTATTTATAAATAAAGTAGAGATGTTCTCGCCGTCCGGAATTTTAAACACCGGACTTTTATTTACAGTCCGGCAAGGGCGCTTTTTTGAATCCAGAGCGAGGTAAGGGATTCTAGAGTAGAATCCGGAGCGTAGCGAAAGATTCTTAAGTACAATCCTGAACGTAGCGCCCGAGCCAAAAATATATTTTGCGTCCGAGTGGTAGGTATACGCTACTTTTCATCAACTCTATGAGAAAACAAAAGGCGCCTTATATTTTTCTATAGTAACATTATTTAATAAAACGTAGAGTAACAATTAAATTGAAATTAAATGGTATCTAGAAATAAAACAAATGAAAACTTATACTTACATTCTTTTCACTAATTTTCTTGGCGCTAAACACAAACATTACAAATACTTCCAAATTCAAAAAGTGCGCGGCAAAGATCATTCCGTCGCGCTTGAAAGTTTCTTATGGAAAACACCTCTTTTGGGCGCACTTAAAGGCGAACCAAGTAGTCCTTTTCGAATAGATGTGATGAAAAATTAATTTAGTAACATGGCAAAGCAAAAACTTTAGTAGCAACTAGCTTCACAGATTCATAATTGTTTTATATCCTAATTTTGGTGTGCCCACAAATAAATTTATGTCCTCAAAATTAACCATTTACTTATTTTAATGATGCATTGAAATAATATCCTTCCTAACCTGTGTACTATACAAATCTAAAAGTGGATTTGTTGGATTGCTTGTTATTCACGCAGGCAACAAAGGTTCGGCAGAAATTGACTTGATTGTTTTCATGAATATATGTAGTTTATAAGTCAAAAAGTGTCATTGGTTCTAATATGACTTATTTTATTATATTAATTTTCATTAAATGGACGCGTGACCAAAATGCTGGTGTTTATTTGGCTCAACGTATAAGCATTTGCCATTCAGCGTGGCAATGCTGCCAGCATGCTGGGCACGCTGCCAACTGGCAGTGGGCTTGAGCACTTGGATTATCTTTAGACCTTCAAGGGTCTGTGGATGATCCAATTGCTTTCTATGTAGTAAGTAGTATTGTCATTATTAAAAAAAAAACATTTATTTGTATTCATAACTTGTATAGTTTACCAATACATAATCTGTATTACGCAAACAAAGCCGCGGATAAAAGCTTGTAACCGTCATAAACAACTAATAACATCCGGCAAAAACTATCACTCCATCTCTATTATTTACATTTCCTCGATAATCGACGTAAAGTTATCGGCTTCTCTACAGAATATTGACTATTCGATCAACATACAATCGAATATATTCGATTACACCCGACTATAACTCTTATTCTAAGTGGTATAACGATGATAAAAATAGTAATTATACTTTAATTATCACACGTTTGAAGCGGATAATGGTTTAAGAGACACGTAGGCTTCTTGGACTTTAATTAGTGGCCAGTAGCTTTAATGAAGATATTAAAGTGCTCATAAATATGTATTGTGGTAACGAAATTCTTATACGGGTGGAAGATAGAAACTAATATAGATTTTCCGTTTTAATTGTGCTGTTCGTTGCTTTTTCTACGTTTTTGATAACTACTAATAGGATGTCCAGCCATAAGACCTAATTATGGCCTGAATAAGACTGCATGATCACTGTAAATGCAAGCAGCTTCCAACCAATATTATAAGTGATTTAACTATAGCAGTATATGTCTAGCAGTAAGTAGACGTCATATAGGCAGGTATAGCTGCGTGGTGTTTTTGACCGACGAACCACCGGAGAAGGTACCTACTCAGTTCGACGCGTGTATTTTTTTAATATATAACCACGCATAACTTTTTTCCTAGTAGTCCGATTTCAATAATTATATTTTGATTGGAAAGAGTATACTTCGAAATTGGTCCCATTTAAATTTTATCGAAATCGGCCGAGCCATTTTTGATAAATCAACAATAATGTGAAAAATTCTACATTGATTCGTATGAAATATTCGCGAATTCTGTACACGGGTGAAGTCGGTCATGCTATTTTTTGCTAAAAATTATTATTATAGTCACAAGGGTTATGTGATTATTATTTTGATTGCCTTAACTTAGATACTTCACTTCTTTCACGGCTGTAGTTATTGCAGACTTGAGTTGTTAATTATCACAGACCATTTTATAAAAAATCCATCGCGCTGACTCAGTTGCGGGTTGGTTGGCAACCAACCCCCAAATCAAATGTATAAAGTGGTGAATACCACAGAGTTTTTTTCTACTGAGTATTTATTTGATATTATTTTTTTAGTTTCTTTAAACGTGGAGGTTTCAATTTGATATTAAAAAAAACTTCAAACAAATTTGACATATAAAAGTCCTTTTCATCAAAGAAGTCCCACGGAAAATTGGTAGAACTAATTTAAGCCTTAGAATATCGGATTTTGATATATCGGCCTTGCGATTGTGCTGCTGCATCTGCAAGACTTCTTTCATGAAATGGGCTCTACACTACAGTCAATAACTTACCTACCTTGAAATAAAGGAGCAATAAGAACGAAATGTAGTTTTTTTTTTTTTTTTTACTGTCAAATTACAAACCACAGACTCCAGGGTCTGTGCCTTTTGTTTACTAAAATATTCAATTATTCGATTTTACTGTACAAAAAGAGTTAGTACCTACAATAGAGATGGGTTAGTTTAAATTTTAGCCTAAGTTAGTAGTTTCGGTGCATTGCGTGAATGCCACAAGCAGACCGGCGACCCGCATGCAGCACCCGATCACGAGTGTGACGCATGTGCCAGCCATCGCTCTCCTCGACCATATTTTAGGGAAGAGAACGACCCGACACACGACGCCGCCGCAAGAAGGAGCCATCGATGGCGAGAATGAATGCTCAAGGCATGCACGCAATGCTAAACTCTAGATATTACACACTTGCTATGATTTATTTTGTGAAAGCGATCATTCGCAGAGTCCGAGGCTACGACTCTGTGTTACTCGGTGGTTTCAATTCTGCTTGTGATCACTCCCATGTCCTTCTATAACAACTCTGTTGCCTCCTCCCGGCCCAGAGCGTACGTAGTTTAAGGAACGAAATGTAGTTTAAATATCGACGGTAACGAGGATACCGAAGGATTACTTTTATTTACCGCTTAAAATGTGGAATATGGTTTGGAATCCTAAATTATTTTTTGTTAACAATTTGAATTTAGTACATCGCTATTGTATCGTTTTAATAAAGTTTATGCGCGGTAGTGAAACACCAATTTTCGGCAGGTGGGTCAGACAAAGGCTTTCGAATTTGCAAACAAGATGGCATGAAATTTGGGCACTGTAATTTACAATTCTGTTAGTGATTGTAGCTTTATACTTTAGCACAGACTTTACATCAGACGTAGGACGTTCGCCGGGCATTGGCTTGATCTATGAATTTCCAATAAGATCAGTGGCCAAGAGCTAACGGCTTGAATTCAGCAAGTCTACTATTTTCCCTTCGTTCTTAAATCATAACCTCGTAAAGGTACTCCGACCGTAGCCTTCTCGTTTCCTATTTATTCTTGGTTGCTTAAAAGAGATAGCTAATAGCGATAAGGCGTTTTAAAATGGTTTTCGTTTTGAATCGAGAGTATATTTGCCCATCTTCTCAATTGTTCTCTGGGCAAGTTTGAACTTAACTTGCCCAAAGTTAAGTTAGTGTTAAGTTATAGTTATAGTGGCGGTAGGATTATAACTTAAATAAGTTGACATGTAATGTTTATATCTATCTGCTTTAAAACGTCTACTACTGAGCATAGGCCTCCCGTATGGATCTCTGACTTAACCGATTATAAGCGATTTGTATCCAGCTTGACCCTGCGGCCTTAATGAGGTCGTCAGTCTACTTTATGGGTGGGTTTTACGCTATGCTTGCCCATACGTGATCTCAACTTGAGAACTTTTTAACGCCATGGTATCTCTCATAAGTTTCTGTGCTATGCGCCCCACTCACTGCCACTCTTTGACTGGCTTGGTGGATCAGTGGTTAGTGGCCCTAACTTCTGGGTTAAAGAGGCGTGGGTTGGATCCCCACCCAGGGCAAATATTTATGTGATGAACGTAAGTGTTTGATCTGTGTCTGGGTGTTATTTAGTTACCATCTATATAATTCTGTATTAAAAAAATAAGTATATGTATTATATCAGTCTCTGGCAGCCATATCACAAGCTTTGCTTAGTTTGGGGTCAGAGGCCGTGTGTAAGATGTCCCAAAATATTTATTTATTTATAATTTCTACTTTCTATGTCATTTATTTTGGTTCTTCTAAGGATCTCTATATACATTTCTCATTCGATATCGCAGAGAAACTCAGAGCCTAGACCTTTTCATAGCTCGTTGGGCTACTTGGAGCTTATTAATAAGGCCCATAGTGAGTCAAATTCTAGGTATACACTGCATTGAAACAACAATAACTAATTATTAATCGACAGGTGTATCCTATAAAGGCGTTCAAATTTGCAAACAAGACGGCCGTGTAATTTGGGCACTTCTTTTTATAATTATGACTTTGTAATTAGTATTTATTATTTTGAACACCGGGCTTGTAATGAGAACTGACATTGATATTATTATAGATGTAGTCAAGACCATTTAATTACTCGACAAATAAAATGAGGAAAGAATAAGTTTTTTGACGGTGTGTTATGTTTTTTCATAGAGTAGTTACCTACTGTATCTTGAAAAATATTTCTAGGTATCTACAAAAGATCTTCAGATGTATAATTATTGTAATATTAGTAATTGTTTTTTTTAAATGTCCTTAATGCCCTTAAACTTGGCTTCAGCAAGATAGCGGAAATACACTAAATATTTACCTATTCAAAACATAGATTTGAAGATGAATTTCCGCAAAGTAACGCCTGATTCAATCAACTATTTAAATATCTTTGTGGGCAAATGTCCTACACTGCACTTGCCGGTATTTAGTCTCTTCTCTAGAACTTTTCGACCGCATCGCTCAAAAGTCCTCCGTCTAAATGCCCTGCCCACTGCCATTTCAACTTCTCAATCTGCTGGGTTATGTCGGAAACTAGTATTTCCACGACTCACCTCATTCGATCTCGCAGACTTCGGATGGGTGACCGCGGGAGGCATTTACAACTGAGCGCTACCGTGGCTCGGATGACGCCTTAAATGGAATGGTTCTATTTTATTTATGTCTCGGTTTGGCCCATAAGTTACTAAGCTATTTAATACGTAACTGTACTGTATCAGCCTCTTTTAATAGTCCACTGCAGGACGTAGGCCTACCCACGAAGGGTGTTTGGGCCATATTCACCACGCTGGCCCAGTGCGGGTAGGTGGATTAACATACGCCATCGAATTTCTTCTACTGACATATGCCTCACGATGTTTTCCTTCACCGAAAAGCTATCGGTGTTAAATCCCGTACATAAATACCAAAGAACTCATTGGTACGGGACAGGGATTTGAACCCACGACCTCACGATTGTAAGGCGGGTGTCACTACCACTAGACCACTACGGCTTCAACAGGGGCGACAGCGGCGTAACAAATATGTATATTAAATATTTTTATCGGTTTTGATTTACCCACTACCTACTTACTACTTTGACCTACCTCAAATACTTTTATCTATTTAGACTTGAAAAGTAATGAACACGTTTTAATAATCATTTCTCGATTAGACAACACCAAGATAAAGCACCACATAACTCCTGACATCATAAACAATACCTACACGATGCCAACAAGAGTAGAATAATACTTTCATGAACAAATAAGGACTGGAACGTTTATGGAACCTTTTCTTAGTAAGAAAAGTTTGGAACTGTTGATAGGTGAAGCTAATGTGGGTATAATGTACTGTGACAAGGTTGTAGTTGTTTATGGGGTTGCGCAATCATCAACAGGGCTGCCAAATGCCATTTTTGTACAAAAAATATAGTAAAAGTAAGTTTTTAAAGAAATCACTGAAACCTATCTATATAAGAGCAAAGCTAAAAATACCCAAAACCAAAATTAACATAAACCACTCACTTATCTCTACAGTTTGTGAAGGATAAAATGGAACTTTTGTTGTTTTACTATTTAGGGTATTTTATGTAGCAACTTTAAAATGCAAGAGTCTCGCTCGGAGCGAATCCAGGCGAGCGATATTTACGATCCCCGAGCGAGCAGAGCAAGCAATGAGCGAGATGTTTTGACGTTTCATTAAAGCCGTGACATCTTCACACGAGCACGGTTATGCTGTTTATGGACGCTAGTTAGATTTAAGGGAAGTGTGCTCGTTTCAAATACGATATAAAATCGATTGAAAATTGTCCAACGACAATCAAAGGTTATTAAACATGGAACAGTTGTTGGATTTAAAGTTATCTCAATGATATTTTATATTTCTATGAAACGAGTGTATTTACTATAAAAAAGCATTTTAAGGCAACATTAAAAATTTTTCTTACTTTTAATTACCGATTATTGTACAAGTAGGTAGTAACCCTAAAATGAAAGAGTCTCGCTCGGAGCGAATCCAGGCGAACGATATTTACGATCCCCGAGCGAGCAGAGCAATCAATGAGCGAGATGTTTTGACGTTTCATTAGAACCGTGACATCTTCATACGGGCCCGAGGCTGTTTATGGATGCTAGTTAGATTTAAGAAAAGTGTGCTTGTTTCAAATACGATAGATCATGCACAAAATTGCTAAAATCGATTGGAAATTGTCCTACGACAATCAAATTTTGCTAAACGTGGAATAGTATTTGGATTTAAAGTTATCTGAAAGATATTTTATATTTCTATAAAACGAGTGGATATACTATCAAATAAGCATTTTGAGGCTATAGTAATAATTTTCGGCACGTTTGACTACCGATTCTTATACACTTACACAAGTAGTAACCCTATAATGCAAGAGTCTCGCTCGGAGCCAATCCAGGCGAGCGATATTTACGATCCCCGAGCGAGCAGAGCAATCAATGAGCGAGATGTTTTGACGTTTCATTAGAGCCGTGACATCTTCATACAGGCTCGGGGCTGTTTATGGACGCTAGTTGGGTTCCCGTGGGGTATGGTCGTAGACTAGACTAGTGATGTTCTAATAATACAATCGATACTTAAATGTGATTTAATCGATGGATGTATCAATAGTAATGTAACCGATCAATTGTTATTTTATCAATTCAGCCATACAGACATTCATCGGCCATAGGACGTTAACTGCTGGACATAGGCCATCCCTACGGATCTTTAATAAGTCTGGCTGGAAGTAGTAGCATAATTTATATCTATAGAGATCCAAAGTGTGGTACCTATCTAAAAACTAAAATGAAATGTTGCTATTAATTCTACGTATTATATTTTATTTGCATTTCAAACCTCTTAATTTTTTTCACAAAACATAAATTCAAGACATAATTCAATACTCTTCTTACAACATTTATTTAAAATAAAATTTGATTGTATTGTAATGCTTGCTGTCTTTATAAAGAACAAAATAGTTAATTATTTCAAAATAATTGTCTAGTTGATAAATCTCAGTGCGAATGTTATACTGGTTCGCAATAGGTTCATATTATTGCCCTAGATATCAACGTAGAAACAATTAACAACACTGAATGGTTTTGGAATATTATTTCTAAATATCAGATTTTCCAATATCCTACAGCTAATTCCATGAAAATAATTATGAAAATTTAAAAGTTGTAGGTAATTCATTCATAAATGGCCAACCTATATACACAAGGTAACAAGAAATAAAAACCGGACAAGTGCGAGTCAGGCTCGCACACCGAGGGTTCCGTGCAAATCTTGGAAATTTCACAAAATTGTAATGTTGAATCTTTATAGGATAAATAATTATCGAAAAAAGATTTTTTTTTTACTTTTTTCAAATGTATCAAAAATTACACATCGTTATTCTGTTTTAGCACATGATACGATTTACTCATTTTGATACGCCTATATATTTTGTATTTTTTTGTGATTAAATTTAAAATGTACATTTTTTAGATTTATTCTTATATGTGTACGCTAAGACAGTGCTTCTTGACAAATTTCATAGTTCTAGGTCAACTGTAAGTACCCTGTAGGTTTTGATTTTCTTGAGTATCAAAATATGCTGTTTTTTACGACATAAACGGCTCTAACATATTTCTATGGTAGAAGTTTGATTTTATCACAACTGTAAGAAACCATAATTATATATACGTATATAGTTTAAATTTCAGCTCGTTATCTTTACGCATTTTTAGATAAAAGGTCTTACTCTCTTTGACATACGGACAGATGGATAAAAAAGAGATCCTATAAGGGTTCCGTTTTTTCCTTTTGAGGTACGGAACTCTAAAAAAGTTATTTTTAAACTGTGGTATAAAATGCAAATTATAATTATAAAGATTGCTAATAAAAGATAGTTTGGTACAAATTTAAGACATGTAAACGACCTACAATAGTTAAAAAGTAGTTTAAATGATCATTACGGTAAGTAGTACTATTTTAGCATACAAATGATAAATTAAAACGACACTAGGTATATTAAAATAATGCTAAATTGTAAAAAATGTTCAGTCATTAAACGAATATAAAATTCACAGCTTGCATTCACATGCACCATTATCGATTACAATCGATTTAAATCGATGCCGAATAATTCGTATAGTAATTGAGCGCACGCGCAAGAAATGCCGTGTTCTGTATTCGAATAGTTTTATCGATATTTAACGGCCGAAAGTTGCGATTATCGCGACCGTATCGGCGTTAAAATCGGAAAATTACAGTTAGTAATAAGCATCACTATCGTCGGCGAGAGTTGATCCGATTCTTATGCCTTGTTTACACACGCGCTTGCACGAGGCTAACTACGAATAGAAAAAAAATCTATGGGATTTATCAAACTGAAAACAGTCCACCCGTGACCACGGCCGATGCAACTCGGTCGAAACGTCGGGATGATGAGGTATTTATTTATCTCGTAATTTTAGTGCGTGATTAG
Organism: Hypomecis punctinalis; assembly: GCA_949316475.1. NCBI lineage: Eukaryota > Metazoa > Arthropoda > Insecta > Lepidoptera > Geometridae > Hypomecis > Hypomecis punctinalis. Next base: position 23,622,868 of record OX438806.1, read on the forward strand.
TCCCGTAGTACCTATATAGGTATAATAATAATTTATTGACATGAAAATGAAATATTTTAAGAAAAATTAAATATAAATATAATAATAAACTGTAAACAGTAACGCGTTTGACCTGTCTGGGTATTCAAAGAATTTATGTTTTCCTAGACGTCAACTGACATGGTCAAAACATAACTATATTACTGGATCGTCGGTAAACGTAATAAAACTCAGCATACTTAAAACGTGCTCATATGAAATACAAATTATTTTAAGTATTAATAGTTACTCTATAACAATGTAACTACCTATGTGTGTGTAATTATCATTTACGTTTGAATTAAATAAGTAAGTTTGTATAGGCCAGGTGGCTACCCCAGGGCTTGAATTAAAGACCTTGTAAAACGACGGGTAAATTGTAATTTGCCAATGAATTAATATAAGTATGAAAACACTAGGTTATCCACTATTTCTACACTTAGCAGCAGGAGTCGCGCTTAGAAAATAATATTAAAAATTATAAAAATTCCAGATCATTATTATCATAGAAATACAGCCAAGAACCATATCAATAATATCAACTTTTTAACAAAAAACTACCTCAACGTTAGTTAATTTTTTTGGAAAATAGGACGCTACTAAACAGATATATAAACACACCACTGTATAAACACGTACTTGGAACAAGTAATTTTTTTTCGTTGGGGTTTCAAAACTGAGCTATTTAAATCGTATTCTACTAGCTCAGATGAGCAAACGTAGAATAAATACCAGGCCTTTTAATTATTGAAATACAGACGATAATCACATCGGTAACATAATATATTTTTGATCAACTTTTGATCAAAAATGTGCTTCAACATTGGTCAATTTGTTTGAAAGATATGACTGTACAAAACAAATATTTAAACACACCTATGCAAACATACTTATAACATGCATTTTTCTATTGGGGTTTCAAAACTGATCTATTTAAAGAACTACCTACCTTTATTCTACTAGCTCAGATGAGCAGACGTAAACGCCGTACAAATTACGAGGCCAATTGAAGCGAGAGGTGCAAATGTAAACTATCTATTAAATCGAACAATGTAACTGCTGAATTAAATTTCTGTTTCCCGTTGCTTACTGTTTTTGCGATTCATTTAGATTCAATTTTAGCTCAATATTTAATTCATGAGAATGAGTTTTGTAGTTTCCAATCTTGTTATTTTCACTCCGTAACAAAGTATTTAATTGATCCGTACAGTCCGTGAAACTGGGGGTTTATTAGATAAATAAAATTGATCTAATAAATTAACCAAATTTACGACGCAACCGTGAATGGGTTGGTGGATTAACAAACTGTATCGAATTTATTCTATAGACCTATGCAGTTGCCCTATGATGTTCATCGATACATTTAATGACTTCATTACTACGTTACCAGGATTTGAACTCACGACCTCACAATTCTAGAGCCTTTTGCCACAAGTACAATTGTACTTTCTTACACATAAATTATTCTCGTTAAATAATTACATGTGGGGCCTAAACCATCTTGATCCTAGATATATATTTCGATTCTCATTCTTCCCATTAAACAGCCATAAACCCGTTAAAAAGCCCATCGCCGCACATAAATACACAACCCACTAACAAAAAGGGTCAGAAAAAAGTCGAGGAGTAGGCCTTCGGACCAGGAGTGCATCAGATAGAAGAGGTTTTAATTGAGCTACACTGGTCTTTCTGATTTATGTTGCGGCCCCGCCAAAAGTCATTTTCATTTCGCGCCTGAGGTTTTTGACACACGGTCGAATTATTGTGAAGACAAGCTGGCAAAACAATTAAATATTATTATACCTTATGCTCCTTATTTCCTTTCTAAAATCTTATATAGGCACGGTACCGATATTTGACCCACGTCCACAACCTTTGATCGTGTATCTGTCCAGATTAATGATATTTAAATGATACTTTTTTTTAGTTAAAATTTACTAACCATAGACTCCAGGGTCTGTGCCCTTTGTTAACTAAAATTTACAATTATTTTATTATACTGTACAAAGAGAGTTAGTAGGTTCTATAATTCTTAGACAAAGTTAGTCAATGCACTGCGTGAATGCCACGAGCAGCAGCGGCGACCCGCAAGCAGCACCCGATCACGAGTGTGACACTGTGCCAGCCATCGCTCTTCTCGATCATATTTGAGGGAGGAGAACGACCCGATAACTGATGACTAAATTATATTTCAATGGTCTAGATACCGTAATGGCTGAGCAAAACGGTTCAAAAGATATTATCTATTTATATGGATCATAAACTAGTGAATTTTGACAGTTTAGAAACAATATGTACGCGCACAATTTCAAAAAACGGGGCCGTTTTGTTTATTATGAAGAAGATATATTAAAAAAAAATATTAGGTATTCAGAGAAAAATCTAACCAAGATGGTATATGCATCATTTGGAAGCTTGCTTTATGGACTTAAATAAAATATTTAGACAATTTATATTTTTTATCCCTCCATTTTTTTTAAATGATAGAAATAAATTGTATGGAAAATGAAAATACAGCCACATTTATTTAGCCATTTTAATATGCGTTCCATATTAATATAATAGTTCTTTACATCTCTCAGGTAAGTAGGTTCTTATTACCTTCAAATGGGGCTTGTAGGTGACTAGTTAGCGCTCTAGGGTAATAATGTAGCTAGAAAAGCCCTAGGGCGGTAAGTAATCTACTATAAAAGGTCGATAAAACGTTATCGTCAGCATTATGTAAAGTGAGAGAACTCGTAACTCCGTAAGTGAATAAAAGGTGAGATTTGACGATGTATAAATTGATCTTGTCTTATATACCTCTCAATTTCAATAAAGTGTTTTATTCTTATAATGCCGGTCTTTTTCTTCTTACCTCACAATTGAGATGTAAAGCAGAATAGTTAGCTCGGGTGTAAGCACCAATTGCACCCTCGAACTATAGGTGCCCTCGCTGCGCTCGTGCGCCTAAATATCTCGGCTGCAATTAATGCCTTACAGCTCTTGGCTACTAATCTACTATTAACGTACATTACCTCATTATTCCATATTTACGTATATTGTCATATTTTGATAAAATTATAGAATTCATAAAACGTTAGTTCATCTAGTTAGAGCAATATATCAACAAAGTCATTAAGAATTGGGTCTAATTGATAAAAATGCTTCGATTTTAGCTATTCTAAAGTTGCTCACTCAGAGTTGCCAGGAATAGTTTACCTATTCTGTCAGATATATTAATTTATCCAAAGAAATTCAAAATTAATTTACCTACATATGCTGGCCAAACATTTCGAACGTGTGTCAGACGTAAAAGATCTCACGACAGATAGTCCTGGTACTCCCAGCCTCTTTACAGTTTGTTTTTATGCTTCATTTTGGCGAAATAAAGCACCCAGGGTCATACATAGCCGATCGATGCGATTACGTAGTGGCTACCGTGGTAACACGTTGAGTTACTGAAAGGGAACTATTTGTAACAATTTATTGTTATATGGAGGCCACAAATCAAAGAAACAAGATTTTCTGTTTTGTAAAAAAAGAGTACACATGGAATCTTTAACACTACAGTTTTAAAGGTTTTTAAAAATCGTACTTTTTATATAGGATTTCGTTCCCAAAGGGCAAAAACGAGATCCTATTACAGACAAGCAAACGGACAGCGGAGTCTTAGTAACAGTACTAATACTCCGCTGTCCGTCTGCTTGTCTGTCTGTCACCATGATGTCCCTATCTCATGAATGGCGAACGTTGAAATTTTTACAGAAGATGTATTTCTGTTGCCGCTATAAGAATACTAAAAACAGAATAAAATAGATGTTTGGGAAGGATCAAATAACATACATGATTTTTTGCCGGTTTTTTGCTAGATAATAATAATGGCTTGAAATAATCACAGAATCGACTGCCTCGGTGGCTCAGTGGTTAGTGACCCTAACTTCTGGATCAAAGAGGCGTGGGTTCGATCCCCACCCAGGGCAAATATTTATGTGATGAACATAAGTGTTTGCTCTGTGTCTGGGTGTTATTTAGTTACTATCTATATAAGTATGTATTTAAAAATAATTATATGTAGTATATCAGTCTCTGGCAGCCATATCACAAGCTTTGCTTAGTTTGGGGTCAGAGGCCGTGTGTAAGATGTCCCAAAAATATTTATTATATTTATTTGTATAGGTATAAGTCGTGAGTTGGGAGAGCGTCGGGCTAGTGATCTGAAGGGGCAGGTTCAAGTCCTGCGTTCGCGACAAATTTTTGAATTTTTAATCACAAATAATAACTTTAAAATTCAAAAGAATTCATTGGTACGAGACTGAGACACAATACATAAATCATCAAGTAAATAATTCCACCTCGCCGTCGCACAGGTGTGTCCGAATCCCCATACATTAATCACTGATATTGAATTTTCATCAGCTGCGGGGTTAGGCGTGATCCTGTTCATCATCATGCCTGGTTTATGGCTGCCATTATTGTTGGTCACTTGATGGAGTAGGCTTGATTAAACATGAATGTTTGTTTAATTAAATTGTGGGAATTTTGAATGGGTTGCATTTTTAACATACCTCAAAAAAAAAAACAGGTTCTCGATTGGCATGTTTACTGGGTATACAAAATAATTATTACAATCAAATTATTAAAAAATATGAAAAAGATTATTAAAAAATATTGTACACTTTTTTTTTAATCAAACAATAAAATTACAAAGATAATCCTTGTCAAAGTTTGGGAGTGGCGGAACTTTAACGGGCTATTTCTTTAGCAACTTTTGTTAAATTGACAATATGAAAAATACGTACCTATCCTATACCTAATATATTTTTGCTCTATTTTTTGTCGGTTAATCTTTTTGGAAGGATATTTATATTATTTTAATAAATAACCCTGTTACGAACAGAATTTTGATGACTTTATTTTTGTTTCATAGATCATGGCTTCAGAAGTAGTCTCATTTTAAATTTTATCTTAATCGGTTCAAATATTGCAGAAAAATCAACATTAATGTAAAAATTACATATGATGATACACATGTATCATCGACTTAGTAATGTAATGATCTTGAATCAATCTTATTCAGGCTCGCTCCGTGATTTAAACAATACATATCGTCGAATTCAGAATTCCACCTCGCCGTCGCACAGGTATGTCCGGATCCCCATACATTAATCACTGATATTGAATTTTCATCAGCTGCAGGGTTAGGCGTGATTCAGTTCATCATCATGCCTGGTTTATGGCTTCCATTATTGTTGGTCACTTGATGGAGTAGTCTTGATTAAGCAACTTTTGGCACGATGGATGACCTAGAGTGGCATTTCAAACTGAGCGTTACTATGGATCGGATGACACGTTATACTGTAGGTTTTGGTTGCTGTGACCGTTTAGCCATGTCAGAGGCCTTCAGATGATTTTAAAACTCTGACACCAGGGCTAGCCTCCCCGGCCTGTACGAACTTACGAAATATTAAACTGAATAAGTGAATATATTAAAGTCATGTTCAACCGACATACTACTGATGATAAATCGGGATTCTCGCGCCGTGACCAGTTGGAACTCACGTCTCTTCTGTAAGGCTTACATGGAGGCTTCTTACTATTTAAAAAATACCTAATAATTTTTGACAAAACGGAAGAGACCTACTCGAATCGATGTATTTTTTTAATGTGTGAAAACACGCTAAAATTTTGACATAGTAGTCCAATTTTGATATTTTATTTTTTATTGGAAAGAATTCTTATATCCCAAAATTGATCTAATATAAATTTTATTGATATTAGTTAAATAGTTTTTTGATAAATCAGCAATAATAATTTATGAATAATTTTTGATGTCCATGCATCGTTTTGAACGAACAATTTGAATTTTGTAGCCTTTACGCCTGGCGGTGAACGATGCTGTGGTCAAAGAGGACATTTTTTGTACTTTACAACTTGAGAATAAGTTTTATTACAATAATTATTGTTCGCAAAAGTAGCATGACCGACTTTACCCGTGTACATAATTCGCAAATATTTCCCACGGATCGAAGTAGCATTTTTTACATTATTGTTGATTTATCAAAAATGGCTCAGCTGATTTCGATAACATTAAAATGGGACCAACTTCGAAGTATATTCTTTTCAATAAAAATATAATTATCGAAATCGGACCACTATGTAAAAAGTTATGCGTGGTTATACTTAAAAAAATATACGCGTCGAATTGAGTAGGTACCTTCTCCGGTGGTTTGTCGGTCAAAAACACCAAGCAGCTATACCTACCTATATGACGTCTACTTACTGCTAGACATAGACTGCTTTAGTTAAATAACTTATAAAATTGGTTGGAAGATGCTTTGTGTAAATGACACATAAAAAAATATACGCGTCGAATTGAGTACCTCCGGTCCGGTTCGTCGGTCAAAAAATAGAAAGAGCCTCAACTCATCACCAAAATGCCGGTCTTTATTTCAATCAATGTCCAACACCAAAACCATGATTTATTTTTCGCAAATTAGCAGAAGACAAAAGACCAAAAGTTGGATGAATAATTCTAATTTTCAATTCATTAGTTCAATCAATTCTAAAATTAGTAAATTTTCATATTTGCAATTACAATACGTATTGTACCCTGACTCCATGTAATCCGAACCAACACACGGTGTGAAATCAGTACAGTGATAAGCTAACGACCGTTCCTTACGAATACCTCTCCTCTCGTCGTATCAATTGGACGGGACGCGATCTCGCTGCCACGGATTCAATTAATTGGATCAGTGACACTGTTCAAACACTGATTTGAAACGCTTTTCTTTTTTTTATTGTAGGTAGGATTACTTCGATGGAGTTTGAGTGAAATAATTTACTCAAAAAAAAAATACATAATACTTTTCATAATGTATTCAATTAATTGGATCAATGTCACTGCTGAAACAGTGATTTGAAATTTGCCCTGTTCGCAATGTTATATCGCACTTAATTGAATTTTATATGGAATTAATGATAAGGTGCTAATTCTTACGCATAGAATTATTTATAGGCATAAAATAGGATCATAACATTTTATAAGTGCTTATGTGTGCTTGTCCAGTTACGACATTACCCGAAAACTTTTCAAATCAATTGAGGGCGAGATCACCTCAATGGATTCAGTTCATTAGATCATTGACATTGTTCAAACATTGATTTTAAACGATTTTCGTAGCGATTTAAAGTATAATAAAGTATAGTAAGTAATTGGTTTTCTATGTGTTGGTAAATTTGAATGGCCTATTATGGTACAGTTTACGATTATAATAATATTATGATGATATGAATTGATTGAGCGGGACGCGATCTTGGATTCAATTAATTGGATCAGCGATACTGTTAATTCACTTACGCCTTTCGTAGTATTTCAATGCAATTGGATTTTCTGTAGATCTGAATTAAACAATTGTAAGTTATTCCCTTATTATTTCCAGTTATTTCCTGAATGAAGTAACTTTAAAACACTTTTTGTGAACAATATATTATGGGATCATGATTATGCTTAAGCCTTAAAAAGCTTTTTAAAGAAACAGAAGCAAAAAGTAAGTAGTATGTGATTGTTTGTGAATAATGTTTTATTTAAATAACACAAATTAATATAAAAGGCGTCTTTTAATTACTAAGTAGGTAAGTAAGTTTGTAAAAATCAGGTGGCTAGCCCTGCTCACATTTAGTTCATCTAAAGTAATTTAAATACTACTTCTGCATAATCATTTTTAACTAGGATAGATACCTAGTCTAATTATGTTTACCGTATTGAGCAATGGAGTAGCATTGTTCAATATAAGGACATTATAAATTAAAACAATGTGATCTGTTGAATTTGTGATAGCGTGTGTTTGTCTGTAAACGCCTTAAAGTTAAAGTTTTAATGATACTCGTAACTTGCTAATACTTCCCTATGACGTAAGAAAAATATTAAAATACGTTTAACGAAGAACCTATATTATTTTATAATTAATCGCTAGTCACGCAGCTTGCACAGCAAAAAGCTGATATTTTTTATGACAACCTGTCAATTACTCTAGCCTAGCCCTTACAGGTATTAATAATTGAAGTAAATTGAATATATTTTTTATTTTCACACCCAGCGTCAATTCTAAAACATCGCATTTTTCTAAATAAAGCTATTTGAATTTCAGTACGGACACGTCCGCACTTCACGGCGGGTAGACATCAAATGAGCTAATATGTCAATCTCTTGTCGTTTCGTTTCACACAACTGACGGGGCAGTTGGTGCGAATCGATGTCACCGACGCGTGCAACGGAACGCTATAATTGGTTCATATGAATAACAATTGATTGGTTGTTAGTTTGCAGTCAAACTTGATACTAAATAATGAAGGACAGGTTATTAAAAACTGTCACTCTTGTTTCTATTAGCAATAATTGAAGAATTGGTAATATTGGCAATTAAATAGAATATGCACGGCTATATTGAAAATAAATAATGACTGGAAAATATAATGGTAATTTTATTTTTAATATGGAAGTCTGGTAAATGGTAAACTATGGATATTTAATTCTTGATTTTTTAATTTGCTCTTCAATTTTGCTAATGATTAGTAAATATAAAATAGGTACTTTGCAAGGCTATCTTGCCTGAAAGAAATCGCCATGGGTGATAAGGCCGCCACTTTATAATCATATTTTTGTCGTATATGTGTAAATAGTGTTTATTTTTCATATTGTGGTTGTAAATAAAGAGTTTTATCTGTCTGTCTGTCTGTCTTGACTGCAGAAAAATATTTCAGTGATTTTAGCAATATAGTTTTATGTACGCTTTACAATCTAAGTGCCAATTTAGGTTCCTAATAATATTTATTTAGTCAAAAATCATACGACACAATCTGGTACTTCATTTGATGTGTGACAAAGTAATGGTACAATAATTTCACATGTAGGTATAATCCACTAATATAATAACATAGTCTAAAGTCTTAAAAGATTTTTTTTTCAATGATTGCAAGAAATAAATTATCTAATACTCAATTTCATTGTTAGTGTAGGCGTTTATTTGTTTAAGAGTTATTCAAATATCGGACCAATAATTCACAACACTCAGGGGACCAATAAAGCGGTGTCCACAAATAATTCTAAATTCAAATTATTCGAAAAATTTACAAAATCGTAATTTTAAATATAGAATAAAGGGTCGTTATAACTCTTCGGGGTTCCCACAGAGCGCGTTGACAGCCAATGATTTAGCATCTCATTGCTCCTTAATTAACGCGACTGTTGGACCTGTTGACATCTCTTTCTGACCTATCATATTTTGATTATAAAACTAGCTTTGTCCTTGTCTAGTGGTAAAATTGAGACATCTTTTGGAGTGATTTATGCGAGAGTATCGAAGAATTCTATCGAGTTGTTTACTTTCTGGATTAGTGGTAAGTAAGGTTATGTTAATTTGGTCGGTATCGTACTGTAGTCGGTCGTAAAGAAACTTCCTTTTAACTCATGGTTTATGAGCTCAAGTGGTTCTTTCGGTAGTTGTTTTATGAGATAAAGTGGAATTCATAGCCAGATATTACCGCGATTTATATGAGTTTTGGGAAAGTAATCTATAAATAAAAAAAAACATAATCATTATCAGCCGTAGGACGCCCATTGGTGGACATAGGCCTCCCCTAGAAAGTTTCAACAAGCCCGTTTGGAAGCGGCCTGTATCCCGTAGTCTTAATAATAATATTAGATATTAAGGTTTTTTAAAGGTTTGTCTACCTTAAAAATAACGAATGTATATTATAAGTACCGAGCGAATACTTACTAAGAGGGTAGTAATTATGATATATCATATTATTTATAAGCTCTTCTAATGTACCTAATTCGTTACCTGTTTCGTAATTGAAGCTAAATATAGCTTCAATTACAGAAACAGGTTAGACTTTCGCGCTCAAGTAGTGAAGCATCAAAAACTACTATAAAACAGAATAGTTTTTACCGTGCTCGTTTTACTATCTCAAATCGGGGTTAAGATTTGCAAAGCAAAAATAAACAGTCAAAACTGCTCGAAACATACCTACTTACCTAATACTTAAAGAGTGAAAAAAAGAAACTGTCGTCTACAACTTACTCTAGTTAGACCATACGTTAACTTAGCATTTTAAAGTTTCATATCAAGTTATAAGTTCATTGTTCAAGACTTCAGAAGCGTGAAAAGGGTTTTGTCACGTCCTCGCGTGTCACGCTCCTCGTTATACAGGCGTGATAATAAACGGGACGGTTTGTTGGTTTTCCAACGCAACTTTGTATGCATTTTATTACGGGTTTCTAGCTTATAGTGTAATATTCTTATGGCTATATTTTATAACGCCTCTTTTACAATAAAATATTAAAAAAATATATTTAAAATATTCGTTTCAGATTTATCTACTCGGTTGTACGTATAAGCTGTTACAAACATCCAAAGATTTTTTTTTCATTTATAGCAGTTATCCTATCCTACTAATATTATAAACGCGAAAGTTTGTGAGGATGTTACTCTTTCACGCAAAAACTACTAAACTTTGCAATAATATAGCTTATATATCAGAATAACACATAGGCTATAAATTATAATGATATTGTTCAAAAATCAAAATATCATGCGTGCGAAGCCGCGGGTAAAAACTAGTTTAAAATATACATAAATCAATTCCAAAAAATTTGGTTGCCTGTAACATCGTATTATTATTACACATTAAACGAATTTTTTAACGTTACCTAATCTAGGAAACATTATAATAAATCGTTCCAATCCAGAAAATAAAATTGCCATATCCTTATTCTCGTAGAATCATAACTATGCAGAACATAAAATATGTTAACATCTAAATATTACACGTTGCAATAAATAAATGAGTATCTTCTTTGTCAAATATTTAAAAATATTATGCATTTTACAGAAAACAATGATCAGTCAAATTAAAATCAAAAGTACATAGATCCCATGTACTTTTTGTAAATTTTTATAAACTTTGACTGATTTCTGTTCCACAAATAACTTTTTATTTATTCACTGGTCAGTCACGGGTGAGCTACAACCCTGGGGTGCGTTACCACTGGCCAGGGTTGCCACGTGCCATTGCTACATGTTTCGTAAATCTTGTGCAAGAGCCTAGTAAGAGGATCTTCTCGATGTGACAATTGTTTTTTTTAGCCAAAGAATCAATTATTTTTTGAGGTAAATTAAAAGATCATATATGAACAAGTTTAGTTTTGTAAGCCATTGTAGCTTAGAGGTAGTGATACCCGCCTTGCAATCGTGAGGTCGTGGGTTCAAATCCCGGTCCCGCATCAATGAGTTCTTTGGAATTTATGTATTGAATTTCACACCACTGGCTTTTCGGTGAAGGAAAACATCGTGAGATAACCTGCATGTGTCTGTAGAAATAAAAAAATCGATGGCGTAATGTGAACTGGGCAGCGTGGTGGAAATGGCCCATTCACCATTCGTGGGTAAGCCTACGTCCTGCAGTGGACTATTAAAAAGGCTGGTACAGTACAGTATAAGTTTATTTTTCATACAGAATTACTCTTATTGTTTTTTCTTTTTCCTTAAAGTTAAAGTTATAGGTACTATTACATGAATAGGTACTATTAGGTATATAAAGCCGCGGTACTCGGCTAGGAATCAATTAATAAGAATCAAGTGTCAAATGACGTGACAATGTTACACTTTACAAAGGTAAGGTGCAACGTTGTGATTGTGACGTTACACGCTCATTTATACTGGTAGCAAGACTTCAGTACTTGGCTAGAAATCAATGTTTAATGTAGTATGACTTTGTAATTATAACAAAAAAAACCGGACCAGTGCGAGTCAGGCTCGCACATCGAGGGATCCGTACAAATCCAGAAAATTTAACAAAATTGGGAAGTAAGTTGTTAAAATCTCTAAACTAGAACCATCGAAAAAAAATTTTTTTTTATCACTTTTCTCGTCATACATCGTAAATATCACATTGTTAAAATAATTAAAAACCTGTTTTAGCATGTGCTAATAAAGTTATTTTATATGATACATCACATGATACGATTTACTCATGTATATACATACTCATGTACTCATGATGAGTGAATTTTGTGGCCGTACTTTTATGTAATTTAAATAAAAATGTACAATTTTCAGATTTATTCCTATATGAGTACTCTGAGACAATGCTTCTCACCAAATTTCATAGTTCTATGTCAACGGGAAATACCCTGTAGGTTTTGATTTTTGTGAGTGTCGAAATATGCGGTGTTTTACGACATAAACGGCTCTAACTTTTTTAAACGATAACTGAAAAATTTTTCTTTATACAACTGCAAGAAACCATAGATATACGTACACAGTTTAAATTTTAACTCGATATCTTTACGCGTTCCCGAGATAAAGAGTCTCGACCTACACACAGACGGACAGACGGACAACAAAGTGATCCTATAAGGGTGCCGTGTTTTCCCTTTGAGGTACGGAACCCTAAAAATAAGTTAAAATAGTTTAGTATGAAAACTTATAATTATATGATCTTTACATTTCAAAAGAAATTTTAAAAAAGTATTCAAAAGACCAATTGACATTAATTTTGGATATCGGAAACTACTAATGCGTTTAATTACCTATATATATATATTTTATATTTTAGTTTTTATGTACAGAGTATTTATAATTATGCACTTTCATCCACCCTGCAAAGCCTACTAGTTGTGTAATGTAGGTAGGTATTTAGAAAATACATCATTATTTTTATAATTAAGTTTTTAAAGTTGGTTGTGAGTCCGGCGATAATGTTGAAGTAGCCTTTTCGCTACCTTTTGAGTACTTTTAAGTTGCGGTTGTGTTATTTATGTAGTATTTTTGATAAATTCATCAACTCACAATTTGCCATTGTCGTAGATATGATACAATATCGAAACGGATCAAGCAGACCTCGATCGTTTCTCTCAATTGTAATAACGTTGGTCTAAATGACCGGTCAGTCACAGTTGAGTTCATAACAGCCCTAGGGTGCTATACCGCTGGCCAAGGGTGCCACGTGCCATATTGGGGAACGGTTACCACCAGGTGGACGACAGACGTGGGTTATAATCGTTTCTCGTGAATTATGACCTGATCTGTTTTGTTTTTGGGTCATTATGAATTTTTGGGGTAGTTTTTTGGGAGCGACTGTTGGTTATACTGTGGTTTTGATGGGAGATGCATATTATGTGCTGTTGTACTTTTAGTATTGCAAAGTATTTTTTAATTTATTTATGTTGGATTACGAGCATGATTATTACTATATACTACGGGACTAATCGCGCACTAAAATTACGAGATAAATAAATACCTCATCATCCCGACGTTTCGGCCGAGTTACATCGACCGTGGTCACGGGTAGACTAAGATTTGTAACCTCCGGCCCGTGACGGTTAACAAATGTTGTTTTCAAACTTTCGCGATTTGAGCACATTATTATTATATACTACGGGACGGTATTTATTTATCTCGTAATTTTAGTGCGCGATTAGTCCGGTAGTATAATATAATAATGTGTTCAAATCGCGAAAGTTTAAAAACAACATTACGAGCATGAATGACCCATGCTCAAAATTTTAACTATTGAATATTACAAAAAATAATGTTTTATACAAAATAATAAAATCAAGTCTAAGAGTCGGAGCTTTGGAGTCTGTAACTGACTTGTGTTACTAAACTATCATCACTTAGCTAAAAGATCTGTTTCTTTTACTGCTTTAGAACGAACTTACACACACTATTTACTATTACTATTTTTATCTAAAATTAATACAAGTCTTCTGAATTTGAAACAAGATTTAAACACCGACTAAATGGCTGATTAAGGCTGTTTGATTAACTCGTAAAGTTTACTTTCCGCCCTTTCCTCTAAATAAATAACAAGAGTTGGTAGTAAAGAAGAGCTAATGATCTAATCACCTTTATTGCCGTTTAAACAGCGCAGAAATCAATTATTTCTAAACAGCATATACATATCTCATTTTTTCTCTCTTAACATTTGAAATTTACTATTCTACAGTACTTATCGATGCCAAGGCTAGACTTTACGACTAAACACCTAAAAAGCTCTTAGTTAAAACACCGACTAAACAGCTGATTAAGTCTATGTTTGATCATAACTCGTGGAGTTTACCCTCTCCACTAACTTTATGGTGTGCTGTCACGAACTATTGTTATGATTCCGGACAATCTTTGAGGCCGATACGCAGCCAATAGATATGTTATGAGTGAATTTTTGACCGACGAACCGGAGGAGGCACTCAATTCGACACGTATAAATATATTTTTATGTGTAACCACGAATAACTTTTTTTATAGTAGTTCGGTTTCAATAATTTTTTTTTTATTGGAAAGAGTATACTTTGGAATTAGTCTCATTTAAATTTGATTGAAATCGGCTCTCGGATCGGAATATCAACAAATATGTGAAAAGTGCTACATCGATCCGTACACGGGTGAAGTCGGCATGGTTTAAATTATTTTTTGCAAAAAAAAATCTTGTAAAACGATTAATTCTTTTTCACCAACAATGGTATAACCAATTTCAACCGTGTAGGTACCAAATTGGAATACATAGTTTGCATGTGTAGTGATTTTCACATGATTGTTGCAGCCGATTTTGATAAAATTTAAATGAGACCACCTCTGAAATATGATCTACCAAACAAAAAAGAATTATCAAAACCGGACTACTCCGAAAAAGTTAGGAGTGGTCATACATAAAAATATCGCTTAGACTTAACCTACTTCGTTGTTCCGTCGGTTAAAAAAAAATAATAGTCATTGCTGTCTTAGAAGCCGCTACATAGTCAATAATAGAAATGTGTGTATTTTAATATGAAAAAAGTTACTAATCGATGCGATGGATTAACATCGAACAAGGAAAGATTTCGTATACGAGTACATAATATTAGAATCACTTACGACTTTACGTTACTTTTATGTAACATAAGGTATCTTAAAACTATGACGAAATTATAGTTTATTTGATTAATATTATAATATTTTATTAATTAATAATAATTTAAACACATATATTCAAAACCATCATTTGACGATCAAACACGACCTCTCCATTTTAGGTTTGGCAGAAAGAAATCCCAATAAGCAATAAGCAATAAAATTTCGAGTTATATTGAATTTTTAATCATATTTTTTATGTTTTCTTATTATGATAAGGGAATTAAAATTATGCATCATAGAATTAATATATTATCAATAAATACCTATCCTATCTGTGTTCCTATCTATTTAATATAACTAATTACGCGATAGTTCAAAGCGGTCATAAAGTTTGGCGCCAACTACAGCGGTCTCTAGTTGTGGTCACCATCGGGTGGTTATTAGCCACCTCGTTATAATTATGGGGGTTTATTGCTATTTTTTATAATAACTAAGTAAAAGGTGGCCGATATTGTGGGCAAATTGTTGGCCACATAGCTGGGCAAACGTATAAAATTTAATTAAACACATAAGGTATATTTTATATTCTTACCGCTACATCGTACTCGAGCTCCAAGATAGAAGCCTCATGCTTAGTTTGGAGCTCACTGCACCACGATATATGTCTTACCTTGAAATCACTCGCTCTGCTTACACACATAATTATATTATTTTACAATACTGTAACTTGATTGTATTCCATTGTAAGTTTTTAGTAAATAATTTTTCATGCTTTCTTTCTCTCAATGCATATATTAAAAAGATTTTAAAAAATAAGTAGCTGGTTGATATATTTAAAACTTGTACCGTTATCCGATTTATCAAAGTAATTTCAAAAACTAATATTGTCCAGCTTACTAGAAAGGTAACATCTGACAATCGATATAACAACAAAAGCGATAAGTAGACGTCCACGAAGTAAAAATTTAAAAAAATATAAAATTAAAAAAAAAATTCCTTGAAAATACCACCAGCACAGATTAACTTATACAGAAAATATTTTTTCTACTTACCTCATCAAAATGGAGCCATTACGGTTGCCCGAATCAATTCAAGTCAAATTAAAATTTGTGACCGACTTCACCCGTGTATAGAATTCGCGAATATTTCGCACGGATCGAAGCATTTTTCACATTATTGTTGATTTATCAAAAATTGCTCAGCCAATTTCAATAAAATTTAAATGGGACCAATTCCGGAGTATACTTTTTCTAATAAAAAAGAACTAATGAAATCGGACTGCTATGAAAAAAGTTATGCGTATCGAAAAGCTTATCGAAAAAAGATATAGGTACGCGTCGAATTGTACACCTCCTCCGGTGGTTCGTCGGTCAAAAAAAAACCATATCTTTCAAAACCATCCTTAGTTTCGTGAATTGTTTGGATAGAGCTACAGCTCGAAACCTCTCTTACATCAAAACAACAAAATCTAGTTGGGATTTTTTTAAAGTAGACCAAAGTAAATTGTACGGAACCATTTCGCAAGGTCTTCTACAAGTTGGTTTAAAAACTGGTACAGATGGTATAATAATATGTACAATTACTCATTATGATGTTATTTTTTTTGCAATAATACCGAATAATTTAACCATTAAGCTTTGCAATCGGCAGAAAATTATTAACGAAAAAAAAACACCTTATTAAGAAAAGTAGGCCGTGAAAAAACATCTTTAGAGCACTAAAATTATATTGAATTGAAATTAAAGGCGGTTCATACTTACATGCTGTTAATCGAAAATACGGTACTTAATTATTTATTAATATCTACAAAAGACACCTGTTAGTTGGTCGTGTAAAGAACGGTTCTGTAGAAAACTATCGATTAATGCTTTAGTGATTATTTTACTACCGACTTTTTTTAATAATGGTTTAATAAATTTTGCGGCTGAAATGTTTATTCTACATAAATAAAAGAAATGTTTGAAATGATTTAAATGTATGTAACCGCAATTTAGACAAAATATACTTATTTCATATCTCCTTCAAAATATCTAAAATGATTTTGATTTTACCACTTTTTCATTAAACAAAACCACATCTAAGGTCGATAGTCGAAATTATTAATCTTGTCGGTTGCAAAAGTTTATTGGAAAATCATATAATAAATATATATAATTTTATTTAAATAAGCGTTTAAATTTGAACACTTACGTTCATCACATAAATATTTACCCTGGGTGGGGATCGAACCCACGCCTCTGTGACTCAGTAGCTAGGGTCACAAACCACTGAGCCACCGAGGCAGTCAAATTGCATAAGAGCTCAGTATAACTATTTGTATTTTATCTTGAAGTCGTTAAATAATTTTCTAGTTATTATCTGTTAAAATTAAATAAGGTTTCCTCCCTTCTTATGGAACCCTAAATTTCAAGTATGACAATCATAGGTGGTCGCAAAAATTTGCATAACTACCTTCACATCACATTTAAAAGTCTATGAATTCATAAAAGTAATGGTCTAAGATGTTCCTACTCTTTATAGCTATCAAGTCAAATCAATCGTAAAATAAGTTCTGTCTTTAATTTGCTAATAATTGTAATTAGACCTATGGACCCCCTAGGTCGATACTAAATTCTAGAAAAATAGTAATGTAAATAAATACACCAGAATTTGATACAGATGGCAGAAACAGCTGAATGAAACCGCTTTTGAGTGGTTTTTTGAAAACCCTGGTTAAGAAGTTTTATGCATAGAATAATAACGCCCTTATGTCCATCCCATAAGTAGGTAGTATCCCTACTTAGAGTTATGAATGTATAATTATTTTTATACGTTTACAAATATGAGATCCTAAAGTGTATAGCACCACTATCCGCTTTCAACCGTTCTTATTGGAAATCCATAGGGGAGGCTTATGTCCATTAGTGGACAACCTACGGCTGATAATAATGATGATGAGGCATAACACCGGCGTACCTAAAAGTTCAGACTCCCTTCCTAAAGGTTAAAACATCAAGTTACAAAATCTAACGCATACCTACTTATAATCAAACATTTCTCAGAATGTTCGCACTCGCTGCAATTGCGTTTAGTGTTATTTTGTTCATCGTCATCGATACTCTTGTGCTTACTTCTTACTTATTTCGAAAAGACAAAACGTTGACAGTGAACATATTTTTCAAATGATACCTACTCGTTTCATTTCCAATACTTGAGACTTGGCGTAGATGCTCAATAACTTTGTTGCTCAATCTTACGGCCTTACCACAAAAGATTTAAATACACTTTAAACACTGTTCAACCATGCAATTTGTACTATTAAACATTGTCTAACGTGTGCGTAAAACTTTTATAAGACGGTAAGAGTTTTAGGACGCATACCTATGTCTCTCGGCAAACTTCTGCGTGGCATCGTCCACATCCACCTAAGGCAGTCGTGAGGCTCCAACTTGAACTTACAAAAACAATAAGGTACCTAAATATTATCTAAATAGATTTGAGTGTTTTTTTTCCATGTAATATAATTACCACTTGAATCGCTAAGGATAATACGTTAAATTATTAAAGTTTTTGAAATGTCCCCTCAGCCAGCAGTCAGCCTCTAAGAAGTCAGATTTATACGCAAAAACTTGGCTGAAAAGATTTAAGGTTTTTTTTCTAAGTTTTGTTGTTTCTTAAGGTTTAGAATTGCTGAAAAGTATGCTTAAACTTTTTTTATATAAGTTAATAAGACGCAAGAGCGTGGAATATTTCTTATTCCAGCGATTGACGCTCAAAACAAAACATTTTGTTACAATTTAAGTGGTGAAAAGAGATTTCTCACGGAACGTAAATTTTATCTGAAATATACCGAAATTCTTCTTAATGTTCTACAGAAAACGCAAAAACACTGGTCGATTCTTCTTCTTCTTTTCAGCCATAGGACGTCCACTGATGGACATAAGCCTCCCCTAACGCTCTCCAATAAGACCGGTTGGTAGCGGCTCGCATCCAGCGCGATCCTGCGGTCTTGATGAGGTCATCCGTCCACCTTGTGGGTGGACGTCCTACGCTGCGCTTGCCGGTACGTGGTCTTCACTCAAGAACTTTACAACCCCATTGGTAATCAGTCCTTCGTGCCATGTGCCGTGCCCTTTGCCATTTCAACTTTGCCTGCCAATCTACTGGGCTATGTCGTATGTCGGTAACTTTGGTTCTTTTACGGATCTCCTCATTCCTGATCCCATTCCGCAGAGAGACTCCGAGCATAGGTAACCCTCGCCATAGCTCGTTGGGCTACTTGGAGCTTACTAATAAAGCCCAACGCAAAAACTGGTGAAATAATAAAGACAAATAAATCAATTTGTATTGAAGAACTAGCATAAGATTTCACTGTCATTAATCACGGCTCCTCATGCAACAACGTAGGTACTGAGAATTATAGCTATGCAAATATGTAGTTCGTAATTACTAACTGATATTTAGAGATCCGTGTTCGCGCGATAAGCAAATTACTTTTAATATATAGAAGAGTCTTCTTTGATACAAATTATAAAACAAAGTCACTCTCTTTGTGTGTATCTCTGTGTATTCAATTTTTTTTTGAACGAAACAACGAATTTTTCATCCTAAAATTTGCAGTTAATTCATTTAATTGCATTATTTTATTAGTTAGTCTGACTTTATAATCATGATTCATTATTTTTTGTTCCAATTTTACCGTTTTATAATTTAAATGTAATTGTACAATTTTGTTTCGTTTTCATAATTTTGTTTTGACTATAGCTTTACATATTGACGACCACTGTTAAAATACTAGTGAATTATTGTTCTATATGGGTATATTTGCCTGAAACAAAGAAATTTTGAATTTGTTATTTGGAAGAAATGGGTTGGACAGATATGTTCCATGTTACAATGTCCAATACTATGTTCCATTTTGTCAGATATCAATGAACAGTTTGGACCAGTTGTATTTTTTTTCGTGATTTAAAATATACCTAGCTCTGTAATAAAAGCTAATCATAATGATGAGTACAACGATATCCTTAAAAGTTTCCAACGTTTAGAAACAGTTGATTAAATCAGGAGTTAATGCGAAAGTTCATTTTCAAACCTTTTGTTTTGAATAAGTATTCAATTTCAAATGCAATAGGGTGAGTATCACAACAGAGCGGAAATACACTGAAGATTTCTTCAAAACAATTATTTTTTAAAGACACATTCAGTATACAGAACCATGTTACTCCTCCTGAATTGCGCTCCTTCTGTCGATACGTAATTATGTACAACATGGAAACTAGCCACGTAACGGTCAAACGGCCACTATAACTGTGTATAATTACCATAATTTTCTTTATTTAAATGGTAACCATCATACAATATTCAATATTGACAATATAGAATACATCTTTATTCAATTTTAGTAGGTGACAGACCTGTTTATTCGTCATTAGTAGCGCCCCGCGGTTTTGGTACGAATAGAGAAAAATTTAATGTTTAAAGCTAGATTTACACCACAATTGGTTATAGTTTTATGGTTTGGTAAGTGTTTGGTCACTTTATTTTGAAAATCACTAAATTGATAAAGACCTTCGCTCCGTTTTGGTAAATTGAATTAAAAATATCTCGAATCGAAATAAAGATTTTTTTATAAGATGATTTCAGTGTCAACTCTCCACCTAATATTTGATTTCAGCCGTAAAGACCAAGCGTCAAAAGCATCTGCGTTATATTCCAATTATAATGTCAAAATACTTATGTATTCGCTAGTACTCGTAGCTTCACTTGAAATAAAAAGTAGTCCATAGCAATTCCCGACTTTTAAACTATAATTATTCAAGTAAATTGACACATTCCAATAATCTTTCCTATACTGCGTGAAAGAGTAACAAACAAACAAAACTGAGGCAGCCTTAAAATCGCGAACGAAAAAATTCTTTCATTCAAAAATTCATGAACTTTTCACAAAATGTTTTTTTTTTTCAAAATGTCTTTTCACACAGCAGACTGAAACAGCAAATTTCTAAACGAGTCCGAATTGGTTCTATTGTAAAAATTAGACATAATGATAATGATAACGACAGAATATATCTGTAACCTAAAGTACCCGCTATAAAATTAGGATCATTCCTTTCTAAGGTGACTGTTTCTCTCTAGCATTTTTGTGTAGGTGCTGAAAATCTGTTTTATTTTCTTTTTTAAATGTAGATCCGACTTTACGAGTATGCATGTTCATTTATTCATAACCTTTTCTAGGATCCCTATAATATTTGCTTAATTCATACAGTTGTTCTAAGTATTTCTCAGTTGACACTTCGGATGATTTGTTACCTTTTTATGGGTTTCTTTTGATATTTTAATATTTGTATAGCTTTCAGCTGTGGATGATAGTTATATTCATTGTTCAGAATTATGTTATAATTATGCAGTGGGTTTTGTTTGCTAAGAGTTCTACCAGAATTTAGAGTTAATTATCAACCAAAATACTGTTGGCTTTCCCAATCGATTTATTATTGAATTAAAATGTATCTACCTAGTAACCCATTAAATTTTGGTTTCAATTAAGTAGATTGTTGATTCATCTTTTTGGAAGACGTCCTACGCTGCGCACGAGCATTGTTATACTTTTCGATATTTTGAAACTGCATTTTACTGAACCGACTTGTTATAGTCCACTGCTGAACATAAGATCTTTTTTTATTGCTACTAAGTACGTGCTTGTCCAGCATCTTGCCTGATAGGAAGCGACGGCAACAAAGTCGAAGATGTAGCACGCAGACTTAGAAGTATCTTTTTACTCTAGTTTTGTATTAAATAGTTACGAGTATCAAAATTGTTTTTACCACATTCGTTATTAATTTGATTTGACTTATTTCTACCAAACCATTTATTGGTAGAAAGTTTCATTACTACAATCTGATGAATTTTCATTTTCAATTTACGACAAAAAAGTAAAAAAGTATCGACATTCAGTAGCCGTAATGACGATTATAAAGGGTGATAAAACTCGGCACTCTCGATTAGTGACGTGCCACAGGACGTTATCGATAAATCGTTCCGATTGCCACTCGCTATCTCGATCGAGCCAAACAATAACTTTACCTGCATTCTCTGAAATAAAATTAAAAAGCCAAATGCTGAGATTGCACCTCACTACTTCTGTAGGTACTGTTTTATCGTTTAGCACTTTTAGTTTTAATTACTCGTACTTGGTATTTATGGAAGTGGTAAATTAATTAGTCTATTTTATTATGCTTAGGCTAGATAAAGCTTTTGGAGTTGTTTATGTTAATGTTAGATTAGATTTTATAATAAGGTCTCTTATACATAAGGTTTGTTAAACTTGCCTGTTCATATTAGTGAGGTGCCACTAAATGATATCGATAAATCGACCTGATTGCAGTTCTCCCTCTTCAGTGATATAAAATATTTTATTATACCTAATTTAGTCGTGTTATTAGAAAACTGTAAACAAGATAAGTTATTCTGAGTTTATTTTTTATACGGAAATACGAGTGTTTAATAGCACACGCCGATGTGTGAGTGAGCACTAATAGAACAGAGAAAATATAAGATATGGACAAAGAACTCAATAATTTTATAAGTAGTAGGTAAGTTTGTATATACCTGGCGGCTGGTCCTAGTGTCAGAGTTTTTATGCCGCTTTTAGGCCTCTGACATAGCTAAACGGTTTAAACAACCGTTATTACTAATGTTTTTTGTAAGTTAGGACACAAAACTGATAGACTCGAACAAACGCCAGCCACACATAGTGAAAGTTTCTCATATTTGCACACGCAAATGTTTTGATTCCATATTCTTAGGAGGTCCGGACAGCTTTCCAGCTGTGTATGGAATGTGTAGAACTTTAATGTGGGTCTATTCTTAATTCTAAATATCATTAAGCCCAAATCTAAAGTAAACAAAAAGGGTTTGTTAGGTAATCGTTCTGCATTCTAGACTACATCTCTGCTTAACATCGGTCAAGATGTCGGCAAACAAGACATATGAAACCATTACACAATAAAATTTATCGATACTACAAGTACACATCCCTACACACCATATGTTTTCTCCCAGAGGTAATTGGCTAGCTCGGAATGGCGATACCGGCCATATTGTGTTGTCTGTTTGGGTAGAAAGTTTTATTTTTTATGGTTTGTTTTTTTTTGGAAATATGAAGGTTATTTTAAAATTATTACAATTCTAAATTGCATGAATGTTAACTTGCCTAAAATTTCAAATTGTGAGCTAAAAATTTAGATGTTCTGTACATTGTGTCGAAAGCAAACGAAATTTTTCTACAGATTAATGGGTGGCCACGTAGTAAAAGTTGTTTGCGTTGATACACTAAATTTGGCGTTAAAATGTTGTGCGTAAGTTAACAGTAACCCTGTACCTAGATTTAATTAAAAATAGACTAATTAGAAACGGCTTGCGCGTAAGTTACCAGGATAGGTACCTACTAAGTAAATTTGTATCTGTTGGCTAGAGCTTTTAAGCTGCCTCAAGGCCTCTGCATGGTGCATTTAAAGTGTCATCCGAGCAACGGTAGCGCTCAATTGGAAATGCCACCCGCGGTCACCCATCCAAAGCCTGACCGTGTCGAACCTTTCTTAACCACAAACACCTAGTCAAACTGCGCTATAACTATAAGCGCTACCGATTACTGGTAGAATAATATGTTCGCACTGTACTGTACCAGCCCTTTTAATGTTTTAATAGGTCACTGGCTTACCTACGGATGTAGGCTTCGCAAAAAGAAATAACGGAACCCTTATAGGATCACTTTGTTGTCCGTCTGTCCGTCTGTGTGTATGTCAAGACTCTTTATAACGCTCTTTAGAACGCGTAAAGATATCGAGTTGAAATTTAAACTGTATACGTATATCTATGATATCTTACAGTTGTGTAAAGGAAAAACTTCTCAGTTATCATATAAAGAAGTTAGAGCCGTATATGTAAAAAAAAAACACATATTTTGACACTCACAAAAATCAAAACCCACAGGGTACTTCCCGTTGACATAGAACTAATAAATTTGGCGAAAAGCATTGTCTCAGAGTACACATATAGGAATAAATTGAAAACTGAACATTTTTATTTACATCACAAAAATAGGCCTTCAAAATTCACAAAATATGGGTTTAAAATTCAAAGTGCGTAAATCGTATCATGTAAGGTATCATAAAAAAGACCTTCATTAGCACATGCTAAAACAGGTTTTTAATTATTTTAACAATTTTCGATGAATGACGAGAAAGGTTAAAAAAAAAACTTTTGTCGATGGTGCTGATGATGAGTATAGATATTTTAACAACGTAATTCCCAATTTTGTGAAATTTTCTGGATTTGTACGGAACCCTCAGTGTGCGAGCCTAACTCGCACTTGTCCGGTTTTTTTTATGTGATGGAGAGTGTTATCTCATCCCTCCCTCTCTCTTTCCTCTCACCCTCTAAAACAAATAATGAACCTCTCTATGCAAATGAACAAGCGTATTTACATACTTACCCTGTAGGCGGGGCTACGGGGACAAATCACATCACTGGGGGATGCTGGGGTGGGGATGATTGTTGGGGTGAGATACCTACTTGCACGTAGAGCGACTTAACCCCAAATACAAAAAAAGGGATGTCGAAAATCTGATGTGTAGGTATCTACGTCTGTATGTGTCTCATAGAGTTTAGAGAAAGCGCCTGCAACTACAAATTAGGTTAATACTGATGAGCTGAAAAATGGATAGTTTGTTCCCTGATCTGTGATGTAACAGCACCCATTTCCTGTTCCTTGTTCTCTGATCTGTGTGTTACATATACTAGGGATATCGTATGAATTTGACAGCAATAGGGATACCGTTGTTATTACTTAGGAACAACGGTGAGAAAACTAGGAGGAAGGTGAATGTGACATAACGTCAAATTTCATAGTTTCCGAAAAATTTGGGTGCCTCTTTGTATCTTTAATCTCTATGATTTGTATGGCCAATCTCGTACAAGTTAACTAAAATAGTATAGCTCATAGTGTATTTTGACTTGTTGTTTCTTAGCGATCACCCAAGTTAAGCAACGTTCGACACAATCAGTCTTCGTATAGGTAGTACAACTTCTTTTAAAAACATAAATAAAAATAGAATAATAAAACACTACACTCCCAAAATATCTCTTGAAAACCACTGACGGACTGATCTTGTAGTTAATTAATTTTTCTTTTTCATTTCCTCGTAAAAATATTGTAAGTTTCGATTTCAGTTGTATATCACTTATCCGGTTTTTGTGTCAGGTATGCAATAGTCAAAAATATTAAAATTCATGGTAAAAAGGGTACTATTTCATCAGCGGAAACGTTGTGGAATGTGTTCGGAGCGTAGCGGAGAGATCCGAATATTTTATTCTGACAAATGTTAATTCCATAAATGTTGGATGGTGTAACAGTGTTCTGGCCTATCCCTTATCGGAAGAGGCCAGAATGCTGATAAAAATAGTAAAATTAGGTATAAATAGAATAAGTAGATAATATTATTGTGATATTATTGTTTTTTAAGCAAGGCCAATGCGGCATGATCATGCTTAATCAAACCCGCTTTGAAAAAAAATAAAGATTAAAAAAGTAAACGGAAACGTTGGTTATTATTCTATTTGTATTTATCTATTTATTTTTGCTCGATTAAATAGCTTACAAGAACATTTTCATCTTGAAATGTTTAATTTTCGATAAATTTTCTTGATATAATTTGACAACTTGGCCGTGGCCGCCATCAGCAAATGACGAATTCGAACTAATTGAAGTCTCTGACGTCACACGTTTACTAGTCAAGTTTTTTCACTAGTAGCTGTTCCCTTGTGGTACTTTTAGAACATACTCATAATATCTATAACGCGGTCACATTAACTCGACGCATTAATTTTTAAGCAATTTTTACTCGATCTTAATAAACAGTTAGAAACTTATCTTTTATAGAAGATGGTTTGGAACCTTTCGTGCGGGAGTCCGACTCGCACTTGGCCGGATTTTTTGCACAC
This sequence comes from Hypomecis punctinalis, assembly GCA_949316475.1. Lineage (NCBI taxonomy): Eukaryota > Metazoa > Arthropoda > Insecta > Lepidoptera > Geometridae > Hypomecis > Hypomecis punctinalis. The sequence goes on from OX438806.1 coordinate 23,648,745, forward strand.
CGTACTTGAGCGCCAAAATAACGTCACATGGTCAAGCGTCTAGTTAATGTGACCGCGTTGTACTTACATTCCATATTGGTTCCTATAATGGTTCCTATAGAATTAGATTTGTTTGTGGTATTGTAATTGTTTATGATAACAAATATTTAGAATAGTATTTAACTGAAATTTAAATTAGACGTATTATAGTAAAAATAAAATTTAGATAAGTAACATAAGTAAATTGACATAATTTGTCGTTATTATAGGAGGAAGACGCTGGTTCCCGTAGTACAGCCCCTGGCTAGTTCGGGTATCAGAGGCTTCAATAATTTTCATGTACCTTATTTATGTCAGTAAAACTTTTTGATTGATTGATTTATATTGATAAGTAAGTTCGTATAGGCCGGGTGGCTAGCCCTGGTGTCAGAGTTTTTAGGCCGCCTGAAGGCCTTTGACATGGCTAAACGGTTAAAACAACCGGGACCTACAATTTAACGTATCATCCGAGCCACGGTAGCGCTCAGTTGGAAAATGCCACCCGCGGTCACCCATCCAAATACTGACCGTGCGGAACGTTGCTTAATTTCGGTGATCGCTGACAAACACCTAGTCAAACTACGCTACGAGCGCTACATTGATGGCGATTGATATTGATGGGGTAACTTAATCCTGACTGAACCTCACTTAATATCTACATGAAGATTGGGTTTTCCGTAGCTTGAACTTATATCACATCTGCCAAGATATTTGATTAGTCCGATACAGAATAATATCAACAATAATTAACAGAATAATTACGCGGTAACACCTCGATAATTCTTTATATGCGTTTTATCATACAGTTTTTAATTATAGTTGCATTAAATAGTAGATAAACTAGATCTTATAGTCGCCGATGGGCAGGTGCAAGGTAGCTTTATGTTATTGCCTTATCTCTGATGAGGCAGCGGGAGTTTACTGGTTTTATAAGTGGCAATATTATTGAATATTTTCTACTAGTGTCCTCACAAAATAACGCGGTCAAAATCGCGAACTAATGCAATCATCATCCATCGATCCGTCAGCCATATGACGTTCACTGCTGGACAAGTACCTACATAGTCTTCTTAGTTAGGTCCGACTTGAAGAAAGATGTCAATGGCCAAATCCAGCTCAGCTCGGCAGCGTTCGAAAAATTGCGTAACATCTTCTCGTCCGACATACTTCAGTGCCTCAAGTCGAAAGTTTTTAACCAGTATGTCTTGCGGATTGGCAAGTTGAAATGGCGGTGAGCATGACACATATCTCGGAGGACTAATTACCGGTGTGGTCGAAAAGTTCTCGAGTGGAAACCACGTTCTGGCAAGTGCAGCGTAGGATGTTCAGCTACGATGTAGACAGATGATCTCATCAAGACCGCGGGATCACGCTGGATGCAAGTCGCTTTCAATGCGTCTTATTGGAGATCCATAGAGGAGGTCTATATCCAGCAGTGAACTTAACATATGTGGCGCTATTTTCGCACGCAGGGTTATCTTGCGCGCCCTGTACACCTACGCTCTTAAAGCGTAGTTTGACCATATCGGTCACCCATCCGAAGACTGACCGTGGCGAACGTTCGCTGACAAACACTTATAACTACGACATGAGGTAATGCTGTCAAAGTAAACCGGACTAAAATGTAGTTGTTTGTTGTTTCAGTGGTCATGCACAAGGAGAAGGAGGAGTTGCACGGACACCGGCGCGAGCACTCCCCGTACGACCACGCAATGCCGGATGGAGAGCTGTTTCTTCAGGTAAGTACCTACTATCCCTAAAAACATGTTGATTTATCAGGGCTGCCTCTCCTGTGCAAAAAGGCGTGGGTTCGATTTCCACCCAAGGCAAGCATTTTTGTAAACATGGATGTTATCCATGTGTCTGAATTTGATTGCGTGTATATATATATATAAGTAGCTACCACGTAAGTATATTTATGTTAACACCCAGAAAATGGATTCTGTTGGACCAAAACTGCCTCTAAGTAGTCAGTTGGTCCATCATCATCATATCAGCAGTAGATATACCAGCAGGGGATGCTGGATAATATTGCTTATAGATTTCTAATAAGAACTTAAAAGCGGCTTACATCCAGCGGTCTTGATTAGATCATCAGTCCACTTTATCTGTGCATGTCCTACGCTGCTCTTGCTTTTGAATCCTTGGTTGGCCCCATAGTAAATGTTAATCGGATTGTATATAAATCAACTCCTTTCGTTTTCGGGCACTCTTCCTGCAGAACTTTGTATATATAGGTCTATATAATTATGTCTTACGAACTAAATAATTTTAGATACCGGCAAATCTACGAATTGCCAAACTTACTCGTACGTCGAAAATTGTACAAACAACCCCAGGAAGCAATATACGTAGGTACCAGTCAAGAAATGTACGGCGACGTAGCCGGTAAATAGCGAAAATAGTTCCAACTTCAGAAAACTTGTTTTTATTGTCAGAACAATTCGAACCCCGTCGGTACATTCGGTTCAGGGAAATGACAGCGATACGGTTTACTAAACGGGACTGTATACAATTTGTATTGCTTACAAATGGTGGATTTTCTTTGTGCTTCTTCCTTGGATTTTTGTTGGCTTAGTACCTTCCCATAAATATGCAAAGGTAGTAATTATTGTTTTTGCTCCAATTATTTATGAAAATTTGGTTTCGGATAACAAGGCAATTTAGTGTAATTTTTGTTTAAAATTCATGCAGTAACGTGGTTTGCAATGCATTGATTGCATTGATGCTTAGCATCAAGTACCCATCTATACATTACAGATCGCACCTAGATATCTGACGCCGTGCAATTTTGCTGGATAAATTGTCTTTAAATCCGAAACAAAATACTTGCGTGAAATTAAATAACTGACACCAAATAAAGTGATATTCTAACCGGTATCTGTAAAAAATAGCGGATACTGCTATTTGGTCACAATGTAATAAATTACCAATCATTGGACAAAAAAAAATCCGAAATCCAAGCCGCTTCCAACCAATCTTATTAGAAATCCATAGGGGATGCCTATGTCCAGCAGCGGACGTCCTACGCCTATATTGCCATTGAAAATTTGTTGTAAATATTTGTATTTTTAAATTCCAGGCCCTCAACGGTTTCCTGATGATCCTGACGTGCGAGGGGGAGGTTTTTTTCGCCACGCACAGCATCGAAAGTTACTTAGGCTTCCACCAGGTAAGGACATTCTCCTTTTTTATCAAATTTCCCAAGAAGGGCAATGATTTAAAAGTGTAGGTAATGTGCGTACTATGGCTATTGATTAGACTTAGTTGTATTGGATTTTGTCACTTTCGAATTGAATTACACCACATCAAAAATATGGGAAACAATTTATTTATCATCCGTATTTTCAAAACCATGATTTTGGTCATTTCTAATAATAAATAGAAATTAGCTTGGTTGTATCTGGAATCAAACGAGGGCTATTCTACAGCCACGGACATTAGAAAATGAAATGTGCCCCGCGACGTTTTTGGTTGTTATGAAACGATAGTTGATTGAATCAGGCGTTACTTTGCGGAAATTCATCTTCAAATCTATGTTTTGAATGAAAATTTTCAAAACATAGATTTGTTATGAAACGCTCGTTTTCAATGAGACTCAATGTGATAACCAATTTCGGTTAATTCGTCAACGGTGTATTTAAATTATATTTAACTGTCTCATGACCACAGAGACATAATGCGACAAAAAATAATATTTTTGGTAAAATTTAACTACTGAAAATTAATCATCTACCTATATAAATTAAGCATATAGGTACTACTTTATGAAATAAACTGAAAAACTCCAAAAACCACCGCAGTAGTTAACCCCAAAAGTAACGAAACCCTCGCAATATACGACATAATTTACATTAATAATCGCCCTGTTTTCATTATAAAAAGCTACATTAACCTTATTAATAGGCAAGAATTAAATTAGATAAGAGATTTTAATTTTGCTGAAATAAAAAGTATGATAACGCTGAAACTCCACTGTGAGCAAGGAGATACCATAATGCTATACTACACAACTCTAGTACTGCAGGCCAATCTATATTTAATTTTTTTATTTTTATATTGACAATACTACACTACTACTACATAGAAAGCAATTGGATCATCCACAGACCCTTGGTCTAAAGATCTAAATTACTAAAGGTCTAAAGATAATCCAAGTGCTCAAGCCCACTGCCAGTTGGCAGCGTGCCCAGCATGCTGGCAGCATTGCCACGCTGAATGGCAATGCTTATACGTTGAGCCAAATAAACACCAGCATTTTGGTCACGCGTCGCGTCCACCAGACGCTCAGAAAGACCTTTGAAAAAAAAACGGACTTTTAAAAAAACTTTTTGGAAGACATAAAGGCACCGCGCTGTCATGCAGGTACTAATAAATCGATAATACTTAAGGTGGAAAGCCACGTGGACTGTGGAGCTAAGCAACTTAATCCGCGAGATGGCACCATCTCTTCGAAACGAATGATATTTTATTTAATTTTCATTATTTAGCGAGAAATAAATTTTTTATGTATTTTTGCGAATATTTTTGCGCTGCCCTTAATAGGAGCATGTACAATAACTGTGTCAACATATTATGAACAGTTTTCATTCTAAGCTCAATTCAAAGTTTTAGTTTTTAGACATTAGTTATTTGCATTTAGGTTTATTGACAACAAACAAAAATCCAAAATATAAAAATGTTTTTGGTGGTCGAAGATACTAAAAGTTCATCGGTTTTCGACAAATTTTATGAAATGTATCTAACAATTTTTTTATCGATTTCGGGGCTAGCCACGTAGTAAAAGTTGTTCTTTCGGTGGCAAGATGAGTTGGAAATTTTCACATTAGTAAAAAGTTGTGCCATATGAGAGAAGTATATACCCAACAGAGGATTAAAGAAAACTGCAGATGATTCTCTTTGCACTTTGCAAAGCAATAGCCGGAACTCTTACACAGCTTTGCTTTGCAAGTGGACGTACAGCTTTACATGTAGAGTCAAGCATATTATTACCCCACAGTAGAGTATAAAAATATTAATTAAAAGGCGATAAGTTAAAAAGGCTCTAGGTTTATAGAGTCGCCTCCCTCCCCACCCTGTTATCAAGGACATGTTTTATCGCAATCGTTTCAGTAGCAAATAAAAAATAACTTTTTGGGGGTAATGTACTGAAGTTTAACTATGTTTGCTTGCTTATTTTATTTGCCTTTAATTATAAATAATAAATGTATTTATTTGAAACCAAAGAATGAACAACACATAGTAATTAACACATAGTAATTAAGATTAAGATTATTACAGTAAGTAATTGTACCTATGTACGTTCTGTGCACATAAGGTTTAGCTTAAGTAAATACCAAAAATATTTTATTTTCATATTATACTCGAATCCTTCAACCTGCACTGAGCCAGCGTGCTGGATGTGGCCCAATCACTCTTCGTGGATAGGCCTACGTACTGCAGTGGACTATTAAAAAGACTGATACAGTACAGTACAATAGGTACATATTATACTCGTAATAATTATAGTCAAACTAAAACAAAGAAATATAAAAACAAAAAAATGGCATCATAAATACAGCATGTTAAAATATATTATACAAGACGAACAGCAACAGTTTTTTACTGTTTAAAAGGCTGATAATGATGATGATGACTGCGTATTCAACCATCTTGCTAGAGTTTGTGCTAAAAAAGCAGCGTCGCAGGTGAGGTCGCCCGTGTGCTATTTTACTAATTATGTTACGTTGACATCACTGCTCTGACATTGCTAGTACAACTAAAGTAAAACTAAAATTCCATGTACTCTACCAACGTTTTGCTTACCTTGCTTTGAATCTTGAATCAACCTTATATCTTATTACATCAAATTTAAACAGCCCTATCAAATGAAAACCCCTCAAAAAACCTTAAATCCGAGGGGTATCGCTATAAAAGTTTCAGAGATCGAATATAAATTCGTCCCCTACTACGACTTTTATTTTGTAAGCTTGGAATAAATAGGTTACCTGAGCTACTTTAGACATTGTCTATACGGGTATCTATATTTCAATGGAACAGAAATACTTGTTTAAAGATATCTAAAGAAGTGTTTTAAGCCGGAAACATACTATCAGACGCGGCTTAAGGACGCGACTGACAGCCACGACTTAGCAATGTGCACAGTCTTAAGACATCCAGTGTGCCAGATCGCTCTCGGACGTCCGAACACTCAAGGTCGTCCGAAGGTGACGTCCGCGACTTATGTCCGATAGTGTGCACGGCTCACTGTACTTTCATAGTCTAGGTCGCGGCTGTCAGTCGCGTCCGTAAACCGCGTCCGATAGTATGTTTCCAGCTTAAGAAAGGGTCATTGTATTTTTTATACTTTATCAAAATGGCTAAAAACGCTCTATAGGCTCTATAAGCCTTTTTAAAAAACACAATTCAATAATATCTAATTCGAAGCCAAAATTCTTAAAAAAACTTCGGCTTTGAACTAATATCTACCTATCTCATATACAACACGATAGAAGGGTAAGTCGTGATTAACTGCATTGATTTAGAATCATTAAATCGACGCGGGTACTTGCGACTTCCGGCGTGACCTGGGGGTGCCGAGTTTTATATTTGAGGGTAAGCAGATACAAGAAAAACCGGACAAGTGCAAGTCAGGCTCGCACACCGAGGGTTCCGTACAAATTCAGAAAATTTCACAAAATTGGGAAGTACGTTGTTAAAATCTCTATACTCATCATCATCATCGACAAAAGTTTCTTTTTTTGACTTTTCTCGTCATTCATTGAAAATTGTTAAAATAATTAAAAACCTGTTTTAGCATGTTCTAGTGAAGCTCTTTTATATGATACCTTACATGATACGATTTACTCACTTTGAATTTTGAACCCATATTTTGTGAATTTTGAGGCCCTATTTTTTGTGATTTAAATAAAAAATGTACAGTTTCCAGATTTATTCCTAAGACAATGCTTCTCGCCAAATTTCATAGTTCTATGTCAACGGGAAGTACCCTGTAGGTTTTGATTTTTGAAATATGCGGTTTTTTACGACATACACGGCTCTAACTTCTTTATAAATGATAACTGAGAAGGTTTTCCTTTACACAACTGTAAGAAATCATAGATATACGTATACAGTTTAAATTTCAACTCGATATCTTTACGCGTTCCCGAGACAAAGAGTCTTGACATACACACAGACGGACAGACGGACAACAAAATGGCCCTATAAGGGTTTCGTTTTTTCCTTTTGAGGTGCTAAAACAAAATAACGTTGCTAGATAGATAAACTTTTTGTTTTATCTTATTATAGCTAAATAGCATAATTATAATAAATAGACCAATATATATTTTTATAAGTATTTTTATTGTAATTAAAAAGAATTTTAACTATACCTATCTTAAAAAAGGATCAGGTGACAAAATATTTTATTTTAGGCGGATTAAAAAAAAAAATCTCACCGAAAAGTTTGTGGTGTTAAAATTTGCATATAAGTTCATCCAATGACTATGTAACTGACAATACAGCATACGACAATCTCTTCCAAACAAATGTAACAGATGCCGTCAAGGGTAATGCGTTACTAACTACATCTCTACTTAAGAAAGAAATGGCAGAATGTGGCCATATGCAAATCTTCTAAAGTATTAAAAAAAAACTTGGTATGGGGAGAATTTACGATGAAAGTAAAAGTTAAAAGAGGAAGGGACATGTTTTAGTGATTTAAATCAAATTATTTCTTGGTCCTTATAAAACTAAGTTATTTTATAAATAGTTATAAGTTATAAATAAAACAATATAGTACGAGAAGGGTAAATCGTGATTAACTGCATCGATTTAGGAATCATTAAATCGGCGCGGGTAGAGCGCGCATAATATAACTCTGCCCGCGAGTGGTGGCGCCACGTACGTTATGTAGCTAGCTGTGAATTCCCTGGCAACATTGAATTAGTTCTCAATTTTGGCCGTGCGCAGAGTTGCTTTGCGGGTACTCTACTCGTGACTTCCGGTGTGACGCGAGGGTACCGTGTTTTGTGACTGAGGGTAGGCAGATATCGGCACGCGCCAAACGTTCGCACGCTCTGTTGGCTTAGCTAAACACAATCATTGACAGTTTGATTGTACTATAATTTAACTGGAAACATAGCACACCAATAACACATAGAATTTTTGGGTGGTCAGAGGTTAAAATTCCGGTTCTGTACATACTCGTAAGTTCGGAGGTCCAGAAAATAAGTTCCAAAAATTAATTAGTTGGATAATTTAATCCAAAAAACTACTTAGTAGGAGATTTTTTAGAACATACACTCTACCTATATGCATATTTTGACACCACAAACTTTTCGATGAGATTTGAATAACATTTTGAAAAAACTTTCATCCATTTAAAATAACACCGGACCTACTCGTAACTTTAAAGAAATATAGTTAAAATTATTTCAATCACAATATCTTTAAAACAAATGGATACAATAAAAATTCGGGTTTTCAACTAAATCAAAATTGTTTCACATGCTAGATATCAGAATGACACAAACACATAACTATTTAGGTTAGACACACAATAGGTAGACATAGACACAATGAAAGTTGTAACACCCCAGTTTTGGACCAGGGACCAGTATCATTTTTATCAATAATTCAACAGAAATACAAGTCTACAAAAAACAAAGGCACCTCACACACGAATCAAACCTAAGAACTGTGACTAATGTTCATATCTGCCATCAGTCTCAGTAAAACAGGGGTCGTGAATTGAGACCGAGCGCACACCAGGTGGTTATCGATCTTAAGGTTTTACATTAATATCTCTTGAATCTAAATTTAATGTAAAACCTTAAGATCGATAACCACCTGGTGTGCGCTCGATCTCAATTCACGACCCCTGTTTTACTGAGACTGACGGCAGATATGGACATTAGTCACAGCTCTTAGGTTTGATTACTTTGATAGAAGAAAGCGAGCATTCTTTGCACGACAAGTGGTCATAGCGTAGTTTGACAAGGTGCTCTTTAGCGATAATCGAAGTTAAGCAACGTTCAGCACGGTCAGTCTTTGGATGGGTGACCATGGGTGGCATTTTCAATTGAGCGCTACCGTGGCTCGGATGACACGTTACATTGTAGGCCCCGGTTGTTTTAACTGTTTAGCCATGTCAGAAGCCCTCAGACAGGGCTAGCTACTCGAACTATACGAACTTACTTATAAATGCTTTAAGCGCTGAATTAGATATAATATTAGTACCTATAAGTGATATAACGCATTTTTTCATATAAATATTTCTTAGCAAGTTAAAATTATTACATTGACTTGATACTGGCAAAGGCGTAAGATATGTGACGCCAAGATCAAAAGAAAACAACAGTGACTAATGTTCATATCTACCATCAGTCTCAGTAAAACAGGGGTGGTAGATTGAGTTGAAGCGCGAACACCAGGTGGTTATCGATCCCTACTGGGGAAGGGGATTGGACAGTACGGGGCTACGTAGGAGTTAAAATTTTAAACAGTACGTATCAGAACAATGCTTTTTGTTTATACTGTCTGACATAAGGAAAGTAATAGTCTAAAATAAAAACTCTTTAGCTGAAAATTCAGCTCAGTTGGGTAAAATGTGTTTTAAAATCGTCGTTTCTGTCGTAAAACTCACCGCGCGATTATATTATAAAAAAAAACATTTTTGGATAAAAAACAAAATAATAAAAATTATAGGTTTAATCATAAATAGTTCAATCAAAATTTATCATAATTTATAACACGTGTATATTATTGTCCTAAAAACATACTTATGATAAACAAAACAAAAACCAGACAAGTGCGAGTCAGGCTCGCACATCGAGGGTTCCGTACAAACATATTGTTAAAATAATTAAAAACCTGTTTTAGCATGTGCTAATGAAGTTATTTTATATGACACGATTTACTCACTTTGAATTTTGCATCCATATTTTGTGAATTTTGAGGCCCTATTTTTATGTGATCTAAATAAAAATGTACAGTTTTCGGATTTATTCCTATATGTGCACTCTGAGACAATGCTTTTCGCCAAATTTCATAGTTCTACAATATGTCAACGGGAAGTACCCGGTAGGTTTTGATTTTTGTAAGCGTTGAAATATTTTGGCTTTTTTTACGACATAAATGGCTCTAACTTTTTTATACGGTAACTGAGAAGCTTTTCTTTTACACAACTGCAAGAGTTCATAGGTTTACGTGTATAGTTTAAAGAAGATATTGCAAAAATGGCTCTGACTAGGTACAGTAGCTCAAAAAATCCGTTAAACTATGATAAATAAATGCGCAGAGTAAAACGACCGCATTAAATGCTTAATTTATGAGTACTTTCACTTTTCGAATTTGGTTTTAGTTCAGTCATTGTATTACTGCCATTTTGGTCACATTTAACCTTTTTGATTTATCCTACATAGAATTAATAGCCTACATGTAAAAAATGTAGTGAAAAGTTTAGTTTTGTTAGCAAAACTTTTTAGACGTTAATGTTACATCAAATTGACACGTTTATAGGTACTTTAAGCTGGAAACATACTATCGGACGCGGCTGACGGATGCGACTGACAGCCGCGACTTAGCAGTGTGCACAATCTTAAAACATCCGGCGCGCCAGATCGCTCTCGGACGTCTGAACGCTCTCGGACGTCCGAAGGTGACGTCCGCGACTCATGTCCGATAGTGTGCACGGCTCAGTGTACTTTCATAGTCTAGATACCTATCAGTCGCGGCTGTCAGTCGCGTCCGTAAGCTGCGTATATGTCCTATAGTATGTTTCCAGCTTTACATCGAACATATAAAAAAAATAAAAGAGAATGAAGGATAAATACTTTTTGGCGGGAAGGCGAAAAAAAGTAGAAGTAACTAAGGAGGATCGATGATGTGGAAATGGAGCGAGGAATAGAAAAATGTTTGCAACCATATATTACTAGGACTATGGAAAATACTGAATAAAATATTTTGACTATAATGTGTCTAAATCCTGTATTAGTTAACAATCAAAAATCATACATCGAATTGCAATAAAACGAGTTCTTTTCGTTGAAATAAGAATCCAGGATAATATAGAAATCAGTTTTAAACAGGCATTAAACCTATTTTTATTATTTGTGACATTTCATATTTATTAATGTTTCAAGTCGAGTATGGCCGCGTGGTTTTTCGCGGGGACGAGGATAAATGATGTCGCCGCATTTTATTATTTTGTGAAATATGTTTCTATAAGTGATAATTAGTTTGCCAATGCTTTACTGAGATCTAACTTGACCGCGACTTTTTTGGACTATGACTTGACTTAGACTGTAACTATTTTGATAAAATACCAAAAAAGGTTCAATACTTATACTTAACACTAGCAAATGCATAAACCATGCGACACCAAAATATAAAAGAAGAAGAGTATGGCCGCCTTATCTTCAAACAATGTCAATGTAATTTTCAATCCGAATACAAAAAAGTACTTTTAATGGACACTGTTATTGTAAAAAATAACGGGAAAATCATTTTCCGGAAGAAACGAAGCAAATTATAATATGCTGTACCCTTTGGTGGCCCAATTTCTATATATGTTTGCAATATCTCCTTTCAACTCGATATCTTTACGCGTTCCCGAGACAAAGAGTCTTGACATACACACAGACGGACAGACGGACAACAAAGTGATCCTATAAGGGTTCCGTTTTTTCCTTTTGAGGTACGGAACCCTAAAAACAACGTTATGTTATGGTAGGTATATGAGAAAGCTATATTTTTATATTTCCGTCAACGCTAAAGAAAAGTGAATCAAGTTTATGGCCCACAGCTGGTATTTTACGACGTTTCCATGCACATATTACACATAATAAAAAAGCAGTCAACAAAAATACACGTGAACATTTCAATCCAAACGCAAACAAAGGAATAAAAAAACAACATAAAACATCGGCACCATCAATCATCAAAAAAGAAACCACAAACGCAAGAAAGTATCGCCAAAACAATGGCGTATCAACAAAACATTTAGTTACATAGCAACCCCCCGAAAGGAACAAAACCAATTACCTAACAAATCATCTTCTGACGTTTAATGCCAGCGCAATATGTTCGTTCACCATCCCCAACCATAGAAACCCGCGCACCTTTCGTCTCTCTTATGATTCATTTATACTACGAATTAGAGGGGTCCCAAACCAGAACCTTGACGAACCCCATTGATTATCAATTAGTTTTATACTTGCATCATGTTGTTGCCGCATTATCCACAGTATTTACACGGTCTTTCATAATTATGACACGGTAAAAATGAATGTTATTTGCGACAAACGAAAATAGTTCATATTTAGTAGTACACAAGGTTATCAAAAGCTCGTGACAAGTCCAGAATTAACACGTCCGTCTTTGTTACAGACGATCCTTTAATGATTAAGCTTGAATCAATTTTAGGGTTCGCTTTGGTTTATTGATTTACAATTTGATTGTGACTTGCTCATTTTGCCGTTGTAAACTCATGATTTGTGATCTTATTATCTTGTTATCTTGATTGAACGTATTTTACTTACATTGTGTGTGACCTAGTTTTAGTTCATTGATACTTTATTAAGTGGTGATAGCAATAAAGCATGTATTTAATTTAAAAAAATGTTTTTATTGTCTTTAATGTCAAGACGAATTTAATAGCATCGTAATATGTTTATATTGAGAAATTCAGATATGCGTTTATTGCTGTAATTATTTAGTACACGTGTCACGTAAAGTATGTGCCAGTCTGTACTCTGTGTGACTACCCAGTACGACACCTGTATACGTTGGAACTGTTGATACTTGTTTAGTATGCCATTACAAATAAGTTTTTTGGAAAATATCCATTCATCAGCTTTTTTGGTGCTTAAGTAAGTACGTCTAGGCTGGGTGGCTAGCCCTGATGTCAGAATTTTTCAGCCGCCTGAAGTCCTTTGACTTGGCTCAACGGTTGAAATAACCAGGGCCTACAATTTAACCTGACATCCCAGCCACAGTAGCGCTCAGGTGTAAATGTCACCCGCAGCACCCATTCGAATACTGACCGTGCTGAACGTTGCTTAACTTCGATGATCGCTAACGAAAATCTTGTCAAATTACGCTATGAGCGCTACATATTTCTTGTCGGTGCTCAAATAGTTTAACGCAGGTGATATTATTCTCCAAGTAATTTTCCATATTTCCGTTTTCTATTTCTAAACTATTTCCTCCGACATTATTAATGTGTAGTAGTTTGAATGCAAAATTCTTATACACTAATTACTTAACATCTTATCTTTCATTTCCAGTCAGACATAGTCCACCAGTCGGTGTACGAGCTAGTCCACTCCGAGGACCGCGAGGAGCTGCAGCGGCAGCTGCTCTGGAACTCGTTCCTCCCGCCAGAGGTCGCCCAGCTCAACTTGCAGGACGTGCTGAGGCCGGAGAGGGCGCATCTGCTGGAGAGGAGCTTCACTGTTAGGTTTAGGTGTCTTTTGGACAACACTTCTGGATTCTTGGTGAGATTTTTTTGTATACACTATATAAATTACACTTTAGTCACCGATTTGCCTGACAGGAAGTAATGTTGCGACCAAAGACAGATCATTAGTATTGAAGAAATCTAGGTTATAAATGTCTAGAAACAATAAAAGAGGCAAGGCATTCCAGTCCGTGTTGATTTGCATTAGGAAAGAAAAGTTTAATTTAATCAGGCGGTATTACAATATATTACATACAGGGTTATTTCTAATCAGTTAGCATCCTTTCAAGGGCTTATTCTGTACATCAAAACTAACAACGTTTGGTCTGCAATTTTTGTCAAAACTCAAAAAAAAATTAGCTGTTTCATACATTTGGTCGCGGGTGAACGATATTTTTGTATGGAACACCATTTTTTTTTGAGTTTTGACAAAATTCGCAGAACAAAAGTTGTTAGTTTTGATGTACAGAATAAGCCCCTAAGAGGATGCCGATTGATTAGAAATAACCCTGTATATACAAATTTACCTATTATGTAGAGATGCTATGCAGGGAGTTTCATTAGTATTATTTGTAATACATATTTATTCTTATAGAGTTTCATACCCACAAGACAAGCTGGAATTTGATTGCAGATAAATCTTGCTGTCAAATTACAGCTTTAATAATTTATACTTATTACTTACGGAATACAAATATTTACAACTATTTAACGATTGATCATAATTTATTTAGAAAACTGTTTTGTTTGCAAATTTATTACTTACATCAATTCCGGATCAAACTATAACAACTAAATTTAAATTCACGTTTGAGCTTACGTTAAGTTTTTCTTTCCCAGAGGCTAGACATCCGGGGCAGGATCAAGGTGCTGCACGGGCAGAACAAGAAGACGGAAGAGCCCCCGTTAGCTCTGTTCGCGATATGCGCGCCCTTCGGTCCGCCCAGCTTGCTCGAGATACCTCAGAAGGAAGTCATGTTCAAAAGCAAGCACAAGCTTGATCTCGCTCTAGTCTCTATGGATCAACGGTAAGCTAATATAATTATGTTAATCTTAATATATATAAATCTCGTGTCACAATGTTTGTCGTCAATGGACTCCTAAACCACTTAACCGATTATAATAAAATTCGCACACCATGTGCAGTTCGATCCAACTTGAGAGATAGGATAGTTTAAATCTCAAATTATAGTCGCAATTTTAATTTATTTAGCCACAGCAACGCGTGGCCGGGTCAGCTAGTGTATTATAATTATTTGTTTAAATATTATCAAATTATTTATTATTATTACGGTTATTAGAGTTAAAAGTAATTGAGGCTATATAAAAATGGATTCTAATGGTGAATGCGGCCCTTTCGCCCCAAAAGAGTCGAATCGCGCCAGAAACGATACCGCCCTTCTATGATAAATAACGTAGGTATGTGTCTTACGACGTGATCTGAAAATGCAACCTTCTGATTCCAGTCATTACTCAAATTAGAGTGTTTTTCTTTAAATTTATAATCGCATAATTAATATCAAAGATGGGTATATGTTGTGTAGTCAGTTGCTATACGGGTAATTAATATAAACCTATTACGCTTCAAACATATATTACTAAAGCAACAAGAGATTCGCCACGACATTCCTCAAATCATTTTATATCAAATTCCTGTTTCGACATATCCAACTTGACTCGTGAATATTGGCACTTACTTGATTTTATTGCCAATTTTGCAAAAACTCTTATAGGCTCAGCTAACTTTTATGGCACATTTATTGTAAATTTCACCCCAATTCTTCCTATCTAAATCTCTTGACACCGAATCTAAAACCTGGCCTAAATTTTCGCCACAAAAAACCCTAGCCAATAAGGAAAGAATAAGAGTTATTCAAGGTTTTAAAGATTTTCAAGAGTCCTCGTAAAATTGGTAATTGACAAATAGATGCGGCGTGACGAAATTTATTATTCACAAACAGGGAACTTCACGGTTGGATAGGAAGAAAAAACTGTACAGGTGAAGAGGTGTACAATTTGTATTCAAAAACTTTTTGTAAATTAAAATAATCTAAGATACATACGAGATATAAATAACGGGGGCATCTAGAATTTATTATAAAATATAGAAAACGCGGAATAAAATTACTATGAATCGTTATGAGCTCTGATTGAATGAAAATGAATGATTAAGTAAAAATAAGTTGTTAGCAGTTAAATATTTATATAAAAATATCATAAAATACGACTAGATAGTAGAATAGGTAGTAAAGACAAAAAAGTACTCCTAACACGAATCAATTCAAGATTTCTAGAAATAACTTTGATTAATTATTATCAAAGTTATTTCTGCCAAATAGCTTGCGGCGTTTCGCCCTGCAAGCTATTTAGCCCGCGGGGCGAATCGCACATGATTCTTTTTGAAGGCCCCCATTTGGCCCGCGGGGCGAAACGCCGAAAACTATAAAGGAAGAGGTCGTTTCGGCCCACGTTGATAAAGATCAATTTCCCGCATCAGTATTACGTATTACAGACTTCGGACATTCTGACAACAACTTTGACAGTATCTGCCGGGAGTGCCGGGCTAGTATGCGCGACTCTAAATATTTCTTTCGTAGTGTCAGAATGAGACAGCGTTAAAGCAAACATCAATATAGAATTTAGGCAATGAAAAATGCCAAGTCGATGATGGCAAAGTATATATGTATCTGTCACTTTTTCACACGTCGGAAAGAGATCTTTTTGTGGCTTCTCGTGGTCACATGCTTGACTAGCTTGGAGAGTGGAAGGTACGGAAGTGCCCCACCAAGACGAGCTAAGCGACTCAAAGTGCAAAGCCAATTTGATCGTTTTGTTTAATAATCATCATCATTAGCCGCATCGGCATCGGCCGCAGGATGTCTATAACTACTGGTGATATTATCTCTTTATCTGATATCATATCATTTATTTCTAGTAAAACCATTTGTAAGTGGCTTGCACCTGATGACTGCCTCGATGGCTCAGTGGTTAGTGACCCTGACTTCTGGATCAAAGAGGCGTAGGTTCGATCCCTACCCAGGGCAAGCATTTATGTGATGAACATAGGAGTTTGCTCTGTGTCTGTATGTTATTTGGGTATCTACTATCTATATAAGTACGTATTTAATATATGTATACTCGTATGTAGTATATCAATCTCTGGTAGCCATATCACAAGCTTTGCTTAGTTTGGGGTCAAATGTCCTCTTATATTTATTTGTCTAGTGTGTTTTTGCGGTCTTCACCACATTATCTGGTCCACTAATGCTCCATTCAGACTCTCGCGAAGCGCCTCGGCTAGGCCTTCGAGCGAGGCGACACGCAGGAAAAACGATGCGAGACGGGACGACACAAGCGCGCCGTCCACATTCGAGAATGTGGACGGCGCGCTTGAGTTGCTCGTGACGCCTCGTGGAGAGTGTGGATGTTGCATAATAGGTAGTAAAATAAAACCTTACAAAAAATATACCGCTACATTTTGAAATGTTCATTTTCCAGGGGTAAAATGTTGCTGGGCTACACTGATGCGGAGCTCGGCAACATGGGCGGCTACGACCTGGTCCACTACGACGATCTGGCATATGTTGCCAGCGCTCACCAAGAATGTAAGTCAATATTTTGTTCTTCTTGCTTACCTGTCGTATTCCACTGCCGAACATTGTCTCCCCCCGATCTTTTCATCCATCTCAACTCGGTCTGATAACATGGCAGGCCCCGAAAGAGATAGCTCGTTAAATTTGGCACTATTGACGGTAACTGATACACTACAGTACAAGTCAGTATTTTAAAATTGTCATGATAATAATAGAAATAACTGTGCAGGGAATGTGTATGTGTGAAAGTTGTCCGTCTTGTAAGAACGATTGTTTCACAGGATTTGAAATCCATTCTAAGTAGAGCATGAGACACTTCACACTTCTAATAAGCAGACTACATTTTAAGAAAATTATGATTTACATAGGTAGATAAATTGATAACTATAAATAAACTATAGTAGGGCGCCATTTTAGTGTACATCAAACTGGCTGTATTAGCTACGACCCCTATATAAAGAGTATATCATGGATTCTTCTCACAGACTTCGATCTTTAGCTTCTGTGTTTGCAACTTCGAAGAATTTTGACGTTTTATGGTAAATACACATGGTAAAGATGTGTAGCACTACATATTTACCATAAAATAGTACCTATTTTAATAATTTTCTATTACGTTTTTTTTTATTCACCGACGAACCACCGGAGGTATACAATTCGACGCATATTTATATATTTTTTTATGTATAACCATGCATAACATTTTTCATAGTAGTTCGATTTCAATAATTCTTTTTTTAAATGAAAGAGTACTTCAAAATTGGTCCCATTTAAATTTTATCGAAATTGGCTCAGCCATTTTTGATAAATCAACAATAATGTGAAAAATGTTACATTGATCCGTGCATAATATTTGCGTTCTAGCGATGCGATGCGCCCCGGCTTCGCACAGGATACATATAAATATTTCTCTTGAATTACTCTATCTATTAAAACAAACTGCATCAAAATCCGTTGCGTAGTTTTAAAGATGTAAGCATACATGGGGACAGACAGCGGAAAGCGACTTTGTTTTATACTATGTAATGATTCTGTACACGGGTGAAGTCGGTCATGCTATTTTTTTGCAAAAAATAATCTCCAAAACAAGTCGGAGACGTTAGCAACAAACACTATTACATTATCTTACGATTGATGCAAATTTACTATGATAGTCGAGCAATACAAAATTTTAAAAACGTGTATGCATTTTTCGTGGGGTGAAATAAAAGATGTTAACAAGTTTTTTTTTGCCTACTACCATACTTTATATGGCGTGTATATATTATCTTGAACTAGTCAAATCTTCAAATCTTTTCTGCAGGCTGTAAAGTACTATTTGTATTATTCCTTCTATTCCAGTGTTAAAAACAGGTGCTTCCGGCATGATAGCGTACCGCTTCCAGACAAAGGAGGGCGCGTGGCAATGGCTGCAGACCTCCTCGCGCCTCGTCTACAAGAACTCCAAACCAGACTTCGTCATCAGCACGCACCGACCGCTCATGTGAGTCCGGTGGTGAGATATCATCACTTTCCAATAAAATTATTATATCATCATTTAAATACGTTAAGACGTAGGTAGCGCCTTACCACAAAAGATTAAACACTGTTTAACTGTGCAATTTGTACTGTTAAAAATTGTCTAAAGCGTTCGTAAAACTGGTAGTAAGATGGGTAGTAACTAGTAACAGCCGCCTTACAATCGTGTGGTTATGTATTTATATGCCGCTACCGTCGCATTAAATTCTTTGGAACAGAATTTTTACACCACTCACTTTTCGGTGTGAGCTAAGGAGAAGGTTATGCTTGGAGTCTCTCTGCGATATCGAATCAGGAATGAGCGGATCCGTAGAATAACCAAAGTTACCGACGTAGCCCAGCAGATTGGCAAGTTGAAATGGTAGAGGGCAGGGCACATAGCATGGAGGACTTATGATCGATGGGGTCGAAAAGTTCTCGAGTGGAGACCACGTACCGACAGGCGCAGCGTAGGACGTCCACCCACAAGGTGGACGGATGACCTACTTGAGACCGCAGGATCAAGCTGGATGCAAGCTGCTACGAACCGGTCTTATTAGAAATCTTTAGGGGAGGCCTATGTCCAGCAGTTGATATCCTATGGCTGATGGATGGATGGCTTTTCGGTAAAAGACAATATCTTGAGTCTACCTTCGTACGTTTGTGGAAGCGCATTTGAATCTACCAACCCGTACTGGGCCAGCGTAGGTACTGGATTTGGCCTAATCACTCTAAATTTCAGTTACGAACTGATTAAATTAGACACATAGTTTACTAAAGTAATTCACAATACCTCAATTGAAAATGTACCACAAATATTTTTGTGTACTATTTAATTTTTTCTCGCTTACAGGGAAGAAGAAGGCAGAGATCTCCTCGGCAAGAGAACAATGGACTTCAAAGTGAGCTACCTCGACACCGGCCTCACGAGTTTATACTTCTCCGAATCCGAGCAGCTATCCGGCTGCGAAACTACCGTTACTACACCTCCGAGAACTGCCAGGAGATACAAAACGCAACTGAGAGACTTCCTGTCCACGTGCAGAAATAAAAGAAGGGTTCCAACCACGCCTGCTCCACCTCCAGTCGACTATCTAGCTGCAGATGCTGTTGCGGCGGCGTACACGAACCTAAACGGGGCGTACACAGCTCCTTACGGGGAATACCCTCCCGCGCCAGCCTTGCACTACCCCCCACCGCCTTTAGACGACAGATTCCTTACTGCCGACAACCTCTTCCATCAATACAAACCCCTGTCTTACCACTATACTCCATACGCCCCTAACGGCTTCCTAGAACCAGCGCCTCCTCCTGGCTACGAGGTGCCTCCGACGTATCACAGGCCGCCTTCAAGAGAGTACACTTACGTGGACAGTAGTGGAAGGTATATGAGTCCTGTGACGGGAGAGAGACGGTCGCCGAGCATCGTGCCTGGGCCGAGTCCAGCTGGGTCGAATGGGTCGACGGAGCAGGAGCGAATGCAGCAGAGTCAGTCAGCTGAGATGCCTCGTCAGACGGTGCTGATGTGGGGGGCGGGAGGGTCGGCTCAAGAGGTTCCAGTGGAGTACTCCCCTCCGCAGGTTTGGCGCTACCATCCGTCACATTACCACACTGCTGAGGCGACGCAGTAGCTTTTTGTGCAATTTATGTTTAGTTGAGCTTGGTTTTAGTCAGCCTTTTGGTGGGGAGCGATGTTTGTTTTTTCACATTATTTTTGACCAATTTTCGTCTTATTATAATCACAGATTCACAGTTAATCAAATAAACAGGGAAATGAATAATTTGAATCTACCCCAATTAACGGCACCTGGGGACCTATTTTTGAATTTCAAATGCCTCGGACGTATACTTATCTTTACAGACACCTTTTTTTCTCGAAATTTATTTGAAATTATCCATTTCACGCAAAACTTCAGTACTAGACTTAGCATTTTTAAAAGAAACGATAGATATCAAAGGGAACAATCGTGAAATGGAACGTCAATTAAGAAGAAAACATAATAAAAAATATATGGTAAATGGTTTTACGTACGTTCCGAGGCGTGCAAATTTCAAAAATAGGTCCCGTGTTGATAAACAGGAATCTTTATGACAATCGCGCCACAGTTTTTCTTTCAAAAGGAAGACATCAAATTGAAAAATGATATATTTAATGGTATATTTATCTGTACCTACTATTTCTTCCACTAAGTCAAACTAATGTATCCAATTTTTTAAAATTCACATGTCTTCAAAAAATTGTTGAGAGAATAAAATTATTAATTTGGTTGTCTCATTTTAATTACTATGTTACCAATAAAATATCTCTCTAGAATTATTCCTCGCTCAGTGGTTTGTAAGGTCAACTTTGGTAGATTTTTTTCAAAATCTGGTAATTTGAGTGCAATTTCTCATAACATAACATTAATTGGTTAATTACGATTAAATATTATTTACAATGCACATCGATGTTTGTCACAACAAAGAGCTGCTACTATTTATGCAATCGCAAGTATCAGCTTTTTTGCTGGAATGATTATTATGTATGTTAAAGCAATTGCCCGTAAAATATTGCCCATTGTCATTTAATGTATATGACTAATTGTGGTTACGGCAGATATATTACATTAATAAATTAAGAAGTCAACTTTGAACACTCAGCTCGTGTTAATTATTTCATTTGTATGTATTTACCGGCTGCGACTATAAATATTGAAGTGTAATATAAATTATAAGTTAAAATTAAATTTACTAAATAATTTAACAAGTTATTATTTTGTAAATCAACCAATCGCTTTATCCATCAATCGCTCTAGCAAAAATTTAAAAGATTTTAATCGAATCGTTGCGTAATATCAATTTATTTTTCCCTATCACAACGACACTACGTTATGACAAAGTTGCATTTTTGTGTGTATGTATATCTGTTTACATATTCTAAACCACACAACAGATTGCAATCTAGTTTTCACTATATTATGTACACTATCACGAACAATATATTAAAACAAAGTCGCGGTTATGTGTGTAGGTATGTCTGTGTATTCGCTTACATTTTATAAACAACACAAAATATTGCAATCTAGTTTTCACAAATTCCTTGTAAACACTTTGGAGCTTTTGTTCCGCTCAGTAATCTTATGTATCCTAACATGTTGTTATGCATTTTTAGGGTTCCGTACTTCAAAAGGAAAAAACGGAACCCTTATAGGATCACTCTACGGTCCGTCTGTCCGTCTGTGTGTATGTTAAGACTCTTTATCTCGGGAACGCGTAAAGATATCGAGTTGAAATTTAAACTATTTACGTAAACCTATGAATTCTTGCAATTGTGTAAAAGAAAAGCTTCTCAATATTCTTATACGGTAAGCTTTACGGTAAGCTTCTAATACGGTAACCGTATAAAGAGTTAGAGCCGTTTATGTTGTAAAAAAAAACGCATATTTCAACGCTCACAAAAATCAAAACCTACCGGGAACTTCTCGTTGACATAGAACTATGAAATTTAGCGAAGAGCATTGTCTCAGAGTTCACATATAGGAATAAATTTCAGATTTATTCCTATATCTGAACTGAACATTTTTATTTAAATCACATAAAAATAGGGCCTCAAAATTTACAAAATATGGGTTCAAAATTCAAAGTGAGTAAATCGTATCATGTAAGGTATCATATAAAATAACTTCATTAGTACATGCTAAAACAGATTTTAAATTATTTTAACAATATGTTTGTACGGAACCCTCGATGTGCGAGCCTGACTCGCACTTGTCCGGTTTTTTTCTGAAAGATTTGCAACTACAAATTCATTCATCCATTAGTTCATTATTCATCATTCGGGCAGCTACTTGTGAAAAAAGTTTTAGGTAAATAAGTTAGACATAAAATCTTAATTATATGCCAGATTTTGAAAAAATGTCCTTTATCTAGGTCTTGTTAACCTTAAACAGGGTCCTTCCATTATCTGTTTTGTAGATAATAATGTATAAATAATAATATAATTATTCGAAAGTTCTATCCAAATATTATTGAATGATAGTCGATTTTGTAGCAAATAATTATATGATAGATTTTGTATCACGCGACGCGAGTTACACATTATTAATAATAATTTGTAAATAATAGTTATTAAAATAGTTTGAGAGCTTCAGCTTTTTGTAGATGTTTGTATGCTTGAAGAATGGACGCTTTTTATGATTAAAGAGAATTGATTTAATGAAATATCGAATTTAAATATCAACTGTTATACACATACAGCAATTATCACTGTTTGTAATAAAATTATTCCAACACACTTTTATTTAAATGATAATATAATAACTGTACTTATTAATATCAAAAATAAATAAAACACATGAACTTCTAAAATTAAATGAGTTGACAAAAATGCACGCATTATATCTTTCAGTGGTCTCTGTAAAATAATTATTGTCAGTAATATTTAAATACATTAAAAATAATTAAACAAATGACATATTATATTATTTAAAAGATAACGCACCCTGTTTTGTAATCTGCTTTGAAAGTATTTTATTACTTGCATGGGTTAGTAATATAATAATTATTTAAATATTTGAACAACGCTTAATATTAAGCATCAAAATATTATTTACTACGTCAAAAATATCACGCAGAATTGAGAATAGATAAGTTTTATTTTAAAAAAGTTATCAATAAAACGGATTTGTTTTCTTTTTAAGTCAAATTAATACGTTTTCTTTTTTTAAACGTTAGATACTTACTATTTTTAATAACACACATGTTTTTATTATTTTATGGAGACCCCTGTTACAAAGCACATAGCCTTGCCAACGCCAAAGCATTGTAAATACACATATCGTGCCTTCAACATAATAATATACTTCCATAATAATACATAATAATTGTTATATTAATATTATTATTAAAATGATATGTTTTCGTTGGTGCAGTGATCGTCGTTGGCAAGGCAGCACCGTGTGGCTAAATGGAAAAATATCCTGAACGTATTATATAAGGCAATTTTTGAATTATTGAGTATTTATTTATTACATACGAGTATATTTTTCAAAACTATCATAATTATGTTAATATGATTCAATATTTTTAGAAACAAGTTCATGACAAAATTTTTGGTAATATTTTTCCGAATTATATTTTGTCCAAAATGCGTCTTAAATAAATCTTCCAATGATAAGTAAACACATATTAAGTTGTTATGTAGTTCGAATATACTTATTTGTATATTGTATTTTTTATTTTATTTTATCTATTATATCAGATAATATATCACGTATGTATGTCAGTGCATATCATACTAAAAATAGTTGTATAATTTATTTATTATTTTGTTTTTCAACTTGGTTAAAGTTTATTAGGGTATGATGACTGAATTACGCTGGAAGGAACTCATCAAATGTAATTTTTTTATAAAATTTTATTCCTTAAGCGGACCCACAGTTATGTACTGTACTGTACCAGCCTTTTTAATAGTCCACTGCAATACGTAGGTCTAGCCACGAAGGGTGATTGGGCCATATCCACCACGCTGGCCCAGTGCGGGTTGGTGGATTCACATACGCCATCGAATTTCTTCTACGGACGCAGCAGGTTGCCTCACGATGTTTTCCTTCACCGAAAAGCCAGTGGTGTGAAATTCCGTACATAAATTCCAAGGAATTCATTGGTACGGGATCGGGATTTGAACCCACGACGTCACGATTGTAAGGCGGGTGTCATTACCACTAGACCACCACGGCTTATACAGTTATGTATAAGCATAAAATTTTGTTTGAGTGATATAATTATCACCTTATTGTGTGAAAAATTACATCACAAAATATCCAAACAACTTCAACTTCTTCCAACAAACACTTTGAAAGAATAATTTTTATTCAATTCAAATTGATTTTATCGAATAATAAATGCATTGTACCTAAGATGGTTTGCTATTATAATAATTATCATGGGCTGAAGAAAGCTGATAATAACAGCAGTTTTTTTAAATACATGACCATTTCTGATGTCCTACTTCATTTAAAGTTAATTTAATTTTTAGTAAAAGTCATTAGGAGATCCTTCCAGCTTAACACAGTTATGAATAACCTTTCAAAAAATATTACAAGGTTGCTGCTTTGAAAAATGCAGAGTTGCAATATCATACATTTTACAAGTGGACCACTACTGAAATTGCGACAAGAATGAACTGTTACGGACAAAACGTTTATTAAGTCCCGCTCGGTATAAAGTATGAAACATCTGTTTTTTTTTATTTTATTCTACTGTAAAAGTTAAATATAATGATGATATAAATATACATTGAAATTTCCTGAGTTTTTCAAAGCAATATCTTGTAATCCTATGCTACGCAGTATGTGTTCATAAGCGCAAAAATGTTAACTTAGTAATTATATGTACACAATTCACAACAATTTTGTAAATTAATAAAAAAGAAACTTGCTCTAATTTATTGATTAAATTGTAAATAAATAATTAGAATAGTCGCTTTATTATGTATTGTATTGATTGATAATTATTTAAATAAACTATAAATAGTTAAGGTAAAATGATAATAATAATTATTATTCCAACAATCTCTGTATTTATTTTAGCATATCATAATTATGTAATTAAAAGAAAAAATCAAATAAATTTTTCATGCCACTGATTTGCAAGTTTTATTTCATTTAATTATTATATACTACAGCACTAATCGCGCACTAAAATTACGAGATAAATAAATACCTCCTCATCCCGACGTTTAGCCGTAGTATATAATAATTATGTGTTCAAATCGCGAAAGTTTAAAAACAACATTTATTTCATTTGTTTGATGGCACTGAGATACAGCGTGTACGAGCACCAGTTACCAGTGACCAGTACCAGTGTTACCAGTGATGACTTATGACACTGAAACTTGGTCTCTTACTATGGGCCTTATTAATAAGCTTCAAGTAGCCCAACGAGCTACGGAGAAGGCTATTCTCGGAGTTTCTCTGCGAGACCGAATCAGAAATGAGGTGATCCGTAGAAGAACCAAAGTTACCGACATAGCCCAACGGATTGGCAAGTTGAAATGGCAGTGGGTAGGGCACATAGCGCGGAGGACTGATGACCGATGGGGTCGAAAAGTTCTCGAGTGGAGACCTCGTACCGGCAAGTGCAGCGTAGAACGTCCACCCACAAGGTGAATGGATGACCCCATTAAAACTGCGGGATCGCTCTGAATGCAAGCCGCTTCCAACAGATCTTATTTGAGATCATAGGAGAGGCCTATGTCCAGCAGTGGACGTTCTATGGCTGATGAATGGATGGATGGATGGATTGCGATACAAACTAAAGTATAGGCCGAATCAAACTTAATGGCGTTTGTGAAGTTAACTTGAAGTTGCGCAAATCCCCACTCATTGCGTCGTTGACAAAATATAGGGACCAAGCATATTGCTGATATGCAACGTTCACATATGCAACAGTGTTTGATTCAGCGTATAGCTCAATGATCTATGGTGCCCATGCTCGGAGTTTCTCTGCGAGATCGAATCAGGAATGAAAAGTTACGTAGAAGAAACAAAGTCACTGCTACATAGACCAGCAGATTAGCAAGTTATAGTGGCAGTGGGCATTTCACATATTACGCAGAACTGAGGAATGATGGGGTATAAAAATGTCAAGTAGCCACGCACTGATAAAAACGGCGTTAACAGATCTTATGTGAGATATTTTCCTTAATAAAAGACTTTAAGAAAATAAAAATGCAAGCAATGGGATTCAAATATAGCAATTTAATTGAATGGGTCTCCCAATACAATAACATCACTTTTATATTATTTATTTGATGGTACATTTGTAAGGACTTACACTTTACACAACATAGTAAAAATGGCTAGAAACCCTTAGTAATCTAAGAGTTTCTAGCTAGGTCTAGGTCTAATGACCTAGTTATCATCGCATTCATGTTTCGCAGCGGTTATAGAAACTTACTTACCACGACATCTGTTGAAAAATAAGTTCACTTCAAGAAAAATATAAAGCCTTCTTTATATGTCAAAGTACCCATGTCAATGGAGGCTCTACCCATTTTCCAAAGTAAAACCTTTTTGAGTAGACTTACTAGTTCAAAGATTTTTCACTAGATGGCGTGGTTATAAAATTATTTGAAACTTTTATGGTCGGGTGGTTGAGTAGGTCGGTTTTACAACTGCTTGATATGACTGGTTGCATTCCTATCATGGTAAAAATATCACTTTTAAATTGTTTCTTTGACCATCCAATAGTTTTGAGTTGTAGGCACTTATAAGTACTTAGTATTATAGGTACGTAGGTGTATGTATACAGTATACTATACTTTATTTGAGTGGGTAAATCACGAACAAGCAGAGTTAAACTTAACTTAACAACTTAACGAGTACCTTATACCAGAATATTTATATTGTAGCATCAGTGTCAGGCCACTTTCAGGGTGGACATCCTACGCTGCGCTTACCAGTACGTGGTCTCTGAGATCTCTCTGTTTAATCGAGAATTTTTTGACCCCACCGATCATCAGTCCTTCGAGCTATGTGCCCTGCCCACTAACGATTTAATTTGATGATCTGTTAGACTATGTCGGCTATTTACTGTAAAAAATATTCAATATAATAGTTGTATTGTTCTTGAAAGATTGTTGAAACGTATTGTTCATGAATATTGTTGAAATGTTGTTGTTTATAAGCTGAGTTGCAAATAAACAAAATGGTTGTGAGAGCGAGTGACGCGTGCTGTGATTAGATTCGAGATTTTTATAGAGTTGTTACAACATTTTTTTTTGTTTGCTAAACCTAACTTGGAAAAATAGAACAGAACAGGCATACGCGTCTTGAGATTTAAGCTGATCTTCAATTGAATTGATTTTAACTGAATTGAACTCAGAGGTTCATCGTGTCCAGAGATTAAATCTCTTTATATATAAAATTTCTCCTTAGATTTTTAATTTTTACGATACTATAAACTTTTTTAATATTATAATATTTACAATAAATAAATACAAAATAAATATGTCTACTTTGATTGGATAGCTGAAGTAGTAAGTATAAAATAACATTTAAATAAATATAAATTATTGCCACAAATAAAATTTAATCAATACCTAAAACTAAAAAACCGGACAAGTGCGAGTCAGGCTCGCACATCGAGGGTTTCGTACAAATCCAGAAAATTTGACAATATTGGGAAGTAAGCTTGGAAGTAAGTTGTTAAAATCTCTATGCCTACTATAACCATCGACAAAAAAGTTCTTTTTTTTTCTATTTTCTCGTCGTACATCGAAAATCACACATTGTGAAATAATTAAAAACCTGTTTTAGAATGTGCTAATGAGGTTATATGATACCTTACATGATACGATTTACTCACTTTGAATTTTAAACCCATATTCTGTGAATTTTGAGGCACTATTTTTTTGTGATTTAAATAAAAATTTACAGTTTTCAGATTTATTCCTATATTTGTACTCTTAGACAATGCTTTTTGCCAAGTTTAATAGTTCTATATCAACGGGAAGTATCCTGTAGGTTTTGATTTTTGTGAGTTTCAAAATATGTGGTTTTTTACGAAATTAACGGCTCTAACTTTTTTAAACGATAGCTGAGAATTTTTTTTTTTTTATAAAATTGCAAGAAACTATAAGTAACATTAAACAAAATAAGTATACAATTTAAATTTCAACTCGATATCTCTATGCGTTCCCGAGATAAAGAGTCTTGACATACACACAGACAGACAGACGGACAACAAAGTGATCCTGTAAGGGTTCCGTTTCTTCCGTTTGAGGTACGGAACCCTAAAACAGAAACAATTATAAAAATAATACAACATAAGTTTGTTGGAACTGATTTCAGTTACCAACTACATGATAATCAGGTATAAAATTATTTTATGATACATAGAGAACCTCATTATTTGAAACCACTATTGCCATTAAAACAACATACTTTTTACTACCTTACACATAATTACTTAAATAATATTATGTGGTAAGTACGTTTTAATAATATAGGTATTGTTATGTTTTTTTTAGTTTCTACGATCATTTTATATGACAAATAAATGCAAAAGTACGTAGCAATATTTTTTACATCAAAACGGTTTCAGTTATTAGAACAAAAAACACCAAATTAAAAAAGAATATGCAGGTATTTATATCTACATTCCTAGGAAACAGCCGGGTCATCAAAGTCTCAATAAGGCTCAACCTAACGGGATCTACTACAAAGGTTGCCTACCTGTGCCGCAACAAAGGACCGAGGGAATAACACAGGCCAAGTGCGAGGCAATGTGATAATTTTCATTGAGGGTTCCGTAATTAGTTTATTGTCGCGTACGCTACCAATTTTCACAACAATTTTTTCAATGAAGAATTTTACTCCTTTCTCGGTCACTAGTTGCAATGGAAGATTTTTTTTTCATATGATCAACCAGTTGCAAGCAATTTTTTACATGACTACTCTAGGTTTGATAGACAAGGTTAACTATTTTATGTAAAACAGTAAGTGCGTATAGGCTGGCCCTGGTATCTGAGTTTTTAGACCGCCAGAAGGGCTCTGATGGCTAAACGGTTAATACAACCTCGGACCTACAATTTAAAGTGTCATCCGAGCTACAGTAGCTCTCAGCTGGAAAATGCCCCGCGGTCAACGATCCAAATAGGTATCTACTATTTAATGTGTACTAGTAACATGTAACATCCACTCTGAAAACAAATCAAGCGCTCAATTTTGAAACGTTAGAAAATTACTTAAAATCACATGCTATGCTATCCTTTTCGCACTAACATATAACCTATAACACGTTCTTATTCGGCGGTGTGACCATTTACGCATTCAAACTTAGGAAAATTAATAAAATGTTTAAAATAGAGACCATGGAATCAGGAGATCTGCAGGCGACCAGATGCCGGCATAATTCAACAATAGTCAATTGATAGTGGCCAGAACCCATATTGTGCAGAATTTATGGAAGATAGAGCCGCAATTCCTCTATTATTGGGCAGAGCAAAGCTATTTTCATTATTAAATTAGATATAGGGTTCCGTTTTTATCCTTTGGGCACGGAACCATAGAAACGATACTCTTCCTTGGCACTAGGGTTATTTTTGTTTTGATTTGTTTTCACTCAGTCTATTATGTAATATTAACTTTTTTAAATTAAAAACTAATAGATTTATGACTTAATATTTAGTCATTAATTATTAGTTTTTAAATAAAATTAATACGGAAATAGTTCTTTCAATCACGGAACCCCAAAATCTGAGACAGTAAAAGAAAGAGATCGACACACGGCTTATCTTGAAGAGCAAAAGAGCACACGCATCAAAAATCTGGCCCTAGACTGCCCTAGAGTGACAGAGAAAGTGGTATCATCAGCTCTGTACGTTTCCGTCACACTCGGCTAAACAGAAGTAATCTCCGTGCGCACACGCACACGCGATTTAGCTTTCATGTAGAGACGACGTTA
Source organism: Hypomecis punctinalis (assembly GCA_949316475.1). Classification (NCBI taxonomy): domain Eukaryota; kingdom Metazoa; phylum Arthropoda; class Insecta; order Lepidoptera; family Geometridae; genus Hypomecis; species Hypomecis punctinalis. The sequence continues at coordinate 23,678,745 of OX438806.1, forward strand.
GGATTAACCAGTTTTTATACGATTTTTTAAGAACAAAGTGTTGTGAAAATGTATCTAAAAGATTTGTGTTGTGTGCTTTTAATGGTGAGTATATATTTTATATTTCAATTTTAACTGAATTTACAAACAAATAAATATAAACATAGTATTTTAGTGATAATTTCATTTAACAGTTTTGCTTCCTAAGTAAAACTTAGTTAAATGTTGTAAAATATCTAATTTTTTATTATTTTGTTGATAATCTGATAAATACAATTAACGTTTAGTAAAACCACTTTCGGCTAACTACAAAGTAAATATTTATTAAATTTATTGTAAAATGTAACATTTAATTTTCGTTGAATTAAATCTTCTGAAGGTTAATCTAAAACTGGTGTACGAAGCCATCAGGGCGGGTTATTCAGATCATCATTAATTCCAAAAAAAAACAACAGCTTTTTCATACATATTGTCAATTCCGATTGCAATCTTGTATGGAAGAGACGATATTTATTTATCGAATTCATAGTAAAAGTTGTTCACAATTAATACTCGTAATAGTCTCAATCACCCCCTTACGGTTTTGTACAAGACAAGCAGATAACCCTGTTTAATTGTTGAAATGAATACCTACCTACTTACGTTCCTAAAATTGTAAGCCTACGTATTGTGTCGGTTGTGTAGGTTAACAATAAATAATAATAAGATCTGATGTGATACAATGGATCCAAATATTGAGAAATAATTGTTAACAAAATATGTTAATGGATTAAAATCTACAAGACGAGCCAAACAAAGCGAATCACAAGAGCTCTACCTACGAGTACCTTTTCTCGAAGCGGTTCGCCGCGTTTTTTGAACCCTCATATCTTGGGTTTGGAACTTTGGCTAATACTAGATAAACGAAATTTTCTAGATATCATGTCCATAATAAACCTTACAAACATCTACAGTCTTACCACAAAAGTTTTACACACGCTTTAGACAATGTTTTCAAACAGTTCAAATTGCACGGTTAAAAAATGTTTAAAGCGTGTTCAAATCTTTTGTGGTAAGGTGCGTATGGTTTCAATTGCTCTTATACTTTAGATTTTATTGATATCTAAAAACTCCCGATTTCGTCACTGACTCACTGATAAATCGATGGTCATCGAAATCTATAGGGTACTTCCTGAAATCCTAGAAAGCTGAAATTTGGTGTGTGGGCTTAGGGCTAGTAATGGTACACATACCTAGCTACAAAAGAAAAATTCTAAAACTTATAACTTTCACCTCCTAACCCCTCAACTTAGGGGATGAAAGTTTGTACGAGACTTACTGACTGACACGCGAACACGAAAGTACATATATATATACTACGCAAAACCTGAGCACAAAAAAGTATAGAGCCATACGGAAACTGCTGTAGTTTCAATATAAGTGTAAACCTGGACCAACCCCCCTGGACTAAGGGCTCTGGATGTCCCAACGAGCATATTTTACCAAGCTAAAACATCTTTATAATTAGGGTTTACTATAGGACCAACCAAAAATAAATAAAATAAAAATAGCCTTTATTTCCCATATTACAAAATTAGTTAAGTACATGTCAAAAAATAGGTTACAATAAAAATTCTAATTCTAATTACACGTCAAAAAGATAAGAAAAAAAAAATTATTATTATTTAATTAGTTAATTGTTGCGTCATAGCAAAATTTAGACATGTCAGGTTTTTCTTCTGAGATCATCCAGTTTTGGATGTAGGCCTCCTCCAACTCTTGCCATTGGCTCCTGTTTTGCGCATTGCGGGTCCATATTTTGCAAGCCACTGCCTCAATATCATCTTTCCATCTTCTATGTGGTCGCCCTTTACATATTTTTTGGTCTCTCGGTATCCAGTGTAGGACCAACCATACAAAACAATAAAGAATTGTCCCTTAGATTTTGTCTAGTTAAAATAAGTACCTATCACATATAAAAATTAGCGCTCGTAGCGTAGTTTGACTAGGTGTTTGTCAGCGATCACCGAAATTAAGCAACGTTTCGCACGGTCAGTATTTGGATGGGTGACCGCGGGTGGCATTTTCCAACTGAGCGCTACCGTGGCTCGGATGACACGTTAAATTGTAGGTCCCGGTTGTTTCAACCGTTTAGCCATGTCAGAGGCCTTCAGGCGGCCTAACAACTCTGACACCAGGGCTAGCCACCCGGCCTATACGAACTTACTTACTTACTTTATATAAAAATTTGTGTGTGATACAAATTTTAATTGACAAAATCAATCAATTTTCTGTATGAAATTATTATCCATAATTTAGAGTTAATCTATAAGTCTGTCTAGATTCGTCTAATTTAACGAAAATCTATAAAACATAATAATAAATTGTTCCAATACAAATAACAAATTTGCCATACAGGAGTATGGCAAATTTGGGTCATATGTACAACTATACAAAACATGTTAAGAACCGCATGTTAATTTTCTTATGTCGCAATAAATGATTTGAGTTCGAGTATGATGTTGAGTTCTCTACTTTTATTTTTATTTAATTTCATTCAGACAAAAATTTACAGTCAAAGACCAATCGTTTTTAAAACTTAAATATTGACATATCACTCACTTATACATATTTGACACGTAGGAATAATGACTAAACTCAGTTACCTACTCTCAACTTAGGCAGTTTTTTCATCGAATTAGCATTTTTTCATGAGTTTTCTATAATATCTTTATGTTTTGAGAAAAATAAATCGATATCTGGCTGGTAACTTGTTTATCTCTGCCTTTCAAATAAATGTCACGTGCATAAACAAAAATGTGTGAAAACCACGTTAGTTTCCATAATAACATTCGTCAACCTCTCTGTTTATTGAGCTCCAGTTTCATTCACAATATTCACATTATTCAATTGAAATATGGTCTTTAAAACTCTCTACACAATTATACAATCATATACTCGTATAATCCTCTCGTATAGCTCACGCACTCGTTTTATAGTGCGCGCATGATAACTGTGCGCACGGCCAAAATAAATTAATAAATATTAGGAGGACAACAGACTTACGTGTGTAGGTGACCCTATACTAAGCTAAGTTTGCCGTAGGCTGCCAGAGACTGATATAATAGATAAAACATATTTTAAATACATACTTAGAAAGATCATAATTACTAATAACAGCCAGACGCAGATCAACCATCTGTCTAACGAATAAATGGTCACTGATCACTGAGCCACCAAGGCAGAGAAAATTGGATGTTTTGATGACTATGGAATATGAGTCCTCCAGTTGAAGATTTTATTATTTTGTCTTAGTAATCTTAGTCATTTCAAAGTCGTAATCGAAGTCTAAGATAAAATTCCAGTTAAGTTCAAATCATGTCTCAGTAAGCAGGAAACTTTAATAAAAGCTTATATGGAGCTTTGGTAGCCATACAAAAAAAATGCGGCGACATGATTCTTTTGCGTTCTCGCTAAAACTCTCTCAATTGGTAACTAATTCAAAGTCACAGAGGCATTCAGTGGTGTCCGGTCTGGAGTTTATTCTGAATCTTATTTTGTACTACATTCAATAATTATGATATAATTAATGCCGTAGCGATCTAGAGGTAATGACACCTGCCTTACAATCGTGAGGTCGTGGGTTCAAATCCCGGTCCCGTACCAATGAGTTCTTTGGGATTTATGTACGGAATTTCACACCACTGGCTTTTCGGTGAAGGAAAACATCGTGAGGCAACGTGCATATGTCCGGAGAAGAATTTCAATGGCGTATGTGAATCCATCAACCCGCACTGGGCCAGCGTGGTGGATATTGCCCAATCACCCTTCGTGGATAGGCCTGCGTCCTGCAGTGGACTATTATAAGGCTGATACAGTACAGTACAATAATTATGAAATCATTTTAAAATAACCTTATCCCAAAATGTCTGATTTTCTAATTTTTACTGTTCATGAATGTCTACGACGAAACGTACAATCACAATGCGCTGGCGTTACAAATCGACCATTCAAAAGTTTTTATTGACATGAAATTAAGTATGTATGTACATGAATAATTATTATTAAAAAAATATATAAAATAGCATAACCGACGTCATCAAATAGTTCACATTGATCGTTGTATTCCTATGTATATCATTCTGGTAATTTTCACTTAATTGTTGACTAGTTTTTACCCGCGGCTTCGCCCGCATGGTATTTTGATTTTTGACGCAATATCATTATAATTTATAGCCTATGTGTTATTTTGATATATAAGCTATATTATTGCAAAGTTTCATTTCAATCCATTCGGTAGTTTTTGCGTGAAAGAGTAACAAACATCCATCCATCCTCACAAACTTTCGCGTTTAGAGTAGGAAGTAGGATGACACTCAACTAATTTTGATAAAAATAAAATGGGACCACTTCTAAAGTATAATAATCAAACAAAACAGAATCATCAGATAGTCAAAACCGGTTTATAATTGGCGGAGAAATCGCTTAACATAAATATAAAAAAATACAGTCGAATTGAGAACCTCCTTTATTGAAGTCGGTCAAAATTAATGAAAGAGAACCTCCTTTATTGAAGTCGGTCAAAATTAATGAAAGGTTTCATTAATTTTGACCGACTTCAATAAAGGAGGTTCTCAATTCGACTACGAACTAGCCAGATACGTAAGAAACATACCTACGTGTCGGTACCACTTGCGTGCATAGTCATCTTGCACGCACTGTACATTCATAATCACGGCTTAGAGTGCTTAGTACCTACTTATTAATCCACATGTAACCACGGCTTAGTATCTAATATTTAATCCACGCGTAATTGCTTATTACAAAATAGTATTACTAAGCCAAAGGTAATCCTTAAAATGAATGGTTTATGATAAATGCGATGACTTAATTTTTTTCATTGTATTTTTTTTCGTCCGTAACTAATCACTGTAAGCTCTTATGGTGTAACTTGTGTTATGAACTTAGATTTTGAAGTTGTTAATTTTATAGCAGTATAAACCATAGGTTATTATCAAATTAACCATACAATACTGTAACATATTTTTACGTCCTGTGGTTTAATGAAAAAACCGGACAAGTGCGAGTCAGGCTCTCACATCGAGGGTTCCGTAATAATAATTTTACAAAATTGGGAAGTAGTTAAAATCTCTATTACCATCGACAAAAAAGTTTTTTTTTACTTTTCTCGTCATACGTCGAAAATTACACATTGATAAAAAAAAAAATAATAATTAAAAACCGTGTTTTAGCATGTGCTAATGAAGTTCGTTTATATGATACCTTACATGATACGATTTACTTACTTTGAATTTGGAACCCATATTTTGTGAATTTTGAGGCTCTATTTTTTGTGATTTAAATAAAAAAATACAGTTTTAGTTTTTTTCGTATATACACATAATATGTACTCTGATACAATGCTTTTCACCAAATTTCATAGTTTTATGTGAACTGGAAGTACCCTGTTGGTTTTGATTTTTGTGAGTGTCGAAATATGCGGTTTTTACGACATAAACGGCTCTAACTTTTTCATACGATAATTGAGAAGTTTTTCCTTTGCACAACTGCAAGAGATCGTAGATATACGAGTACGTATACAGTTTAAATTTCAACTCGATATCATTACGCGTTCCCGAGATAAAGAGTCTTGACATACACACAGACGGACAGACGGACAACAAAGTGATCCTATAAGGGTTCCGTTTTTTCTGTTTGAGGTACGGAACCCTAAAAATGGATCAAAATCTGGAAACCTCCATTGCGGTGGAAGGTGGAATAATACAATGAATTTTAGAAAGAATAACATTTAGGTACCGACGTTCAATTTATTTTTTACAATTTAGAAACGCTTACAGTGTAGTTGCACTAGGTGTTTTAAGTGATCTCCGAAGTTAAGCAACGTTCAGCATGATCATGGGATGTGTGAACGCGGGTAGCATTTAAAACTGAGCGATGCCGTGATTTGGATGAAACGTCAATAGTTGGCCCCGGTTGTTTTTACTGTTCATGCCAGAGGCCTTGAGGCGGCTTAGAAGCTCTGACACCAGGGTTAGCCACCCGGTCTATACGAATTTACTTAGTGTTTTTTTTTTAAATTAAAAAAGTCACAGTGACAGCTATGTATATTCGATGATATAGAGTGCCAATATTATCCTTTGTCCTGTTTTTCCCTCTTTCACGCAGCAACGGAGCAACGGATAGACTTGATTTTTGGCATGAACTTAGTTTGAAAGGTGAAAGTGACATAGGCTACTTTTTATCCCGAAAAAATAAGGTTAGGTTAGGTTTTGTAGCACATTAGTCAAAATAGCACGCGGGCGAAGCCGCAGGCAAACACTAGAAGGTACCTACATAATATTAAGCATATTCAGGTGAGTCTTTATGTCACAGTTGCCCAATTAATTTATGTAGCTATTTTTTAAACCAATAATTTAGGTAAGAAATAAAGAGTTTGCTGTTGATTTTGAATTCAATAATTTAATTTCTATGCGTATCTATATGTAATATGAAATCATTTGCAACTTCATCATATTGGCTAAATATATTAAAAATAAAGTGTATTTACTTTAATTTCTCAAGTTAATTTAATAACACAACAAATTTAAATAAATACACTCTAAATGCAAACAAAACTATAAGGAAAAAGTCGTGTCTAGCCGACTTCGTTAATCTACGAGATTTTTAAAAAACTTTCGCCAAATCTAAAGTAATTTAAACTATTAGCGCATTTTGCAAAAGCAATTATTAAAACTTTCATTTTGCTGTTTTTAACAAGTATTTTACTAATTCTACGACTGACATAAATCAAATTTAAACCTTAAAATAATCTGCATAACTATAAAAATTGAATGATTTATATATAAATAAAGGCATTCAAGCTTATTTAGGCCTACATTTTTCCAAAATGGAAAGCAAATCGTAAACTTTAGTTCGAAATTGGTTTCGAAGAAAAAGTTGCTAAGCCCTATAAATTATTTAAATGAGATGTAACAATTCCAATATTTTCATTTAAAATGCCTTATAAAAATATTTATTTTGTTGTTTGAGTAGAAAGTTGGAAATGTAACGGAAATCCATTAATTTAGTGAGGGAAAACTGTTGTTAAAATGAATAAAAAACACGTGACGTGGTCACGGCTAGACGTCTACTCAAATCGGCAACTCGGCCGAAACGTCGGGATGATGCGATATTTATTTATCTCGTAATTTTAGTGCGCAATTAGTCCCGTAGTATATAATAATAAAAACCGTCTTATGACTAAAACTTTAAATTCAATTAAAGATTTTCAAGTAAACATAAATCATCTTAAAATTGATATGTAATAAAATGTAGGTACTTACTTAGGAGCTGTGATTGATCAGATAGACTAACAAATACACGCAAAAATGCCTTTACTTTACTTACTTACATTACCAGCTTTTTTTATACTCCACTGCAGGACGTAGGCCTACCGACTAAGGGTGACAACCCCAACAACGTCTACAACAAACTTATACATCTCTCTTAGTAGAGATTATTTACCTAGCTATCAATGTACGGATATATCAAAATTTTACTACCAGTAGTAAGAACGGTAAATGAATTACCGTTGTCGTTGTCAAAGTATTTTTTTATTTTATTTAGTTGAAAGTTGTTAGAACAGTAAAAATAAATTACCCGTGTTACTTACTGTAAAACTAAAATAACAACGAGAAACAAAATATGACCTGTCATGCAAAAGTTGCATGACAGGTGTCAAAATGACAACTGTCAAACTAAAATATGTTTTTTCAGGTCATAGTTCAAGTCAAATATGACAGATATCAAAGTGACAGCTGTCATTCTGGAATTTATAATAGAGTTGCATTGGAGTTTTGGCGGGAACGCGGAAAAATCATGTCGCCTCATTGTATTATTTTGTTAAACTTGTGTTTTTATCAGTGATAATTAGTGAAAAATGGTGGTGTTTCGTTGATTATGAGCTGATTTACGTGCATGAGTGTAGGCAAGTGATATAATGTGACGTATCATGTTCTTCCGTGTTGTTACCAAAACTCCATAGACGCCTCTAGTAAAGTCTCCACTGCTTTACTGAGGTATGACTTGGACTATGATTGGACTTGACCGCGACTTTATTGGACTATGACGAGACTATGACAGTGACTATTTTGATAAAATATTATCAAAAATTATTAAAACTTAATACTTGACACTGGCAAATGCACAATAATGCGACGCCAAAACTAAACTAAGAAGAAGAAGAGTTGCATTACAGGTGGCAAAGTGACAGTGTTTCTTGTTATTTTAGTTCAACGGTAGTAACACGGGTAATTTATTTTTACTGATCTAACAACTTTCAACTGCAGTAGTAACAACGGTAATTCATTTACCGTTCTTACTACTGGTAGTAAGATTGGTAGTTACACTGGGAATGAAACCTAAAATAACACATTCTACCTACGCGTGAAACTCAATCGCTACTCAGTGGTGACTATAACATATCATAATATTAAATTACAATATGAATGACATAGAGAGTCGAATGTCACGGGCAGTGTCACCATGTCAAGGCCTACATTCGCCATCCGTGAGAAAAGTGGGTATTTTGGACAATAACAACTATTAGGCTGAAATGAAACATAGATAGAAGATATAATAGCAGATACGTTTTTAAACGGTTATGTTTAGGTTTAGGTACCTTTCTCCGTATAAATCCGTTATCTTTGTTTTATGCCAAGGATTTTTGTTGTGGGCTCAAAAATAAGCTCAGAATGATTTTACGCAAAAAATCGCATCACCGACTTCCGCCGTGTACAGAATTCAAATAGTTTGCACGAATCAATGTGACATATATGTTCATTATTGTTAATTTATCAAAAACAGCTCAGCCGATTTCGATCTTTCGAACAAAAAAATATTTTTTTAAATCGGTTCACAATTGGCGAAAATATCGATGAACATATACAAAATATACACACAGATGAACATAGTACCTCCTTTTTGGAAATCGATAAAAATAGAACCACTTGCAATAGAGAGGAGTCTCTCTGCGTGATCTAATCATGACTAAAGAGACCCAACCCGCAGACAAACCAAAGTTATCAAACTTTTTGGCGGTTGTGAAATTAGCTACAAGCTGCGCATAACCCAATCGTTCCGCAGATCCAATGTGATCTTCAGTCAGGATCGAGTTTTGGGCACCGACTAGGTATTATTATTATATACTACGGGACTAATCACGCACTAAAATTACGAGATAAATAAATACCTTCTCATCCCGACGTTCCGTAGTATATAATAATAATGTATTCAAATCGCGAAAGTTTAAAAACCGAATAGGTATCTTTTAAGTAAACGTGCTACACCCTAGACCGCAGATCTGGTTAATATCAGGCAGTATGTAGTCAAAAGCAAACCTATAGGAAAAAAACGTGTAAGGCGCTTTCAACCGTTCTTATTGGAAATCCATAGGGGAGGACTATGTTTAGCAGTGGATTCGTTGTTTTAAATCACGTAATAGGCATATTAGCATAGATATAAGAAAGTAGGAGATAGGAAATAAGGTCACTTGACCTGAATACAAGTTTGACCCTACAATGACCTCGTCCCCGCCCACAACATACGAAAAACAAAAGAGAAATTTCACATAAGCATAGATAGAGCACTTAACGTATTATCATCATAGATGTCCACTGCCGTTCATAGTCCTCCACCTATGGATTTTCAATAAAACCCGTTGGTGATCTTGCGATCTTAATCAGGTCATAATTAATCACAATCATAACATTTATTATATGTAAAATGTTAACATATTCAAAATTATTTAATGTCACAAGATACAAATTATACAACAATTTGGATTATCTTTAGACCTTCAAGGGTCTATGGATGATCCAATTGCTTGTCGTGTAGTAGTTTGTGTAGTTTTAGATTATGTCTTGTATTTAGTGGTAGTTAATAAAGGCACTTGCCAATTATACAACTTCTATGAAGACACTATTCCCCAAACTGGGTACAACAAAGCACCCGTATCTTGGGGCCTAGGCATTCTCGCTATGAGCATGTAACAACAGAATTAATTAAAGTAAACATTTGGTTAGTATAATTAACATTGCAGGTCATATGTACATTATAAATCACAAATAGGCTTGTAGGTAATTAATAAAATTACATAAAAATCACTATTTCATTCGAACATGAAAAAAATATACAGAGCTAACATTAAGTTTCGCTGTGGGTGGACTAGTGGTAACGACACCCGCCTTACAATCGTGAGGTCGTGGGTTCAAATCCCAGTCCCGTACCAATGAATTCCTTGGAATTTATGTACGGAATTTCACACCTCGGGCTTTTCGGTGAAGAAAAACAGCGTGAGGCAACCTGCATGCGTCTGTAGAAGAAATTCGATGGCGTATGTGAATCCACCAACCCGCACTGGGCCAGCCTGGTGGAAATGGCTCAATCACCCTTCGTAGGTAGGCCTACGTCATGCAGTGGACTATTAAAAAGGTTGGTACAGTACAGTACAATGGGTGGACGTCCTGCGCTGCACTTACCAGCATTTTCAAGCTAAGAACTATTCGAATCTATCGGTTATACATGATTTGTGCCCTGCTCTCTGCTAATTTAACTTACTGAACGCTAAACTCTATCGGTAACTTATATTCATAACACAAAGTAATTATTTAAATCGTCTTAACGTTATCCATCACGTACCAATTTGCATCCATCTATTAGGTAACCGACAGTCAAAGCAATACCGAAGCTCAGTTGGTAAAATACCTACTTCCGCTTCGAGTTTCGAGTTTGAAAGCTATTATAAATCTCTTGTGTGAAATACCGTTTTGAATGCGGTAATTTGGCTATTTTGCAACCATTTATAAGCGATTAGCTGTTTTGTTACGGTGATGGAGTTATTTTAAAGATAATATACTCAGTTTAAATAACGGGCTTAGTGTATTTTTTTCTAAATATGTCTGAATTTTAAGTAGGTAGGTATATTTTAGTGTAGGTATGTGGAGTTAAATGTCTCATTTATAATCTTTATGCCGAAATAAGATTGCAATAAAAATCCCGGTGACTAAAATATAACATTTGCATAGAACTATTACGTGTGTCACATTATGATATTTCTATGGAAATCTTGTATTTTATATCAAAAGCATTTATGTAGCATCAAAAAAAAATAGAACAGACTTTGATGCTTTAGTTGCTAAAAACTCTAATGAGATAGTTTTCTCCCCAAAAACATTTAACATGAAAAATAGGGCCAAGACGAGTCTACAGTTCGCACTATCAAAAAGTTATCAGATCTCATGTAGAGCCAAGCTTTTTACTCTTTTTCTCTTTTTTTACTTTTTACTCTACAAACTCCTTCTTCACAAACTCTACACATTAGTCAACATAATTTGATGTTGCTTGGCTTGCGGCTTGGCTGTTTCGCTACCAGCTTTCTGGGACTTCAGGAAGTACCCAATAAGTTATGGTGATCATCAGTGAGTCAGTCAGTCAGTGACTAAATCGGGAGTTATTAGATAGCAATAAAATCTAAAGTATGCTAGTAGTAGCTATGCAATCGAAACATTAATTATAAATGTTTTTAGGGTTCCGTACCTCAAACGAAAAAAAGGGAACCCTTATAGGATCACTTTGTTGTCCGTCTGTCCGTCTGTGTGTATGTCAAGACTCTATATCTCGGGAACGCGTTGAGATATCGAGTTGAAATTTAAACTGTATACGTATATCTATGGTTTCTTACTGTTGCGTAAAAGAAAAACTTCTCAATTATCGTTTAAAAAAGTTAGAGTCGTTTATGTCATAAAAAACCGCATATTTCGACATTCACAAAAATCAAAACCTACTGGGTACTTCCCGTTAACATATAACTATGAAATTTAGCGAGAAGCAGTGACTCAGAGTACCCATATAGGAATAAATCTGAAAACTGTACATTTTTATACAAATCACAAAATAATAGGGCTAAATATGGGTTCAAAATTCAAAGTGAGTAAATCGTATCATGTAAGGTATCATATAAAAGAACTTCATTAGCACATGCTAAAACAGGTTTCTTATTTTAACAATGTGTAATTTTCGATGTAAGACGAAAAAAGTGAAAAACAAAAACTTTTATGTCGATTGTTATAGTATAGAGATTTTAACAACTTACTTCCCAATTTTGTGAAATTTTCTGAAATTGTACGGAACCCTCGATGTGCGAGCCTGACTCGCACTTGTCTGGTTTTATTTAAATCTGTTATGGACATGATCTCCGGAGAATTACATTTATCTAGTATACTCTAAATACCAGTTACGAGGGTTCAAAAAGTCAGCAAACCACTTTAAGAAAAGGTTCCCCTGCGTTTCGCTTCACTTGGCTCGTCTTGGTGGGGGCAGATTGCAATAACTTAAGTTACACTACAGCTTAGAGGTTTTCAATTGAGACCTTGTAAGGCCAGACTTAAAATAAATCACTACGATAAAAATAATACGCATAAAAATAAAAACCATAGAAATCACTTAACCTACATACAAGAACAGAAATTAATATTCTCCATAATAGTTAGCGATAACATGCTAAAACTAATAAACAATAATCATTACATAAAAAACACTAAATAATATAATAAGAGACGTAACAATCATAAACCAACCGAATAATTACCGTTACAATAATAACTAGAAACAATAAAATAATATGTAATGTCTCCCACGGTCTGAAAAACGTTATATAACTGCACGTAATCTTTCTATACAGGGTTATACAGAACTGATGTAGGTGATCTGAAATCAGGTAATTCAGACCATCATTATGAACAACTTTTACTACCGAGCCAACTCGGGGCTCGAAAAAAAATGCAGTTTCATACATTTTGTGCGTGTGTGTGTTGTGCGTTCATAAACGGGTTACAAAGTTAGTAATTTCTCCCTTAAAAATGTGCTCCGGGAAAAGTTTAAGTATGGAATTGTATTACTGCCCTCCGAAGCAGGGCTTGAATGTTGTATGAAAATCCATTACTGCCCTGCTAGCTTTTTTTTGTTTTTAAGCAGCGAACATAAAAAAAACGTCAAACCTCAAAAAGGTTTGGTATGAAATAATTAGAAAAAGACACAGGAAACATACAAACCTCAAATCTCAAAAAGGTTTTATATCAAATAATTAAAGAAAAGAGGCGGATTTTTTTTTGGTTTGTATTTTTAATGAAATGGTGATGGCAAACTTATTCTGCAATGCGAAAAAAAGCGCGGCAATTTATTTCGTTGCGTTAAATTTTGTTTTTAACTAAATTGATGATTTGACCTAGCTTTTAATTTTTTAAATAATTTTCCAAAATGTCATCTGATAGTGAAAGTGACCATTTTGTAATGATGACGTTACCAGAAATAAAAAATACAGCCCAAGAAGTCATAAATAAATTACTTCCTAAACTTTAATTAAAGAAATGTTATATTTTATTTTCCTCGTAGGTGTAGTATAAAGCACTATGTATCACACGGAAGAAAGTTCTATTTCTGTTCTCGAGTTTCCTTTAACATACTCTCGAACAGAAATAGATCGTTTTCTGCCCTCGGTGTACAATGTACTATTATATTGTCTTATTTATCCGCTTTCGGCTTAGTACAGGGTAAGCAGATAACCCTGTATTGGAACCTGCGGTAAAACAAAAAAATGCTATTGGAAGTGATACATTGTTCAATGAAATCTTGTGTTTTATACACACACCAGCTTTGTCACGCGTTTTCACTTGAGTGTTATTAGAATATGACAAAGTCAAAGTCAAAGAACATTTATTGTTGAACTGTGCTACATTTAGATCTTAATACCAATGACAAAAATATTGAAACAACAGTTAAGTCCAATATGACCATACAATAATTATTAGTAATTAGAACATCAAATATCATACAATTTATTATTATTTAATTAATTTCACAGATTCTGCAATTTATCATCTAAAAATTCACGTACTCCGTAATAAGCTTTAAACACAAGCAAATTAAATAATTTTCTTTTTAACTCTGATTCCAGTATTGATTTTGGTAGATGGTTGTAAATAATCGGACCCATCCCACAAACACCCTTACCAAAACATGCAGTTTTATGCGCTACCATACATATTTTATTATTATTACGTACACTTTTGAGATGCTTATACATGTGCAGATTCATCTTAACAAATAATGCAATCTCATATATGTATAGACATGCACGAGTCTGTTGAGTTCAAATGACAGACAGACCTCAGGCATTTCTTCTGCGCTTTAAAAATACTCTCTCCTTCCGAACAGTTTCCCCAAAATATTATGCCGTACCGTAGAGTAGATGTCACATAAGCATGATAAGTGAGCACTGCCTGCTTATTTACTACCTTGGACAACATGTATAGGGCATAAGAATAACAATATCCGACATTGTTATATTTATGTAAAAAATCAAGGCGATCCGTCGCGTCGGTTCGTTGTTGTGTGTAATACAGGGTTATTTAGAACTGGTGTACTAAGCCGAAACGAAGTGATTCAGACTATCATTAAAAACTAATTTTGCTACAGAGTAGAGCTAACTAAGAATTCAAGAAAGAAATCAGCTGTTTCATACCATTTTGTCCAGTCCTTGTTGCAATTTTTTATGGAACAGCTGATTTTCTTTCTTGCAATCCGGGTTGGCGCCATAGTAAAAGTTGTTAATTATAATGATTTGTATCACCTCTTGTCGGCTTAGTACAACAGTTCTAGATAACCTTGTGTATTCTAAGGTTTGTTTAAGAACAAAAATATATATATATATATATTAATATGTTAATGAATAAATTGAAAGTGGTTTGGCTAAATTTACCCGCCTGGCTAAGTCAAGTTCTATTTATAAAGTGCTAAAAATAAATAATTCACTAAATTAACAAAATTAATTTGAATGATGACTCTTTTAATTGAATAAATTATATTTGACATTAATTTTACAAGGGATTAAAGAAATATGATTGAAAGTTTGTCCTGACCTATAGAACTAATTAACAAATTAATTGATTTTATGTTTCCATACTCACAATAAGTATGCAAAAATTCATGTTTATTATTATTTAACGTCAAATGAATGAATGATGTTTATAAATTCTAATAACATCTATTGTCTTGTCACTACCAAGCCGCAGTGACACAGTGTCCTATTGGTGAACACTTTCTCCATACTAAGATACCTCATTTTCCTTTTTAGGGTTCCGTGCCCGAAAGTAACTGAAACCCTATTAGTAACACTCCGTTGTCCGCCTGTCTGTCAGCGACGTTAATCTCATAAACCCATAGGTAGAAGTGTAGCGCTTATAGCGTAGTTTGACAAAATGTTTGTCAGCGATCACCAAAGTTAAGCAACGTTCGGCACGGTCAGTCTTAGGATGAGTGACCGCAGGTGGCATTTACAACTGAGCGCTACCGTGGCTCAGAAGGCTGATTATATTAACCGTTGAGCCATGTCAGAGGCCTTCAGGTGCTTGATCTTTGACACCAGGGCTATACAATCTTACTTACTATAGGTAGGAAGAAGTAACAGCATGTTGTATAAAAAAGGCAGTCTCAAAATATTTTTTAAAACTGGGCCTGATCTTAATCATAGCGTATAAATGAAATGAAAGACCTCTGAAAACTCGTTCGCTAAGCTTTTTGTAAAGTAGCTAATTTGCAAAATTGTTAGAATAGTAGTACCACTGCAGCTATAACAATAATAAATTTAAAAAAAACTGGATAATAAAGGTTTTTCGGCTATCTTCTGAACGATTTCTTTTTGCTTAAATTTACACAAGTGTTTTAAATAACCTTAACATTAAATTTTATAAGATGGTACGGGACCTCTCTTGCAGAATTTCTACTTGAATTTGACCATTTTTTTATTACCATGATTATACAGGTTTGCTGTAGGTAGGCTCCAAATTGGCTTCACTTATAAAACAATTGTCATGACAACCTAGATTACGATAGTGCCCCAGTGGGAGAAGGCTCATAGCTTACTTTAGAATCGCGAGGTCGTAGGTTCAAATCCCGTTACCGTAGATTTTATTTGAACTTGTATATTTTTAGAATCAGCGTACGACTTTGTTCCGTTTGCGGTCGAGACAGCTGGTTCGCGGTGCTCCGAATCTTAGAGATTTGTATAAGATCTGGGGCGGAAACTCAGGGATGAGGGAAGGGATCTACGCTCTGGCTCATAGAGTTTGTGCAAAGGGCATTAGGGGAGGCCTGTTTGACTAAGAAAGATACTAACCTCCGTTTAGAAATTGGTTGAAATAATTATTTTTCGCAAAAAAAATAGCAAAACCGACTTCTACACGAGTACGAAATTCGAATAGTTCGATAGAATTTATGTATTTTTTTTGCATTATTGTTGATTTTTAAAACGGCTCCGCCGATTTCGACTAAATTCAAGTGAAACCACCTCGGGAGTACCCTTACGAACTAAAAAGTATTTTTTTGTTGCCGTTTACAATTGGCGAAAATACCTATCGATGAATATGCACAAAAAAACATACAAACAGACGAACATAGAACCTCCTCTTTTTTGGAAGTCGGTAAAAAATGGACATACCTAACACAAACACGTTTAAAAAATTTTACATTTATGACATCATTCACTTTATTGCATGAAATATACAAATCGCAAACTGCGGAAGGCTGCAACTTATTGCGGAAATAACTCAACTTGACAAGTTCAATAACTTCTCATAGGAACCACAAGAATTTCCCAACACACTTACATAGAATAGAAATTTATACTAGTACTTAGATAAGGAAGTGTAACAAAATGTAAAATTGTCATATTACGGAGACTAACATGGTTTTCACTTGGTTTTCACACATTTTATTGCACATAATAAAAACTGTATTTGCCAAGCCAAATGGAGGCTTTAAAAATTAATCTCTAGATGTTTTAGCTTAGAAAAACTATACTTGTAAAAATGTGTTATTTACTACTATCAAAATAGTTCAAAACATGTTATAATTTTATTTTTTCGCTTTTTTATTCTTTAACGCTCTTGTATGTCATACAACTAATATATGTAAGTACAAAACCTGCAGTCACGGCAATTTTTTTTAAATCACTAAAAGAATTCTGAATTAAACTTAGAGTAGAAAGAACAGAAGAACAATAAATAGTTTCAATTAGTAATAATAAAATTAGTATAGCAAAATATTTGATAGACAAACGAGTTTTTCTGAAAATATGAGCCAATAAAAATTATTTTCCCTATCGATGTTTCACTTTCATTTAGTGAAACTGGTCGTTTTTTGCCGCAACCATGTGGTTAGCCCATTGATGGGTGGAATCGGTGATTAAGTGAGTTAATTGTAGGTTTATTATCCATTTAACTGGTAGGTCCATAGGTTCAAGTCACGATGTAATATTTTTTTTTAGATATTCTTGTTTTTTCCGGAGCCACAGAGAAATTAGTCACCCGTAGTGTAACGCCTGTATAGGCGTCTGACTACGGATGACTACGTGGCTTCAAATTGTGTTAGTATCTTCTTTCTGCAGATTTTTTGTAAAGGAAAATATCGTTAGAATAGCCTTGTCAGTGCGATGGTAGATCTGACTGCTTCATTTTTTGTGGGTAGGCTTATAGGTAGGCTTTGTGTCGGTTAACTACTCCCCAGGTCGTTTGGTCTCGGCTGAGTCACGTAATCTTCTATAACTCTGTACGCTCGTCGTACTATTTCCACTATTGACTTGCGCCTTAAACAATGCTGTGTATCGTTTGCACCATTTTAATCAATTAATACAACTACTTTATTCATCTTGCTTTCCTCGTTATATGAAAATGCCTATTACTAGCCTTCCATATCTTGCTATGATACCTACCAGCTATGATGGCAGACCTTTTTTTCTGACGGTTTCCTGCGTGGCGTCAAACATTTTTGTATGTACCTATTTTCAGGTTGTTGGGTTATTTTGTTAGGGTATCTTGTTTTTGATTTTTCAGTACTGTACCTTAGTACAGTCTGATCTTCCCGAACGTACTTACATACTTTTAGAAGATTTGCTTAGTTTGGGGTCAGAGGCCGTGTGAAAGAACTCCCGCGATATTTATTTATACTTACGCTTGCCGGTACGTAGTCTCCATTTAAGAAACTTACTACTCCGTGGACATTAGTTCTGCGTGCTATGCCTGCCACTTTACTTGCTAATTCTCTGTGCAATATCGGCATAGGCCGAATCATATAAGTCAGCGGATGTGAAATTAGCTAGAAGATGCGCGAAACTCTCAGAAGAATGACAAGTCTTAGAGTCTGGCCAACGAAAGCTGTCCACGTATTATTTTCAGAAGTTTTGAAATGGCAATAATTTAAGACTGTCAAAATTGACACTTTGACGTTTCGTACTACTGAAAACGAACTTGAACCATTCATAATACATGTTGGGGACAGTAGCAGTAGCAGCGAAGAAAGCAATGAAGCTGATTCAATATCAGGTGTAGAGTTTTTGGAATCCGATTTTAACTATGACTCATAGCTCCTATATTTGTACGGCTCCTCGGGGTCCTCGACTGTACACAAATAATGGATTATTTGAAAATAATAAAAAGACAGAATTAAAAGTAATTTTTTATTTGATATTCTTCATAATACATTCGAAAATTTCAACAACAGTTGCAAACAAAACAAAATTTTTACAACTCGAAAAAAATGTACTTGCTGAAAAATAAATAGTATCAACTCCGTTTATGCAGTGTGTAGCCAGGGTTAACAGCTCTTGATTTTTTAAAATTCCCGCCTTTTTTCTTGGACTCTTTCTTTAAAAACTACGTTACGGGCCAAAATACTTTTCGATGCCTAATCCCAGCATAAAATTTTCGTTTTTATTTTTTTAATTTAAGTAATTAATTTCTTATTTTTTATGCACATAGAGATTTGTTATAGTTTGGTCTATAATATACACCCCTCAGCAGCGATAGTTTTAATGAATTAACTATATTTTTGGCCAATAACATATCAAGGTGTCGAAAAATTAAACAACTGCGTTACTGTTTTACAAAATTTAAATTCTTTATTAAAATTAACCAATGAGACAATTTAACAAGTCAGTTTTAAACTGAAACGCTTATATTAACTTCTCATGAAGTTAAATCACAGAAATAATCAGTTTAATAAAATATTCTCATTACTTTATATTACTGCGTCACCAAATTCGAATTCTAAAACTTGATTTTTTCTATTAGTGAAAATAAAATACTTAAAATTAATGCCAACTGACGACAATATCTTCCACTTTTGATAAATAATACGTACGTATTAAATTATTTCTTTTTAAATAATCAGATGTCTATGTATTACTGAAATTAGTACAATAAATTAGAGGGACACAAAAGTAACGCAGTAGTAAGTTTAGTATCACAGTAGTATTATCTTACATCAATACTTTGTATTTTTATAGAGATCTAGTAATGATGGTACAAATAAAATAAAACTTAAGTCCTTATGACTTGACATAACATAAAGTAACTCAAATAACTTCAAAAATAACAAAGTTCAGCTAATTAAATACAAAAAAACAACCTTCAACCACATTAATATAACAGACATCACATGCGGAGATATGGGTACCAAGTATCCCCGGCAGTCGCCCCGCTACCGCTCAACGGAAACTGGCCCTGGTAACGCATAACATAGGTACGAAATTTGAGAACGGATGAAAATATAGTTGAGCTGGAAGAAGAAATGGGTTACGCTGGAATATTTTGGGGTTATCTGAAGTCCGAAGTGAGGGTGAAGACACAATAACTCCGGCAACTTACTCTATTACCTGGAAGACGACCAACAGTCCCAAGGTGGTGTCGGATTTCTAGTCCACAAGTCCCTGACTAACAACGTCGTAACCTTCGAAAGTGTTTCGAGTAAGGTCTTATACTTAATACTGAGAATATCAAAAAGATATTTGCTGAAGGTCATTCAGGTATACGCAACGACCTCGTCGCACCCACTTGATGAAGTGGAAACTATGTAGGAGGACGTAAGTCGGGCCAGGCATACGTCTAAGACCAACTTTACTGTTATTATGAAAGAATTTAACGCAAAGATGGATAAAAGAAGCGATGATGAGCTGAAAGTGGAGCATTTTGGATATGGGTAACGGAACTTCAGGGGAAAGAGGCTGGCCGACTTTCTGGAAAAAGAGGGACTCTTTATGATGAACTCTTTCTTCCAGAAGCCGCCTCACAGGAAATGGACCTGGATAAACCCCGACGGTTTCACAAGTAATGAGATAGACTTCATCATGATCGACAAGAAGCGAGTATTCAATAATGTCTCCGTGTGTCACAGAGTGAAAACTGGTAACGTCCTCCTAATGGGACGAGACACATTGAGTATTAATGTTAGACTTGAACGGTTTCGCCTGATGAAGTCCACGCTCCGACCTACTCGAGAAAGAACTAAACAGCTATCGAATCACACTCTGAACCTCATGGCCGAGCGACGTTAGTTAATACTGCAGTCTTTCGATGACGCCAAGTCATATAGGCTGCTCAATAAACAGATCTTGAATACCACACGAAACGACGTTTGTCTCTTTAATACCAAGCATATTAAGGAAACGATTGAGCAGAATAAAGGCTCCAAAGTGTTCGCAAGAGATCTGTCTATTGAGCAAAGCTGAAGAGAGAAGACGGCAGTATAACGTCGACCAAGGCAGAGGTATTAGAGGAGATCAAAAAGTTCTATGGGCAGTTATACGCTTCGATAGCTAAGCCTGTTAGCAGCGTGGCTAAAGATCCCAGAGCCAAGCTGATCCGATATTTCACCGAAGATATCTCGGACATCATCTACGACATTAGAATGTTCTTGAATCAGCTTAAGAACAACAAGGCGCCGGGTGATGATGGAATCATTTCAGAGCTTCTGAAAGCGGGTGGAACACAAGTATTTAAAGTCCATCATATTTTCTTCAATATCGTTGTTCTTGAGGGTATAACGCAGGAGGCATGGAAAATAAGCGTGGTGGTGCTATTCTTTAAAAAAGGTAACAACACCTTATTGAAGATTTACAGACCCATCTCGCTTCTGAGTCATGTCTATAAGCTGTCGTTCAAGGGTATTACGAACCGTCTCGAGCACATGCTTGATGACTTCTAGCCTTCTGTTCCAATCTCTCACAAGTTTTTTATTTACGTGGTACCATTCAAGAAGTATTTTTTTAACTTCAGCATGTTGAACAGAGTCTAGCTAAGATTTTAGCCTGTAGCGACGTTGTTTTGCTGCGTCCGTTAACGCCATTATAGCAGACGCTTATTTCTGTAAAAAGGATAAACAACATAGAGTATTTCGGTTTTAGTAACTTATTACAAACATAAAACATTGATCAAAAATCAACTGCGTTACCGATGCATCAACTGCGTTACTTTGCCTAGTAACGCAGTGTAGCAGTAACGCAGTTGTAAATATTTGACTATTTTGTAAATAAGCACAAAATAAAATAATAAAATTCAAATGTTTTAACACTGACAGAACCTTTACATGACAACCTGTACATAACAATAATAATAAAGCAAATATCGTCAGTACATACCTTGCGACAGCGGTAACTCAGCGGACACGTAATAAATACACGCACCTCTATCGACGAATATTATGCGACTGATTCGGCTAGCGTACTCCCCTCGCGCAGTTGCTATGATTTGTTGTAAGAGTTAAAACAAGCCGAACCGAATAAAGTACAAAAATATATAATGCACCCACTTTTAGGTTTATTTTCATATAGCAACGCAAGGTAGCTACGATTTTATACTTTGTTGGGGACACAGACAAAATCAATTTTTATTGCATTAAATGATTAACGTAAAAAATATCTATTGACATTGTAATTGGGTCCACAACTTACATTTTTACAAAGGTATTTAAGATAAACGTCGTCTAAGGAAATATTGTGAGAAAATTCTCAGTATAACTTAAGTCCGCGCTCTGGGACAGCAGTATTTTGTATGAAAAGCTCCTGCGTTACTGAAAATGACAACGTTGTTACCGTAATTTTCAAACAATTATCATATATTTACGGTCAAATCTCTTTCCCTGTACTAGATTATAATATGATATTACGAAATTTGTATAATTATTGCAGAGTTTTGTACTGATTTCCCATAAAATCTAATATTTATTCTAGGAGACCAGTTTTTAGGCATCGAAAAGTATTTTGGCCCACACCTGTCTTATTCATATCTGGTTATACAGCATATGCGAGAGTGAGTGGAACAAATAAAACGCAATGTCTGTCGGCATACGTCAAACAAGTTGGAATGTCATAATGGTTAAAAATTTGGTTCCGCTTTGTCTTTTTCATGATCGGAAATTTGAACCATCTAGTTTCAGCAGAAGATTCAAATCTCTAAACATGTTACCTTTCTACTTCTTACCGTTTTGAATTTGGACACCCGAGTTAGCTTAATGCTAGTTTGTGAAATTACGTAAGTCCTGAACTTATTGTTCCAGAACTTCCTGTTTGTGCATCTTTTTCTAACTCCTTTTAAATTTCATATTTAAAATGGGACAATGTAATGTATATCTCTTGCTATTTTAGTACAGTTATTCTATTAATTTAGTTCCTATTCTATGGCGAAACCCAATCAACTCGCAATTCTATTTGAGTTTCAATCAGAATTAGAAAATGCGCAGCTTACAGCCAACTTCACATCCGCCAACTTGTATGATTCGGCCTATAACTGAAGTTTGTTTACGGATCACTTCATTTCTATTCCAAACCCAATGTCTTGTCTCATTTATTCATTTCACATGACAAAATTTAAATTCCGGTCAAGCCCTAAACAATGGTCTGATCTCATCTCCATATAATTACGTATTTATAAGTATGTAAGTTTCACAATCACTTTCATAACATTTTTACTATTCCATAAACAGTACTAACCTCTGGAGATCAGTATTTGCATAACAGAGAAAGCATCACGCGTTTTGGTTTAGCAATGAGGGTAGGACGTAATACAAGAATAGTAACTATTCTAAGCCAGGACTTAGGTAGAGCTAAGTACTAATTGATATTCTAGTTGAAAACCCAATGTGTAACACTTGCTAGCCTAGCATACGCAACACGATATAATCTTTGTCAGCGCGTGAAAAAGTTACTGAGATGTACTTCACCATAACTGTTTTTTTTTTCAGACACGTCGATAAAATGTTATCGTGGTGCGTATGCTAGCCCGTTAGATCCATTTTTTTATCTCTACAACCTTGTCAGTCTGGCCACAGAATTACTGCAATTATCATTTCATAATAGGTTTGCATTCGAGTTCTTACCTACCGTCCACCTCCTGAGACCACCTGGATGAACCGTGGAAAGTTTTTTTTTACAACGGCTACTGTGTAATATATTGGTAAATCCTAAAATGAATATTATTACTGCTTAGGATACTTCCCTATCTATAGATGAGCATACTTATCTAGAAATTAAACTTAAAATACCTACTACCAAAATACTTATCATACATACTTTAGAAATTTACCACAACGTAGACACC
Organism: Hypomecis punctinalis; assembly: GCA_949316475.1. Lineage (NCBI taxonomy): Eukaryota > Metazoa > Arthropoda > Insecta > Lepidoptera > Geometridae > Hypomecis > Hypomecis punctinalis. The sequence goes on from OX438806.1 coordinate 23,702,186, forward strand.
GGTGCACGCTCCACACTCGGCTTGCTAGAATATACATCAAGTTTATGACATTTATTCGTAATTTGAAAATCCAATTAATATAAAATGCCACATTTCGAGACCAGCTTCTGCTGTCATGGTCGACATCATGCTGAGATGGGACCGGTTTGTGGTGAAAATGAGACATGAGACATATTCATGAATACTGCTATTGAATTTTATTATTATTTTCCTTTTTGTCACAAGTAACATTGTGTCTATTTTCTGCGCGTCATATAATTTTTGATTTAAGATAGAATAGCTTGCTTTTGACCACAATCTCTTACGTTTTTAACCAGTCAGCTTGCGGCGAAGCAATAAATTTGATTACCGTTCGACTGCCTCGGTGGCTCATTGGTCGACTGCCTCGGTGGCTCATTGGTTAGTGACCCTAACTTCTGGATCAGAGAGGCGTGGGTTCGATCCCCACCCTGGGCAAATATTTATGTGATGAACATAAGTGTTTGCTCTGTGTCTGGGTGTTATTTAGTTACTATCTATGTATTTAAAAATAAGTATATGTAGTATATCAGTCTCTGGCAGCCATATCACAAGCTTTGCTTAGTTTGGGGTCAGAGGCAGTGTGTAGGATGTCCCAAAATATTTATTTATTTATTTATATCCAGAAATTATATTCAATTTGTTTCTTACACATGTTTTTTTTTATTTTCAGATGACACTAGCAGCGACCTGTATCCAGGCTCAATCTAAAGTAAAAGTCAAAGAAGAACGCTTACCAGCCAAAATGGCCAATAGGCGAATTGCGACACTAGTCGTCGACGATGCTCCGTCTGTTGGCAGAGTATTTCAACAACCCAAAGTAATATACAGGAAAATAGCTAAAAAGAGCTACACTCCAGCAAGACCTACGTATGGACCGCGACGCACTAAATATGGACCTCCCCGATCTCTCAAAAAACCTGGGAAAAAACACCGAAGCAAAAACGGCTCAAAACCCCATTTCCCATATCCGTACAAAAAGCGAGCCCCAAACCCAAGGTATGGACCTCCGAAAAGATCTACAATGAAACCTGTATATGGACCTCCAAAAAAGAATAATCGAATTTATAGTGGTATTGGATTTGGCGAGCCACCGGCAAACTATAACACGGGTAAAAGGTATCGTCCGCCAAAGCCTAGCGAGCATACTCGCACTCAAAAGCCAGAATTTACTCATGAAATTTCAGCAAAACCACACACATTAGATTTTTCTTCGCCAGCAACCTTCAATGACAACTTCTCAAATGGACCACATAACGAAGATTTTTGGTCTCAACAACAATTTGAATCCGCAAGTTCTCATCTTGGGTATGGTGAACCACCAGTAGACTCATACGGAGCACCTATCAAAGCAAACCTACGTGACCTAACATACTCCACTGCACAATCATTTCTAGAACCCACGAGCCATTTGGACGAAGACCACAATTTCGGACCAGAGTCCCGTCCATGGAACAATTTCAAAGATAATCCAGACAGCAGTTTCGCATACTCCAAAAAAGAGCAAACTCTGTCCGAAGCAGAAGAACCAGAAAACATTTTCATTACACCAGTTCCAGAAAAACAAGCGCAAAATCAGGAGTTGCATTTGAATTCGTACTCGGACATCTACAATTTCAGACAAGAGGAAAAGGCAAAACAAGATAAGAAGAAGAAGAAATCGTTTTACCAGAAGAATGTAAAGATGATAAATCGACCGTGGGTAGGACCTAAAATGAAGGAAGAGCCTGAAGAAGATGTTATAGTCGGTGGTCAGTACGCCGAACCACCAGCTAGACACATCGCCAAGTTTGAGTCTAGTGCTCCATTGTTTGGTGATGATGGTGGATATCCTGCATTTATACAAGTCAATGATCACAGCGACATGTCAGAGCCAATTTCAAGTTACGTGAATTATAAAAATAGTAATATGGCTTTCAGTCCTCAAAATCTTAATGATGTATTTAGTATAGTGGATAAATAAATAATACTAATAAAATTGTGAATTCAGCCCAATCCATGCCACGAAAGTAAATGGGAGTGCCCATTGTAAATTAAAGAAGAATTTTCGATATTATTGGACTGTCAATTATTGGCTCGATAGATAAAATGTTTCATGAAGATTTAAATCATTTTAGTAAACTGAATACTTTTATCTCGTCAAGATTATTGGCATTATTGATAATACATATTAAAAACTCGACCAATCCTTTAACATTTTTGTGTCAATGGTCTTTAAATTCAAAATAATTAAAAAGTGCATTTTGCATTGATGTTTATTTCATAAGATTAATTACTTATTCCATTTAAATCATCCCTCATCGCAAGTTTTGGGAAACCGATGCATTTATAAAGTAATATTTCGAAATATTAGTTCTAGGATTTATCTTTACTGATAATTAAATTATTATCATAATTTGATATTTTCTTGTATATAATTTTGTTAAACTTCATTAGACGTGATAGTCACCGTTTCTGTCTCATACATTATATTATACAACGTATTTACGAAAGATTAGATAAAGTAGTAAGTTCGTATAGGCCGGGTGGCTAGCCCTGGTGTCAGAGTTTTGAGGCCGCCTGAAGGCCTCTGACATAACCATGTCAGAGGCCTTCTAAACGGTTAAAACAACCTTAGATTAAAGATTAGATAATACTACAATATTTTGACATAGCTACATCTTTTTGTAAAAATTTCCAAACATACGGTACATGAAGAACTTTTACTATAGAATCACCTTTATAACTAAAAAAAACAGTTATTATATATAATACATTTCATCATATTCGTTGAATTTTCCTAAGGACAGTTATTTTTTGGCAATTTCAGAGTCGGTTTCATAGTAAATGCTTTTTATAATGATGTACTGTACCTGATTTTAAATTTCAGAAGCACTACATTTTTTGTAATGAGGAGTTCCTCTTGGACCAACTGCTTTCACACTACTAGTTGGACATCCAAAATACGTATTCCTAATGGCACAACTACGTACAACTATGCACAATTTAAATATTTTTGCTTTTCCTTGTGAACAACTACAAGCAAAATAGATACTATCAAAAGGACCTAAAACTTCTATATAGCATGTCACACCTAGTTGTGCATACACAGATGGTCCATTAGGAACACGTGCTGTAGAAGGCAACATACAAGCAGGGTGTATACTGTATAGTTTATTTTTTACCTTTTAAAATTTTAAGTTGTTTTGTAATAAGATAATAATAAAACTTTATTTCTTATATTTTGTTTGTTTGCAATAGTTTGCAATAGATTTTGTTTCCCTATTAAGCCTGCATACAGGACAAAAATATAAAAATCCTAAGTCAATGTAGTGAAGTGGCAGGTGTCTCTTTTTCAGGTGAATATACCGTTTATCCCCTTGAAAAATATACTAAAAAGAGGAGTGGATCAACTGTTTTAATAATTCCGTGGCACTCTTTATGCCGGTCGCGAGTGAACGATATTTTTCTATGAAATACCACTGGAATACCATTTTTTTTTTTAGTTTTGACAAAAGTCGCAGAACAATAGTTGTTGAAATGAAATGAAATTTTATTACGTGATAATTTACATCGTATGTCATTAAGTAATCAAAATCATATTTACATATATCGAATTCCAGATTGAGATATATTGTTAGCCAAGCTAGGATTATGAACCTGTGTTATGGGTATAACAATACTCTCCGCCGGACGAGTCGTGAAATTACATAATGATGATATATATAAAAGACAAGACTTTACATAAACTTACTTTCGACTTTTTCGTCATGAAAAAGGCGAAATTAAAAAAATATATAATTAAATAATGGTTAGTAATAGGATTGGGGGACGAGAAGGTAATGTTTAGTGTATCCAATGGTTGTTTGAACCACCTCGACAATACACATGAGCTCTTTAGATTCAAGGTTTGCCGAGGAGAAACACGTGTGTTTTAGTGTGTGTATATGAATAGTGTAGTCAGTAAATACCTGATTTTAAAAAGGCACTGTTAAGATTTGTTCAGTAGTTTCATAATTTTGTTCGAGAAGACATTTTTTTAATAATAGTTTACATTGATGTCTAGTGAGATGATATATAGGCCTTCAGGCGGCCTAAAAACTCTGACACCAGGGCTAGCCACCCGGCCTATACGAACTTACTTACTTTAGATGATATATGTTAAGAATTTTGTATATTATAGATGTATGGACCTCTATAGAATAAGCTGTAAACATTTGCACAAATGCAAATGTTGTGTTACAGCTGCAGGTTTCACAGACGTTTTTCCTTCTTGAAGTTCGATCAGAAGCTCTATCAAAGGTGGCTTTGTAGATCAAATTTTTATGTTGGAATAGAACTAGGTGTAGTATAAAAAGCTTTTTTTTATTTCAAATAGGTTTGCGTTTGACTACACACTGCCTGATATTAAGCAGATATGCGGTCTAGGATGTAGCACGCTACATATATACTTAGCAAGATACCTATTTACTCGAAATTTGAAGACACCTTCATTGTACTTTAACGGAAAGACAGACTCAAGCAAAGCGTTCCACATTCTGGCAGTTCGTATGAGTAATGTGGACTTAAGCTGGCGTACTGTTAAAACTTTGCACTCAGAGAATAGAAGTTGTGTCGGATATCGAGATTTCTTGAAAGTCAAGAGTCACCTTTATAATTAGACGCTGGGCTCTTTCTAGTTTGATGATCTTAGTTTTAAAAACACCTCCCCAAACCGATATGCAGTATCCTATTACAGATTGGCATATATAGCATATAGCAGAATAGATTGTCTTATGGAGTTCAAAGGAAGTACTCGTAACTCGGAGTAGATTCTTAAATACCCAAATGAGTTTTCTGAGACGACATGATACTGCATCAATCTGGGGCATCCAAGTAAGTTGTTCATCAATCATAACACAGAAGTACTTGACTGACGTAACTTGTTATTATTATATACAACGGGACTAATCGCGCACGAAAATTACGAGATAAATAAATACCTCCTCGTCCCGACGTTTCGGCCGTTCGACGTTCAGTCTACCCGTGACCACGGTCGATGCAACTCGGCCAAAACGTCCCGTTATTAGTCCCGTAGTATATAATAATGTGTTCAAATCGCGAAAGTTTAAAAACAACATGACGTAACTTGGTCAATGTAAAAGACCGTGCACCGTCGGTGCTATTTACGCATGTATGTGCTCGGATTTTCAACATGTCTATGGGGGATTGATTACAAAGTTTATAAATGTACTTTTGGAAGGATTTCGTGAGAGCAAGTTGCTTTGAAGCCATGATATTACGTCTCTAAGACTCATATTTGGCGTTACGGCGTGTTAGTTTTGATGTATCCTCTAAAAGGTTGCTAAGCGTTTACCGGTTACCCTGTATATTATCAGGACAAATCCCTAAATGACGAAAACAAATTGGTGTTTCATATATTTTGTGAAAACACGATTTTTTTTCTGTTTTTGTAGTTTTTGTTTCTGCTGAACGACGGTTTTGAGTTGGCTTTATAGTAAAACTTGGTCATAATTATGATCACTATGATATTCTAAAATAACTCTGGCGTCTAAATTAGGTAAACCTTTGTATAACGAGCAATATAAATATATATATTTTTTTTCTCTGTCTGTGTTTTTTGTCTCGGTCTGTGCTATTTAAGATAAACATTATAGGCTTTACAAGAGGACTCTAAATCAAGTAAAAATAATAAAATACGATTTTGAACTACGTTGATTTTAAATATCATTTTATAAATTACTACTTATACTGTTCAGAGCCTCCATCACCGCCGCGTTTTGGTCTTTAATGGCCATCTTTAAATTATAGTCTACGATGACCTTAGGTGACGCAGTCGTCGCACGCCGCACGAAGCAGCTGATGGCGTCTTCCTCGTTGTCTGTAAAGTATGTGAAGGACCTGGTGTGCCGTGAAATTGCGACGACCGCGTGCGAAACGCTTTCGTGCAACCTCATCTTGGCCTTGACTTTTATGGCGATGACAGAGTCGTAAGTCACATCTTGAGCTTCGTGGATTGTGAGGATGCGCGACCCCGACCCCACCCCATACCTTTGGCTGATAAGGGTCTCCTTTTCTTCTTGAGTGTGGACCAAAAAGAGGGTGTTGGGGAGGCTATGGGGTATAAGCGCAGGTAAGATCCGTGTATCTTTTCTGCTCTAGAGATCTGACCTGGATTTCTGAGGAATATACTGTACTGTACCAGCCTTTTTAGTAGTCCACTGCAGGACGTAGGCCTACCCACGAAGGGTGATTGGGCCATATCCACCACGCGGGCCCAGTGCGGGTTGGTGGATTCACATATGCCATCGAATTTCTTCTATGGACGTATGCAGGTTGCCTCACGTTGTTTTCCTTCACCGAAAAGCCTGTGGTGTGAAATTCCGTACATAAATTCCAAAGAACTCATTGGTACGGGACCGGGGATTCGAACCCACGACCTCACGATTGTAAGGCGGAAAGAAGAAATATACACCCGTGTATATCTCCCTCAGTGAATACGCTACATCCATGGTTCCGGTGCGTACATAACTACTGGCTGATTTTTACGACCAGGTTGGGCGATGGTAACTCATCTCAAAGAAGTTTTCTCTATCTATATAGAGTAGCTGATCGATGAGGATAAGTTCACTGGCACCAGACAGCCTCGAAGCCATCACCAAAGCTCCGAAATGATTCATGAGAGCCTCATCCACCTTTAGACGGTTGCAACTCTCAGAACTTCGGAAACCATTTACGAGAGTGGAGTGGAGAGTGGAGGCCATGGTGCGCACCTTAGTTCTTACTAAGTTACCTATACGGTGCGCCAGCTTTTCTCTTAGATCTTTGGCTGCTTCAGTTGTTGTGGTGATGATTACGTCCCTATCCACATCGAAGTGTCGTACCACCCAAGTTGTTTTGCCGCAACCAGGCACTCCATTGACCCACTGGATCTTGGGTACCTTCCAGTTGCCCCACCGTGCCTCGACTCGACTGCTCTCGATGTTTTTTGCCATGTTAACAATTTTGTCGTCCAGCATTATTTTGGTACACCTGGCGGTCACCACAATACCACCTCTGGTGGCGTTACGTACTTCAGTTTTCCAGTCCGATCCGTCTCATCCTCATTGACCGACGAACCACCGCAGGAGGTATACAATTCGACGCGTATATATATTTTTTTTAATTACTTACTTACGCATAACTTTTTTCGTAGTAGTCAGATTTCAATATTTTTTTTATTGTAAAGATTATACTTCGAAATTGGTCCCATTTAAATTTTATCGAATTCAGCTGAGCCATTTTTGATAAATCAACTATAATGAGAAAAATGCTACATCGATCCGTGCTAAATATTCGCGAATTCTGTACACGGGTGAAGTCGGGAGGAGTTCCTCGTGGACCAACTGCTTTCGCACAACTAGTTGGACATCCAAAATACGTATTCCTAATGGCACAACAACGTCCAACTAAGCACAACTATGTACAATTATTTTTTTAGCAATTCGTTGTGACACAACTACAATCAAAATAGATATCTAGTATTCTTTTTCAAAACCTCTTTTGATGTTGGTAATGATACTAACCACATTTTTAAAAATTCAAAAAAAAAATCCAAACGTTATCGATACAATTATCGACACAAAATAAATTTAGGCCGAATCAAAGTTAATAGCAAACTTTTAGTTTAAAAATGACAGATGTCAAAGTGACAGCTGTCATATTCTAGATTAATACTAGAGTTGTTGCACTTTAAATGACCTATCTCCGTAACTATGGATTATATACTATTGTAGTCGTCACAAAAGTGATAGAACTTAACGAGATTTACACTTCAGATGACAGCTGTCAAACTTAAAAGTAGATTATCTACTTAACTATCGATGGTAGACCATTGCTGTCTCCACAAAAGTGATACAACTGAATGAGATCTACATTTCGTTTTACAGCTGTCAAATTTAAAAGTGAATTATCTCCATGACTATCGATTATAAACCTTTGTTTTCTTCATAAAAGTGATAGAACTTAACGTGATCTATATTTCAGATGACAGCTGTCAAATTTTACGGAGATAATCCAATTTTGAGTTTGAAAGCTGTCATCTGAAATTTAGATTTCAATGAGTTCTATCACTTTTGTAAAGACAGCAATATTCTAGCTGCGATAGCTACGGAGATAGTCCACTTGTAAGTTTGACAGCTGTCACTTTGTCACCTGTCATGCATCTCTAGTATTATTCGAGAATATGACACCTGTCAGTTTTAAAACTAGAGAATTATTCTAGAAAATGACAGCTGTCACTTTGACACCTGTCATTCTTAAAACTGAAGACCATGTCCAGATAAAAAAATATGTTCTAAGAAGATCCTGTACAAACTACTACAAGCAACAAACGTGTAAAACACCACTTATAATGCAGTATGTCGTCATTTGGAGTCTTACACACACTGCACAACTAAGCTTAATTAAGCTTAGTTATGCTTGCTTAATTAAGATTAGTTGTGCTATCGGGAACTAAAATTAATGACATTTATTTAGTTGTGCAATCGGGAAAGATTTTAAAATAACATTCCTGATCGCACAACTAGTTGTGCAAAAGCAGTTGGTTCACAAGGAATTCCTCGAAATCGGTTATGCTAATTTTTGCTCTTGACATTTGTTTTCTTCACAGGATGTGCAGAAAATATCATAACCACCTTATGTGTATGACCAATTGACCACGAGAATACATAATGTCCTCTTGGTCATACCAATATGACCACGAGAACATGTATATCCTCGTGGTCATACTGGTATGGCAACCTAGAATGACCACAAGGAAACACCCAAATAAAACATTATTTACATCATGATCTAAAACTATATTTTTAACAATCTTAACATATTGTCTCAAAAGCTTAAACACACCCTAATATATAAAACTATAGTAAATTAGTTAGTCTAAAAGTTTTCACAAATCTCATTCTAAACACACAAACTTTGTGGACTGAACAATTTTTTCATACCACCAAATTTGAAGACAAAGTTAAGCCAAAGAATAAAATAATATATTTAAAATGAAAGTTAAATCTAACCGAATGGTGTTTACTTACTCGCCAAATTAACATATACAGGTCAAAGAAAGCAAGAAACAATTATTGGTATAACAGCGGATTAAAACGATGTATCAGCGACTGGTTTATATATTTTTGCAATTCAAATTAGTCGAAAATATGCCAAAGGTAAAACAAACGGCAAAGATTGAAAGAATGTGGCTAAGATAGGCTAAACAACATTAATATCATTAATTCAATAAGAAGCTTTAAGTTTTAATTTACAGACACTGTTCGTCTATTTTCGTCGGCGTCCATGTTTGATTAGAGCACGTTCTTTCTTTTTTACTAAGGCTATTTCAGTCGAGGCGTGTTTCTTTCGCCTTGCGTTGCCACAAGCTGCTCTAGCTGCTTCGCAGGCGCAGTGTGCAGCTTGCTTAGTTGCTGCGCACTCTGCACAAGCACATTGTAGCTTGTGCTGCAAGTGAGCTAGTCTTGCCTTTGCTTGTTGTAGAGCGTGGCATTTCTCCTGGAGGCCTATCTTCGTTTTTTCTAGCACGCAATGCGCCGATTTTTCGAGCTGTGCCGCCAGTTGTACGGCTTGTGTAAGGAGCTTCAACTGCAAAAGACGCATTAGTATTACTACTGTCAACTATGAATATTTTTACATATGCCTTCCCTAAAGATCTCCTATAAAACCTGTTTGTAGCGGCTTGCATCCAGCACGATCCTGCGATCTTAATGAGGCCACCCGTCCACCTTGTGGGTGGAAGTTCTACGCTGTACTTGTACGTACCACGTACAAGCGTGGACTCCACTCGAGAACTTTTCGGCCCAATCGATCATCAGGCTACTTCTAATTCTAATTCAAATTTGAAGTAGGGGCGATAAGTCCTGCATTGACGTCCCGTGGGGTGTTTTGTGCATTTCCCCTTCCAGCGTCTACCCGAGCCAGCCCAGCTCCTTAAAGTAACGGAGTGTGGCTCTGGGCCGCTGGCATAACTGCTCCAGTAGTTTAGATGGTGAATCAGATAATGGCGATGTAGATGCCAAATCTGATGATCAGCATCAGGCTACTTATTATTCCATAGGTATCTTCAAAAAATGAATGAATTATAAAAAATATGTTGTTGTATGTGTTTCTATGAAAATAACATGAACACGGCGAAAAAGGTCTACGATAAGCCACCAACTCAATGTTGTTGAAGATGAAATTTTAAATAACAGAGGAAGTTAAGTTACGTACCTACTTTACCCAGCTTTGAATTCTGCAATACTTTAAAAAATCTTTTTAAGATGACATGCTTTTTTGCAATCCTAAACTGTTCGACTTACGTGTGTTACGAAAATACATTTAATAAAATCAGAATAAGAAAGTATTTATTTCATTTTCAATTCTAAAGCTCATACAATCATACAAGAAATTATAAGTTGTCCTCTCAAATTTTGCAAAATGCCTTATTCCTAGAGTAAAACCGCTTGACTGATTTTTCCGTTCCTAATCTTACCCTTCTTCATAGCTTGTATTATTGAATAAGCAACGCTAATAGCAGTAGATATTACGACAACTAGAATGAGAAACACAGCTACAATGGTGTCCATTATTTCAAGCTGTCGCCTTACCTCTGCCGAGGCTTGCTGAGCAGCTTGCACAGCTGCATTTACGGTGCTCTGCTGCTGGTGCACTGCTGCTGTGTTTTCGGCGACCACACCTTCAGCTTCCTTCACTTGTTGTTGGAGCTGTTCCACAACAGCTTGTTTTCCTGCCAGAGCTGCTTCGGCTGCTTTTGCAGCTTGCAAGGCTTTCTCGGCAAGCTGCGTCTTAACCTGTAAAGAAAAGACTATGATATAGATTTTGTAATTGGTTGATAGAGAACTGCCTCGCAAAATAAGCAAATAATTCGCTGAAAACGATATTTCTTGATCTGAAATATAATGTAGTACTTACTTAAAAACTATAGGTTTGTAGGCCCATCTATTCATCAGTTATAGGACGTCCACTACTGAACATAAGCTTACCCTATGGATCTCCAATAAGACCCGTTGGAAGCGACTTGTATCCAATGCAATCCTGCCGTCTTGATGAGGTCATCTGCTCAATTTAATTTTTCAGTAGTCGATAAAAACAATAACCTTTCTTCCGGGTCGGTTAAGAAGAGCAAGAAGCAGTAGATGCCAATACTCTCTCTAAAGAAGAAATATTGCACTACCAACCTAATAATAAATTAGTAAAGAAAACGGTTTAGCTGAATAGCGACCCTCTCATGTCATAATTTAGGTATTAATGAAAAATAATGAGTCCTAGAAAGTTAGTAAAATATATGAAGATTCAAATATATGTTCAGATCGATGGAAATGATAGAAACAACCAACTAACCATATGAGCGGCTTGAGCACCAGCAGCATTCTGCGCCGCCTGAGCCGCTTTAGCTTCTGCAGCTGCTTTTTGAGCAATACACGACGCGCTTTTAGGCTTGCAGTCCCTCTGCGTCTCTCGCTGTTTGTTGTCCTTGCTTTGCACTTGATTGAGCTGCGGCAAATTCTGTCGAACTTCTCGTTGCCCCGTTCCCCCTCGTTGATCTAGTCTCTCCGGCAGCCCCCACACTGACGTCAAGGTCAGAACCACTAACACCAATAGTCTCATCTACGCGAACTTCTACTACCTTATTTTAATTAACGGCAATTTGAAAATTGCCCCGGGAATCCTAAATACGTACATATATTGTTATTTTGTTTACAGAAAATCGGATAGAAAATTCAGTTCCATATTCAAACAAATAGCAATCGTTTGATTGACGTGAAAAGTCATTTCATGTCGAAAAAAGTGAATGAATTTATATGTAAAGAAGTTACTAAGCTACAGCAAAGAAGATGTTTGTTTCATCAAAAAGTACCTACCTATTATTAAAATTATGTGCTATGGAGAGGGCTATGCTCAGTGTCTCTCTGCGGGATCGAATCAGAAATGAGGAGATCCGCAGACGAACCAAAGTTACCGACATAGCCCAGCGGATAAGCAAATTAAAGTGGCAATGGGCAGGACACAAAGTTCGAAGAACGGATTGCCGATGGGGCCGACAAGTTCTCGGATGGAGACCACGGACCAGCAAGCGCAGCGTAGGACGTCCATCGACTAAGTGGACTGACGATATAATAAAAATCGCAGGAACGCGCTGGATGGAGGCCGCTTCCAACCGGCCTTATTGGATATCCATGGGGGAGGCCTATGTCCAGCAGTGGACATCCTACGGCTGATAGATAGATTATTAAAATTATAAAGCTGGAAACATACTATCGGACACGGCTGACGGACGCGACTGACAGCCGCGACTTAGCAGTGTGCACGTCTTAAAACATCCGGCGCGCCAGATCGCTCTCGGACGTCCGAACGCTCAAGGTCAACCCAACGTGACGTCCGCGACTGATGTCCGATAGTGTGCACGTCTCGATGTACATTCATTATCTAGATATCTGTCAGTTGCGTCCGTCAGCCGCGTCCGATAGTATGTTTCCGGCTTAAAAAATGTAAATTCTTTGCAAAGACGTTTGGCAAAAATAAATAAACAGTATTTAGTTGACATTCTACAAAATCATATTCTTCTATATTTAATTGCCTGAGTTTCGAAAGTAGCAAAAAGTACCGGTTTCGCAGAGAAAAACTTACCAGATTTTAACCTTTTTAGATATTCAGCTGTAAATATATATGCCAAGTTACCAACTTCTGTCAGACTTAGAAAATTAATGTCATTTTGAAACAAACTGGATTAAAATTTTACGTACTTTTATTACAATAACAATAATGTTTCTTCAAAATTATGCTTAGCAATTAAATTTGGGAAAGCTCACGTAGAAAATTAGAGGTACAAAGATATTAAATCATCGATTTTGAAGAAAATTGCTTCGTTTGGAATGTGAGCAATATTTTTATTATCTTACACGCATATCCAGTATTATTCTAGATGTAACAATAAATGTTTATGCTTCTAGTGTTAAAAGATATTATGTTATTATCTAGTAAGGTAAGGAAGCTCGAATAGGCCGGGTAGCTAGCCCTGGTGTCAAAGTTTTTAGGCCGCCTGAAGTCCTCTGACATGGCTAAACGGTTAACTGGTTAGTTTATGTATGACTTTTATTGTCTCGGAAGATTAGTACAAGTATCCTAGGTTCTACGTATGTATGTGGAGTACGAGTATAGCATGTATATATCCTCGTCATCAATGGTCACTGATAGACACAGGTCTATTAGTGGACGTTGATGATGATGGATTAGGTCTTTGTGTAATAGCTCCTAATGAGCAGTTAGGAGGCCTAAGTATTCAGTATTTTTGCGATTCACAATAAGCCTTGCATGGGCTCTAAAGATCCTACTCAAAATAAATTAACAAAGACAAAAAATATTTTCGACAATTTAATAATTAGTTATGTTTAGATCTGAGAGTGTGTTTGTTGGTTTGATGGTTTATCCCTCTTTGACGCAGCAGCGGAGCAACGGATTGACTTGCTTTTTAGCATAGACATAGTTTGAAAAATGGCAAATGACATAGGCTACTGTTTATCCCGGAAAATTAAACGGTTCCCATGGGATAGAACAAAAATCAAAATATTACACAGGTGGAGCCGCGAGTAAAAGCTAGTCAAGTATAGAACTTTGCTGAATGCCATAATGACTTAGTAATTTTAAAAATTGATTCATTCCCTTGTTTCCAGAACCGTCAGCAGGCAGCACCACTGCTCTCCCGAGACAGGTGTGCCGTTCCCCAAGGCGCCACAGTGAGAAGATGATTTGCCTCTCCCTGTATGCCCTGATTGCCTCTGCCACTCTGCTTGCCTGCGTGCCCGTCTGCTGCCGACAGTTTGAAATGCACAAGATCATCAAGTACGAAACGAAACTATTTATTCTATCTTATGCTCAGATTGAGCCCTTAGTAGAATAGAATAGAAAACATTTTGATATAGACAGTAAAATATAATACAACAGTAATACAAGAAAAACTAACAATAACTACGAGTAGTTTCGTCGTTTCAGTTATAAGACGTCCAACAGTTGTGAACCCAATATTGAACACAGGCCTCCTCTATAGATCTAAAATAAGACCGCTTGAAAGCGGCTAGCATTTTATTAGTTTTATAATGTACCAGTCTTTTTAACAGTCCACAGCAGAACGTAGGCTTGTCTGCGATGGGTGATTGCGCCATACCATTTTGACTTAGTGCGGGTTGGTGAATTCACATACGCTTTTGCCTTATTATTCAGGATGCTTAACGATGTTATCCTTCACTGAAAAGCCAGTGGCATGAAGCCCGTTTATCAATTATTCCAAAGTACTCATTGGTGGTCAAGAGGTACCCGCCTTACAATCATGAGGTCGTGGGTTCGAATCCCCGGTCCCGTACCAATGAGTTCTTTGGAATTTATGTACGAAATTTCACACCACAGGCTTTTCGGTAAAGGAAAACATCGTGAGGCAACCTGCATACGTCCGTAGAAGAAATTCGATGGCATATGTGAATCCACCAACCCGCACTGGGCCCGCGTGGTGGATATGGCCCAATCACCCTTCTTGAGTAGGCCTACGTCCTGCAGTGGACTACTAAAAAGGCTGGTACAGATACAGTACAGTACTCATTGGTATGGGATCAAAATGTGAACCCACGACCTTACAATTGTAACACGTGTGACGCTACTAGTACTATATAATATGAATAAGAGATCAAATCTTTATTTTGAATTTTCGCAAAGTAACGCCTGATTCAATCAACTGAAGTGTTTGCCAGCGACCACCGAAATTAAGCAACGTTTAGCATGGCCTTGTATTTAGATGGGTGACCGCGGGTGGCATTATCTAACTTGGCTTGGATGACACGTTAAATTTTAGGTCCCGGTTGTTTACTTACCTATACGGACTTACTTATTTGAATATGTTTTTCCGTTCGATCCAGGTGCATGCGGAAGTAACGCCATGATCATCTGCATGTCCATGCTGACAGCATTGCTTGCTGCCGTCTGCATCCCTGCCGGCCCTCTGCTTCTGGAGGCGTACTGGCCGTTCGGGAAAAACGGCAAAGGCGGCAAGGGCGGCAAAGAGAAGATGTGTAAAAGCCCGTGCTGTTCTAAAGGCGGGAGTGCTGCCTAGTTTGTTTTTTTGGGCTTCATTTTTATCAGTAAATCGAGTTTGAAGTGTCTTCGTTTTTTTCTATGACTTAATCCTTTGCTTAGTTTTTTATTTCCCAAATAACCACCATGTCTTTTTTTTTGAGTGAGGTGTAATCCATTTAGAATATTCCCTGGGCCAAAAAAAACTGGACTGACTAGGACCGGAGAAGAGTCTGAGGATAATTACACTTTCGACTACTTATTTAATAGCCTTGGTAGACTGCGGTAAAGATGGCAAGGAAATGCTGCCAACTGTATTTTCGTCGGTTTTTTACTTCCGGAGGCGTACTGGCTGTTTAGGAAATACTGCTAAGGCGGCAAGGGCGGCAAGGATAAGATGTGAGAAAACCCGTGCTGTTGTAAACGCGGGAGTTTTGCATAGTTTGTTATAAAATAAAAATATAAACGAATCACAATTACCTACTTGTTTTACTGTTTTTTTTTTTCAACTAAACCTGTATTAATTTAGTTTCCGTGTAGGGCTAGCCGAATAATTTATACCAACCTGCCTCCCAGGGCGAAGTGTTTTTCCGTGTAGGACTAGACTAGGACCTGGGGGGCGTCCTGTATTGAGTGTTTAGACCATTTTAGACAGGACTAGTCTAGTACTAACTAGAGTAACTAAGCTAGTACTGTAAGGAAGTCTAGGGACTCCTAGGGATAGTCACGTTACAACTGCCAAACGAATATTTATACCAAGACAGAGTTTTGAATTTAGACGCTCAGTTTTTGATGAAATTGCAATAATCACTTAACAAAAATAAAATATGATTAGACGTACTAGTCTCAGAGCAAATAAAAAAATCAAGAGAGAATGTTGTTAACAAACAAGTCAATATCATATTTATGTATACTGTAGGTACTGTACGGCCTTTTAATAGTCCATCCATTGTTGCACATAGGCCCCCCACGAAAAAAGATTGAGCTGTATCTCCGATTTTGGCCCCGTGCAGGACGGTGGATTATCATAGGTATGCCGTGATTTGTTCTAAAGATGTATGCAAGTTGTCTCACGATGTTTTCTTTAACTTAAACGCCAATAATGCGTAAATACGTGTTTCGAATACTACTTCTGTACTGATAAAGGATAAGGCGCGAACCCACCGGGGTGCACGGAGAGGCCACGCGCGTGTACACGCTTCGCTTTGTAAGAAATGTATGTGGTTGTGTCCACTGCAATCCACGGAGAGGCTACGCATGAATTGACGTCACTGATACATGCGTGGCTTGCTCGAATAGGCGGTTTCATAGCTCAACGCTGTCGACGTGGGTCTACGTTTCCACTGGAGTACACTAATATGACCCACGACTATGTACAGCTCGCTTATCGCAGCGCAGTTTTCAGTCATACACCTTGTGGCACGTGCGTAGCCTCTCCGAGCGCTGCCGTGCCACGCTATAAATAGTCGTGGGTCTTTGTGTACTCCAGTGGAAACGTGGACCTACGTTGTCAACCAAAATTAATACACGCATCTAAATTGCGCCGTGTGCCCGTGAACAGCATGCGTCGCGGTGGGCTCGCGCTTTTATAGTTTAGTAACTTTCATGTATCCTCTTTAATACATTCTTGATCATAATGCATACTTTTTTGTACTTCCGTCTCCATAAGATAATTTAAATTCAGAAATTCAGAACAAGACATATTGATGATTGTCTCATTGCAAGACTTCGTTTGGAAATTTTAAATTTTTCTAGTGATAAATTAAATCAATATGACTGTAAAGTTGCTGTGGAACGTAGCCAGAATAATTCTGCTTTCTGGGCTGTCTTTTGGCATTTAAGACAAACCATATGATCTTTGAAGGAGGTCAGCACAAGGAAGAGGCAGCTGTAAGTATACCATCAACCAACTTCTTGTTTTCATTGTCCTCTGAACCCCACTTCTACATTTTCCTTTCCATAATTTTTTTCATGAACCAGGTGTTATGGAATTGAACTGCTCAGAGCCTGAGCTTAGAGCACAGTGAAAACAATTTGCAAGTTTACCTCAATTTAGACGTCTTCGGCTTATCATTTTTTCGCACTGAGTCAAAATATTTAAAAAAATCACTTTAAAAGGTTGTTGGTGAAGTAATAGTTTTCTGTATTTTGTATTTTGAGCACTTTACGTTTCATGTCCACAATATTCGACATATATATAGGTAGATAGGCGAATATTTTAATATTTCTACGGCATATGCTTCTTGTCGCGTATTTCGAATTTTAATATTCTTATGCATTTAAACAATCCTACAAATTCATTCAAAACCGCGTATTCTTCAACGATACATCATTTAGAGTGCATGCCCAAAAAGCAAGAATATCAATTTTGATTTAAATTTTCAGGTAACTCACTCAAAGTAATATGTGTAAATATTTTCAAGTATTTAACGTTTTCCCAATGTACTTCGATTTTTGTTTCAGATCCCATGTCCTGTTTTTCCCTGCTTGGCGTATTGTACGGAGCAACGTTATTTTTATGCGTTTCTTTTTGCATGAACAGATTGACGAAACCGGGCTGCGCTTGTTCTCCTATTCCTTATGGGTCTAAAACTTAGATAAATCCATAGATTTCTCTTTTTATATTTGTAAGCAAATCTTTATTTATTTTTACATCATTTTTGGTTTGCTATAATCTAGCTTAAAAATGTATTGCATCAGTTGTGTTACTTCTATAGCCATATTAGTATTGTTCATCGCAACACCACTGATTGTACAAAATTATTGTTGTATTTGTAATGATAAAAATAAAAAGAAATAGATTTAATTGATTTTACGCTATATCTTTGGTTTCATTTCGTAGAATAGTAATAGAAATCGTTCTGCTTGAGTTAACAAAAGATATAATGATAGAAGTAATGGTTCATGCAGTAGATGATGTCCTATCATATAGATTAAACAAAACAGAAACACATAATAGGAAAATAGATTATGCTCTAGCAATTTAAACAGAAATAATTATTGATACAATTTGTTGTAAAGTGAACTGTAATATGCTTTATAGGTAAATGATTATTATTGGATTCCAGTTTAATGTAAAAGTTAATTATTAGGTACCTATACTTTATTTTTGCTCAAAATTATTCATAATTCTGTTTTTTTTTTCAGGTTGAAAGGCTATGGTGTGCATCACATTGCTGACTGTCTTCACTGTAGCAACTCTCGTCGTTACGATACCGTATTGCGCTAATAAATTTATGTCAAAAAATTGTAAATGTGTACCGCTCACACAAGTTTGGAAGAAGAAATAGACTCTATTTATCTTTGAAATTGTGCTTTTTCTAAAATTTTAAGATGATTTGTATGACTATATGTACGGCCATATTAGCAATAGGATGTCTTAGTTGTGGACCTATAGTGTGTGAAAAATTCTTGAAATGTTTGGTGAAGAGTAAAAAATGATGTGATAATAATGAATTAACCCTTTCATTTTTGTTTGTTACCTATGAAATAGGATATAATAGGATGAATAGAAATGTTTATTGAAAATGGTGTAACGTTTAAATTATCGTTTTTATTCCTAAATATAAATAAATATCTACATTTTTTACAAGTGTTTGTATAGTTTTTTCTGTCCATGAAAGTATAAAGTTGAATTTGATCCACTTTTTGGTGTTTCATTGTGCTAAAATGTTTCATAAGTAATTTTTGGTCATACTGGTATGACTAAACTAGTATGACCACGAAGTCCACGAGGAATCGTCCAATTTTGATCAAAATTTAAGAATATCCTATCCTACTAATATTATAAACGCGAAAGTTTGTGAGGATGGATAGATGGATGGATGGATGGATGGATGGATGGATGGATGGATGGATGTATGGATGTTTGTTACTCTTTCACGCAAAAACTAATGAACGGATTGAGATAAAACATTGCAATAATATAGCTAATATATCAGAATAACACATAGGCTATAAATTATAATGATATATTGCGTATGCGGGCGAAGCCGCGGGTAAAAACTAGTGGTCTATAATATTACAGACTTCTAGATTTGTAGATCAAATTTTTATTTTTTCTCGAATTATTTACTTTCGAAGGTAGCAATAGCAGTTCTGTAATGACACGACTCAATCTTATATAAGTTAAAATCTCATCTGTTATCTAAGGTTCCGTTATTAGCATTTATTTATGGATAACAACTTTATTTTAAGATATCATTGTACTCATCATTATGACTAGCTTTTTTACCTTATGACCCATAATCATGAAACAGAATCAGTTATTTCCATTTGTTCCCAACGAGTAACACCCTCAACTGTCACACTGTTGCACTGAAAAATTGACTTTCTACAAAATTTATAATAATATAGAACAACGGTTTTCTCTTTCGCGGTTTCCGTGTTAGTTTCGGAATAAGTCTAATGTAATGATCACAATGATATCTTGTGATATATTCTTCGTCTGGAGATAAATCCCTTATACATCATATTCCCTAATACTATCAATACCAATTGTTTTTTTTTCAGGGACAATTCGGATTGTAGAGCTAGATGCATGATTTGCATATCAATCCTCAGTCTGATCACTGCGGCGGCGGTCGTGGTGTGCTTCCCTATTTTGTCCAGAAACCTGTTGGATAGAAAATGTGCATGTCCTCCTGTGCCAGTCTGCCCTGACTGTGGGGTGCCTTTTTGACGCCTGCATTCACCTCTTTGTCATATTCTCGTATAGTACGGAGAAAGATCTTATGTTTTAGATCTTTGTTTTTACTGGCTAGTTTTTTCTAAGATTCTGTACTTCTTTGGTTAGACTTTTGTGCGATTTTGTTTTTGTTTCGTAATCAGTATATATAGTTAACTCAATGAGACATATAATTTTAAATCAGCTAAGACTGGCCAGATTCCTGTTCTACAAAACTTACGTCGATAAAAATTTAGAACTTTTCACGTGGTAATTCATATAGCTTAGCAGTGTTCTTTGAGTTTATTTGGCGTTCTTTTTAAAAGCTTGGATAGAGCTTATTTTTTGTGCGGTTTTTCTTATTTCATTTTTTACTTTGGTTTTATTTTTTAAACATGACGTGTTGCGTAAGTTTAAGTTGCGTTTTATTAACTATTGCTGCTGTAATGATAGCTCCATTGCTTTGTGAGAAAGGTTTACGTTGTTTGACAAAAGGTAAAAAAAGCTGAATGTAATGTAGTTTTAATACGTTCCCTTTGTTATTTTTTATTGATTTTGTCAATATATGTTGTACTTTGCATCTTTGTTTTTCATTTATATTATCTATTTAATTTAATACACGAGATAGTGTTTAAGCCTTACTGGGAAGGGCAGCGTTCACCCAGGTGGTCTCAGAAGGTGGACGATAAGTAAGAACTGGTAGGACATCTACTAACTTGATGGTACAAATGACACAACTTTGAATCCTTAGAAAAAGAAAAAAGGGGATTTTTCTCCGTAATTGTTAACCAATATCTATGGAACTAGTGATACAAATACAGATTCAACTTCGTATCTCGAGTACCATTAAATACAAAAATAATTATTTATTTAAGATTAAATAAAAGAAAAGATATTCCACGTAATTTCATACAATCAATTCACCTTATTGATGGGTGTGTTGCACTGCGTTCTATTCTGTATTTTAGAATAAACAACATTACATATATTATGGTAATTGAAAATGCTTCGTTTAGAAATTAGGAAATTTTCTTTATTATCTACACAACTAAACATACACCGTAATATCACTTGACTGTATAACAACTAGACTAAAAACCGTAATTGAGCAAATACGCGTACATTATCCTTACTCACGTACTTGAAGAAATAAATAAGTTAGAGGCAGTATGACACTTAAATTTAGTTATTGACTAAGAAATTTATTTGACTACGTTTTTTCTATTGGACTTGTGTATCTTTGAGGCGTCACTATTGTCACAACTTCTTTCCTTGATCTCGTCTTTCCTAACACTGCTTCGTCTAATTTTTCTATAGTAGCTACTGGGGTAGCGTATTGCCCTACAAGCTTAGCTACAGGCGTAGGTCTAACTATTTGCACTTTTTCATTATTTACTATAGCCATTTCTTTATCGTCATGTATTTTTTCTGCGCTAGATCTATAGAATCTTTTCACTTCAGGCAAATTTTGAGGGAAATCAATTTTGATTTCAGTTTCGAGTAGATCTTTTAGAGTTTCTTGCTTTATGTTTTCTATGGGTTGAATTTCTTGCTTGATAATTTCTACAGATGGTGTAGTAACCTCTACTGGGTTAATAGATGTAGTAGTAGCTATATAAGGTGTAGTAGTGGTAGGTTTAGAAGTAGTTGAGCCGAATCTAAGTGTCATTCTTCTTCTGTGTTTTTTGTCTTGAGTTTCAGAAGAAGAAGCATTAGAGTTTTCTGCTGACGTGTTATTAAATTTCATATCAGCATTAAGGGTGATAAGTTTGAAGTCAGATTCCTGAGCCTTGGAATCGGTGCTTAAGTTTCTCTGTGCGTTAGTTCTTGTAGTGTTATTTATATTTCGACCTCTATATACAGGTGAGGCTTCAGTATTGATTTCAACGTTATGGTTATTTCTTTCGTCTATAAGAGGTTGAGGGGTTATTATTTGTATGTTTTGTGTTCCACTGTTAGTAGCGACTTTTGTGTTATCTTGGTTTTCAAGGATTGATATAGCTTCTTTGATTCCAACTACGTCTTCGGGGTTTGTTGGGCGCCCTGAAATAGAAAATAACAATATTAACTTACTATTTAATGTAGTTTTAGCGGTTATTGAAATATTCTTAATATACTTCAAGCTATAAGCTCTCTTTTGAAAATGGCTACATTAATGTACCTATTAACCATTAAAAACATACGTAGATATTATGCAGTCAAAACTATTTCGAGTTATAAATTCTGTTTTCACCATGATTGTTAACTAAACTTTATAGATACGCACTTCCAATCATCTTATCAGTTTATCGTTACGGATATTGCTATCTTCGTTTCCCACACTGATAAAAAAAACGTGTCAATGATTTTGGTGGTATAGGACCGTGAACTAAAACTAGAACTATGGCAATACTTTCAATTTTAAAGCTTGACTCATTACGCTAAGTACTTAATCGAGATCATCATTTCTAAAAAAATCCCAAAATCAGATTGATTGTAGGTCTCACGAGAAAGAAAACTTATATGGTCTCCATTTTCAGTCTCCGTTTTTCTTTCTATACGCTTTTTGTATACCAATCCTGCTTGTATCAATCATTAGACCCACGATTTTTACAAAATCGTCGATCTTTTAAGCTTTTGAACAACCTAAGTTTTCTTTACTTTACTCGTCACATCATTTCGTTATCGTTTCATCATGGTGTCAATTTTTTATCAACCTGCTACTTTTAGCCACTTACCATCTTCCATCTCCTTCTTATAAGAGGAAAAGAACGTGAGAGCCTTCATGAGCTGGTAGCTCTTAGAAACAGGAATGTTGGTATCGTAGAGTTTCCTGGTGTTCTTGCAGTCGACGTAGAACCACCAGTTGCACTTGAGGATGGTTTGGTCGAAGAGGGTGGACTCGGGGCAGAGGAAGGACTTCATCACCAGTCCGTCGTCGGTTAACGCGCAAACGTGGAACACCTGGAATTGCGAAACGAATGCTGTGTTAGTTGATTTTTATATGAGAAATGGCTGAAAAATATTTAGGAACAAATCAGAATAGTATCTATAGGTAATTTAGGAATACGTATTTTGGATGTCCAACTACCTAGATATGTGAAAGCAGTTAGTCCACGAGGAACTCCTCGTAATTACACATAAGAGACTAGTTAATGTTAATTTTAACCTCTCGATATTTTTTATCTCTAGAGAGCACTAAATAAATTCATAATATAAGCTGGGTAGCTAGTCATAGTCACTTTTAGGCATTATGTAAGGGTTAAACAATCTGACATGATAAAACGATCGATATAACTACAACTTTCAACTCAGCATATCATCCAATAACAATATAATACAAGTAACGGCAGCAGTTAGCACTCAAATCTAAAGCCTGTCATCAATTGCTGAAGATACAAAATGAGAGCAGTTTGACCCTGGACTAAAAGTAGAATAGAATAGCGTATCGAAGCTCTTCTCGTATCCAACCGGGTAGTCCTGGGGGACATTTATTAACTTTACATAATCTAAAAGATATCGAAAGAGAAAACTGTTTCATAAAACAACTAAAAATAATCCTTTTATCGAAATGCTATTACACATTAGACGATTTTTTTAACGATAATCTAGAAAACATAATAATAAATCGTTCCAATACAAATAATAAAACTGCCATACCCTTATAGGGTCATATGTATCACTATACAAAACATGTTAACTAAGAACCGCATGTAAATATCATATGTTGCAACCAAAGATTATTAAAAATAAAAGTAGATTGGCGGACGCAGAACAATTGAGCGTACGTCGCAAAAAGCTCGAAAATACGTGTTATTTGTAGATGGCGCTACTAAATAGCCGATGAATATGTATTTTGATACAGAGCACCGATTAAAATAGATTACTATGATGCAATTTGTGTCTTAAAGTCCTAAAGTATTTTTTAGATCTGTAAAGTTAGTCTTAAATCTATTTTATTTTATTTATAGCCGTATATAGTGGAAACAACGCACCGGCAAGTGCAGTGTAGGACGTTCCCTCACAAGGTGGACGGATGACCATCGAGGATCATTAAGACGGTAGGATCGCGCTAGTTACAAGCCGCTTCCAACCTGTCTTATTGGAGATCTTTAAGGGAGGCCTATGCCAAGCATTGGACGTCCTATGGCTGATGGATGTATTGGCGGAAACTGTAAGTTATTACGTTGAAGTAAAGTGATAAAGGCAGGGTGATACAGTGAAACAAGAAGACAACAATAGTACATTCGTTATTTATTTTTTTAAATCCATAATTTTGGATGGCTTGTTTTACTATAGGTTACAATAAAAGTGGATTCTACCAAAATTATCTGATTAATAATGTACTCTAAATGCTACTTGCAACTTATGTTTAATAATTCCGGAGCTTCACACCTCAAGCAGTCTAATATTGTTCACCTGCCTGTTTTTTGGGTCAAATTTAATTTATATTTAACCCGCTTTCCTTTAATTTCGATGAAAATACAATTTTATGTAATTCATTACAATACAGTTTCATATAATTTTATGGAATTTTAGATATTTATCCTACTTAAATATCTACTCATTCTTATCAGTCAGATAAGCAATAAATAGTACCTCTTTATTCTGCGTCCGATTTCTTAAAGACCGCTAAGTGACATTTTTGCAATTTTGAGTTTTATACACTACTAAAATCAGAATTTTATCCTCTATTTTCTAGTCTGGGTTTTATTTTTTCTTTTTATTAGTTTCTGAGTTACGGACACCACGTGCACAGTTAACTACGTACTTTTTGGTGTTTTACCATTCTTAAACACAGTTTTCCCATTTCAGTTTTCTAAAATACTATTAAGTGCGCATACATGTGGTTTGAAGCTTTAAATTTATTCTGGATTGCACTTTTAGAAAACGTCTAAGTATCTTTGCGTTACTATGTAACCGTTACCCGACTTAACAGTGTTTTTTTACCATTCTATAAAACAGCTTACTCTACGTAACCGAATAATCGTTGATAAACCATTATGAACAAGTAAATATTTATATATACGGATGTTTTACTATATTTTACTAAGGCATAATGATTTCATAATATTGTTAGCCACAACATCACACCAATAATAATAACGACGCCTGTAATTCATTGTGTATGCTTACTCGCGTGAATTTCGCAAAAACGTTGCATTACGCGGACTAATGACGCACCCAACTCTACACACAGTTGCCACAACCGCGCTTGGCCGCAGATTTTTCTGCCATTAGTACAGAATGCTGAAAAGTATTTGTTAGTCCAGTCTTCTAAAAATGTCATGTATAAATACATTTAAATGTCTCATTATCACCCTAAATGCGAAAGTTTGTGTCGTAAGTATGATCGTTTTTTTTCAAGCTGGAACGGTTGAACAGAATTATGTTTAAAATACGAAATAATGGTTGATTATACCCTAGGTTGATACATGGTTAAGAAGATGGCAGTACAGCGTTGATTGAGATATTAGAGGAGATCAAAAGGTTTTATGGACAGCTTTACGCTTCAGTCGCTAAGCCTGTCAGTAGCGCGGCCAAAAATCTAAGAGCGAAGTTGACCCGACACTTCACCGAAGACATCCCGGACATCGGCTTGTGTGAGATTAGAATGACCCTGAATCAGCTTATGAACAACTAGGCACCGGGCGAAACGGTGCCACATAAGAGCTTCTGAAAGCGGATGGAACACTGATACTAAAAGTCTTTCAGAAGCTTTTCAACACCGTCGTCCTTGAGGGCATAAGAGCGCTAGAAGCAAGGAAAAGTGGTTTGGTGGTGCTGTTCTTCAAAAAAATGTGATAACGCTTAATTGAAGAATTACAAACCCATTTTACTAACCCATGTTTATAAGTTGTTTTCAAGGGTCATTTCAAACCATCACTAGTGCAGGTTCGATGACTTCCAAGCTTCTGAACAAGCCGGGTTTCAAAAAAGGCTATAGCACCGTAGACTACATTCATACCCTGCGGTAAGTTATACAGAAGACCGAAGTGTATAACTGGCCTCTTTGCTTAGCGTTTGTGGACTATGAGAAAGCCATTGATTCGGTCGAGACTTGGGCTGTGCTTGAGTCCTTCCGGTAATGCCTTATTAAATATCGATCTATCGATGTCAGCCCAAGTACACAAAGAGAGCTCCAAGCTTCTTTTTACCGCCACATTGGAAAACGCCTTCAAGCTTCTAGAATGGAAATGATTTGGCATCAATATTATTGCTGAATACATCACTCTTCTTCAGTTTGCCGACGATATTGTAGTCATAGCAAAATCGATGGAAGAACTCAACACGATGCTTGAAGGCCTCAATCGGTTCTCTAAACATATGGGTATTAAAGTAAACATAGACAATATGAAGGTCAAATAGTGTAATTGATAATTTCCATGTTGCACCCATCCAAATTTTAGTTAAGAACTTGGATTTTGAAGTCCTTGACTCGTCTATTTAAGATACATTAGTAGCCCAGTTAGGTAGGTCCAAATTAAGAAAGAGGTAAATCGCCAAATCCAACTCGGCTGGGCAGCGTCCGGAAAATTGCGTAACGTCTTCTCGTCCGACACACCTCAGTGCCATAAAGTACATTTAAGACATCAGTCTAAAGTTCTCAACCAGTGCGTGTAGTCAGTGTTGACTTATGGCACAGAACATGGATGCAAACAGCTTCACATTGGTCTTATTGGAAATCCATAGAAGAGGCATATGTACAGCAGTGGACGTCATATGGCTGATGGATAGATGGATGGCAAGATGCTGCTAGTAAGAAGAAAAAAAAGTACACATTGCCGCTAATGTGATATTATAATAATATGATCGGGATTAATATTTACTACACTAGAAAACAGTTATCGAAAATCCTTTCTCCAAAACTGTGTTAAAAGTTAAGACATAATGACAAATCTTAATTTAATATGTATTTAAATAAGCCGTTAAAAACACTCAACATTTATTGATAGAGTAGTGCATTTTAAATAGCTTAGTATTTACAGCATAAAAAGGCGGCTAAGTGACGTAACTGTTATTTAGTTTGGCATTTTTTTATAACTCTAGCTTCCATCCAAATCATCACACAGTTACAATGTGTTACAACTCTATAAAACGGTTGCATTTCAGCCAACCGTTTTTTAGTGGAGCAAATGTAAACAGATTTGATTGGGATAACTTAACTAAAATACAAAAAATGCAATTTATGAGCAAGACTAATTCCTAGAAGCCTTCTATACTCATACAAAAACCAAATAATAAAAGAAAAATAATGGTCAAGAAAAATAACGATATGTCTTGTCAATTTGTAGAAATATCATTTCCCACCTTATTGTCCATATCTCAAAATTTGGTAAAATCACTTAGCCGCTTTTTAGAAATCAGACGGCAGTATTCCCTTGGAAATGGTGCAATGCATGGATTTATCATATAAACAGGATTGAGTACTGGCAAAGAAAAACGTGCTGACAAGAATACCACATCAGATGATTGTGTATCTTTTCCAAGTAGGATAAGTAAAAGTAAAGTAAAAGTAAAATTTATTGCTCAAACTGTGTAGAATGATGGTAGGTACAATTTTCTTAGTATCAACAGTATGTCCTAGCGGACATGCAATTTTTGGCTTAATATAGCCTAGCCTAGAGAAAATTATTAACTAAGTATTACTATATATTAAATATTTACACTCAATAAACAATTACTCAATAACACTCTATAAACACTATATACGAAAATAATATATAGAACTAGGAAGACATTTGAAACAATCTATGTGTACATTACAAAACTAAAATGAGATCACATTTTCTAGATTTATTTTTTATAATATAGATATGGGCCAGACCCATGAGAACATGCATAAAATTCCTTCATGCTATAAAAGGTTTTCTAGACAAGCCATTTTTTTAAACATTTTTTGAAATTACTTCCAGACAATGATTTAATATGATGAGGTAAATTATTAAACGTGTTTATAGCCATCATGTACGTACTCCTGTGAAACATTTCATTATTTGCATTGAATTTATATTTGGGACGTAGGGATTCTAAGCGTACTGATTTGTTTTCAACAAAAATGCTCGGGTTGCTTTTGACGAATAAACAAATCTCAAGTATATATATTCCTGTAAGAGTTAAAAGATCGTTATCTCTAAAAATGTTTCTCACTGAGTCTGTACTACGAAGATTAAATATAGACCTTAAGCAGCTCTTTTGTATCTTGAATGTACTATCAATATCTACTGAGTTGCCCCAAAATATTATTCCATACATTACCCCCATTTAGTGTATGCCATTAACATAGCCATAGTATGCATTTTTCGCTACTTCTCTTGAGCAAGAATTACTTAAAATAGAAAGTGCATAACGATATTTTGAGTTAATTTGAGATATGTGTTCCTTCCAGTTCATGTGACAATCGATACTGATTCCTAAAAATTTAGCTTTGTTTACTTCTGTTATTATTATGCCATCATGGGAAATATTTAGCTGTTGTGGTGGAGTTTTGTAGTTTCTAAATTGTAATAAATTCGTTTTATTTAGGTTAACTTTTAAATTTATGGAGTCTAGGGTTTGTACTAGTTTTTCTAATGTAAGTTTAATCTCAGCTTCAAACTCTACTACACTTAATTTATTTTGAGGTATGCAGACTGTGGCATCATCGGCAAACATAATACAGGGATGCTTTGTTGCTGAAGGCAAGCTGTTTATGTATATTAAAAAAAGCAAGGGGCCCAAAATGCTGCCCTGAGGAACACCTACAGTAATATTTTGAAAATCAGATTGCTTATTTTCAATGGTTTTGGATTGGCGGTTATAGAAGTGTATACTTGTGCATTGTTTCCGGTTTTGTAGATAATTTTTGATTAGTTCTAGGGCAATTCCTCTGATTCCTACTCTTTCCAATATTTCTATTAATGTGCTATGTATGACACAATCAAATGCTTTTGATAGATCTAGCAATATTGCTACACCTTTTCTTTTGTTATTTAGATCTTCCCACACCTGCTTGAGGCATTTAAATATTGCTGAAGTGGTGTTCTTACCCTTCTGGAAACCAAATTGATTACTGTTTAAGATATGATTGTTTTCCAAAAAAGATATTATTCTTATGTATATAGCCGTTTCAAAAATTTTTGAAATGCATGGTAGAATTGCAATTGGTCTATAATTTATTACATTATTTGTGGGCCCTTTTTTTTGTATAAAGGTCGTAGAATTGCATTTTTTAGATCACCGGGGAAAGAGCCAGTTTCTATCGATAAATTTATAATGTGGGCCAAAGGTTCTGCTATGTAGTTTATTGTGCTTTTTATCGCCTGTATTGGTATACTATCGTGACCTGCACTGTGTTTATTTTTTAATTGGTGTACAGTATTTTTAACTTCTTGTACGCTAACTGGACTCATAAACATGCTTTTATTATTGTTCTGAATTGAAGGTGTTGGTTTTGGATAACTACATCTATTTTTATTTGAATTTGTAAAGTATTCATTGAAATTGTTTGCTATTTCTTGGGGTTCTTTAATTTCTTTGTTATCAATATGTAGACTGTCAATAGTTGCAGGTATGGTGTTGGTTTGAGAAGTATTTTCTTTGATAACTTTCCAAGTGGCCTTGGTTTTGTTTGTGCTGTTGGCGATAAAATTAGAGTTTGCTATTTTTTGTGATGTCGATATCACTGTTTTCATAGTTTTCCAATATTTTTTATAAGTATTTATGTATTCCTCATTTTTATTTAGAAGAGATTTTTGGTATAATTTTCTTTTTTTTCTACTTGAAATAATAATACTTTTTGTTTTCCAGTTTACCTTTCTTTTGTGTGTGACTTTGATCTTTTCAGTAGGAACGCACAAATCAAAAATGAGACTGAAAAGTTCAATAAATTCTTATGACCAAAACATCTTGATCATCTGGGGATATAATATTTCTTTGGAATGTTACTGTACGTAGGAATCGCAGTTATCTTACCCCTAACTCGTCATCCTTCGTCATCGTCGTCGTTTTAGCAATAGGACGCCTACTGCTGGGCATAGGCCTTCCTTGAAGATCGCTATAAAACCAATCCCCGTAAAAACAATGGTCTAGAATTATATATATATATAGGTACGGATATAATTCAGTTTCTAGTTTTACAGCTGTTATCGGAAAGGTAGATCTTGAAGAGTTATTTCACTTTTGTTAAGACAGCAATGGTCTAGAATTGATAATGACGGAGATAAATCACTTTTAAGTTTGACAGCTGTCATCGGAAATGTAGATCTTGATGACTTCCTTCACTTTTGTGATGACAGTAATGGTCTGGAATCTATATTTACGGTGTTAAACAACGTTTAAGTTTCATAGATGTAATCTTGACACATATCACGCAACCCGTGTCAGTACTTAACCACAAAAACTTTTTCACGAAAACATTTTCACGAACGACTTTTTCACGAAAAGACCTTATGACGAAAAGACTTTGTCATGAAAAATCTTAATAGACTTAATTACGAAAAGTCACAATCATTTTTAAGCTTCCGTAGTAAACAAGGCATCCATTATAAAATATAAATGGCGGACTCACTTTTTTGAAAAAAGTAGTCATGGGTGTAGTTTTCGAGGTTTTTGGGGGTGTATATTACAAAATTGGCATCTATTTTGAAATTAAAGATGGCGGACGCCACATTTTTTAAAAAGGCCGACATGGGTGTTGTATTTCATTTTTTTGGATTGTAGATTTCAAAAATGGCATATATTTAGAAATTAAAGATGGCAGACGTCAGTATATCAAAAAGTGTCGTTTTCTAGGTTTTTGGGGGTGTAGATTTCAAAAGTGGCATCCACTTTGAAGTAATGTTCCCCATCTTTAATTCCAAAATGAATGACAATTTTGAAATATACATCCCCAAATTCTCAAAAACGACACTCATAACGACTTTTTCAAAAAAGTTA
The DNA here is from genome assembly GCA_949316475.1 of Hypomecis punctinalis. Taxonomy (NCBI): domain Eukaryota; kingdom Metazoa; phylum Arthropoda; class Insecta; order Lepidoptera; family Geometridae; genus Hypomecis; species Hypomecis punctinalis. The sequence continues at coordinate 23,732,850 of OX438806.1, forward strand.
CATGCACCATCTTTAATTCCAAAATGGATGCTAGTTTTGAAATCTACACCCCCATAAACCTATTAAACGATATCTATGATGACTTTTTGCAAAAAGTGACATCCGCCATCCTTAAGTTCGAAATTAATGCCATTTTTGAAATCTACACCCCCAAAAACCTCGAAAATAACACCCATGACGATTTTTTCAAAAAAATGACATCCGCCATTTTTAATTTCAAAATCGATGCCATTTTTGAAATCTACAACCCAAAAAAAATTAAAAACCACACCCACGACTATACACCTATTGTACACCCAGCATGTTTAAGAAATATGTCCAGCATAGTGACCCTACTACACTTCTTTGTATACACCATAGTACGCCATTTGCAATCGACGGTGATACTCTAGTCAAAAATAAAAAACCACCACCATTAATCATAAAAACGTAGGTATATTCCTACAAAATAAATATCAAACTATGTTTTATTAGCATCTATTCGCAATTTTAACTAAAATCTTATCAAACTACATTATTATAAAAACTAAGAAATGGTTAAAACAGTCGCGGCTTTACAGGTATAATAATTCTACCATAAATAAGTGTCGTTTCGAAATGGCAATAGTGCGAGCGGGACACCCTCATCACTTTGGGAAGTATCACTGGGCACAGCGTCTCTCTTATGCCATTTCAAAGGAATGTATGTTTTGTTGCAACGTATTAAGGTTGAATTTTCCTAAGCTAACTATGAGCCAAATTTTGTCTGTGCGCAATCCAGATAGTATACAAAATTCTTGGTGCAATAACTTTGACATGAAATAGTTTAAAAACCGAAATAATAAACATATAGGCTACTCTGTCAAATGTATATATTAAAAATAGGCCAGCATTATACACGACAGTTTCGATATTTTGGAAAAAAAATTCGTGACGTCACGCGCGTGCCGGATCCACCATATTAAGTCGGGCGACAATAGTGATGTTCTTGTTATATAAAAATAAATATCGATATTTTGGTTAGTTGTTATTCGTGTTATTGGAAAATTATTTTTCTAAAGTTTTGAATTTTCATTTCATTTATCATGTAAAACTGTCATTCTAGAATTAATGCTTGAATGGCATGACAGGTGTCAAAGGGATAGCTGTCATTTTATAGAATCCATACTACAAAATCACGACAGGTGTGAAAGTAACAGCTGTCAAACTTAAAAGTATATTATCTTCGTAACTATCGAAGTTAGACTATTGCTGTCTCCACAAAAGTGATAGAGCTCAATAAGATCTACAAATTGTATGACAGCTGTCAAACTTAAAATTGAATTATCTCCGTAACTGTTGAAGTTAGACTACTACTGACTCCACAAAAGTGATAGAGCGCAATGAGGTCTATATTTCAAATAACAGCTGTCAAACATAAAATTAGATATCTCCGTAACTATTGAAGTTAGACTGCTGCCGGTTGAGATGCACAAACATGGAGTGCAACAATGTGAAACGAACATTTTGACTACAAAAAATATGGTACTTGATGTGCGTGGGTCATTACGCGTATGTTAATGTCTCGCGTATCAAGCTATATTTTACAAGGCATAAGTATGGATTCTAGATTATTATTATTTTTGTTTTATTTTTGTCTCAATTCGAATGTAATGTAATGTTTATTAATTCTTTATTTCTACTGTAACCTTATTATGATTTTTTGACATTCACAAGTATACATATAAATGAAATGAGAATATGACAGCTGTCACTTTGACATCTGTCATCTTTGAAACTAAAAGTTTGCCATTTAGTTTGATTTTGTCTATATTAATTTGTGTCGATAGTTTTGTCGATAGGTACGGTGAAATCAAAAGTATAATGAGGTAGTAACAACACTAATCCTCTACCTTATGTTCGGTGGGTATGCAGGTTTTTTTCGTAATTAAGGCATTTCCATTAGTTTCATAATTCAAATTCTGACATTTCTGACAACTTGGCAAAACATCAAAATTTTCTCGGATTTCACCCTATATGCAACTGCAAAAGCTATGAAGATTAAATTTTAAATGGTTTCTTTTAAACAGGACATTGGAAGTGCTTGTAAAAATGAGATGGCCTTAACTGAGCATCGCGTGCAAATCAACACGCCTCCTCTTGTCGACCGACCAGCTCTCAAACGCTTCTGCTATCACTGGGGTCTCCTGCAGTGACCTTTACAGTTCCTGTGGTATCTACTGCTACAGGGTGGGATCCGGCGGCTCTCCTGTGATGGACGGACCATCTCTTCGAGACATCACTGGGACCTTCTGTAGTGCCTATCCCAATTCCCTGTGGTATCAACTGCTCTCCTGTGACCGACGGGCCGTGGCACGTGCTACGGGATCTATTTCAATTGTCCTTCCAAAGATATCGGTCGTGAACTTTCTTATTAGAGTAGCTCGCTGAGTGCGTACGTGTAGGTTTGATGAAATTTACACTACTGTTCGGATTACATATTTTTTTAAATAAAATAATAATGTACCGCCGATTTTTGTTGGTTTAAATAATTTACCCTTAAACCAGGCAACGAATCCCAACCTATGGGTTGCTACTCTACACACATATTATGCTGTTCGGCACGAGTGGCACTACTAGGCGATAAAATTTGTGAAGATGAGTCATGTGGTCCGGCAAGAGTCAGAAGTGCCGGGCGGGATTTCGCGACGCTGTGCGGGCGCGAGATAGACTTTCATAATTTACGTTTGGACCTTCGTAATTCAGAAAGGTTTTCCGTCTAGACGCCCGCCCAAAACCGCTATCAGTCAAATGTATTCTTCAGTTTCTCATGTCGATTTTTATCGCAGTCTTGGGTTTGTGTAAAAAAGATTTTCATGAAACATGATGATGTGTCTTTAGTTATTTATCATAACGCCATCTAGTACAATTTGACACTGTACTATAATGAGGCTTAGGTAGCTGAGATGTAAGGGTTAACCAACCAGCAACAAAATAATTAATAAACACCCTTTTGTGACGTCAATTATTTTGGAATTGCTTCCATTCGATACACATAGTGATATCTAGTGGTCTAGAATGTAACTAATTAGCGACGTACGCTCAATTTTACTGCGAATGCCGGTCTTCTTGAGGTACTTTTTAGTCTATGGTTGCAACAAATGATTTGACTTTGAGACTACTAACTACGTCAGTTAGTTTAATTCGCTTACTTTCCTCTCGGATTAAAGAACACCAACTCTAAAAGGGAAAACACTCACCATGCAGCCCAAGCTCTCGTCTCCATACAATCCAGGGAAGTACTTCTGGTCTCCACAGTGAAAGTTGGTATCAGGGAGCTCGACCTTGGACTGGAACTGGTCATCAAAGTTCTTCTCGTACCCGACCGGATAGTACTCCCGCGGCGCGTTCATCACTTTACCCGTGGTTGGGGCTCTGGGGAACCGGGGAAGATAACATTTTTAAATATCTATACTTAAGTAACTAGCTGACCCGGCCACGCGTTGCTGTGGCTAAATAAATTAAAATTGCGACTATAATTTGAGATTTAAACTATCCTATCTCAAGTTGGATCGAACTGCACATGGTGTGCGAATTTTATTATAATCGGTTAAGTGGTTTAGGAGTCCATTGAGGACAAACATTGTGACACGAGATTTATATATATTAAGATAGGTATTTAAGCGTCTTTCAACAAAGCTGTTTCATTTGGTACAGTTTCAAGTCTGAGCACATAAACTGAGACATTGAGTTTCGAAAAATCTTACTAATCTTAATCTTACCCATATTATATTAGCAATTATTACCAAAAAAAAATATCATCTAGATTAAAATCCAAATCGAATAATATCTCAACCATATTTTGTATGAGGCTGCTGTAAAAGGTTGAGCAAAAAAGCACTTATCGACTAGAATGTAATTGGGTTATGTTCCTAAGTTAAGTATGTAATATTGTATGATAAGAATAGTGTTTTAATAATACCTATTTACGTTTGTACTAGCTATTGCTGCGCCCTCAATTCAGGGTATATATGCCATATATTTAGTTAATTTAGTTTTTAACTGAATTATGTACATATTTGCAATAAATGAATAAATAAATAAATACAGAATATAACGCCTGGAAAAAAAGCAATAGCAAAACTAGTGTTTAAACTCCGTTTAGCAAACAAATAAATAGGAACTCAAAAATTGTGAAATTTCTGTAACACTAAAGATCTAGCTTTAAACATTAAATTATAGGCAATCTAGCTATACCAGCGGTTTCTCACAAGATCATTAAATATTGCTTGGATAAAAAGTAGCATAAGACACTCCTAGACTTTAGAACTGTATTAAAGCCAAAAATCGAATCGATCCGTTGTTGCTTTGTTACTGCCTGAAATAAACAAACCATTAGAACAAATAAACAGCCAAGTGCGAGTCGGACAAGGGTTCCGTGCCCTATGGAAGGTTACCGTAATTATTCATTTTTGAAGAGAATATAGAACTTAATATTCTGTGAATATTTCAAGCATCTACCTGCCACCGTTATTACTGTCGCGTTAAAAACGGCTCTAAACATTCGGGTGTGATGTATGGGACCCTTATTTTTTTATAAAGGTATATATACATAAATACGTCTAATCTGTGAAAATTTTGACGTTCTAGCTATCACCGTTCATGAGATACAGCCTGGTGAGAGACACACAGACGGACAGCGGACAGCGGACTTAGTAATAGGGTCCCATTTTTGCCCTTTGGGTACGGAACCTTAAAAACACACTTTCGGGTTTGTAATGTTGATACGGATGGGTATATTACCTTTTCGGCTTTTGTGTAACTGGCGCCACAATTTCCGGTTCCGGTTCAAAAACGACCGGGCGCTGCGTGGTCGTGGATGTCGTGGTCGTGGTAGGCACCGGCAGGTTGGCGTACTTGCTCAGCAACTGCTGCTGCCTCAGTGCTATCGCCGCTTCCACTGCCTCCATTGATATATTACCAGCTTTAGCTATCTCAGCTATCTTCGCATTTATATCCTCCTTATTAAACTTGAGCGTAGTATCATCGCTGTATCCAGTTATAGTATTATAATCATCGACTTTTTTGGTATTATACGCATAGCTGCTGGCTATATCGTGGACTTGGTGAGGAACGGGATCTACAAAAGAAGAAGGATTTGGCGAAAAAGGTTTGAAAGCGGGTGCGGGTATGATGGCGAGAGCTTGAGTTGGCGGAGCTTGTATAGGCATAGGCACGAATGGGTTGACGGTGGTAGGTATAGAGTACATGGGTTCTACTACGATGGGGGTGGATGTGACTTTCGGAATGTAGTGGCCGTAGTTTTGGCCGTGTTGCTGGGCGTAATGGTGGCCGTACTGGGTGGCCGTCATGTGCGACACCATTTTTGATATCTGGTTATGTGATTGAGGGTACGAGTATATCTCACTTTGGTACGCAAGGCCTGGTCCTTTTGACTGCGGGATTTGAAGTGGAGAGTGCGTTTTGGCCGTGATTGGTAGGACTTTGAGCTGTTCTTCCTTGGGTGGCAAGGGTCTGAAAGCTGGGATTCCCATAGCCATTGGTTTGGCCATGGTGACCGTGGGTGCCGCTCGGGGGATGGTGATTGGTGCTTCGACGGTTGGTCCGGAGACGATGATTGGGTCCATGGTGCTGGACACTCGTCTGTGCAGGCTGGTCAACTTGTCCATCGCAGCTTGGTTGGGTCGCATGGCCGGGGGAGCTACTGGTCGCATCATGATCCTGTTCTGCTTGCCTCGTTTCTGAAATAATATTGAGGAAATAGTAAGAATGTGTCACATCTGATTTGTTATAAAAAGTTCTGAAAGAAGATCAGTTGTTCATTGTTCAATCGGTTCGGAACATGAGGCGAGTTCTTGCACAGCAACAAATTCATGTGTAAGCGGAGGTGAAGGATGAGGTTTTTCACAGCGAGTAGCGGACTTCAAACCCTCCATAAACTTTGACGGGTATTATACAAGTGATTCATGTTTAAGAAATATGGTATCAGTGAGTAATAAGGAATCATTTTCAGGGAATTTCCATAGGTGTTAGCTAATTACAAGAATCGTTGATGTCAAAATTATTTTTAATTTAAGTTCATTAGTCAAAAACACTATTTGATTTCTATTTGCTAGCCTAATATGAGTTCATGAGTTCCTAAGTTTCGTATTACTTTCGATACCTGAGTCACGAACATTAAAAATCTGTTTCGCAAAACCACAAGCGATGTTACTCATTGGTATTTCTCATGTCAGATCTAACCAATAAACTTGGTCATAAATGGACTGAACAAAGGCCAAGGTTTAAATCTATTTTAACATTGTTTTAAACGGATTTTTTAAATTCAGCGCATGTTACGCAATGAGTTATGTGCATCTTAAAAAGGTTATCTGTTTACTTTTTATGCTAAATATAACACGATATTAGTAAACGTAATATGTTTTTTGTAAATTTGGACACTATTATTATTTATGACTTTAGTCTTTTTATGAATAAGGCCTTGACAACCGCAAATGTTTTAATTTATAGCATTCTGATTATAATTTATAATGACTCACGCCTACGATCTATATTTCATGGGGTCAAGCATCAAGCAATGGAAGGTCATCTCACCTCTTTTCGACATAGGTACTTATTTTTTACCCTTTTATTCTATAAGTCATGAATTAGTTTATCATCATTTCAACTTCAAGACATCCACTGCTGCCATAGGCCTCTCCTATAAAACTCTAATAAGTAAATAGCTATTTGTATCCAAGGCAATCCTGATATCTTAATCACGTCACCCACTTTATGGATTCTATCCGAACAACGTTCAGCAGAATTTTCATCAATCGAACACATGACATGATGTTACTCACATATTCTTAAGTAGTTTCTAATTTCAAGTTCCGACCGTATTTGGCGATCTTTTTCAAGATTTGAGTAGGCCTTGTCACGCATAGTACTAAACGAAACTTCTTGCCGTAAAACGCCGTATCGCCTGATGATGCACAAATATTACAATACCTAACACTATTACCTCGGATGGTCAACGGTAGCCTTCAAGCAAAAGAATTTATCTATTTTGTGGTTTCCAGTCCAATAAAATGGCAAAAGTATATCGTTTGAGGTCAGAAGTCTTTTATAGTAACTGCACAAATAATGTTCATCGAGTTAGGAAATACGTCCGACCTTGTTTGGCCATTTGGACTTTTAGGTTCCAACTCACATCATTTATGAATAGTTTAAAATGTTCAATGATGTCGCTGTATTTTTAACAACTTCTAAAAAGGATTGTACTACTCGTATGTTTGTCTGTATGTATTTTTTTTTTGTGTATGTTCATCGAAATTTTGGCCAATGAGGCGTTTTCCAAAAAAAAATTGTTTCACGAAACTTACTAGATGGCGTAATAGTCATATAAATTGATCTGTCATTATTAACTGGAATAGGGTGTGATAGAGAAATCTATATTAAAGTCTCCAATACTTTACTGAGGTATGACTTGGACTACGTTTGGACTTGACCGCGACTTAATTGGACTATGACGTGACTATTTTGATAAAATATTACTAAAAATATTCAATCTTAATACATGATATTGGCAAATGTACAACAATGCGACGCCAAAATATAAAAAAGAAGAAGAAGACATCTTGACAATGACAGTACGATTTCCATAGTCAAAGGATCGACGGGTATTTTTTTTTTTTTGGCGGGAACGCGGAAAATCATGTCGCCTCATTGTATTATTTTGTTAAACTTGTGTTTTTATCCGTGATAATTAGTGAAAAATGGTGGTATTTCGTTGATTATGAGCTGATTTACGCGCATGAGTGTAGGCAAGTGATATAATGTGACGTATCATGTTGTTCCGTGCTGTTACCAAAACTCCATAGACGCCTCTAGTAAAGTTTCCACTGCTTTACTGAGGTATGACTTGGACTATGATTGGACTTGACTGCGACTTTACTGGATTATGACGAGACTACGACAGTGACTATTTTGATAAAATATTATCAAAAATTATTAAAACTTAATACTTGACACTGGCAAATGCTCAATAATGCGACGCCAAAACTAAGAAGAAGAAGAAGAAAGGATCGACGATTTCCAAGGAAGTTTCATACGAGAACTGGAATGATTACGTGCATCCCAAAAACGTTCCGAAGAGTAAAGCACCAACATTGGAATATATCTCTTTCTACTAGTGTATCCATACAGTAATTTCATTTAATAGGACAATCTACAAAACACTAAGTATATACCGTCGAAAGGTCAATAAAAGAATGAGGGAAATCATTTGTATTTCAGATGCGATAAATCTGAAATTCAAATATTATTATAACAGGGTTATGCTTAACCCTGAATTAAGTAAAAATTATTGGTTGATTAACACCATTATTACGAACGTTTACTATTGAGTCCAACCCGAAATTCGAGAAAAAAAGCAGCTGTTCCATGCAAAACTGAAACTCGGAATCGACAAAATGTATGTAACGGCAGATTTTTTTTCTCAAATTATAGTCTAGTCTCAAACTATAGCCATATAGTAAACCTCCTTTCGGCTGAGTACATCAGTTCATTATAATATTATCTCTACACCATCATCTTAATGCCCTCAGCGCCTCCCACCCGCTAGTAGACATCTTTGCCGACGAATGGACAACAATAATTGCTAAAAATATTTTTTCATATTGCGAAGAAGTCAAATTGTGATCTCAAATATTCCTCAAATTAAACGGTAGGTATAGTTAGCGTAAAAAAATAATGACACGTTGTTGTTCTTATAACTTTTAATTCATGTTTGTATTTATTCTGTCCTATTTTATGTAATTTTTTAATTCGTAGTTTTTAAGGATGAAAAATATAAAGCCTAGTATTAAGTGCTGTAAGTAATTTTTTCTATAAATAAACAAATTGAAAATCTCGACTCGCTTTTGACCAGTTTTGCTCATATCTACCCGGAGTTACCGAGCTGTACTAATTACTAAGTACAACACAGTTTATTATTTTGCTATTATACAAGAAAAGTGCATAGTTCATAGAAGTAGGTTCTTAATTGATTACAATGACTTACTAACGTACGTAGTATTAGATTATATCTAAGTAGTAATTACTTCTCTCTACAACCTAACATCACATTCCCGAAATGTTTTGTTGTTGTTGTCACCCTACACAAGAAATTTGTAAATAAACCAAGAAACTTACCTAAAACATGAAATTCCACAACCAGCATAAGCTTCACTATTACAGCCTTTAATGCAACAATTTTTCACCATTTTTCAACTTATAAAAATATTAAGCAGCAAGCAGAATAACGACTTTTGCATAAATTATCAGCCATATTGTTTTATGAAGTTCCATATGTGTGGCCGTGCGTAGTTGGTAAATTACTACTAATTCTACTAATATGAAAAAACTGTTTTTGTATTGCAAAAATAATTACGTACCAATTTTAAAATCAGAACATTTTCGAACTTTAATTACGTTAATTAGAATACATTTTATGCTAATCTATTTATCAACTTGTACGATTAAATGTGATTTAATGATTACCAGACATATGAGATAAACTACCATCCAATAGTTTTATTAATACTGGTAAATTTCGAGAAAGGAACAACGCCCAACAGTTGTTGCTGTCCTGCTCGGAATGTTTTTCCCATTTGATAAGTAAGAAACAAATATGAACCTTTTGCATATAGAATGAAAGTCCATTTTTCTTTTTAAAATTTTGCTTCGTAAGCGTTCCAGTTCTCGTATGAAACTTCCTTGACGATTTCAAACTATTGTCGCCATCTATTGGATACTTTTATCACAATTTTTTTGTCCGTTCAATCATTGTGGACCGATTTATAAAAAAAACTATTTTATACTTTCGAGGCCGGATGATTTATGTTTAATGTACATGGCTGTCAAATCGATTCGTGCAGACTACTCGAATACTGTTAACGTTGAAAGGTATGGTGCCGTTTTTTGCGAAAAATAATTATAATATAGGTTACAGCTCGCTAATCTATGAATAGTTTAAATTATGTTGCTATATGCGTGTGTCTGAATGTCATTAAGTTCTCCAAAGCGGGTTGTGGTCTATTATGAATTTTGAAATATACCTAATCCACTTTATATATCCAAAAAACCAAGAGATATCAGATTCATTCATTCATTTCGTGTCAATGGCTAGAATTTTTTTTTAAGATATCAGATTATTAGTGTAATACATTTCAGATATGCTATTGAATTTCTTCTTCTTGCCAGGCACTTTTTCTAGTGATTATTAGTTCGTTGAAATTGATGTCAACGTTTGGCAAGTCATGGCTAGTGGTTTTCTTTTTCATATTTCAGCTCATCAGTTTATGTTTTGATTTCGATGAAAGTCTTTGATATTCCAATAATTAGCAGTCAAAATTAAAAATCATGCCAACACAATCGATCATCAATCTACATATACCACGGACATTGAAGGCAATTACATATTATGATAATGACCAAAATGTCATTATAGTGTCCTCGGGATCGATCTCTTCTAATAACGAAAAATAATCTCTTTACCTTCTACTTCACCTTTACCATCGTAGTATTAGCAACTAGATAAGTGGTGCCCCATTTTTAAATGATTTTTGTTCCCTGGATTAGTAAGCGACTACTCAAAATCTAGGTCTCTACAAGAAAAGTTAGTCCATTATCACAATCTTATTAGCCGTTGGATGACCACTGTTGGAAATCTAATAAGACTGGTTGAAAGAATTCAGTAGAACATGTCTATCTTGTCCAGGAGTTAAACCGCATACACTGTACTTGCAGTTACATGACCTACATGATGCTGAATAAAAACTATCTGGCCGATAACAGAAAAAAATAAAACCTTTCATTACCTCTTGCTTCACATTTGTCCTAGAAGTGTCAGCAAGTAGATTAGGTGGTGCTCCATTCTTCACATTGACTGATCTTCTTCTGCTGGGGTCCAGGTTGGTCAGCGACTGCTCAAAGCCCAGCTCGTCTCCCAGGCTGAACCCTGGAATTCACCGGGATATTTTTTTAATTTATGATGACAATTAAGTGTTGCAATTCTGTAAGAAACAGACAATAAAGTAGCAGTAGCATCGAATAGAACATAAGATTTGTAATAAACGAGAAAGACAATTTTTTACTTGCAAAACGGAAAAGGGGCTTAAGTGGGCTGTGGGGCTTGTGCGTGTTTCACGATTTCTTCAGCTTACTCTTTTGACCTTTTACCGTTTTCGCTCTATTGTTATGAGGGTTTTGTCAAAAAATAATTATGTCAAACAATAATCCTAGTATTGGGTTGCTGTTGCCCGTGTTGAGTAGTGGGCCACCACATTCTCTTAGTGGACCACTGTAGCCGATAAAAATAAAAGCTTTTTAACTAGACGTATATAAATTGACGCCTTCATTCAAAGTCACAAAGATAAATACAGTTATTTTCGCCTACTAATTAAGCAGGTGGCGCTGAATGGAAAGTAATTTGTTGCCATCGTCTCATTGTATATAACTTCTCAAGGTTACTGATACGCAGGTGAAAGGTATTTCTTTTTCAATGAAGACGGTGTTATGTTTCAGACAAAAAGATAGACAGATCATGCTGACAACGGCTACCTACTTGTTTTCAAAAGCGGCAAAGAATGGATAATTCTCATCATATCTTGATTAGCGAAAGACATTGGTACTTTCTATAAAGATGCCATTTTCGAATAAAATTGGTGACTTGTTTTCATAAACCTTATCCTTACCTTACCTTATATTAATCAGGACGTAGGACTAACTATACAGGGTTATTTAGCATCCTTTCAGGGGCTTATTTTGTACATCAAAACTAATAATTTTTATTCTACAAATTTTATTAATTCTCAAAAAATAAGTTGTTCTTCCATAGAAATGTCTTTCACCCTCGACAAAATGTATGGAACAGCTAATATTTTTTTCGAGTTTTGACAAAAGTTGCAGAACAAAAGTGGTTAGTGTTGATGTACAGAAAGCCCCTGAAAGGATGCTGATTGATTAGAAATAGCCCTGTATTGTTTTGTATTTTGTCGGTAGGTATGTCCGTTTTGCTTCCTTTGCAAAATGTCTACCAGTTTCTAAATGTAACAATGAGAGTAGGCCAGTTATCTTTAAAGAAGTAAGTAAAAACATCTTAAATAAGAAAAAAAATCAAATAAACTAAATAAAAAAATAATGGAGTAATTTGGCAATATACTTTATAATAAGGATCTCATTCATGCCATTTTGATAATAGCTAATCAAACTATTTAGACACAGGATTCTCCAACGTGATTTTTTAGAAAATGTACTCGTACATAACTAAGTACTTTTGTAAGTTCCTAAATAGCTTTATTTATTAAATCCAACACTACCTCTCCACGTCACCTCTCCAGCCTTTATAGCTCGTATTATTTTAGTAGATGTTCCTTATAAAAAGTTATCCCGAAATTCCTGCCAACTAATCCGACAACCTTAGGTATGAGCATGAGCAATAAAAAGTTACCTATCTTTCAATCTCTACAATGCTTTTAACAAAAATGGAGAGACGAAGAAAACCACACCTGTTAAAATAATAAAAAACTATAAATAAAAAGCTCTAAACCAGATTTTTCTGACGATAGTAATTTCACCCATTGTATTAATCCATCAAATTTACTGACCCAGGAACGTGGAGGCACCATGTTCAATAAGATGCACTTACCCACGCACTTATTATATGAAATCCTATATTATTAGAAAGTGCTCTAGAAAGCTTTGATCTATTTATCGAAACGCTGAAGTGTAACGTTTAGTTATTTGATCTAAGGTTTTTTTATGAGAAAATTAGAGAACAAATTACTAAGTAAACTTAGATTCATTTGGTATTGAATTTTGGGTGATTTTTTGCTAACATTCACAGTGCAGTTTATGGGATATTTCTATCGAATCTTCAATGTTCATTTGTAGACAATACGGTAAGTTTTTGATTGATATGCTGGCATGACATAATTATTAGCTGATGCGGTAATGTTGATTATTTAAATAAACGCATTACGTAAATTTACAGATTATTTTCTGTAATGCTGTTTATTTTTAAAACATTACCACATGTGGATCCCGGTAGAAGTTTTATAGCAGTCCAGGTGTTATATTATATGGGTCCCACTCATTTAGTTGGAAAAAATACCATAAGATATGCGATACCCAAAAAATCACAAGGATTTCAAGAAACAATTTCTAGTCCTTGTCTTGAAGTGTATAACAAGTTAATCCTTTTTATTTTTCAATTTTACATTGACCGCACGCACTTTATCCACCAAGAAATCTAAAACAAGGTGGTTTAGAAGTAACAAGGATTTTTTACCTATACTAGCATGTGCTTTCAGTCCTCCGAGGTTCCGTACCCTGAAGAGGCCGGACTTTTTGAACGCGCAGTTTATCTTGAAGCCGAAGTCTGACTCCAGCACGCACAACGGCTGCACGTTTTCTGAAAAGGACAAAAGGTTCTGTTAGGTCGATGAAAATGAAAATTGAGTTTTTTCACTATTTCGTAATATTATTGAGATACTAAAAATACAAGTTTAAAGATGTTATTAAAACAATGTATTGTTGTTAAGTGGCATTTCTCTACAGTTTTGTGTTTGCAGAATAGTACATTGTTCACCGAGAGGAGAAAGTGACCGATTACCGTCGAGGGTGTCGTTTGAAGCTCGAGCCGTAGGCGAGGGCTTTAAAACACCCGAGATCGGGAATCGCACTTTCTCTCGAGTGATACATAGTGCTTTATACTACACCTACGAGGAAAATAAATCATCATCACTATCACTACTTATCATTTTGATAGTTTTATTTTACTTTTCTACGAAAACTGAAACCTCAAACAACACACAAATTGAAAATGGCGCCAATGGCGTCTGAAATTTTCACATGTTCTTTTTTCAAATTGTTTGACACCATCCAACACACAGCTAGTGGCCAGTGTCATTTTGCGAACTTGGAGATAAAAACTCACTGTAAAAACTTTTTGGCTTTTGATATTTAGGTTACCAGCGCATAGTCTTACCCAAAATTAAAAAAGAAAAACCACGTAAGAAATGGATTTTCATACACTTTTCTCTCCCGCTCAGATGCGTTCTCTCGCCGCATATTTGTTCGATATGCAATGACGTACTTTCTACCGTAAATTTGATAAAGTATCAAGGTACTTTCCGAGCAGGTGTAGTATAAACGCAATTACTAAATGTTGTTATCAAAAATAAATTACTGACTTCATCGGTGGCTCAGTGGTTAGTGACCTTGACTGCTAGATGAAAGAAGCGAGGGTTCGAATCCTACCCAGGGCAAAATTTATTTGAAGAACATAGGTGTCTGCTCTGTGTCTGGTTGTTATTGGTAATTGATATATCTAAGTATGTATTTAAAAATATGTATAATTATGTAGTATATCAGTCTCTGGCAGCCGTATGACAAGTTTTGCTTAGTTTGGGGTCAGAGACCGTGTGTAAGATGTCCCTTGTTATTTATTTATTAATTGAACAAAATTAAAATTAATTCTTAAACTGGACACACATTCATTAATTCAACCCTATTGTCATGATAACAGAAATGAGGAGAATAGTTTCCTATCGAAACGATTCCTACATATATATTTGGATATTTATAAAAAATATTAAATATTTAATATACCTTACCTACCTATTAGTATATTTAATATACCTAATCTCCTGATATTTATCAAAGTTTGTCAATTTATGATTGACTGACACTGGTTAATATCATATCAATCACAGCCATAATCTTAACATAAGTCAAGAGTTATCAAAAACATGATCGGTGCTATAATATCATGGCAAGTGAAGGTCTGACGGCTCGTTATGTCTTAATTCATCCGGAATGAAAAGCGGTGTTACTACTTTTGACCTAAAATATTTTTTTATTATTTTTTCGTTACAGTTATGAAATTTTTTAATCCTATAATATTTTTCTATCCTAGTAAGTATGTGTAAGGCTGAAATAATAGAATTTAAAAATGGAAATTGACTCTTACAGTTTTATACTTCATTTATAGATTCAATGTTTTTTTGCATTTGCCTTGCAATGGGACAGTAGCCAAGGATATTTTACTATAGAATAAAAGTAACCGAACAACCCAGTAATTTTTGCATGTCATGTGTGGTACCTATTAGCAAAAAATACAACACAAGTAACTTAACGCCATTTATTTCCTAACCATTCCATTGTATATTATAATACATTAGGTACAATAATTTACTCTTCATATCATCGTTCCAAAGTAAATTGTTGTTTGATTAAAAAACGAGGCTGATACGTCAAGGCTTAAGACCTCCATTCTCTTTAGAGGTTCATTGCTCCACTATTTCCTTCATACGTTTTGATAATTTATTTTAAAGGTTTTAACAGCCAACATGTGTAAACTTCAAAAAAAATTAAAACTTTTATGAGCCTAATTGGGCTCAAAACTCCGTAACTATTGAATCGGCATTAAAAAAATACGCCAGAATCAATCTATTTGCTGCGAAGCTATGATTCCGCAGACAGACATATAGTCACACATGAGTTTCACATATACACATACACACACAAACTTATAACATCAAAATCTTCCATGAAAATCTTTCATAAGTTCGTATGTGATAAGCCAACAAGGTCTACAAGCCTCTACAAAAACATTGCATAATATAAAGTTTTGTTTTAAAAGAAAAAAGACATTTCTATTTAATCAGACAACTCGAACGTAAACAGAAAACAGCTGTTCATAAACACGGACCAGTTATCTTTTATTACTACGGGTATGATATAGAAACTTGGTTTCTTGCAACAATGCTATAATCTGCGAAATATCTCGGACGCAGCTAGGCGTGGACTTTATATAGACGATAATAATGTAGAGCATTTATGTTTATAATACAGAAAGTTATTGTTGTCATTTGCTGTTGTTTGAAAACAGGCGATTTGATTTTGTTGTCGTAGGTACATAGTTGGTTGGATAGATAAAAGTTGATACCAGGTACTTAAGCTTACTTGACCTAATTTTAGCATGCCAGTTATATCTGAAATAATTCTTTATATATAATATATAATTTCAGTCATATGACAAGCTTTGCTTAGTTTGGGGTCAGAGGCCGTGTGTAAGAAAAAAAATAAGAGAAATATAATGAAAAAAAATCATAGATCAAATTGAAGAAAAGAAAGATATCATGTCGCACAGGAAGGTGGAAGCACTGGCAGAGGACCGTGAGCCGTGGAAATTACTCCTCCGACAAGACCTTGCTCTGAAGTTTTCAATGACTTAATTTAAAAATAATAAAGCTTGTACCATTGTACAATAAGTATACTACAATACTTATTGTACAATGGCACAAGCCAAGTGTGCAAGTTTTACTGCCATTTGCCCAGCACATAAGGTTTTTCAGGAAAACTGTACAGATCCACGTTTTGTAATCCTTCAAGATCAACTTTCAATATTCCATTGCTACTTTACTGGGTAATTAACAGGTGGCTAGCCCAGCTGAGTAACTAGCCTAGCTACTCAGAGTTTTTAAGCCACCTAAAACTCTTTGACACGGCTTAATTGATAAAACAATCGCGCATCTAATAAAAATTGTGATCCAAACCACGGTAACGCTCAGTTGTAAGGGCCCCCCGCGGTCACCCATCCGAAGACTGACAATGCTGAACGTTGCTTAACATCAGTAATCGTTAAGACACACCTAGTCAAACTACGCTATGAAAACTACTAAAATAGGTATAGAGAGACGTTGAGTCACCTCGCTACGATAGGACTCGGAGAAATCTAGGCCGATGCCGACTTGTATCCTGAACCTCGCGAGCTGCCGGAAACGCTATCTGTTAGGTAATTGGGCAGATCCGCTTTAAAGGATCTCTTTTGCATATTTTTAGCTAAAATTATTATGAACAATGCATGACTAATTTTATCATCCGCATCGTTCCAGCGCGTTTTAAACCGACTTCAAAAAAGAAGGTTCGCAATTGGACTGTATGTTTTTTTTGTGTGTAAGTTACGCGATTTAATTATATGCGACTACTCCACCAGTTATAAACAGATTTTATTGATTCTTTTTCCTAAATTATATCATACTATAGAGATGATCATACGAGTAGCTCGCCCGATTTCGACATTAATAAAAAAAAGATATATTTATACATATATATTTTTGATTGTGTCGTTATCGGGTGAACTGTTTTTTAAAACTTCAAGAATAATAAAAGTGGTACACATACTTTGACTCGAGCGCATTATTCAAACTTTGTACACGATTGTGCCATTTTGTGTCGGGTGTGTCATATTTGGGCGGGTAATCAGGTCTAATAACCTCTTCACTGGACATCATAATTAGCTGCAACTATATTAATTTCTCTCCAAAACTTTTCAATCCATAAGCCAAAAGTCCTGTGTGCTATGTGCTCTACCTACTGCCATTTTAACTCGCTTTATTAGTGGGCTACGCGTGTAGAAAATATTTACGCCTATTGAAGAACAGAAGCCACACATATATTACAAACTTCTGTCTAAATTAAGATTAAGTCATAAGTCATTTATTCGTAAAATGGCAATTTACACGTCAAATTATATACATACGAGTAGTAAACATTCGACACAATATTTTAATACATTTAGAATTACGAAAAAACATAGAATTTGAACAATATATTCTATTATCCAAATGATATTACACATTATGTCATATGTATAACTATACAAAACATGTTAATTAAGAACCGCATGTAAATTTCATATGTTGCAAGAGTTTGATGGGTAACTGATTTTTTCCACTAATTATTTTTTAACAATGACTAATGTCATGACACTAAGTAAAAATATTATAAATGAGATAGATATAGGTAGAATAAGAGAATGAAATTAATGGTTTCGGATTTCAACCTTAAAACTCTAGTTCCGGATAAACTACAAAATAATCAATCATAATGATAAATTGACCAAAGACCCGATAGATATACAACTCAAAGACCATAACTTAAGTTTTGCAAATTAAAAAAGTTCTGTAAATCATAGAGCATGAAGCAAGTTGTCTCTTTTTTACGAAAAAGTGAACTCATATTCATAAAACAAATGATTAGAATAAAACCAGAAAATATAATATTACTGTCGTGCCTACTTTGTCTAAGTGGTAAGAGGGTAGAAGAATATAACTAAGTTTATTATTTATTATTAACTTTGGGAATTCTTCATTGAGAAATAACCTATACTTGATTTTTTTCCAATGAAACAAATCTAACGGAAATCGACATCACGTTTCAAACTACATCTTAAAATTAGTACGTATGTATGTACGTTTGTATAACAAAAACTTAACCTTCAAAACAGTAGCAATTTTGATATTTAATACGGCGAAATAAATCAACTGAAGCTTGTTCCGTATCCGAAGTAGCTGTGGCCTCGTTATAAGAAAAAATAATCCAAAAAAACTATGGGAAATATTTGATCTGACCTCATAGGTTAAGCAAAATTAATCATCGGCGTGCCAAAAACGATTATAGCGACGATTATAATTTAATTATATTTTATTCGGTCAAAATGAACATAAGATAAATGGTATAATCATGATATACTAGTGTACATTTTATGGCTACTAGTTATTATTGATTTAACTAAGGTATTAGTTAAACCGTAGCCTAATCCGTTTTTTATAACAATTGGCCTTTGTAAAGTAAAACACAATCTTATTCTGTAAGAGTCAGTGATTTGATCATAAAATTTAAATTTGGCTAGATATGTTTGGCCAGTAGGAGGACGGAAACTGCGGCAGTATTGGCCTCGTTGGCTCATTGGCACAGTTGGCATTGTAAAAGATGCTCCATAGACCAGGGCACAATAATAATAACAGAGCCGCATAAAATGAATACTAATAATGCCTACCCGAAATGAATATTGAGCCATATTTTTCATGCTTTCCCAATTGTGGGCTAATAAATTCATATACGCTATTGCATTTCTTCCTCGGTCGTATGCAAAGGCTTTATCATATTTTTTTTAAAAAGCCACTGCTAAGAGACTCTGTACAATGTACATTCAACTAATT
Source organism: Hypomecis punctinalis (assembly GCA_949316475.1). NCBI lineage: Eukaryota > Metazoa > Arthropoda > Insecta > Lepidoptera > Geometridae > Hypomecis > Hypomecis punctinalis. Next base: position 23,751,860 of record OX438806.1, read on the forward strand.
AGTACGCAACTGAAATTTGAAAATTGGTCACTTTGGAATACTTTTGCTACCAAATAATAAATCTTCAGACTTTTATCTGATCCTTTCACTTAAAACTGCAAGTAAAGCTTTAAAACTTGGGCTAAAGCTGTATAACATACTTAAATTATTAAATCGTTGCTTGTCTTGTCCATTAGCAACAAAAACAGGCCTATAAAATAGAGTATACCAAAAACGTCCGTACATTGGTAGAGCCTTTTAGCTATGATAATGCCCTTCATAAATCTTATCTTAATAGGCGTAATGTTAGTATTTTCCCTTTGTCATTTCCATCAATATTTAGGACCACTTCACTTGAGATTCACTTGAGTCTTCCTACTTTTGTGCACGATCTATCAATATTTTTTAGTTTAGTTATTTTTACTAGTTATATTTTAGTAAAATTTAACTAGTAAAAATATAGGAGTGATCTTGTTGTGACTTATCAAAAACTTTGGAATTGCAAAAAATAAACAGGAATAATTAAAAAAAAACCTTTTTACCTTTTTTTAAAACAAGCTTTTACAGAACAAGTAGGTACTCGCCAAGACAAATCAAACGAGCCGAAACTCTATGGGCTATGTCGTTTCGTTACAGAGTTCCTAGGACCACATTCCAGCTCTTTCATCAGACCCTATCGCACTGTCACGCAATTTACACATGTATGCAAAATTTCTGATCAATCGGAAACCGGGAAGTGGATCAAATTTAACTTGCAAGATTTGATTACAGCTTGTAAAATATTAGCTCGCGGTTGAAAAATCTGAACATATTCAATTACGAGATAACGAATAAAGTATTTTTTATACATAACGTTCTTTTGAAATATACAGGGACTTTCAGAGGTGTACTAAGCTCATCTTTATGTACAATTTTCAATATGGGACCAACTGCAAAATAGCGAAAAAAAAGTCAGCTGCCAAAATCCATATTTTAGCTGAGTTTCATTCAACTTTTTGCACGGAAAAGCTGACTGAGTTGTTCATAATGATGGCCATAATTCTCTTGAAATGTATGCACTTTGTAAAACAACATTCTGTATTATCATCATCATCATCTTGCCCTTATCCCACTAGGTGGAGTCGGCACTGCACGTTTCCTTTCGCCACTTCACTCTATCATACGTCATATCATCATCAACTCCTTTCTCTCGCATGTCATCTTTCACACAATTCATCCACAACATCCTGTATTAATGGATTAGAAAATGTTGATCATAATGACGAGTGCAGGAAGATACAAAAAAAATTAATATCGAATCAATGAACTTGAATTCGGAATCTCGAATGGTCCAGAATTTGGTCGTTGAGCTTTCTCTCGTCAACATTTCTTAGTTTCTTATCAAAGGATGACGTCAGTCTGAGGTAACGTCGGACTCAGTCGTCCAGTTTGTCCGGATGTCGCGACTTTGGAGAAAGGCCGGCCAGTTTGGGGCATAGGTGCGCTTGTACAAGGTTTATTTGTTTGTTTATTGGTTCTCGGACTTATTTGTAATTAATAGGTTTGGAAAAACCTATTAAAATTCTGGCGAGTATGTCATGGACTTACCTAGCTAAAGAAGCATGTGTGGGTTGTGTTTATCATAAAAACTAATTTCCTTCATCTTCATCCCATAAAAGTTTATTTTGCTAGGATGAGCGAAATTAGGACCTACTCGTATGTACTCCGTACTCGTACTGCCCACCTAGAGAGAATTTCTCTACATCTCAATGGTGTTTTTGTCCAAAATGTAATTTTTTTTATGTGATACTTTTCAAACTTCACAGATCTACATTAAATTCTTTTAGACACGCAGTTTTCCTACACCATATAAAGCTAGTCAAAATTAAAAGTACGGACATAGCTTTGTAACAGAAAGCTTACTATACGATTTAATTCATTTAATCTTCAAAAAGAAACGCTGCCAGACTCATGGGCACGTTTGGACCTTAGATTATTCACTTGACAAGTAAATAATCAAAGGTTTGGACGTACTCGTAGGGAGGCTGAGCGCGGGGCACATTTCGGTTAGACTCATAACATTATTTTATGTAATTGTTATTAATTGTGACAGTAATTTAACGTTATAATATAATCTTATTTGACTTTTTAAATTAATTTTATGTGACGCTATGTATTTCAAAAGCAGATTTTAATAAACGATTATTTATTATAGAGATCTTCAAATAAAATGTTTTAGATCTGCTAGTTATATAATTACGTGAAATATAATTTTTGGCTGTAAAATCATGTTCGAATTATTTCCCTAAATGACACATACTTAGAAGATTACAGTTCACTCTGACTTAGAAAATAAAGCTTATTTATATTTTGTATAACCCTGTATCGTTACTAATTATCTATATTAAATGAGTATTATACATACGAATGTTGTTACAAAATGCTCAGGTTATCTGCGTTCAGTGTCCGACATCTACCCGGATGGCAAACAACGGTACAGAACACCAATTTATCTGAACACTTCCTTATTTCATCTTTCTTTACAATTTCTTTAATATTTGGTACAAAATCTTAGTTCTAGAGTTGAGCCAGCTGTAAATATAAGTTGGTTTCTGTGCTTTTGTGAGGATTTTACGAGAATGTGAATGGACAAATAGCTTTCCTTTGACTGTTTACAATGCAGATGTGCATTAAATTTGCATTGACAGCTCTTAACAAACGGTGAATGGAAGATTACAATGGGAAGTATTTACTGTAAAACCTTAATATGGCGTGGACTCTCTTTTTACCAAAACTGTGTGGGAATCGATATAAGTACTCAAAATATAATTGATAAAAAAAACTACCAATGGTCTGGGTTATTTAAAAAGGGTAAGTAGTAAACCAACTAAATCGAATGATAAGCCATCCATATGAACAAATTCTACTATGCAGCCAATTCAGAATTGAAGAAAAAATTCCGAGCAATCCCGTTCAAAACTGCAATTTAAAAAAAAATGTTATCGACAGATAATTTGTGACGTGTTAACGTCTTATAAATCGATGAACGCCGGCGTGCACAAAAAAAGTATGACTCATTGTCACGTTCCGCCTGAGCCGTGCGTGTAAGCGAGAGCGCCGAACAAGTGATAGAGAGGCAAGATCGGCATAAGCCTTATCAGGTAAAATTATGGGCCGCTCTGATTAACCAATATAACCATGTATTCTGACATGGCTATACAGTTAAAACAACCGATAAGCGGCCTACAAACTCTGACACCAGGGCTAGCCACCCGGCCTATACGAACTTACTTACTTTTACCATGTATTCAGCGTTCTACGGCTGAGATAATAAAGGCACCAATCGTGATTAAGCCAGTCTTACGTCACCGATTCGTCAAGTCCCAATTGCAGTCACATCTGACTCGTTCGTCGTTACAACGATAAATAACGGCCAGTAACGAGCGTGGAATCATCGCGATCAAATCGCCGTAAAATCGCCCAATTGAACAACGTAACGCAATTGGTGACACTGCATTGAAATATGTGTCTAGAGGTGGTTATGAGAATACTGCATATGATATTATCAATAGAAACACGTCTGAAAAACCAGAAGTAAGGTAGCTAGTATAATTGAACGCATTTTGATGTACCTTTATAAAAAGGCAAAAATTTGAATATAAAATATTAAAAATCAAGTAATATGAACATTTTACTAGAGTAGAACAGCTGATAGTTTTCTCAACTATTTAGAAATTAATGAAATTTAAATTGAAATCATTTCATTGCTTTATATTTCAGTCAAATTATGTGTAATTTTTTTGCGCAAATCTTAGGGGATGTTCAAAACGATTGGACGTTCATAAGACTTTTAGATTTTGATTTTTTTTTAACCAACACGAGCTACGCGACTTAATCACTACGGACTATATGTCAAATGTAATGAATTGAAGCATATTATAGTTTCTACCAATACAAGTTTTCACCCGGTCCTCACAAAGTGTCATATGTCATTGCAAGTTATTTGTATTGTAGTGCCTATTGTTTGACAAGAGCTAAGGGGAAAGTGGCAACAGGTATGAGGAACTAATTCGATGATGTGGATTTTTTATTGTTATGTTTGTTATAAATTATTACCAGCGCGTGTTATGACATACATAACATAGTCTTAGTTATGTTCAGTATGTTTAATGGTCAAGAAATGCTATGCTTTATAAAAGTCCTGAACAAATTGTTTTTTGTTTTGATTCCTGCCTAAATCACGCTAGAATATGATTTTCTTTTTAGTAAACTCGTCTTACATGAAAACAAATACAGTTTTCCTTCTGACTTGAAAACGATAAATGGGTTATATCTTGGGTCTTTTTATAACCCACTTAAGAAAACATTGGTTGTGGGCACAGATAAAAAGATAAATAATAAATAAATAATAATAAATCACAGACAAATCAAATGCAAACCTACTCGGAATAAAAAAATAGAAAAGGGCTCATAATTATTTCTTACGTAACGTGCCTAAGTTTTATGTTTATTATATTTCATTTGTAATATTATTTTATATCAAAAATGACGTTGAAACCAAATATAAAACGATTTTCAGTATGGTATTGAAAAATTAAAAAAAAAACATGCCGTTTTCAGAAAAAAAAAACACAAAACTTAAAAACACGATACCGCACATTTTTAAACAGAACCACAAACAAAAACAGATATTGTTGTGATCTATCAGACATAGGCAAGACAAATATTTCTTCCATAGTGCTCTCTGAAAAGATCATAATTTCATATTATTTATAATTAATACTTTTGGCGATACCATTAACCTATAGGTCCGTTACGTGATCCGAGACAGGAACCACTTTCCATTTCTCTCGAAAGCGAGAGTCCGGTCGGATATCTCGGCCTCGGCCGTGAAATGTAATGCTATGCGCACTTCGCCATGGAATATCGGTGCCCTTTGATGGCAACACTATGAAAAATTATTAGGTAAGTGGATTCGTATCACCTTTTGAGAGTAGATCTATGTTCAATAATGGTCTATTATAATCTGATACCTTTTTTTATGGCAAATTTAGCCTTTATTACTGTACTGTACTGAACCAACCTTTTTTAATAGTTCACTGTACGACATAGGCCTACCCACGAAGGGTGATTGGGCCATATCCTCCACGCTGGCCCAGTGCGGGTTGGTTGATTCACATACGCCGTCGATTTTTTTCTACGGAAGTATGCAGGTTGCCTCACGCTATTTTTCCTTCACCGAAAAGCCCGTGGTGTGAAATTCCGTACATAAATTCATTGGTATGGGACCGGGATTTGAACCCACGACCTTACGATTGTAAGGCGGTGTCATTACGACTAGACCACCACGGCTAATGTTAATTAATGGCTAAAATTACGAGATAATGCCTTTATTAACTACAACAAAATACACTACCCACATAGGGCAAGACTACAAAAACTACTACTACGAGTACATAAAAATCAATTGGACCAAAGACCCTTAAAGATCTAAAGATAATCCAAATGCTCAAGCCCACTGCCAGTTGGCATACGCTGAATTACAATTCTTGAGCAACGTTGAGCCAAACAAACACCAGCATTTTGATCACGCGTTGCGTCCACAAGACGCTCTTAAAAGTCTTTTGAAAACAAGATGAGTTCCCGGCTCCAACGGACCCAATGTCTCAACTCCAAACGGCTTAAATATGTAACCACTACCGAGGTTAGCTTTGATACTTTTCAATTTTGATGAGCCGGTTGGGAAGCTTTGATGTCATGAGTTTTTAATCCACCTGAAAGCCTTAAGTATAATTAAGCAGTTAAAACGACTTAAGTCTATAATTTAACATGTCATCTGACACCACGGCAGCGCTGTTATGTAAATACCACTCAGAGTTCATCGAAAGATTAACCATGCCATTCTATAGGTGATTATATGTAAAAACCAGACATTAACTAGGTGATGTTGATAACATTATATTCTACGCTATGAGTAATATTCCATACACTTATAGACACAGGTTATCCCTCTAGACTAGAGTGCCTGTGTCTAGAAGCTCTAGATCTATTGACTGGTGTACGTTCTATGATACTTTAAACTTAAACTACTCTACAATTTATACCCTTGCCGGAACATGATTCTTCATATGAGAAATTTGCGGCTCCTTCTGCTAGCAGCTCTACGTAATTTTTCATAGAAAACTCTATAATAAGTAAGATGACTGAGTAAAAAATAATTATTTTAATTAGTCCCTCAGTTAGACTATAAAAAAATATTGGCTCATATTTTTTCTTTTGTCAGTCGAACAATAAATTACAAAGATAAACCTTGTCAGAGTTAAGGAGCGGTGGCTCGTGACGTCACTAGTGCGCCGTAGTCTGTACTGTTTGTAGAGCACTCATGACGTTGCGCGGGACTTTGACGGGCTATATCTTCGTAATTTTTTGTTTAATTAACAAAAGAAAAAATACGAGTCTAATTTTTTTTAAATTATTTGACGAACGTGTTATATTTTTTATCACGCCTATTTTGTTCAGTGGTTAGATAACTTTGTGAACTGAAAAATACCCATACATTTACCTAAATTTATTCACAGCAACGCAAATATAAATTTTTAAATGTTTATTATTTATTTCCTGTGTTCTACAAATAAATAATAAACAGTACAGAACCGCTAATAAACCGCTTCGCAAATGCTAAAGACTACGTCAGATTTACAAAGTAGTCGGCTAGAGGAAATCCTGAGTGTAATTGCAATAAGCAGCAACAGCTATTATTTCAGCCATCGTAACAACTCTCGTTTTCTACTAAATTGGCTACTTGTATTTCCTAATAAATGCTCTATACTGTCTACACCACGGAAGTACACGACCAATTTATTTTAATTTGTATGATTTATTCATATAATTTACTTTATAACTTTTAATGTTTTTTTTATTAGATACTACGGGACTAATCGCGCACTAAATGCGCGAGATAAATAAATACCTGATCATATCGACGTGACCGACCGAGTTGCATCGATCGTATCCTTAGTATACATAATTATAATAATAATGTGTTCAAATCGCGAAAGTTAAAAAACAACATTCGTTAACTGTTACGGGCCGGAGATTACAATTAAAACTTTTTATATTTTTTTTTATGAATGTCCTTTGTGTTTAGTACTTGCAGGATACAATTTTTTTTTAGTTCCCTGTCTGTCGTATAAAACTCTGCAATAGTAAGGTGGGCTACTTTTTCCTCTATGCTAGCCCAGTTGCAGGTTAGTGGATTTCACATACTTCGACTTTCTTCTCCGAACGTAGGGCATATATACATATGCACGTTGCTACGGTGTTCAATCCGGAATTTCCAAAAAATAATTAGCCTTCTTAGGTTTTATTGAAGTTTACATAATGGATATTTTACAGCAGATAGTTTTTTTCAGAGCAAATAAACAAATCAAGAGGGAACGTCGTTGAACAGTCAAGTGAGGCCGGTTTTTTATACATGTGTGAGTGCGTCGGTGTTGCGCCGCCATAGTTCGACTGACAAGCCAAGGCGTAGTTCCGTTGTACGTGGATGTGTGTGTAATTGTCTGTACACGGCGAGGCGTAGTTTTGGTTAGCTTCATTTGTTTGTTCATAACATTCTCTCTTGATTTTTTTATTTGCTCTAAGATAGTTTTTACGCAATTTATCATCCACAGGAAGATCAAATAAAAAAATCAAGAGAAAATGTTGTGAACAAACAAGTGAAGCCAACCAAAACTGCGCCTCGCCGCGTACAGACTATTACACACACATCCAGGTAACTATGAAACTACGCCTTGGTTTGTCAGTCAAACTATGGCAGCGCAACAGCGACACACTCACACATGTATAAAAAACCGGCTTCACTTGACTGTTCAACGACGTTCCCTCTGGATATTTTTATTTGCTCTATCATACATACAATATCATCTTGCAATAGAAATATAGGTACATCGTATTACGGTAAACATGGTAAATGAAAAAGTTGAAAATGATGCTCAGTTTGTTGCAAAACCCATAGCTAATAGAGATGGAAGCACTGGCCATACAGCCGAGCTGACAGCCATGTAAATCGCGTGGAATCGCCATTTCACAGATATAAAGTGGGTAACAATGTGTGCAACTGTAGGTATACATAGATGAGTAATGGGAAAATTATGTGTGACACAAGTTACTTTCGTGAGAGGAAAAAAGATAGCAGACTTAAATAATCGGTCAAGTACACGTCGGACTCGCGCACGAAATTTCCGTACTGTATGGGAGTACCTTAAATATTTATCTTATATTAATTTAAATATTTAATTTTGAAGTGAATATACAACTAAATATTCTTAAGCATGTGGCAGTGGCGCGGGAGGCGCGAGCCGCCGCCCAGCTCACGGCCGTCGCTGACTCCAGTGCGCAGGCGTCCGTTGTCGGGGGCGCGCGTATTCCCTGAAGAAGGAGTACTAACTACTCTGAAATCGGTCGGACGCATAGCGGCTTGACCGTTCTAATAATCGTGAGTTGTATCCGGTGTTCATTTAAAATTTTAATAATGAATCCTCACGCTAGTTTAATGAAGTAATTTCAAGCATGTACATGTTAGCTGTTACTATTATTGATATCGAGCGAAAATTAGCTAATAATTCAGGTTTGTTGTATGGGAGCAGCCCCCTTAAATAGGTATTCATTTTATTCTATTTTTAGTTATAGCGGCAACAGAAATACAACATCTGTGAAAACTTCAGCTTTATAGCTATAACAGACAGATGGACAGCGGAGTCTTAGTAATAGGGTCCCGTTTTTACCCTTCGGGTACGGAACCTTAAAAATAAGCTGATTTTTGTTTTGCAATGTATTTGTATTGCTCTGTCCCTGTCATTTGTTTTTATGTAATGTGGTTGTCTAATAAAGTGTCATTGGCTGATTGATTGCAAATGTCCAAACCAAACTCTACAATGTTTCTTATTTCATAAGTTCAGTTATATTCGTTTATTAAAAAAAACTTATGATTTTTTTTAGAAATACACAAGAAGTGTTTTTGGCGATCACAGAGCAAGTTATAGCACGATCCGCTTTTATATGAATTGATGGCGCTGCTGTGATTCGGATGTCATATGAAATTGTAAGTCCCGGTTGTTTTCATCGTTTAGTCAGAAGCCTTCCGGCGGCGGCTTAAAACATCTGACAGCAGGGCTAACCACCCTGTCTATATAAACCTACTTACTTTTAGTAAAATACACATTGGCTGAATTACTTAATTCCCGATTATCTGAAATTATGTTATGAAACACATAGAAGCTGTCTCAACTTTTTTTATTAGTAATATACACAAGTCTCACAATGTAATAAAGCCATTCAATCTTTATTAATCCGTCAAGTTACTAAATTACAATTTTAAGCTGCATTCAAATGCTTTGAAGCTCACAATAAAGTTAATTTAACGATTAGTTCATAGCCATTCATCAAGTCCTAAGCTATCTAACTGTAGCTCTATAAAGACAGTAAGATAACTTTCAAAACAAGCTAGATATTACACTAAAGCACAAGTTAGGAAACAAAATAAAATCATTGGAAATTCACCTAGAAGAGGGTTATGAGACACAAACATTTCTTTGGAATTACCTACGGAAAGAGCGATGAAAATTTCTGACGTTTAAGTTTTTTCTTGACCAACAGACAACCATGCCGATAAAAAAAACTGTACTGTACTGTATCAGCCTTATAATAGTCTACCCGTGACCACGGTCGATGCAACTCGGCCGAAACGTCGGGATGTGGAGGTATTTATTTATCTCGTAATTTTAGTGCGCGATTAGTCCCGTAGTATATAGTAAAAACTTATAATAGTCCACTGCAGGACGTAGGCCTACCCACGTAGGGTGATTGGGCGATATCCACAACGGCCCAGTGCAGGTTGATAGATTCACATACGCCATTGAAATTCTTCTCCGGACATATGCAGGTTGCCTCACGATGTTTTCCTTCACCGAAAAGCCAGTGGTGTGAAATTCCGTACATAAATTCCAAAGAACTCATTGGTACGGGACCGGGATTTGAACGCGACCTCACAATTGTAAAGCGGGTGTCATTACCTCTAGATCAGCATTGGCGTATTAAAAAAATCTATCATTGGCGTATAGGTCGAATCATACAACTTGGCGGCTGTGAAGTTAGTTACAATTTGCCGATAACCCAATCCTGACTAAAGCCGCGTCATAAAACGTCGCTAAATTGTATAACTTGACCTATGGGTAGCTAACGTTTTCTCCTATAGGGCAGCGCACTACTTGAAAGACCCACCCCAGAAATTCCTGCCTGTTCATTTGTCTTTGTGACTAATAAGTACACGGAAACCACAGACGCGGATACACATTTTGTGACAGGAAAATTGAGAATGTAACGAGAATGGCTGTGGAGTGGTTACGCGTTGGTGCACTGACGGACTTTCAAATAAGGAAAACTAAAAGGACTGTTGCGACCACAAAGTGAATCTACTTTAAAAATACACCATAATTGAGTGGTTTGTACCGTGCTCTAGCCTTTTTCAGAGTGGAGTTAAGGGGGTCTGCGATGTCAAATTCGGAGACACTTTTCACCTGTACTGTACCAGCCTTTTTAATAGTCCACTGCAGGACGTAGGCCTACCCATGAAGGGTGATTGGGCCATATCCACCACTCTGGCCCAGTGCGGGTTGGTGGATTCACATACGCCATCGAATTTCTTCTACGGACGTATGCAGGTTACCTACCTCACGATGTTTTTCCTTCACCGAAAAGCCAATGGTGTGAAATTCTGTACATAAGTTCCAAAGAAACTCATTGGTACGGGATCGGGATTTAAACCCACGACCTCACGATTGCAAGTCGGGTGTTACTACCACTAGACCACCACGGCTTATAAACGGCTTCACCTAAATGTGTCTAAAATGAACATCTGATTTCTTCCATATTCGATGTTACGACTTTCAATTACATAATTGTGTGTATCTTTCGTATCGAATAGAGCAGGGGCTCCGATAAATGATCTATGTTCGGCAGTGGGCTAGTAAAAAGCCGGTACAGTAGGTAAAGCGAACTCGTATCATACTTTTTATATTTGTCTTATCGTTAATTTGTTTCATAAAATTGATAATGAAATTAATCTTTTGGAGCTAAAAAAATCAATCTAAATTGAACATCAAATTTATTTTAAATCTGAAAAAGTATTTTTTCAATCAAGTTTACCAACTAAATGTTCTGCAATAATTTACCCTACAACTACGATGCAATGTTCACCTCTTCAACACAAACACAAGGTTCTAATATTGCGATCTTTATTACGTTATGTCTTAACAATAGAGGTGAAAATGGCACCTCTATAAATTTGTTAGCTCTATTGCGAAGCCCAAAAGGTCGTACTTAATTACCTATTTGTTTTGAGGCAACAAATAGGAGTTATATCTACATTAGGCGTATTATAAGGGCGTTTCACACTGAGTGGTTATTGGCTTTTCAACCGCACGCCATGTTTCACTTGCACGTTGCAAAAAAAATATATAATTGCAGATTTTAATAAGTAGCTACATAGGTTAAAAAAACCTGGCCAGGCGTCTGGTAGAGGTTACACGTGACCGAAATGCTTGGCCAGAAGCTGAATATTTCTATTCAGCGAGGCAATGCCGCCAGCATTCTGGTGTCATTACCCTCTACGACAGGGTTTTTAGAATAGTTTTATTTTGATTTTAGTATAAGGTATTTTTTATTATGCATGTAGCTGTAAGTAATACATTTTCAATGTGATTCAATGTTCTAGACCTCAAATGTACACCTAGTAGCAATAAATAAATATGTTGTGCAATAAAATTATACATTACTGTTAATGGTAAGTATTCATATTGTTCTAAAAACCCTAATTACAGAAAAGCTGTTATATTATATTTATTGATCAAACAAAAAAAAAGTTAAAAAGTTTTCTGGATTGCAATTGCAATGCAATCGCTTTCGCGATTTTATGATTGGTTCTATAGTAAAAGTTAATCAAATAAATGAGTATATTAGCTTATGAACCCCCGAATTTTGAAAATTAACAGCTTGTATATGTTGCACAATTTTCACTTATGGAGCGAAATCTCTTTTCGTGTAAACAAGCCTTTACCTTCTAAATATGGAAGTACCCCAATGTTTCACACATATTTGATTACGAAAAATTTAATATTTACTGTTACTTCTTTAAACTGTATTATATATATTTGCTATTGGGACATAGGAAAAACATAAACTTCGTAGAAATACGTTTTATTTACATATTTTACGGTTTAACTTTTAAATAGTATTGGCGTACTTGCAATAAACCACGGCTGAAAAGATCGTATATTATTTATAACCGATCTAAATAAGTAAGTTTTGAGTCTAAATAATAACATAAATTATTTTATTATAGTAAAATGGTAAAGTTGCTTAAGTAAAAGAAAACTTTCTGTAATTTTATAATGTTTGTAATAAGGACTGATGAAAAATCATATTATCTTTTTATGAAAATTTATTTTGCCTACGTCACAAAAATAATTTCTTACAGGCCAAATAATTAACCTGATTTGTTGAGATGTGATTTAAACCATGTAAGATGCATTAAAAAGAACAAAAGTCAAGAACTCTAAACAAATAAAAAACATGCAATAAGTGACCATGCTTCAAACCAAAACAATGTATGATCCCTGTATGAATCACTTTACGAGCTTACTAATAGGAATTGAATTCAGAATGTAAGCAGATATTTAGGTCACGCACGTTTTCGCTTGCAAGAAAATTGCCCTTCTAGGGACACGTAGTACACAATTTTTAAACCCCATACGCTTGGACACGATTATTGTTGGGTAATTTTTTTAACGCAATTGCATTTCCTTAACTTAGCAATAAAAACAACTAACCGGAGACAACAATTTTATTTAACGTAGTATTCTTGTCATAATAATCATGCACGTAGCTTATACTTGCATGGGGCCTTGACAACCCTAGTAACTTCTTTGTCCACCCCTGAAAACTTGGATATCGACATTTTATTTTTCTGAGGCAGACTTAAGCAGGCAGCTGTCTCTATACAGAAAGTCGCTAGCTGCATTGATGATGATATGATAAAGCAATTTCGTATAGGCCGGGTGGCTAGCCCTGGTGTCGGAGTTTATAAGCTCTGACATAGCTGTTGTTGTTAGCCTGTCGTGTCTCACTGATGAGCATAGACCTCCCCCCGATCTTTCCAGATTTGACAGTTTCCTGCTGCAGTGTACCAGTTCCAGACACAGGTGTCAAGGTCGTCGCGCCATCTCTTGCGGAGCCTGCCAAGTGGCTGGATAGAGTTGGGATGCCATATACATAGTGGTGATTTTGGCCCATAGTTCTTCCGGCATGCGGCTCACGTGGCCGGCCCAGTTCCAGTTTAGTTTGGCGGCTTTAAAGCTACATCCGTTATCTGCGTTCTGGAACGCAGTTCCGTATTTCAAAGGCGGTCGATTAACCTAACACCGAGGATACGGCACTTCATTGCTCTCTGGCAGATCTTGGGTTTGGACTTCTGGACTTTAGTCAAAGACCATTTCTGTGCACCAAAACATACGACGCGCGACGGGGAGAATACACAAGACCATTATTTTTCTTTTCAGTGACATTGGAAGATCGTCCTTCATGAATTCCTTCATAGCCCAATAGCTCCTCCAGGCAAACAACGGCCATCCGAACCACGGTAGTGCTCAGTTGGAAATGCCACTCGCGGTCACCCATTCGAAAACTGACTGCAATGATAATGGTCTATAGGAACGGTGTTCTCATTCGACACGAGAGCACGGGGCAACAGTCGGTAATGATCGGCCGTCGCGTGACGTTGCGCAATGCGGGTCAAGTGCAACAAATTGATGCTATTATTGTTATTCCATCTCATGTGCCCGTGAATTATGTTATTTTTAGCTCCGGCAGTCTCGAACAAAACGTCACTAACATACGTAATACGTCTATCATAAAAATTACCTATCGATTGTAATAGTATTTATCATGTCATGAACAAACTTTTCAAGTTCAAATTCTTTAAGCGAATAACCAGAATATGGAATGTTTTGTCTGAATCCGTCTTACCTCTACGGTAGGTACAACGCACATGTCTTCAAAATCTTGGTTAGTAAGTATCTTAGTATAGTTTAAACTAACCATCATTAAAGATATGGTCAAACAAAAAGTTGTTCAGATTATCTTAACGAAGTCTGAGACCTTATCACGTTGGCTTGAACCCAACAAAATAGCGAAGATTGCAAGGTGGAAGACAATACTATCGAGAAAAGTATATAGAGATGTGTTTCTTGCTAAACTTGTTGGAGTGCATTCTGACTAATTTCTGACATATTATTTTATTAATTTGTAACTTCTGATAATTATATTAACTTGACGATGCTATTGCTGATAATTTAACTATGCTATCGCTGATAACATAACTGTTACTCGTTTATATTACAGGTTACTTATTTTTTATCTGTACTCTCAATTCTTAATGACCATTATACCGGAAATTGTTACTTGGAATGACACTGACATTTCACTTTTTGTTAATTAATCTGTGGACTAATCTCTGCCTAATAATTTAAAATTTATGTTATTACATATTATTTTGATAATTTAAATTTTGTAAATTACCTACTTTTATTTATTAAGAGAAATTATTTATGCATAACTATTACCAATGTTATTTTTGAATATTATCGGGCAATTTCAAGTACATATAATGTGTCTACGAAATAAAGAGATTTGACTTTGACTTTGACTAGGTATGACTATTTTTTCAATTGCTTAAACCTGGTCAGCATTCTTGTAAAAAATATTTATATTTAATTTTATTATTAACATTATTTGTAGTTTTAATTTAGTTTTATGAGTGGTCCTTTGACATCTCTAACACAGGAAATCCTAGTTGAAACCTATAATTATATATTTTTAATTTCTCATTTAAGTATATCATTAGCCAACAGGTCAGACAATGTTAGGACATCCTGAGACCTGACTGTCACGCGTGCTTTTGAAAATAATTTACACCTACTTGTGTCGGGTCAGGCGATGTAAAATGTCACTAAGCGTGGAGTAATGTTAGCATTGTGTTAGGGTGAGAGGTTACAGGCACAAGGTGTTAAAATGATAAACTGTAACCTTGTACACTCATCTCCACAATTTTTAACACTAAGAGTTAGCTTAGCACTTAGCTAGAGCTTGTTATTAGTATTTTTTTTTTTAATTATTCAAACTCTTAAGATGTACAACATGATAAAATTCAGTTTGAGCTGATTTCTGACGTGAATATGTTACGCAATTTTAAGGCCGACTCACATAGTCTTTTACTTAGTGTTTTTAAAAATTTTAAGTTTAAGTATGGTATAGTTTCTACAAATTACAATTAAAAGTATTTTTGCTGTATATACTTAAACTTCTATTTTTTATTGAATTCTCGGTTATTTCGATTCTAAAATTGCGTAACGTCTTTTCATCCGACATACCCTCAGTGCCTCAAGTCGAAAGTGTTCGACCAGCGTATGTTGCCGGTGATGACTTATGGCACTGAAACCTGGTCTCTAACTATGGGCCTTATTAATAAGTTCCAAGCTATGGAGCAACGAGCTATGGAGAGGGCAATGCTCGGAGTCTCTCTGCGGGATCGAATCAGGAATGAAGAGATCCGTAGAAGAGCCAAAGTTACCGACCCCAGCGGATTGGCAAATTGAACTGGCAAAGGGCAGGGCACATATCGCGGAGGACTGATGACCAATGGGGTCGAAAAGTTCTCGAGTGGAGACCACGCACTGGCAAGCGCAGCGTAGGACGTCCAGCCACAAGGTGGACGGACGACCTCAATAAGACCGCAGGATCGCGCTGGATGCATGCTGCTACCAACCGGTCTAATTGAAGATCTTGGGCCTCGCTTATAGATATGTCCAGCAGTGGACGATGACTGATGGATGGATGGATTTAATTTAGAAGAAGATTCAAAGTTATATCTATGTCTATGTTTTGAATAAATATTTAGTGTATTTCCGCTATCTTGTTGTAGGCAAATAAGTTTAAGGGCATTTATAAAATATTTAATATATATATATATATATATATATATATATATATATATATATATATATATATATGTATATATATATATATATATATATATATATATATATATATATATATATATATATATATATATATATATATATATATATATATATATATATATACATATATATATATTACAAACAATAACTAATATTACAATAATTATACATTTAAAAACAATATGACAAAATATTGAAAACACTTCACTAATAAATAACACCCTTATTCTCACTGCACTACACTCTGTTCGACACGTGTTTTAGGCATCTTCAGGACGTGTTGACTCTTCGAGGTCGCTCGCAAGAATAAATCAGATCTCATTAATATTGTACATCAACCAAAAAATACTAAACGATGGCGTAGACTGTACTTCAAAATAAACGCCTGAGTTCTTATGAAAGCACCTAAATAAATATACTGGAGCCAGAATAAATATCCATTGTCTTAGCTGTTGCGTAGATTACGGCTGACCAACATTTTTACAAGCCCAAGTAGTTAGGTAATTATTATTTAAACGTTGAATAATTTTATATTTTACGATTTCTCTTGAATTATGACCACATAATACGTAACTGTAGTTCAAAATATACCTACCATTTATGTTACACCACTTCTATGTGTAATGCACCTAAGTAATGGTATAATCCTGTAGCAATCGACTACACTGTCAACGGGTGACATGTATACAGACCTGCTGTCTGCAGCAGACTACGCATCACTGGCTACGGAATCTAATTCATAGAAACTAGTAGCGTTTTATTAACACTGTGGGCTGCAGCTGTAGCGTGCAGTCGGTTATGGAATATACTTGAAAGGTCCAAAATTTTGATGGAGTGATGACGTTATTCAAGACTTTACATACTACTCTCCTGTACTCTTCTGACTTTCCATTCTGCAATTTCAGTCATCCTTAAAACAACGATAGAAAGTAGGTCGACTTTAGACGTCTTCTTTGGTGTTAAGAATTCATCTATCTACCTATTCTACGCTCCGTATGAAATTGACGAGACGAATTGACGAGTGAGTTAGTTTAAATCAATCGAAGATATTTTTGTTTTTTGTTTTAATTACATACTGTAAGTGTGAAGTACTTAATTTTAACAATTTTAGGCTTACTGTGGTAGGAAATGTTATTTAAGTTTTGTTGGAATAAACAGGAAACCAAGAAAAAAACAAGTAATAATATATGTCTCGGTATTACTTCAACAGCTTCTTGCATCAAAATTTTAATCATTTATTTTATTTTTTTATATTTGCATCACGTATTGTACTCATATTTCTTGCCTCATAATTGTGCATAGATGTAACATTGATAACCTTTACAAGTGATCGTAATCACAGATCGACAGCATTCTAAAAAAGACGATGTCTCAACTAGAAACGTGATAATTTTATTGTAAATTACGGACTTGAGTAGTCTAGACGCATTGCAATGCATTTAATATTTTGACACTTGTATTTTTTTGGCAATAGTGTCTCGTTAAGTTTATTAGCGTAAGCGTAATATTTTTAATTATAATAAGTAAATACTGCCAAATCAAATAAAAAATATTATTTGACAAAATTTAAAGAATATAATTTGAGATTGATTGATCTCTAACCCAATGATCTAAACTCAAACCACTCAAAAACGACAGAGTTTCCAAGTATACTATTATACTATTTTATAAAAATAAATTGGAAACTTCTAGTTAGGATTTTTTTTCATACCTACGTTGCGTTGGCCCAGGCAAATAGATAATTACCATCAAACACCAAAGGTTGGTCGCGTTGACCCAGCTATTGCCTACTTACTCAGTAATTATTAACAACAAGAGCTTTCAATATCTATCTCGTTGGGAAATTTAAGAGTGTTACCGTTGCCCAGGTCAAAATATTTGCATATGTTTCGCATTTTACAAAGTCATGTTTTGATTATTGCTTATATGAATTGCTTCTTGTATGACCTTTGCTTTCCAGTCAGTGTTTTGAAGTGGCTTGGTGCTCATATTTAAGCGTTTTGTTATTAATTGCTAAACAATTCAGACTGTTGGCAACAGCATGTAGTTATTCTAAATATGAGACTTCGCAGATCACACCAAGTAGAATATTGTGATGAACATAAGTGTTTGCTCTGTGCCTGGGTGCTATTTAGGTGCTATTTATATAAGTATGTATTTAAAATATTATGTAGTATATCAGTCTCTGGCAGCCATACCACAAACTTTGCTTAGTTTGGGGTCAGACAACGTATGTAAGATGTCTCTTAATATTTATTTTTCATAGTGAATCTGTTTAAGGACAACGCGAGATGCGTTTGTGCAGAATAGTATTAATATACCATCGGGGAGTATTTTCATGGGTTAAAGCAAAATTCAAACGTGAACAAATTTCATCTTTGGCTATTTTTTATTCAAAAAGTGTAAAACTTTCGGAGAGGGTCAAAGCCACATAGAACTTGTAAGTCCTACTAGATGAGGAACTGGACACAAATTTTTTCATGGTAACTATTTAAAAATATTTCTTAGTCCAATGAAATATTTATTAGTTTGTCACTGGTAACGAGAAAAAATAAAATTTTCTCCTTTTGTAACCGGGTCGGCGGAAAGAGAAATAGTCAATTTCGTGCTAGAAGTCTTAAAATTTAGAGTAAGTAATATTTTATAATTAGACATTTTCACAAATATTCTTCATCCCTCTACTGGTGATGAATGTTTTCAAAATTGATGAAAGAACTACAGTCTAATTTGAGTGACATACTAGTAAGTGTCCAGTAGCATTTGCCCTTGACTAATTTACATAGCAAGTAATTAAGTGTTAATTTAACATTTATATTTTGCGTAATATCTTTTCACGCTAATTTCACCTGTCAATCAACAAAACTACTTCTGTAAAATCATTTATCAAATATACAGACAGTAATAACTAAGAGTTATTAATTACTGGTTGAATATTCAAATGTTTTGGCTGCAATGATATTAACATCTTAGTTAATTTTAAATATTTTAAGTAACCGTATCTTCTTTGGCAACCACAGCTTGTCCAATAAACTAAATAGTTTGTAAGTTTGTGTTTAGTTCTACAAATAGTAAGTAGTTAACAATGGCGTACTGTACTGTACCAGCCTTTTTAATAGTCTACTACAGGACGTAGGCCTACCCACGAAGGGTGATTGGGTCATATCCCCTATGCTGGCCCAGTGAGGATTGGTGGATTCACATACGCAAACGAATTTCTTCTATGGACGTATGCAAGTTACCTCACGATGTTTTCCTTCACCGAAAAGCCAGTGATGTGAAATTCCGTACATAAATTTCAAAGGACTCATTGGTATGGGACCGGGAATTTGAACTCACGACCTCACGATTATAAGGCGGGTGTCACTGCCTCTAGACCACCATGGCTTGTGACCGCAATGGCGTATTGTCTAAAAATACTTAAATTAAGTGTATAGCAGCTTCATAATTACAATTATTTCTGCTTTTATGTAAAAACAAATGTTGAGCAAAACTCAGTAAATTATTTTCATAGTGAAATTATATCACAAAATGTTTACATTGTAGGCTCAATTTTTCATGTATGTTGACATCTTTAAATATAATTTTATGTAGTCTCATTTAATATATTGCAGTGAACAAAAATCTGTATTTCAATCAAATTTAAATATCTCTCAAGTCAAGCTTTCAAAATTGAGCTCAATATTTGATTTCAGTCGTTATTTTATACAAAAATCCGTCAAAACTACCAATTGTCAAGTATGCCCGCGGGGCGCAGTTAGTTTCAAATAAATTAACACTTCTTTAACCAAGGTTGTTAATAAGTTGTATTACATTGGTTTATTTGAAAGGTATCGAGTCGTGATCTCAAGCTACTCGCGGACGATGGGATTTGTCGGAAAATAAAACTGACGTGGTTAATGTAATTTTTTTTTAACATAATGAGATCCAGAATCTACCAAAATGGAGTGGCGAGGATATGTGGTGAGCTAAGTAAGCGCTGTAGTCCGTAGCCCCATAGCAGAAATTTCATAACTCTGATTTCCTAGGATAGAGGCGCCCTCATAATAATCCTACTAATATTATAAACGCGAAAGTTTGTGAGGATGGTTGGATGTATGGATGTTTGTTACTCTTTCACGCAAAAACAACGGAACGGATTGAGATGAAACTTTTCAGTAATATAGCTTATATATCATAGGCTATAAATTATTATGATATTGCGTCGAAAATCAAAATATCATGCGGGCGAAGCCGCGGGTAAAAACTAGTATATTATATTATTGACGTTATTACTTTTCTTTGTTTAATGTGTCATTCATCGCTGTATTAGTGTCATTATACCACAAACACTGATATTTTAAGAAAACAGAGCTTAGCTCTATTTCCAATATCTAATATCTTAGCAAAGAAAAAAGAATCTACGCTCTCCGGATTGTGGGTACTTTGTGTGTTAGTGGCATTTATAGAGTTGAATCTCGGTACTCCGTGAGTCAACTGTATAAATGCCACTAACAACTACATAATTATGCTGTCTATCTCTACACATCTCTGCTTTGGTCTACTTTGGTGAGCTTAAGTCTCAATGTAAAGATGTTTTAACAAATCAAAGCACTGCATTTAGCTATTCGTGTAAAGATTTCGCGTGAGATAGACCAAAAATATAGGTAAAAAATTAAATCTAGCTATGAGAGTGAGTTTAAAAATGCAGATGTATGTTGAAAATATGGATTCGTTAATAATAAATTATATTAATTTAGCTACTGACCAACAAAATAGCCTTCTGCTGATATTTTGTTTTGAATGTCATGATTTTTTCACTAATTTTAGATTGCCAAATAATTGCCAAATTGCAATAATGAATGCAGTAACTTTAATTCCTATAATTATGTATAACGTTTTACAGTTTTCGATATCTTGCATGATAACGTTTATGAGGAATAAGGACTCCTTACTGATATTATAAATCTAAATAAATAAATATTTTGGGACATCTTACACACGGCCTCTGACCCCAAACTAAGCAAAGCTTGTGATATGGCTGCCAGAGACTGATATACTACATACATTTATTTTTAAATACATACTTATACAGATAGTAACTAAATAACACCCAGACACAGAGCAAACATTTATGTTCATCACATAAATATTTGCTCTGGTGGGGATCGAACCCACGCCTCTTTGATCCAGAAGTTAGGGTCACTAACCACTGAGCCACCGAGGCAGTCAGGCAAAAGTGTGTTTGTTACTCTTTCACGCAGCAGAGTAACGGATTGGCTTTGTTTTTGCCGCGGTTAGTATTTATATAGTATACTAGTTCAAGGTTGGAAATTTGTTATTAGTTTATACGAAACCATCATACATTTTGTCAGTTCCGAGTTGCAGTTTATATGGAACAGCTGATTCCAGTCTACCCGTGACCACGGTCAATGCAACTCGGCCAAAACGTCGGGATGAGGAGGTATTTATTTATCTCGTAATTTTAGTGCGCGATTAGTCCCGTAGTATATAACAATAATGTTTTTATCGAATTCCGAGTTGGCCACATAGTAAAAGTTGTTCATAACGATGGTCTTAAACACCCCCATTCGACTTAATATAAGGTCTACAGATAACCCTGTATACCTACGTTAAAGATAAAATGTATGGTTATATGAGTCCTTTATTCTTCGTTTAATAAAATCATCTAGTGCAAAAGACATCAACGCGCGACTTGAGCTTTTGAAGGTTCTGATTTGCGACAGACCGTAACGTAGTCACGTTAATTGAAAATATAATTATACAGTTTTGTTATACATATCAGAATTACTGATATAACAAGGTATTCGACATAATTTATGGCATTCGTATGGAATGTTAATAGCGGTTACTTTGCTCTATCAAATTAATGAAGCCACGTTACGAATTGTTATTTCTTGTAATTTTAATTCTTGTTTCCATTGAAGAAAATTAATATTTATTTTATTTATCGTGTATATCTTAGAAGAACATACGTACTTATAATTGCGTACAATCTTCTCAGTTGTGTTGTTAATTTTTCGATTTTAACTGCTGTTAGAAACTATATATGTAATGTAAAGTTCAATTCACTTGTAAAAAAAGGTTGTATCAAATCATCGTCAATTTTAGGAGTTGCTTATATCCTGAAAGTTATGCATAGTGATAAGTATAAAATAAATTCTTAAGACCACTTTATTTTTGGCGTGTCTACCAATAGTAAACTCGGCTAGGCTATAAAAAGGCCTTTATAAAAATATAACTCAAGTTCTTAAGATGTTAATTATACTTAAGGTCTATTATAAAACCGTAAAGCGCCTGAGAATGAGCATTGTCAAGTGTTTAAACTCACGTTTTGTGTTATTTATTGCCTCCATAATGTTAACAGTCCATTGCAAACGATAATTACATTATTGTAGTATGGCGTGATAAACTTTGTGACTAAATTTGTTTATGCTACCACCATGTATAAGTATTTCTTAAGTTTTTGTAAGTACATTAATAGTGTCATCAGCTGGGCTAGCACACGCACCACGAAATCACGAAATTTTATCGCAGTGTCAGAACGAGACAGAGTTATAGAGAATCTGTCATTTTTCACTCATCGACAAAAAGTATGTCGTCGAGCGTTTGCTATGCTAGCAGCATGTAAGAAACACAATAAAATAATTATTTTGCTACAATGTACAAAACAAGGCAAAGTAAATGTAGAAAGTATGGCCGGACTTGTAATAACAAAATCTTTTATTATATGATAGAATTACGCAAAATTCCAGAGTTTATTGATTGAGCACTATGATATACAGGGTTATTTCTAATAAATTAGCATCCTATTAGGGGCTTGTGCTGTGCATCAAAACTAACAATATTTATACTATAACTTTTTTTAAACTCAAAAAAAAAACATCTGTTCCATACATTTTGTCACGGGCTAACGATATTTTTCTATAGAACACCAACTTTTTTTTAAGTTTTGACAAAAGTTGCAGAACAAAAGTTGTTAGTTTTGATGTACAGAATAAGTCCCTAAAAGGATGCTAATTGATTAGAAATAACCCTGTATATAAGTGTTTTTAACAGTACCTACTTACTAGGAAAATATATTTACTGATTTATTGTTTTTTTTACTCTATCACGCAACATAAAACGGGTCGACTTGATTTTGTCATGAATATATTTCAAAGGTTAGAAACTGTTATACAGCCTATAGGCTACACGCATTATACAGTAACAAGTATTATTTAAGCCACGTTTTTTCAACAACATTGTAAGTAACCTAACCGCAGTAATTTCTTCTTTTCATAACCTTGCAATGAAGTAAACATCTATTAACTGAGTTGTTTCAAAAGAGTTTCATTTTGCAAAGAAAACCACAATATTTTAATTGTAATATTTTTGATAATATATAAACAAATCATTTGAGGTCGTCAATGTCGTCGATATTTTAGTGCATGCAGTAGTCGTATTTTATATATCATCTATTACATAAAAATCTCATATCACAATATCCAAGTCCTTCGAAACGACTTGACTATTTTTTACTGTAGGTATAGGTATTTCGTGAATCAAAATAACGTTGCCTCAGTATTAAAGTGTAGCATCTGTCAAAAAATCAAAAAAATAACGATGCATCTAGGTTCGCGGTGTTATATCAACAAGGCAATTAGTTTCTGTGACAATAATTTTCTAACCAGACTTATTTTGTCGCTTTATTAGGCATTTTTATCAGTGAATAATGAATAGTGAGTGTCTGTGAATAGGTCATATGCTATTTTTTAATTTCTAAAACTATACTTTAAACTAGCTTGCTCTAGTTTGTTTCTAATTTTTTGTAAAAACTACGATTGCCGGGTGAGCTTACAATATATAAAACAAAATAAATCTAAAGCTCGGGTCACACAGAGGCGGGAGCCGCGAGAAAGCGATCCGATAGCGGTCCAGTCCAAAGCGAAAGCGGCCGATCGCGCCCGCTTGTTATGTGTCAGGTTGCATACAAATTCCAATATTACATTAAATTCCCGTCCCGGGTCGCGATCGTTTTTCCGCACTTCCCGCCTCTGTGTGACGAGAGCTTAACTGTGATTATTTTTTACGAGCACTCAATATTCAAACCTTAGGTACCTACGTGATATGTTTCCTCCTTGTACTGGACTAATTGTAGGAAGTGAAAACGAATTATAATAACTCGGCGGACGCGCAAGGCCATACTCCGGCCTTCTGCTCTTGCGAAATATATACCTAAGTTTTATATATTACATGTATACTTAATGGTTTGTTGTTTTTTGCTAAGACCGCAAGTCGTATACGTCACACGCCGAACGCTTAAGTCGATCGTGCCCCTATACCGCTTTTTCCGCGCTCTCGCTTGCTCGCTCGGCTTTGGCGGAACGTAACAATGAGTCATGTTTTTTCGTGCGTACAGCCGACGTTCATCGATTTATAAAACGTTATCACGTCAAAAATACTTGGGCTAGGAAGGGATAACAATATTTTTTTCCATTCTAAAAAGAAAGCATTGAAAGTTACAATGATAAAAGAAAATATACTCGTATATACAATTAGCTAGACGGACACAGTATTTATTTCGATTTTTAGCTTTTTATTTTTTACATAGGTAGGATGTATTTATATAGGTACTAGTTTTTACCCGCGGCTTCGCCCGCATACGCAATATATCATTATAATTTATAGCCTATGTGTTATTCTGATATATAAGCTATATAATTGCAAAGTTTCATCTCAATCCGTTCAATAGTTTTTGCGTGAAAGAGTAACAAACATCCATACATCCATACATCCATCCATCCATCCATCCATCCATCCATCCTCACAAACTTTCGCGTTTATAATATTAGTAGGAAGTAGGATAAGGTAGTTAAGAATTAAATATCAATGTTTTTTAAGTGCTAACACAAAATAAAAATATTATTTAATATGTTTAAAAATTAGCTAAAACAACGGACTTATCAAAGGGACCCCAATTAGATGAAGACTGTTTGCCAAACAAAAACAGCAAAAAGTAAAGCATCGACCTGGCATTTTTTCTCTTACATTCCATATTGATGAGATGAGGTAAAGTCATTCTACAACCACATCTTAAGATTAACACATGCAAAAGTTACTTGAATAACTTACTTGAACTTATTACTTATACTTGAATAACGTGGTACTACCTCAATGTTTTTAGATTCATATCCCTTTTATTCAATCTAACCTTTTATGTGTTGATGAGATAAAACAGTACGTACTCGTATCTACGTTTGTGAAAACATTAAATATATCGCTAATGAAAATACAATTACCGCAGTGGACAGACAGACGGACCTTTTTGTCCGTACGTAGGGTATCGACACACTGAGCTACTAGCTTCAATCACTTCAATGGCAAGACCATTAGCGCAACGTGCGAACAGCGTGAGTAACTCAAATTGATACAAAAATAATACTAAAAACTAAAAATAATGCTACTGAGCAACCTAATAGTTTATATACTGTGCAACCTAATAGTTTATATACTGTGCAACCTAATAGTTTATATTAGGTTGCAACCTAATAGTTTATATACTGTGCAACCTAATAGTTTATATTAGGTTGCAACCTAATAGTTTATATACTGTGCAACCTTATAGTTTATATTAGCACAGGAACATACATAAAAACTGGATTTATAGGCACTGCTTTTTTTTGTTATGCAGATAACAACTATACGAAAACTTTTTTTTTTAAATAAATGTTTGGCAAAATTATTGAACATAAAATTGTAAAAACAAAACAACGGATTGCACTCTGGGAGTGCCGGCAGAAGTAAACACTTGAACATTAACGTTGTGCATTTTTGGATACTTTGAAATGGTTAGGGAATAATTTCACACTAATTGCTTTATATATCAGTATAAAAGTACAATCTTTTATGTACTGTACTGTAGCCTTAATAGTCCATTGCAGGACGTAAACCTATCCACGAAGGGTAATTGGGCCATATCCATTACGCTGGCCCAGTGCGGGTTGGTGAATTCACATGAGCCTTCGAATTTATTCTACGGACACATTCAGGTCGCCTCACGATGTTTTCCTTCATCGAAAAGCTGGTGGTGTGAAATTCCGTACATAAATTCCAAAGAACTCATTGGTACGGGACCGGGAGGCTTATAATGAAGGCCTATTACAAGCAAAAAATTTTATAGCTCGTAATGATGATAATGGTAACAGTTTAATTATTTCTTTAAAAACGTTTTTGTTTTAACTATTGAACTGAGTTACTGTTTAGCTGTAGAATGCACAGATAGAATGTAACATAAGCTCTGTTATATTTTTTGCAACGTAACCTAGATTATTGTTTTTTGTTTATGTTGGACTTGAGATTGAGATGAAATTGTTGATGGTTTCAATTGATGCTAAACTAGGGCATGCGGACGTTTACTCTAAGTTCAGAACTATTGGTAAGCTAGCCTTTCTATTAACTGTAGACCTCTTGGACATAATCTTATTGCAACAACTATCTTCAGTTCAAGCTCTAACTCTATGGTTCAGTCTAGGGCATCATTCATGAAATACTTCATGAAATTAGTCTACAATTATACTATATTATACGTTTTAAAAAAAATGTTTCTTTTGTTATAAGGGAAATATTTAAAACCCATTCTGCTAAATATTTTAACTTATTTTCATATTATCCGCTTAGTAGATTTTTAATTTTATTTTATTCAACTTTTTACAGCTAAAGCAATAAGTGCAACTAAAATGTGGAAACATTGTGAAGTCTTCTCATCAAATTTGGCAACACATAACTTTTTATTCTTATTGTTTATTTGTTATCGGTTGAATAACCTTGGCATTCCTTTTAACTAATAAATTCATAAACAATAAACACCAGTAGTTACACCGGTAGCCATTCATCTTATTGCGATATTTATTTGTATTTTTTAATTTAAAGTTTAAAGTCATTTTAACTTTGAAGTAATCAAAGGCGATAGCCACTTTTAGTTTTCCCTTCACTTCCTATGGCTGCTGATTTTTAGGGTACCGTACTCAAAGGGTAAAAACAGGACCCTATTACTAAGACTCCGCCGTCCGTCCGTCTGTCGGTCTGTCTGTTTTGAACTGTGATAGCTAGAACGTTGACATTTTCACAGATGACGTATTTCTGTTACCACTATAACAACAAATACTAAAAACAGAAAAAAAATAATTTAAGGGGGCGCTCTCATAAAACAAACCTGATTTTTTAGCCGTTGTTCGTTCGCTATGTATAACGGCGACCGGTAGATGCTGAAAAATTTCACACAATATTTACTCATAGTTAAAAAATACTATACTATATAAAAAACATACTCTTTAAAAATAAAGAATTAAATGAAAATAAAACATATTAAGGGGGGCTACCATAGGGTAAGGAACCTTCGTGCGCGAGCTCGACTCGCATTTGACAGATTATTTATATTTAATTTTGTTTGCCTGGCATTTTGTGGATACATATTGAATGCATAAATTATAAATTACATAATTACTGAAGGTTTTTTTTGTGTCTATCAAAAGGTTACTTGGTTAATTAGGTTTTGGGGGACATAACCACTATTTTTTTATTTATTTCTTTCGTTTACTTTTGCGGTTTTAATTTCAATATTCTGTTTTTTTTTGTTTAACATTTTATTTACTACAGAATAAAACTGAATTCAAAAATATAGATAGTTAATAAATAAAATATATTTTTCGTGTCTACTAATTGGTCAATTACACTTTGAGGGACAGAACGGAGTTTTTGTTTATATCTTAGTTTTAATTTCATTCAAAAATCATACTTTATTTTTTTTAAACTTTAAGAATTGTTTTTTCAAATTTAATACTTAATATCATTGACTGAAGCCTTTGTATTTTCATGTATCTTTAATAGGTTGAAAATACTTCCTGATTTTTTTTAATAAGCATGATTATAACGTCATTATTAAATTATTATTCATTGACTTATTCTAAGGCATCTGAAATCGAAGCTAAATTGAAAAAATAATATTTGTTTTGAGGCTGCGTTTATTTCGTAAAGTTTCATTTTTTAGGGTTCCATACCCAAAGGGCAAAAATGGGACCCTATTACTACGACTCTGACGTCCGTCTGTCCGTCTGTCTGTCGCCAGGCTGTATCTCATGAACCATGATAGCTAGAACGTTGAAATTATCACAGATGATGTATTTCTGTTACCGCTATAACAACAAACAGCATACGTCCGTAGAAGAAATTCGATGTCGTATGTGAATCCACCAACCCGCACTGGGCCAGCGTGGTGGATGTGGCCCAATCACCCTTCGTGGGTAGGCCTACGTCCTGGAGTAAACTATTAAAAAGGCTGGTACAGTACAGTATAACAACAAATACTAAAAACATTAAAAATATTTAAGGGGGCTACCATACTACAACCCTGAATTTTTAGCAGTTTTTCGCTCGACATTAATAACGATGACAGTAATATTCACTGTATATTTGAAAAATGTTTTCTACAAACATAAATAATTGAATTAAAATAAAATATATATTGAAGGGGGATATTCATTTTATATTTAACTAATTTGAAAACAATTTGTCTCACTTCGTTTCAAAGTTTTTGTAATAAATATCTGAAACCGAACCTTACTATCATATTATTTTGAGTTTACTTTCTTTTCAAAATCAACTTTCTTATTTCGAACATAAAATCGGTTTCCTAAACGACCGAAGCGGTTTAAAAATAATACAGCAACTTTACTGATAATATAATGTGGCAAAACAAGACCACCAATTGACTTCGAAAAACTCGACCGAAAATTCTTTCACTCAGCACTTGGCCCAAAAACAAAGCATCAATTTGTATGCTCATCGTTTGAATACCGCTCTTATAAAAAACACCAATGCAATATGAACCTTGTACCTTAAGTTATAAGAGTTAATGAAAAGTGTTTATCAATTCATTGTGAGCGTGAGTTAATTTCGAGTGAAAGTGATCGGACGCAAAGTGGTGTGAAGATGTTCGCTGCACTTAATAAGAAAGCATTATAATGTTTTTTTTAAATACGACTGATGCATATTATCTTACTTTTTTAAATTGCAAATTACATTCACAGGACTGATAATCTTATTTTAATTATTGATTAGTTTCCATGCTGATAATTTCCTTCCTATAAGTCGATATCGTTGGTTCATCTACATACGTCCATTGATACTATACAAGTTAGAAACAGATTGATGTTACTTATAGTGCCGTTACGACTGCCTCGGTGGCTCATTGGTTAGTGACCCTGACTTCCGGATCAAAAAGGCGTGGGTTCGATCCCCACCAAGGGCAAACATTTATGTGATGAACATAAATGTTTGCTCTGTGTCTGGGTGTTATTTATGTACTATCTATATAAGTATGTATTTAAAAAAAATGTATATGTAGTATATCAGTCTCTGACAGCCAAGCTCTCTAAGCTTTGCTTAGTTTGGAGTCAGAGACCGTGTGTAAGATGTCCCCTAATATTTATTTATTTATAGTAATTAAGTAATTTAAAAGGTGGCTAGCCCTATTTAAATTTTAAAGCCGCCTGAAGGCCTCTGATATGGCTAAACGGATGTTTAGTAAAAGAAAGTAACCAACCTTTTTTCACGCAATACTTCACGTTTCCACTTTGATTTATTGACTAATCTCTTGCGTGCTTTACCAGGCTCCGACTTTTTTATAAATTGTTGTAAATCCTCCATTTCTTCCGTACAAAAACAATAAAAAAACCACAGCAATAACACTCGTAGGTAACGGAATCCGCCATACTAAATAACTGTGTCACGTGACCTAATATTGGGCTGCCATTGGTAGGATTTGACATGGAGGAATTTGAAACATACAATTTGTTTTAGAGTTGGTACTTAGCACCGAACACTGTTTTTAAAACGTATTTTAGACTCCCATGTGGCGGAGTTTGATACGAAACAAATTTACGAATTCGTACTACTCCAAGAATACTTTTTGGCTAAAATTTGATATACTCGTATAAAGCGTTTTAGCGGGATTTGCAACTAGACGACTCAAATATCGACTCTCGAGGCCCCTCCAGGATTCCGCGCCTGCTGTCAGTTCGAAGTGCCAACATCTGATCGTAAACTGAATTAAATGGGTTCGATCAATAGCAGGATTGACAGCAAACCTTACGATCTGTTTCATTTAGTAAAATTAGAACTTTTTTGTCGTATTATCGTCTATTTTTCATTTTGACTTGAATTAGCTGCGGGCCTTGAATCCACGGGGTCTTGGCCGAAGCCCAAAAAGCCATTTGTAAGATCCGGGCCAGGTGGCCAAGACGAGCCATCAATCCGGTACTGCTTACAAACGACATCAAACTACAGTGTTATAACAACTGGGTACAATTTAACGTGTCATCCAAGCCACGGTAGCGCTCAGTTGTAAGTGCCACCCGCGGACTCTCATCCGAAGACTGACCGTTGCTTAACTTCGGTTATCGCTAACAAACAACTAGTCAGACTACGCTATGAGCGCTTACATACCTAGAACAACGAGTATCATATGGGTAAAGGGTGTCTTTTAGTTTATAGTTAAAGGTTACAAAATTCAAATAGCCAATTTATAGTGCCTTTCATATAAAAATTATTTTCATTAGTAATCAAAGTCATAATACAAAAGCAATCTGTATTTGTAGCCATTAATAATAACATACGAGCTAAAATAATTTTCTGAATTGTAGAACCTTGACCGCTCGTTCAATGTCTGAATGTTCTGTGAATGAAACAGTACACTGGTTTACATCTATTAAAAGTTATTTTATGAAAAAGTATATTTATACCTAATACAGTTAATAGTTCGGAAGAAAATAGGAGCCATTGTAGCTTAGTAGAAGAGCACATGCCTTAGGATTGTAAAATCAAAGTTTAATCCGCATCCGTATTACCCAATATGATTTCTTCGTACTTAGGAAAAAAAAAACGCCGAGTCGATGATAATTATTTAAATTGTTTCAAAATTGGTGTCTGCATCTAATTTTTTGAACATTCAATCAACCCAAAAGACTTAATAATCTCTGGCATTAGACTTCGTAATCAGTTCTTGTGAGTTTTTTCTTGGCACCTCGCCTCTGCAAACTTATACAGGGTTATCCGGAACTGGCGTGCTAAGCTGAAAGAAGTTAATTTAAACCAACATTATGAAAAATGTTTACTTTGGGGCCTACCATGTTGGGCCATAAAATTAGCTGTTACATACATTTTGTCGATTCTACGAGTAAGTTGCATATTTGTACGGAACAGCTGATATTTTTACTCGAATTTCGGGTTGGCCCCGTTGTAAAAGTTGTTTATAATGATAGTCTTGATCACCTCCTCTCGGTTTAGTTCAGGGAAACAGATAACCCTGTATTAATGTCGGAATTTGTAGTAACTTTCTTTCATTATTTTTTTTACGTTTACACCGTCCTTGTAGTCTTTACGTTTCCTTGCCAAGAGAGGTTGTCTGGAAGAAATCGCTTTTAGCAATAAGACCGCGTTTTGTGCCTTTTCTGTCTTTGTTTCTTTTGTTATGTTTTCTTGTTAGTGTCAATAAAGTGTTGTTGTATTGTATTGTAGAATACATCTACGCTCTATTTTATATGTCTCTCTCTTGGGCTATAATTTTTCTGTTTTTTTTTTTAAATAAAATCAAGGTTATCCCATAAAAATACCAGCAGTTATATACCATGTAAGTGCTAAAACATCGACCAGCCTTGTTCTTATATTTACTACTTAATTACACTGATGTATATTAATTACTTAGAGAAATAAGCTAATAAGATGGTCTAAGTGCCTACCGCTTACCTTGTAAGTGTTGAAACCGCATTGGATCCGTTTTATTTATTCCAGGGATGGAATGCGGTTAAGGCATTAATATGGTTGCGGTACTGGTGTAACTTAACGGGTGCGATGTTTATCAGTAAGCTGATATCGTGGTATAACATACTGGGTGCGATTTTTATCAGTTAGCTGATATTTACCGGTAAAGTATTTAACCGTTCCAAAACCCAAATTATTAAGGGAAAAAAATATAAACAAGCTTAGGAGTCATCTTTTTTTTTCATAAATACATTGTCATCATTCTTTGATAGGTGTGCAAAGTTTAAAGAAAATCTAATCGCTCTAAGTAGGTCAAAATCGAGCTCAAAGGGGTTGGTTACAAGCAAGCAAGCAAGCAAACATACAGGTGAAACTATTAAAAGCGTGTTAAAAAAGAGAAGAGAAGCTGTGCGAAGACTTTGTCAAAAAACCAATGTGATATTTTTAGCAATAGCAATAATGTGATTGATAGTGATTAAAAAAAAAATTATAGTACAATTATTTTATGCCTATTTTTCAATAAGTATGTACTAGTAAAAATTGATACTCTCATTCTTAGATACTGGAATAAAAAGGTCATACCGTTAACTGCTATGGTTTTATATTTTAGGATATTCAGTCCCTGCTCTATTCCAGTGCAATAAGTGATGTTTGATCGTCAAAATGTTTCATAACTTGGACGTGATCTTGTGAAACTAATTGCAATTTAATGTCGTGCAGGGATGGCATTTCCGAGCACAAAGCGCTTCAAGAACAACACAATTTTATATGACAAGTTTGAATTATTCATGATTGAGTTTTAATTATATTTGTTTCCAATCACTTTTTAGTAAACTTAGGTTTATTAAACAGTTTTAGGAGTTCCTTAAAGTGGCGGTTTGATATACTTACTACAAAAGAAGTAGGTAAGCACAGGTCGAATGAATAGTCTTGTCCAGACATAAGTGAGTAACTCTCATGAGGGTAAAATACGTAGCCCTTTTTTTTTAAAGAAAAATGGTGCATTTTTTCATGATACGCACATTATACAGTACCCATGACTAGCAGGGCCGTGGTGGTCTAGTGATAATGACACCGGCCTTACAATCGTGGTTTCAAATCCCGGTCCTGTACCTATGAGTTCTTCGGAATTTATGTAAGGAATTTCACGCCACTGGCATTTCGGTAAAGGAAAACATCGTGAGGCAACCTGCATACGTCCGTAGATCAAATTTGATGGCGTGTGTGAATTCACCAACCCACACTGTGCCAACGTGGTGGATATCGCCCAAGTGGGTAGGCCTACGTCCTGCAGTGGACTATTAAAAAGGATGGTACAATACATGACTTGCAAGGACAACTACCGCTAAGCAAGATTTTAATTTGCCGTTTTCAAAAGTTGCCAAAATTCACACAGCCACCACAATCCCAGAGTTTTGACTATCATCTACTCTTTCAACACGAAATTGTACATCTTGAATGTTTTATTGCAAAGGCTACCGCAATAGCACGATGTACACACAGCTTTGAACAGCTTTAATTGCTAAACAAACAATAAATACACGAGTCTTTTTATATGGTATTTTGCTTTTATGTCCAAGTTTTGTAAAGTAGCAACGTAAGTACGAGATAGTAATTTGCAATAGGTACCTAATGGTAAAGGTCAAGGTGAATTATTTGCAAATGGGTCACTTTTTGAAGAATGATATTATTTGACCAATGATCGAACTGTCAAGCTTTAATCACATTTTTTCCAAATTGTGATTATTAAAAAATATGTGTTACGATTTCAAATAACTCTGTCAAGTTATGTTTATTACGTTCGGAATAAAAACTAGTGAAAACATCTCTAGAATTCAACTATAAAATTAGCTTGTATGATAACAACTCGCTAAAAAAGACAATGGAATGCCAACAAACACGCAAGTGACAAAGAATACGAGTACGATTCACAAATACCCACGCTCTCATGAATATTTCAGTTTTGATCTTCAATTGAGTAGATAAACTGACTTTTGGTATTTAATGTAGGTAAGTACCTATCAAATACTAAAAATAAGTTTGTCTAAATATAACTGAACTAATAATACTGCCGTCTTTAATGTATACAGGGTTATCCAGAACCGATTTACTTAGCTGAAAGATTGATTCCGACGATTATTATGGGACAACTTTTACTATGGGGCCAACCCATCTATCCATCCATACATCAGCCATAGGACTTCCACTGCTGGACATAGGCCTCCCCTATAGATCTCCAATAAAACCGGCTGGTAACGGCTTGCATTTAGCGCGATCCTGCGGTCTTAATGAGGTCATCCGTCCACCTAGGGAGTGGACGTCCTACGCTGCGCTTGCCGGTGCATAGTCTCCACTCGAGAAATTTTCGACCCCTTCGGTCATGAGACCTCCGCGCTATGTGCCCTGCCCATTGCAACTTCAACCCGGAATTCGAGAAAAAAAACAGCTGTTTCAGAATTTTTGTCGATTCCGAGTTGCAAGTTTAAAGTTTACGAATTGTAATGTAATGTAATAGTACAAGTAGATATTATTCTTACATTTTGTTTCTGTAGAATCTGTAGATCCAAAATACGTGCTAATTGAATGAATGTTTACGTTCGTTCACTGCATATGTCGTGTTCACTCTCGCTACTCTCTATTGGTAAATATTGGCATTGTGAGGGGGAAACGGAGAAAACTCGCCATTTCACACAATGCCGAAAACAATGTACAATGGTGGAGAAATTATGGCTTTTTATGGAGAAGAAAGGTTTCGATACACAATCTATAGAAGATTTTTATAATAGTGGTAGTAGTTAGTAATCGTTAACGTATTTTTAGTACATTTTTAGAAAGTTGTGTAATTTTTACATTCTTTGGCCTTGACAAGGGTCTGTTTTTATATACCAGCCTATGTTTGTATGAACTAAGAATTTTCACTAATCTGATGTATTTATTTGACTGCCTCGGTGGCTCAGTGGTTAGTGACCCTAACTTCTGGTTCAAAGAGGTGTGGGTTCGATTCCCACCCAGGGCAAGTATTTATGTGATGGACATAGGTGTTTGCTCTGTGTCTGGGTGTTATTTAGATACTATCTATATAAGTATGTATTTAAAAAAATAGTATAAGAAGTATATCAGTCTCTGGCAGCCATAGCACAAGCTTTGCTTAGTTTGGGGTCAGGGACCGTGTGTAAGATGTCCCTAATATTTATTTATTTATATTTTTATTTATTACATTAAGAATATTAATTTATTTGCATGCCACGATGCTAGAGCATGGTGATCATAATAATTAATTTACCTACCTTTTCTTATGTATAACACACTTCAATCATTCAACAGGTACAAGTTACCCATGACTTCGCAAAATAAATAAATACTTTGACGGCTACTATTTATTACTTCCAGGTAATTATAAGAAGGAAAAGATTAATAATAATAATTTTTATTGATAATATGCCACATTGAATTAAAGGTCATACATTATAAATTACATTACAAATAGATTATAAGAAAGTAAAGAAAAAACAAGCTACAAAACCTAGCAACTAGCTCCCTATTCATTATGTTATGCTTGCTTAAAATAAATTATAATCATAGTAAAGGACTTAAAATTCATAACCATGTCGCATAATTACAAACTATCATGTACTAAAAACTCCTACATGCAAATATCACCGGTGATAGTAATTATAACCCATTATTCTGGTTTAACATGATTTTTCTATAAAAAGTTGATTTTTCACTTTTTGCTTCACAGAAACTGGCTTACGTGGGAAATCAAAGTAGAGAGCTCGAGCAAAAGTTTATGGCGAATCGGTTTAGTTTTTAAAGTTAGCACTTATAGATTATAATAATAATTTATGACTGATATTGTTATTGTTTTAATAAAATTTATTATACAGGAACTGAACCAACGTAATGCTTTGATAGGAATGATAGAATCGGCTCAGTTATTAATAGTTA
Source organism: Hypomecis punctinalis (assembly GCA_949316475.1). Classification (NCBI taxonomy): domain Eukaryota; kingdom Metazoa; phylum Arthropoda; class Insecta; order Lepidoptera; family Geometridae; genus Hypomecis; species Hypomecis punctinalis. The sequence continues at coordinate 23,787,655 of OX438806.1, forward strand.
TTAATTATAGATCACATGACTTTTATTATAGAATTAATAGTTATACTTTTATTGTGACGTAATAAGATTGTTCAGAGTTCATTTGTTAAAAACGCTTATTTTCTGTGTGTTAGAGACTAGATTTAACTAGGCTGTATTTTATTACCAATAACTAACAGGTTTTTTTTTCTAAAGAAAAACGCGAAATAATATACTATAATAGAGTATTAACTACATAATATATGTATATATAATCACTCGGGCTAAATGCTGATAGATAACAATTAAATGTAAATTATTAATCTAAAACAAATTCATGCTATCTAGCAAAATTACACGTACCTATAGTAGTAGGTAAATGAAAATATACGATTATTTATAAAATGTTGTTAATGATTGATTGATGATAATGATTTATCATGACATCGCATTAGAAAACACAAAATCATTAAATACTTTAATCATCATTACTAATGAGGCGCGTCTATTTTATCCAAACCATGTTTTTTACTTTTTTTGCAATTTACTCGGCAGAAATTGCGCGTGTGCAAATTACGCAGCCTTATACTCCATTACTACATTTTGGATTACCTTTCCAAAGAGACTGTACAGTGTACACGTTAATGCAGCTTATCTCCCGATGTTGAAACCCAGACATAGGTCATTGTTAGGTCATACGGAATTGATTTTTTTGCAAATGCAACGTTAATGAACCAGTGAAGTAATCAGCAGTCAAAATACAACAGACCATTTGTGTTACGAAAAGATTAAACTTGTAAATATCCAAACAATGTTTTGATAGTAAGTGTGTAAATCTGTGGTTAGTACAGTGCCGGATTAAGTAAATGTAACGCCCGTAGTCATATATACGAGTAGGTAGACAGTTTTTTTTTGATGTCCTGTTGTAACAGCTAAGCATAAATAGAGCCTATTATCTAAAACAAAAATAAAAAAACTTAGAAATAAAAGTTACAAGCATTTTATTTTCTTGCTAGACAAAGAGCGCACTATGGCAGAATATGACGTTATGGTCCGTAAGTGTCATACATTCGCTATACTATGTTATGCTTTGTGGGAAAGGGACAAATCATCCCCTCTTAATCCCTACCAAAATCTTTACATGTTTATATCTCTGAACTGGATTAGCCAATTTTAGTTATTTTTCAGTTTACGAATCATAATTAATTGCAGAATTCAGTAATCTTAAAACTTTTAACTAATTCAATACTAGTCAACAACCCTAATATTAATAGAGGACACATAGTCTATTGGGATTTAAGTATAAAGTGATATTGGATTATCTTGAGTTGAAATGTTTCATGATTTTGTGGCATCGAATAAATCAAATAAATAAATAAATAATAATAATAATAAATATTTTGGGACATCTTACACACGGCCTCTGACCCCAAACTAAGCAAAGCTTGTGATATGGCTGCCAGAGACTGATATACTACATATACCTTTTTTTAAATACATACTTATATAGATAATAACTAACACCCAGACCCAGAGCAAACACTTATGTTCATCACATAAATATTTGCCCTGGGTGGGGATCGAACCCACGCCTCTTTGACCCAGAAGTTAGGGTCACTTACCACTGAGCCACCGAGGCAGTCGAGGTAAATGTACGACTTATAATAAGCTACGCTCAAACAATTACACTCAGCTTATCTCTACAGTCATGTTTTTGATGACGTAGTTCATTGTTAGGTCATACGCAATTGATATTTTTGCAAATGCAACGTTAATGAACCAGTGAAGTAACCAACAGTCAAAAATACAACAGATCATTTGTGCTACGAAAAGATTAATCTTGGTAACAATTAAACATACAGACAATTTTTTGACAGTAAACATTACCGGTATTGAAATCTATGGTAATTGCAGTGCTGGATTAAGTAACCATGAGGCCTTTTGTCAATTATTATTAAGGGTCCTTTAATCTACTGAGATTTAAGTATAAAGTGATATCGGATAGTCTTAGTTTGAAAAGGTGAAGTTTTTCATGATTTTGTGTCATCGAATAAATTAAATGTACGGCTTGTAATGGGATTCGCTCAAACAATTACACTGTGCAGGGGCATGTCTCGGTGCGACGGCTCTTTTCCTTTCCTCATTTACAAAGGCCCCCATCTGCACGAGCTTCTCTTCTTTGTTGGCCCCCTTCTGCGCGGAGCCCTCAACTGTGCGGGGCCCGTAGCATTTGCTACTTATATTTTACAGTTAATCCAGCTCTGGTTTAGTGTATAAAATACCAGTGGTTTTTATGATCAAAGTTGAGAAAATTGCGTAATAATAAATTGGATAATCTGTTCTGACGTTTCGAGGTCTTCTATACTAAATTATCTTTCAGCATAATACAATGCGCTCACATTTGTTTAGACTGTAAGTTTGAAGGTGCCTACAAACATTTTTTTGTCATGAGACTGCAACATTTTTTTTTGATCGTATTTGACTAGAGGTAGATAATTTGTGTTAGGTTGAATTTGTTCGCGACAAAGTTACCATAACAAATTTTCAAGTGAGATTGAAGGGACTGTGGACGGTGAGGCAAAATATAATGGATAAATCTTATAGAAAATGGCTGGATTTGTGCATAAATAGTATCTCTATTCATATCTTTATTCATTCATACACAAAACTTATTTTTTTTATGTTTGGCAGTTTACTAATAAATCTTTCTTTAATTACTTTCAAAAACAGTCCTGGTGAGATTTTTGCCTAGTACTAAGTGAGACAAAAATTAAAGCATATACAACATTGTATTCTGAATAATTCTCTTTTTGCAAAAAAATGGTATGAACAACTTCATCAGTGTACGGAATTCGCGAATGACGCGAATATTTCGCACGGTTCAATGTAGCATTTTTCACATTATTGTTGATTTATGTCGATAAATATTAAATATGACCAATTTAGAAGTATAATATAGATTTAGAAGTATATTCTTTCCAATAAAAAAACAAATATCAAAATCGGACCACTACGTAAAAAGTTATGCGTGGTTATACATACAAAATATACGCGTTGTAATACCTCCTCCGTTCGTCGGTCAAAAAGGGCCTCACTCATAGTATAGTACTACGCTAAATATGAATATGCTACTTATCTCTGATAACAAGTTTAGCCCAATTTCAAACAATGGTTCTCGCACTGAGCAGCTCCGTCTGATAACCATCGCCCTGTAATAGCATAATAACAGAATAATAGCACTTGACGACGTGTAACTAACTACACTTAATTCAATTACAGTGCATTTCATAAAATTGGTTCTTAGTTACTATTAAAAATTAAATTAGCTTATTGCTCTGTGGTTTACAGGCCTTTGCAGAAAACATAAATTCTCAGAAGTATACATCATCAGCCACACGTAGGGCGCGTTTTAAGATAATGTATGAAAAATCGTACTGCTTGAAATTTTAGGCTCGGCGCAGTCGGGCCTTCGGTGGCAATGGTCGGTGGGCGCCTGCGCCGAGCCTAAAATATGCAAACCAACGTCTCGTAGTTGGGTACTTCTTCGAAGACAAAATTTTGGACGTCTATGGTTTTTTTTCTGAAACCAACAAACAAAACAGTGTGTAATTTTTTTTCTATACAGTTTACCTTTAACTCTACCCGGGACAAGTGATATTTTTCAAATCATTGCAGTCCAAGTATTAATTAAAAATATTTGAAGTTTGTTCTCCTGATTCATATACCGCGTCCGCTTGCCATTTTTCGAAAGAAAATGGTCGATATCGCATTTTCCCTTTGGTAAATCATCATAAATTATAATTATACCAAAAGGAAATGAATTGCACTTTTACAAAAAAAATGTGTATTAGTTATAACTACCTTAGTATGTTTATAAATAGGCTAATAAGAAGTGTCCGGCATATAATACTGATTAATGTGGCTTATGCTGCGCTTGACCGTGCTTGGTCGGGTGATGATGATGAGAGCCTGACTTCTCGCGCAGGGGGAAGCCAGTCGTGCAACAGACGAGCCAGAAGGTGGATATACGGCTGGTTCGCTTGGATCCCGGAGTTACAAAGATAAATGTCTGATTCATCTGTGCTTAGTTCAGGTGGCATTATGATTACAATGCCTGTTTTATAAAATTTATTTTATGGTTTTACAACTTCAATCTGTATTTCGTGTAATGCTTTTGGGTTATAGATTCAAGTAGAAAAATGACAATACTGAATTCAGTATGTATAATGAATTATGCATGTATTACGGCAAAATCCTGATTCATCTGGCCTGATTCATATGGTCAAAACGCCATATAAATCATAAAATTCATACTGGAAAAGCTTTGAATATAGCTTATATAGCCTAACAAGACCTCGATGACGACAGTTTTTGGATAGAAACTTCGTCAATCGATGAAAAAAATTACTACTCCAAAATTCAGAGATGTCTTATCGACCCTTCTTCAGAAAAACGTGGATGATTGTTCAGATTCAAACGATGAGGGCATTTTTGTGTTTAAAAAGCTTCAGTAAAATAAACTTACAAAAGAGTCTTACACTGCTGGTGAAGGTATGATTACTCAATCTTCCATTAAAAAATCAAGATCTCGTCAACAATAAAAAGGTTTTAAAGATGACATTGAAAGCTCGAAATAGCTCGGGCCCTTGCAAAAAGCTAAAGATTTATTTCTTGTAGTACCTAAATGTGACTTCATTATTTATAGTTAACGATACTAAGAAAAATTATGTTTCTGTGATAGTTACCAAGGAAGATTACTTTCAAAAATTCCATTTAATTGAAGTTGATCTCATGTTTCTTACTTTAATCTTATTTTTTTCATTATATAATAAACAGGATTCGTGAATTGTACATGGAAAAAAATAAACAGAGAATAATATAATGTACCAATTACTATACTTACTATTAGTTCAGTTCAGTTCATTTATTCTCACATAGGGACAATAATGCACACTTATGAATGTCAAAAGTAAACAATAAATATAAATTAACATAAAACAATAAAACTAACAGAATGAATACATTTTCATTTACAAATACTGTCACATGTCAGGTTACGCAATGAATTTTTGTCACACATAAAATCTTTTACACTATAGTATACTTTTTGTATAAGAAAATCTTTGATAATATTTTCAAACATTGTTTCATTTTTCTTAATTATTTACTTTCATGTACCTATTTATCAGTAACAAATATTAGTAATAGTTCATTTATGTAATTTAAAATGTTTTCGTTTACCCAGGTAATATAAGAATTATAATTAAGTATTACAATTTTTAGATTTCTAAAATGTAATACAAGAAATATTGTTCATTCGTCAACTTTTTTCGTGCTATAGTGTTAAAATTTTATGTACGTATGTAAAATATGATTAGATTTCCCTATTACACAGCCAAATTACATAGTTTTTCATTTTCAGTTCTGTTCTGATTCATCTGTAATCAATTCTGATTCATCTGGGCACAAAATATTTGAACATAGATTTCTTAAAAACTACTTAATAAAAACCAGTCCCTCATTGAAATATATGTTCTTTAGTTACCTTTTTTACATGTGAACATGTGCGACAGAGCTGAAAGTGAAATAAAATTTTGGCCAGATGAATCAGTCAAAGAATGAAATTTCGAAGAAGTACCCAGTTGTTGAGTTACTGTCTACAAGTCAATTCTTGCGACTCTTCTTGCCGATTCGCGATCAAGCGGTCTTGACAATGTTACCTGTCCACCTTATAATTGGATATATTATGCTGCGCTTGCCGGTAGGTACGTAGTTTCCACTCGAGAACTTTTCGCCCTCATCGGTCATCAGATCTTAACGCTATGCCCTGCCCATAGCCATTTCAACTGGTCAATCCGCTGAGCATGTTGGTAAGTTTGGTTCTCCTACGGATCTCAATTCTGATTTGATTTCAAGAGATTTCGAGCATAGTTCGTTTACTAATAAGGCCCACAGTAAGAGACCAAGTTTCTGTGCCGTAAGTAATTTTGAAACGCATACTTAACCTGAATTACATGAGTTCAATGTCAAGTATCTTAAAGTAGCGAGTTTCTAAATATGCATAAAATATGCGGTGTTGATTTGCATTCTAATCTTTACAGGGGTCTAGGAATATTAATACTTAACGTCACGAGCAACGTTTATCATAGAGCTAACCCTGAAATTGAAAAAGAAATACCTACTTGTTCCAAACATTTCAAATTAACACTACAGCATCTTTGTACCTACTTTTTAACTGACGAAACGAGGAGGTGCTCAATTCAACGCGTTCATACATTTTTTGTAATCCACCAACCCGCTCTAGGACAGTGTGGTGGATATGGCCCAATCACCCCTTTGTGGGTAGGCCTACGTCCTGCAGTGGACTATTAAAAAAGGCTGGTACAGTACATTTTTTTGTATATTTTATGTGTAACCACGCATAGCTTTTTACGTAGTAGTCCGATTTCAATAATTATTTTTTTACTGAAAAGAATATACTTTGAACTTGCTTCTGTGTAAATTTTATTGAAATCGGCTGAGCCGTTTTTGATAAATCAACAATAATTTGAAATTGCTACATCGATCCGCGCGTACTTCGCGATTTCAGTACACGGTTGAAGTCGGTCATGCAATTTTTCGCGAAAAATAATTATCACCTACATATTGTTACGGACTGTATTTGGAGGTGGCCATGGGTGGTATTTACAACGGAGCACTATCGTAGCTCAGAGGACTCGTTAAATTGTAGGACGCTTAACCACTATCAGAGGCTGCGTGGTGGCTTAAAAATTCTGACTCGGGCTAGCCACTGTTACCCCGTTTCGCGAACACAATTTACCCACTAAATGGTTTGCATACCACTAGATAATATTACAAAGATTTTCATAACGTGACCGGTTGGACTAGTCATCGTTATGTAGAGTTGTCATAACTCTGTTTACTTTATAGAGCGTATTGCACAAAATATTGTATAACTGTCTAATGATGTCTAGTTTTTAGGGATCTGTATCCGAAGCTAATAAAAAAACTTTTTCACTAAGGTTAAGTATATTCTTCCATGATACTCCACGGGCTGTGGCTGTGGCATTGAAATCGTTGTAAGTAATCAGTAAAACAAATACCTAACCATTCACGCACATAGCTATGAATACTTTTGTTACAACTTGCGCTAAATAACTAAAACCGAAATGGTATTTCCTACAAATCTGTAGTAAAAATAGCGGAAGTAAGCAGCAAAAAAACATGTTCCTTTAAAAGAAGATTTAAAAATAGACTTTCGCGCAAAAATTACTTATGAGGCGTGAGCTGTTGCCCTGAGTGAAAGAAAAAACTCAATGATTTGCTACGGGACCTAAAGTATTTAAATCTATTTCACACTTTATTGTACAATAAAGTGTGAAATGTGTACTGTACCAGCCTTTTTAATAGTCCACTGCAGGACGTAGGCCTACCCACGAAGGGTGTTTGGGCCTTATCCACCACGCTGGCTCAGTACGGGTTGGTGGATTCACATGCGCCATCGAATTACTTCTACGGACGTATGCAGGTTGCCTCACGATGTTTTCCTTCACCGAAAAGCCAGTAGTGTGAAATCCCGTACATAAATTTCAAATAATTCATTGGTACGGGACCGGGGATTTGAACCCACGACCTCACAATTGTAAGGTGGGTGTCACTACCTCTAGACCACCACGGCTAACTTTAGTAATTTATTCAAATTTTGTCAAAAAATTAATTAGCTTAATCAGAGCCTAATTGAGCCAATTTTCATACAAGAAGATAGAAACAAAACAAAAGAATAAAATTAGGCGCCCATTGTAAAATATGTCTAACTAAATATATCTTATAAAAGAACAAAGTATGGTGACAATAAGAGATAAAATTACACGATGCTGCTTAAAGCGTGTTCAAAAAACTCATCAGATAATAATATATTATAAGTTGATTGAGACGTAACGTGTTAAACAATAGTGCTTCGTACTGGCATGAGTAGTACTCGTAGTTCTGAATAATTCTTACCTATAGGCTATCTCTTCATTGAGCTGGGATATGCTGTAGCGAGATACGAGTAGTTTGAATTCACTAAATAAAATCCGTTAATTGATCATATAGCGGCTTTGGAAACAGATAAACATAGCAATGTTAATTACTAGGCGGCGTGCTGACCTAGGAGTCAGGTATCTATATATAAAGCAAAACCGGTATTTTTGTGTGTCTGTCGGTATCCGCTTATATCTGGCTACAAGAAGTTGAGGTTTTCACAATCTTTTAGAATATTTCTTCTAAAAGGTTATAGCTATATAATATATAACTCATCCGTAGCCGGGCGAAGCCAGGATGGGTAGTTTATACGCATTAAGTACCCAACGAAAAGGAGTCGACACTATAAAGAGTACCCCTCTGCCAAAAGTACGCGACCGGCGATCATGCTCTTTACAGAAATATATCGGTCTGGTTGCGCTTGTGTTGCGTTAATTCTCAGCTAGTGTTAGTTAATTACATTTGTGTGCGTGTAAACTTGCTTATATTTTGGTTTGTGTGCGTTTCTTCACCCCCCACTGACTTGGTAGACTTCGGTGCTTAGGCGTGTCGACTTCTTTTGGTTAGGTACTTAATGTTTATACGAGTTAAAAATGCAACTGTTAATATACATAGATAATAGTATATCTATGTACCTACAGAATACAATTCACCACGTTCGTGTGCTCTACTATTCGTATAGCGCATCTTTATAGGCATACTGTACTGTACTGTATCAGCCTTATAATAGTCCACTGCTAGGCCTACTCACGAAGGGTATTGGGCCATATCCACCACGCTGGGCCAGTGCGGGTTGGTGGATTCTTATATGCGATTGAATTTCTTCTACGGACGTTTGCAGGTTACCTCCTGATGTTTTCCTTCACCGAAAAGCCAGTGGTGTTAAATTCCGTACTTAAATTCCAAAGAACTCATAGGTACGGGACCGGGATTTGAACCCACGACCTCATGACTGAAAGACGGGTGTCACTAACACTAGACCACCTCGGCTCTCATAGGCATACTAGTCGAGGCTTTTTCCACGTGATATTAGTAGCCGCTAGCGTGGTAGTAGAAAGACATCTGCAACTTATTATTATAATATACTACGGGACTAATCGCGCACTAAAGTTACGAGATAAATAAATACCTCCTCATCCCGACGTTTCGGCCGAGTTGCATTGACCGTGGTCACGGGTAGACTGAACGTCGAACGGCCGAAACGTCGGGATGAAGAGGTATTTATTTATCTCGTAATTTTAGTGCGCGATTAGTCCCGAGGTGTAAATAATAATATATTAAAATCGCGAAAGTTTAAAAACAACATCTGCAACTTAGCTTTAACCTTACACTGCCTCGCACATGCGAAGTGGAAAAGCACCCTTATCCTTGTTCAGGTATCATTCTCTGCCCCTGAAGTTTTGTCACGCAACTGCGAATATCGTCGTGTCATGATTAATATAATTATGTTATAACCGCCAGAAGGTGGTAGGTAGTGCGTGGTTGTACTTGGACGAGATTGACATTTGTGTGGGTATTTACAAACCTTCTGTTTGTTTTTGACCACCTATTTCCGTGATAATAAATATCTAAAAATCGGTTGGAATTCAGCATTCAGCGCGTTCCTGCGGTTTTAATAATGGCGACTGTCCGAGTTGGTGAACAACCTTAACTCCTTGCGGGTAGGTACCTATAGGCTGCGCCACACAAGTTGGCGGATGTGAAGTTAGCTACAACTTGCGCAATATCCAATCCTGACTGAAGCTCACATAGAGCCGCACGTTATTTGGCTATTTCTTTTCGGTTAGATTCTCTCCAAATAGTCAACCAGCTCAACCCATTAGGGCTACATGGCACACCCCTTCTGGGGTGCCCGGGTAAGTCTGATCTCCCCCGCCGGGTGACGGCCCAAGCCCAGGTCCGTTCCTTCTCGGGTGCCCTTGCGCTAGTCACCCTTTAACCCAATCTTGGGGCTTAGCCGCCTTCCGCGCTCGCCCATGCCCGGCAAGCTGTAGAGGCCTCAAATGCCAACAGCTTTAAGTCATTAAAAAAAAATTGGTTATATACCAGCTTGTAGCTAATAGCTATACATTAAATAACTATGGTTTTGATCGCGTTCATCAGTTTTTCTCAAATTGTTAATAAATTAAGCGCGTTGACACGTCTCGCAAAGCTCAGGCTTATTATACAAAACCTACTAATTCTTACCATTTTAAACATTACCGTCTTTCTTTACAGTGTATTATTGCTGTATAAGTATTGAGCTGTAGTAGGTACTCTTATTAGTATGCTGATAACGAAAGTCCAGCTCGCGACCTATTAAAGCGCACCTTTCACTGCGCTCTGCACGAGTGAAAGTACCTACATTGTTATAGACCAAATTTAGTTTATATTAAGTGCATTTTGCATTGGGGAGGCCTATTTCCAACTGTGGATATCCAAGGGCTTAAACAACGACTACGTACTGCATTTTGCCGGATCTTCTAGGAGCTTGTTAGATGGACAAATCTATTGCATATTGAGATCAATTTGAGAGGCTTTTTGTCCATGTTAAGTCTACTCTAAATCCATCTAACAGATCGCAAGAAAAATGACAGAAATATTATAATATTTTATCAAATTTAGACATGTCAAGTTATGCCTTCTAAACAAGATTATTAAAAAATAGCTTGACCGACTTCATCCGTGTACAGAATTCGCGATTATTTCGCACGGATCGATGTAACATTTTTCACATTATTGTTGATTTATCAAAAATGGCTCAGCCGATTTCAATAAAATTTAAATGGGACCAGTTTAGAAGTATACTCTTTCCAATAAAAAAAAACTATTGAAATTGGACTGCTATGAAAAAAGTTATATTTAAAAAAAAATGTTAAATATTTATATATATACGAGTCAGTTGTGTAAAGGCAAAACTTCTCAGTTATCATATAAAGAAGTTAGAGCTGTTTATGTCGTAAAAAACTGCACATATCGACACTCACAAAAATCAAACCCTACAGGGTACTTCCCGTTGACATAGAACTATGAAATTTGGCGAAAAGCATTGTCTCAGAGTAGACATATAGGAATAAATCTGATAACCGAACATTTTTATTTAAATCGCAAAAAAAGGCCTTCAAAATTCACAAAATATGGGTTTAAAATTCAAAGTGCGTAAATCGTATCATGTAAGGTATCATATATAAGAGCTTCATTAGCACATACTAAAACAAGTTTTTAATTATTTTAACAATTTTCGATGAATGACTAGAAAAGTCAAAAAAACTTTTGTAAATGATGATGATGAGTATAAAGATTTTAACAACGTACTTCCCAATTTTGTGAAATTTTCTGGATTTGTACGGAACCCTCGGAGTGCGAGCCTAACTTGCACTTGTCCGGTTTTTTCTTCCTTTTAAAGTCTTTCTAACACGGTAAGTTACAGCGAGACGAAAACAACCTTCACTTTGATCTTTATGAACATTTATATTAATTGAAGATGGAGAGAAAGGGGTAATTTAGACAGAATAGTCTTTAATTTCGTGTAATGGTAAATAATAACAGTAATTGTTAGTCTTGGTCTAGATGCATATCAAAAATCTATGCAAAAGTCTGACATACTTTGAAAAAGAAGGTCATTTTGCCTATATTTCTTTTTATGGTCTACGATGTTTTCTTTGAGAGTGAAAAAAAAAACTGTATAGTTTTTGCACTGATGGTTCCGTACTAATAAATATAAATAAATAAATATTTTGGGACATCTTACACTCGGCCTCTGACCCCAAACTAAGCAAAGCTTGTGATATGGCTGCCAAAGACTGATATACTACATATACATATATTTTTAAATACATACTCATATAGATAGTAACTAAATAACACCCAGACACAACGCAAACACTTATATTCATCACACAAATATTTGCCCTAAGTGGGGATCAAACCCACGCCTCTTTGACCCAGAATTTATGGTCACTAGCCACTGAGCTACCGAGGCATTCATTATATATTTATATATATTTTAATATATTATGTTTTATTTTTATATAATTTATCTAAAATGAAATGAAATCAATGAAAATAATGCAAGTTGGTATATTTTCCGTGTTAATTAAACAATTTTGGACATGAAACGAAACTTTATCCGAAAAACGATCGTAAATTATAATTTATGAAGCAATAAATTCAAAGAGCATCGGATGTAAAAAGTGGGTCAGAGTTAGATTAAGTTAGTTTATAAAATAAATAAAAACACTTGTAAGTAATATTGATACAAAAATATGAAGGTTTTTAAACTTAATGCATAATCATTATTAACATAATGTTATTTAAATGCAGAATGCAATGAATAATTTTAAATGTTTACAATATATTTCAAAACGTAGTGCTGCACCTCGCATGTATCTATTACACAATCGACGCATTATAAACGTGTTAAATAATCGAATAATATTATACATTCAGGCGCGGAAGTGCTCATTTTTGTCATATACTTTTGTTAAATAAAGTTATTCAGATAAATTGATCGAGATAATTTCATACTCGATGTGCCGATCAATACTTGTTTAAATTTATAACAAGATATCTGTTACACAGAAAGGCCAAATGCAAAAAAAAAAAAAAAACAATCAAAATTATTTAGTAAAACACAGAGCACTCAATTTCACAATAACCAAAAACATAACATCTTTACAGCGCCCATTTTTAAATCTGATTTCAAGCGGCTACAAATTCGAAATTATGGTTATAGTGACATTTTACGAAGCCTATACTTATAGCCAACGAGCCATGGAGAGGGCTATGCTCGGAGTTTCACTGCGAGATCGAATCAGGAATGAGGAGATCCGTAGAAGAACCAAGATTACCGACAAGTCCAGAGGCTTGGCAAGTTGAATTGGCAATGGGCAGGGCACATAGCGCGGAGGACTGATGACCGATGGGGTAGAAAAGTTCTCGAGTGGAGACCACGTACCGGCAAGCGCAGCGTAGGACGTCCACCCACCTTATTAGGACCGCAGGATCGCGCTGGATGCAAGCCGCTACCAACCGATCTTATTGGAAATCATTAGGGGAGGCCTATGTCCAGGAGTGGACGTCCTATGGCTGAAATGAGGATGATGATACTTATAGCTACCACTATTTATAGTCACCCTGGTAAACATAGTCCTACCCTGGTAGAGCAAGTAGACCTTATTAACTACGTTGCCCCAGTGATAGGTTATAAATTTACATACGACACAGAATTCGCATTGCGGATGAGATTGCCTCACGATGTTGCCCTTGAAAGAAAGTTAGTAGATTCTACCATTTTAATGCAGGAGCTACTTTTCTCGTGTCAAGTGCACCATTTGACAAATGCAAAAGACATTATCTCGCACTCTTGACCTCTATGGTAATGCAGTCACGGCCGATATATTCCCACGAGGTGACCAAATGTAGGACGGTACGTGAGTGAAATGGCAATAGAAGTGGGCGAAGAAGCGGCCATTGCCAATCTCTTCACACTTTAATGGTAATATAATAATTATGGTCGAACTGCAATGGTAAGTTCCTTTACCCATTAACTTTCACAGATATTTACTGGTCAAAATTGCGAATTTCAATCATGTAAATTATATCTATTTTCGAATGAGTTATGGAGAAAGATTTACAAGTTCATCTACAGGTCAAAATAATGGGAAGATTCGATTTGATTGAATTTCGAAGATGAGAAAATAATTATGGGAATTTAAGCAATCGAGGCTATTTGTCTCGAGTAGATGGAGTTCAAAATTTTGGACCGCGTTTACTGTATAGACCTGGCAACGATGTTTTGCCATTTTGAGAGCCAACCATATCACCAAGTTATTAGTATTTATTAGTAAGCTCCAAGTAGCCCAACGAGCTATGGAGAGGGCCATGCTCGGAGTCTCTCTGCGAGACCGTATCAGTAATGAGGAGATAGTACGTAGAAGAACCAAAGTTACCGACATAGCCCAACGGATTGGCAAGTTGAAATGGCAATGGGCAGGGCACATAGCGCGGAGGACTGATGACCGATGGTGTCAAAAAGTTCTCGAGTGGAGACCACGTACCGGCAAGCGCAGCGTAGGACGTCCACTCACAAGGTGGACGGATGACCTCATTAAAAGCACAGGATCACGCTGGATGCAAGCCGCTTCCAACCGGTCTTATTGGAGATCCATAGGGGAGGCCTATGTCCAGCAGTGTATTGCTTATGGCTGATGGATGGATGGATGGATGTCACCAAGAGGTATAAAAAATTGCCCACAACTTATTTTCAGACCTGCCAAATATTTAATGCAATTTATTTAAAACAATGATGTTTAAACTTCAATGATTTAAAATGAATGTTTGTCTGCATGTCCTTTAAGAATCGTATACTATAATACATTTGATCATGTGATGATCTTTAGCAAAGTTGTTGGGCATGAGCCAAAAAAAGTTTCTGAGTGTCATTGACAGTTGACAGATGGTGAGACGAAGATAATCGGGTCAGCTAGTTGTTTTCTAAAAGCTAATTGTTATATCGCAAATTGCAAAAAAAGAACTAAATTAGACAATATCACTTATTTTCGTTTGAAATAATTACTATTCTAGTTTTTAACTAAAATACCAGCATTGAGTTGTCAAACAAAAATCGCTTTGCGGAGGTTTTTGTATCACTTTCTTTGAATATATTATCGGAAGACTTTCTCCAAGGAATGAATAAGAGGCTATTTTTACCTCCACCGCTAGATTTTCTACCAATAACGCTTTATAGAGAAGTTCCGTGCAAATATTTTATCGATAACTATAATTCATTCGTCGTAACGTAAATCAACAAAAATAATCGTTGAAAATCTGTTATATATTGCTATTAGTAACGCCTCAGTAGATAGTGCTGTGCAAATGCTTAATCGATAAATGGGTAATTGGTAAACATATTTTTATCGTAACTCAACATGCATTTATTTTTATTTTTCTTAGAGCAATAGATTTTCTATCAATAACGCTTGATAGAAAACTGCCGTGCAAATATTTTACGTTTACGATGTAAACAAGAATTATTCCATGCATTGTAATTTAAACTAGTTGTTATCTTGGTTGTGAAATACCGTTAAATTTATGCATTTCAAACAGTGACTAAAATGCAGACCATACATCGTATAATTTCTATGTTAACACAAATAAATGTGGAGCATTGATTTAATTATTGGATGAAAATAAAAAATTCTGACGACAAGCTGAATTTAAATTTGGTCTTAAAATGAAATGTACTATTTTATGATGTAATAATTTGAAATTGTTATTTAGACTTCTTGTCAACGGTTTTAGAATCAAACATTTACATAAATATGACATAACTACTGTACTGCAAATTTACTAGAGATTAATTTGTTTGCGAATCTGTATCTTCTATTATTTTATGCCATTTTAATCAAGACATATGAACCATACACTGCATTAAATGCACTCCTATTATTTTTTACCCATTTTCACTAAGCCTTTGTCCCATACACCACAGTCAATGTCACCATTTCTCCAACCTAGACCATGTATTTCCTATCCAATCCGCGAACCAGGGTTATAATTACGGCGAAACGTCGGGTTACTGGAGCGGCCACGTTAAATTGTGCGTCAAATGACGGTTTATCGACAACGCGACGATCTATCGACCGTGGCGGGACGTGACTAGTCGCGGGCGAGTTTTTGCAGGTTTGTAGTTCTTTGGTCTGAGGTTAGTCAACTTTGATGTTCGTGAACCTTTAATTGAAGCATTAAGTTTTTATTTTTCAATCGATTTTGTTTTCTTTTCATGCTTAAAATACAGTTTAGTAGAACCCTAACGCTTGAAATTAATAGTATGATCATTGTAAAAAAAGATATGAAATTCGATGCACTATAATGTTCGGATAAACTGTTAAAATTTGATCATAAAATACTTCATTAAAATGTAATGTTTATTCCAAATTTTAACATCGAAATGATATAAAATAGCCACGTCCCATAATGTAACTTGGGTTCAAACACGAATCTAATTTAACTAAACTAAAAAACCGGACAAGTGAGAGTCAGGCTCGCACACCTAGGGTTCCGTACAAATCCAGAAAATTTCACAAAATTGGGAAGTACTTTATTAAAATCTCTATACTCATCATCATCATCGACAAAACTTTTTTATTTTTACTTTTCTCGTCATCATCGAAAATTGTTAAAATAATTAGAAAAACCTGTTTTAACATGTGCTAATGAAGCTCTTTTATATGATACCTTACATGATACGATTTACGCACTTTGAATTTTAAACCCATATTTTGTGAATTTTGAAGCCCTATTTTTTGTAATATAAATAAAAATATTCAGTTTTCAGATTTATTCCTATATGTGTACTCTGAGACAATGCTTCTCGCCAAATTTCATAGTTCTATGTCAACGGGAAATACCCTGTAGGTTTTGATTTTTGTGAGTGTTGAAATATGCGTTTTTTTACGACATAAACGGCTCTAACTTATTTATATGATAACAGAGAAAATTTTCCTATACACAACTGTAAGAAATCACAGATATACGTATACAGTTTAAATTTCAGCTCGATAACTTTACGCGTTCCCGAGATAAAGAGTCTTAACATTCGCACAGACGGAGGAACGGAACCCTAAAAAAGTAAGTCAACTAAATTGATTTGCCCAATCAATGTAAACCTTCCTTATTTTTGTTTTATTGTCATAGTTTTTTTTGTATTCCATTCTGTCAATACACTATAAAATCTTAAAATTATGAATCACAATAGCGGTTGAAACTTGAGCAAAATCAGATAAAAACTGTGTTTGTCAAAGCAACAGTTTTGTAAGCTTTTTGTTTGCGTATGCGGTAAAAAACGCAATCGAAGTAATGTTGACATAGAGCGAAAATATTAGCGTGCTCGTTGTAACTAAGGCGTTAACTAGTGAGAGGTGTGATTATATCGATAAAAATCCTTCGAATATTTAGAGGACACTATGAAAAGTAACAGGTACGAAATTCTATCCATGCAGGTATTTAAAATGGTGTAAGTACCTACTAATAGTGTTAATTAGTTAAAAATTTAGTTGAAGTAATCTTGACACAACGCAGATAAATAAAATAGTAAGAGGTGTAAAATATGGGTGTTTTCTAGGTAACGGAGAAGTTCTAGAATATCACTGTACTCATTATTATAACCCACTTTTACTATGGCGCCAACCTTGAAATCGAGGAGAAAATAAGTAAGTAAGTAAGTTCGTATAGGCCGGGTGGCTAGCCCTGGTGTCAGAGTTTTTAGGCCGCCTGAAGGCCTCTGACATGGCTAAACGGTTAAAACAACCGGGACCTACAATTTAACGTGTCATCCGAGCCACGGTAGCGCTCAGTTGGAAAATGCTACTCGCGGTCACCCATCCAAATACTGACCGTGCGGAACGTTGCTTAATTTCGGTGATCGCTGACAATCGCCTAATCAAACTACGCTACGAGCGCGAGGAGAAAATGAAATTATTAAATAAATGGTTTTAGGTAAGAGTAAAGTGAAATATTACTGAAAATGACCCTGCCGCTTTCAGCCCATTCTGTAAATACTCCATACGGGTACCAGTAGTTACGATCTAGCTGAATGCTATTTATGAACATTGTAAATAGTGTTTGATATTTAACGTTCATTTAAAGTTATGATATTATATTGCATCATGTACACTATGTACAGTGGTTTCGATAACAGCTATTTAAAAGCAACGTTTTACTAGCCTTCTCAAATGCCACCTCATTTACTGAAAATCATTACACTAATGATTTCAAATGCTCATCGAAGTTTTGAAAGAAAATAATGAAACATGTGTTAAACAACCAACAAGATGTGCGAATATATCGACATACTTGTAATTATCGATATTTTTTATCGAATTATGCGCGGCCTTGTCCGATTCACAGGTTAATGTTAAATAGCAAGTAAGAATGTGCGATATTTGTTACTTTCACAACTTCGGTTACAATTTGGAAATTGCACGTTTTGTGTGTGTTGTGTTTAATTTAGAAAAGAATCGTTGTTGAATAAACCTTTGATTATAAAGATCATTTTAGGCCACAAAATTTCTAGTTTTAGGGCTACACGCATTCCTATAATGCATTATAATTATATACTACGGGACTAATCGTACACTAAAATTACGAGATAAATAAATACCTCATCATCCCGACGATTCGGCCGAGTTGCATCGACCGTGGTCACGGGTAGACTCAACCCGTCTACCCGTGACCACGGTCGATGCAATCAATCAATTTAACGGGAAAAATGTGGTCCTATGGGTAAAAATCACAGTAAAGATACCTACGAGTACATCTGTTTTCATAAATTAAAATGTCGTTCAAAACGGAAATTAAAGTATAAATAAAGCCTTCAACTGCAGTACCATAATATAGTCACTTACGTCAAATATTTAGGTGTGTTTTAACTTAAACTGCTAATTTAGTACTCACCAAGTAATTTAAAATAATCATTTACAAGTCACGAGTTGATAATTGATGGGGTTCTATGGAACGTACCTGTAACAGAAATAATTATGGTTATTAACATTTGACTCATATTCTCTGTGTGGAAGACACTATTCATGTACCTATATATTTACATACGAAACTGTTCAACAATTCGGTTTGTATAACGAACAGCGAGAAATTAAATAGTACAGACCTAATTTAGTTTTCCTCTTGTGAAAAATGTCTAAATACCTTTTAATCACAACGCATGAGCAAAATGCTTTATACCTAGTTAATTTGAATCAACCTGACAATATTACCACGCATGACTGTCCAGTCGTAGTTTTTGTCATAATTCAATGCTGAGTGCGATATCGACTAGTCAGTTATGCTATACGAGTCTATTAGACTACTCGATATGTAGACAATCTTACAAGTAACATAACTATTATCTAATATGCCTCCTATCTCTCAAGTTTTACCAACATGAGTGAGATAGTTTTAGTAAGACTGTATTCAGAATCATCTTCTAATAAGCCTTGATTTTTAATAGTATATTTTTTTTAAAATTCGATTGATTCTAGGCTTGATTTTAAGTTCAATATTGTCACTAAACATAGGTCCATTAGCCTACGAGTAATTTAATAGTGTTTTGTATAATATGTGTCTACTATGATCTTACTAATATTATAAACGTGAAAGTTTGTGAGGATGGATGGGTGGATGGATGGATGGATGTATGGATGTTTGTTACTCTTTCACGCCAAAACTAATGAACGGATTAAGATGAAACTTTGCAATAATATAGCTCATATATCAGAATAACACATAGGCTATAAATTATAATGATATATTGCGTATGCGGGCGAAGCCGCGGGTAAAAACTAGTAGTAAATACTACAAAGACAAATTTAACGACATCCTGTAATCCAAAATCAACCAAGGGCATTACAACTCTACATTCATTAAACACATTAAAACCTCATTTCTACTCATAATCAAGCAATGCTTATCATTGAATACATCTATGAAACACATCTTTTTCATTCATATTTCGCAAGATTTGACCAAGAGTTGACCAACGGATGATCCATACAGCAGCTAATGTGTCACCACTGAGGCCAATGTCGCAACTGCATCTCGTTTACCTGATAGACATGTTTTATGATGCCTAAATATAGGTATAAAATGATTTTCACTTTACGACTAAGATGATAAGTCTGTTGTTGTTCAAGCTTTCAAATGGCCTCTAAAAATGGTGACTTTGAGACCATGAGCGTAGCTAGAAGGGACGGGTGGACCTCTCCTGTACTAGAAACTTTTTTGTCCACTTCAGAAACCTTCCAATTCAATACATAATATGTACCCACTTCAGGGATAGGAAAAAACTATACGGATCTGTGAAAACTAGCTGCGCCTCACGATATTACCAGCGTTAGCCCGCGATAAAAAGTAGCCTACACTGAAAAAAATGAATTTACAGAACAGTTTAGCTATTTTTCATTTAGCTAAACTTTAGTAGTTGTCACCTAAAGTTTAGCTTAATCTAATATTAAGCAATATTATTCATTTAGCTAATATTAACGAAGCATTGAGCAGTCCTTCGGTAGCTAAACAGTTGTGTAAAATTTTACGTGAAATTCGATAAATAACTTACAACTATTTTTCTCAGTGCATGTGTTAATCCAAGAGTTAAGTTACCTCCATACCATTCATCTAAATCGGTTCAGCCGTTTGTTCGTGAAAGAGTAACAAACATACATACATACTCACAAACGTTCGCTTTTATAATATTAGTAGGATAAGTTTAAAGTTTAGGTTGAAAATGTAATCTTTAGGTCACATTTTCAAAAGTTATTTTAGCTTATACCTAAAATAATTATTATTTATAGAATCATTACATAGTATAAAACAAAGTCGCTTTCCGCTGTCTGTCCCCACGTATGCTTATATCTTTAAAACTACGCAACGGATTTTGATGCAGTTTGTTTTAATAGATAGAGTAAGAGAAATGTTTATATGTGTGATACACCTGTGCGAAGCCGGGGCGCATCGCTAGAACGCATATATTATGCACGGATCGATGTAGCATTTTTCACATTATTGTTGATTTATCAATAATGGCTCACCCGTTTTCAACAAAATTTAAATGGGATCAATTTCGAAGTATATTCTTTCCAATAAAAAATAATTATTGAAATCGGATTACTATAAAAAAGTTATGCGTGGTTATACGTAAAAAAAAATATACGCGTCGAATTGTATACCTCCTCCGGTGGTTCGTCGGTCAATAAACTAATAAAACATAAAATAATTATGCTATACCTATGTAGGTATATGAAAATAAGAAATTAATCAGATGTGAAAAACTCTCTACTCAACTCAACCGCTATTCATTATATTCATGACTAGTAAAAAAGAACAAGCAAATGATATGTAAAATAATACATTTAATATGTCCCCATTATTAGGAAAGCCATCGCGCCAAAATTGACACATCCAAGCATGTCCAATATCTCATGTCATTTCTCAAAGGTCGAATCTGTAATGGAGCTGCCAGATTGCCTGATAAATCCATTATTGGGCTTCTATGTAAATTATCTTCGTTAGCGAAGGTTTTGTAGAGAATATTGGGCTGTTGGGCAGGTAATATTTCATAGATTGGGTGTCAGTTCTTCTATTCATAAGATTGGTCAATAGTAATGGTTTTATTGCAAATCATTGTGTCATGGTAGATTTATTTTTCTGTTTAAAGAAAAGAATAGCTCTAGCCCGCGGCTACGACCGCGTTATTTTTTTCATTGTTGTGCTATCCCATAGGAACTTTTTACTTTTCTAGGATAAAAAGTAGCCTCGACACTATCCGATTTTTGAACTATATCTCTCTCCCAAAAGTAATAAAGTAGGAAAGCTCTCACTAAAACTAACTACTGTACTGTACTTTACCAGCCTTTTTAACAGTCCACTGCAGGACGTAGGCCTACCCACGAAGGGTGATTGGGCCATATCCACCACGCTGGCCCAGTGCGGATTGATGGATTCACATACGCCATCGAATTTCTTCTACGGACGTATGCAGGTTGCCTCACGATGTTTTCCTTCACCGAAAAGCCAGTGGTGTGAAATTCCGTAGATAAATTCCAAAGAACTCATTGGCACGGGACCGGGGATTTGAACCCACGACCTCACGATTGTAAGGCGGGTGTCACTACCTCTTGACCACCACGGCTTAAAACTAACAAACGCAGCTGTAACTCAGCCATTGAATTCAATAAATAGTTATTTATCCGTTCCTTAGTTAAATCTATTGACAACAATGCTAGTTTCCATAACAACCGTAATTTGCAAAACTCACTCTTTGAATGTAGGTCTACAAGCCTATTCTTAGACCAAAAGTCGCACCCACTACAATCCATTTCAAAAGTACCTAGAGCTTAGGGACAAAGCGCTAGAGCAATGCTGCCCACGTAATTTAGTTTAAACAATTTTACGTGTAAATTATTATTATATTTGGTTTTTATAGTTGCTGTGTACCTACTACTATACATACAGGTCTGTAATAGTAAATGAGTATGAGTATAGCTGAATTGCTCGTTATCTTAAATAATTTGATGGAATATGTGATGATGGGAGTCTAGATATCTTATAAAATCTAAACTAATATATGGAAGGTTTTTTGTTGTTTTTAAACTATCGCAATTTGAACACATTATTATTATACACCATGGGACTAATAGCGCACTAAACTCGGTCGAAACGTCGGGATGTTGAGATTTAGATATCTCGTAATTTTAGTGCGCGATTAGTCCCGTAGTATATTATAAAAATAGAAGGTTTTTTATATACTTATGTATCACAGGCCTGAAGCTTTGTATTTTAACTGAAATAAATGTATTATTATTTCCATCACAAAATATTTGACAATTAAATCAATACAAATTAATCAATAGACAAAATGAAATAACAAAAACGGCAAATAATTATACTGCGAAACATTGATTTAAACATCTATTTACATATCGATTTATTTGTTAATTTACCTATGATACGATCTTAATTGAATAGAAAATTAAGTTGAAAAAGATAGGATTATTCAAATGAATGAACATAAGTACTTAATTTTAAATTAGAAATGGACAAACCACTTTCTTCTCATGTGAAAGCGTCTACCAAATCAAATACCAATTTAACTGAAACATCAAACACTGTACTTATTGGCTAAATGATGAAAAACAGCGAAATTGTAAACACATCTCGATAATTACATGTTACACACTCGGGCGGAGTGAAAGCGAAACTTTTTGTTTTCGAAAAGAAAGACGTTTGGTGAAAAATGTTGTCGGCGAAACTCGAAAGGTTTGCGAGGCGCGGTCGCGAATGTCAACAAGGTTTAATTCTCAAGGTTTTGCACTAACGTGATTGAATTTAGTATGTTAATAAACGGCCACCGATATCTGTGTAAACGACCGAGACGGTCAACTGCTCGAGTTTTGATTACAGTACTGTACTGTGCCAGCGTTTTTAATAATCCATTGCAGGACGTAGGTCTACCCACAAAGGGTGATGTTCTGATTGTATTTGCGAAAATATAAACTTTTCATGAAACGAGACTAAAAAATTCATGTAATTGTTGCGTCTTTAGACTAAAAGTCAAGTAAGTATTTTTACTCAAGTCTGTTTCGCTGAAAGTTAACAGCATGAATAAAAAATACTTCATTTCAGTAGGTACAGAAATGTTGAAGTCATTTTACCCTTTTCCACACTGGATTCTCTCGTATCTATGAAAAGTAATAATACAAATGAAAAAAAAACAATAATTTATAAGCCCCATCCACTAGCTATATTTTACAGATATCTGTGACTAGCTAGTGCTACCAAAAATTTAACACGTCAATAATTTCTAGCTAAGTTGTGAACTACAGCATTAATTTAAAAAATGTCAAAATACCCGAGAAGTTTGCTAAAAAAATTAAAAAAGATTTAATCAATCCAGGCACATTATTTTCTTCAGTAAATCACGTTTTTAAAATAAATCTTTATTGTTATTATACAGGGTTATTTCTAATCAATTAGCATCCTTCTAGGAGCTTGTTCTGAACATTAAAACTACCAACCTTTGTTCTACGACTTTCGTCAAAACTCAAAATAATTTTGTTGTTACATAGAAAAATTTAGTTCACCCGCGACAAAATGTATGGAACAGCTGATTTTTTTTTAGTTTTGACGAAAGTCGTAGAACAAAAGTTGTTAGTTTTTATGTACAGAATAAGCCCCTAGAAGGATGCTAATTGATTAGAAATAACCCTGTAGAGTCTAAGGATCGAAATAATATATAACAGGTTTGCATTAGAAAGCAATCTTACAACCTGTCTACTCTGGCTTGCGCTTTAGTACTAGAGTGGTAGAAAATGTTATGATCAAGTAGCTATCTATGCTTATAAAATAAGTAAAAGACTAGAATAACTTATTAGGTAAACATACTATTGTTGTTGAGAAGCCGTGGTGGTCTAGTGTTAGTGACACCCGTCTTACAATCGTGAGGTCGCAGGTTCAAATTGCGGTCTCGTACTAATTAAATGGAATTGAATAGTTGGAATGTATGTACGGAATTTCACGCCACTGGCTTTTTGGTAAAGAAAACCTTAGTAAGGTAACCTACATACGTCCTTGAAGAAATTAGATAGCGTATATGAACTCAACCCGGAAGATTGAGGAATATTAGTGAAGCATATTTGCTGTCACAAAAAGAAAAAAAAGCCGCATTAAAATTCGTTGCGTAGTTTTAAAGATATAGGCATACATGGAGACAGACAGCGGGAAGCGACTTTGTTTTATACTGATGTAGTGATGTTTTGATAGATAGATAAACTCTTTATTGCACACCAAGAAATAAACACAAAGAAGAAACAAATAAACATAAACAGTGTAACAATGGGCGGCCTTATCGCTGATAGCGATCTCTGCCAGGCAACCTTAGGATGGAGAGGACAGAACGCGTATAAATAATGGACGGTTTTGATGTTTACTTTCGCTATGGAATCCACGCCGAAATTATTTTTGATATATTGTTGTAAGCTTATTAACTAACCCTACCTTATCTTTTAAATTGGCTAGAGTTATACGAGTCTCTTTTATTTTTCTGAAAATTCTTAATCTGATCTGCGCTAAATGATATACAAACTCTACCAATAAAGTAAGTTATTGTCCAGTAAGTAGAAAAATCAATGTGTGTAAGTATATGTTTCGGTTTACGTGTTAATTGTTAACTACTACTTGATGAAAAGTTATATGAAGCTCTTTTCCTAATGATTTACATCCACTTAAATATAATAATTACCTTATATACTTACGTTCTCATAAGCTAATAGAACATCATTGTTAAGCCGTTACAGCGGAATAGTTGGATGTGTATTCATCAAATGATTTATGAATGAGTCAAAAGAAAGTGTTTTAATTGTTCAATTGGCATTGTCATCGGCAGTCGACTTTTAGTAGAAAGCTTGATTAATGTTAGATATTGAGGTTTACTAGATACTTTTAAGTATTGTTAGTTCGTGTTGTCTCCAGCCGAACTCGCAATGGCAATAAAATGTACTGATTTGTGTTGATGCGTGCATTGCATCACTAAATTAAATAAATAAATTCTATATACAGAATTAAAAATTACACTCGATGAAAAAACTTATGTCTACGAACTCTACCCAGCAACTTTTTATTCTAGGTATATTGACCTTGATATTTTGTTGCTAAGGCACTTTAAGTAAAAAAAAATGAGAAGATTTGTATCTTAAATCATTCGCGATGCTACGTTTGGCACTATTACTCGTATCTCGCTCGACACGAGATCGTATTATAAAAAGATAATTTATTTGATGTAATATCGATATTACCTCATCATCATCATCCACAGCCTTCTTTATCCCACTGCTGGGTATAGGCCTTTCTCTTACTGTGTCATTTCGACTACATCGTGGCCGAAGCAAGGTCAAGCCTTGGTCGTCCGGCTGCAAGATGAGTTGACGATATCGTCGAAATCGTTATTACCTACATTAAATAAATTACGTAGTATTGTTTTTTTTTACATGCAAGCTATAGTTTAATAACTCCAAGTAGCCCAACGAGCCATGGAGAGGGCTATACTCGGAGTTTCTCTGCGAAATCGAATCAGGAATGAGGAGATCCTTAGAAGAACCAAGGTTACCGACATAGCCCAGCGGATTGGCAAGTTAAAGTGGCAATGGGCAGGGCACATAGCGCGGAGAACTGATGACCGACGGGGTCGAAAAGTTCTCGAGTGGAGACCACGTACCGGCAAGCGCAGCGTAGGACGTCCACCCACAAGGTGGACGGATGACCTTATTAGGACCGCAGGATCGCGCTGGATGCAAACCGCTATCAACCGGTCTTATTGGAAATCATTAGGGGAGGCCTATGTCCAGCAGTGGGCGTCCTATGGCTGAAATGATGATGATGATAGCTTAATATGTTATTGATTTGGTCTTATTAGAAAAGTTGATCATCTTGTTCTTAGTATACTAAAGTATTTCATCTAACTTTTTATAATTGTTCGATCCAGACAAAGTCGAGGCGGGCAGTTAGTTATAACTAAAGCTCAGTGACCAGTAGTAGTATTTTTGCAACAGAATAATAACATCGCCATACCATTACCGTGATGAAACCATTGTAGTGTGCGCCATTTGGAGTTATTACATTATTTCGTCACGGAGCAACAAGCGAGACGGACTTAACTGGACTTTATTTAATGTGATTTAAACACTAACCGTCTGACCACAAAAGATTTACGCGCGCTTTAGACAATGTTTAACAGTACAAATTGCACCGTAAAACAATGTTTAAAGCGTGTTTAAATCTTTTGTGGCAAGACGGAATTTTTTTTCTTTTTATCATCTGTTAACTTGTGACATGCGTGGCTGGTTTATTAATATTTAATATGCTCTAATACAACTTTTACTAATAAGTTCCGCCGTCAAACGCCTATCACTTTATTAGTAAGCTAAGTCAGCACTGTCTTCGGATGGGTGACCGCGGGTGGCATTTATAACGAAGCGCTAGCGTGACTCAGATGACACGGCAAATTGTAAGCCTCGGTTCTTTTAACCGTATAGTTATGCAGTGCCGGATAATCTTTAAAGCAGATTAGGCTACTGCTCAGGGGCCAGTATCGACTAGGGCATAAAAAACCGGACAGGTGTGAGTCAGGTTCTCTTACCGAGGGTTCCCCTGAAAAACTCTGTCTGTAAAGGTTCCGCTTTTCCTATTGAAGTACGGAACTCTAAAAAAAGTAAGAATAGAGTAATGGCACCGAGACTTGAATTTCCTAGAGGCCTCTGATAGCATAAATCTAGCACTGTAGCCATGTCAGAGGCCTTCAGGCGGCTTGAAAACTCATTCCAGGGATAGCCATGCCTATACGAATTTACTTACTAATAGGTACATTTGGTAAGCCCAAAATAGCTTCTCGATCTATGAAGACAGTACCTTCTGTACCTTCTGCTCGGAATCATATTTTACGTGATTCAATCAGGATTGAGGAAACCCGTGGAAGAGTCCATGTTTCCAAGCTTCCAATCGCGGATTTATAAATTGAGGTAGTAGGCAGAGAACCCAAAACTGATAGGCAATGAGGAGTAAAGTTTTTATTTGGTACATAGTACCGAGTATAAGTAAAAGATGTCAAAGATCTATAGGGTTTATTTTGAGTACACATCCGAAGACTGACCGAGCCGAATATTGCTTAACTTCGATGGTTGCTAAGGAACACTGGTTAAATTAATAATCCAATGGTTAAACTACGCTTTAAGTAGATATAATGATGAATGAGCTTAGAACTACTGTGTAAACTAAACGGAATAAACAAAATGGTGTTTAAATAAGTAAACAGAAGAGCCAAACGCATGTTTATTGAAAGTGAGAACGTAGAAACCACCTGTTGCGTCGCATATCATGTGACGGACACGCGACCAATCTCCGACTCGGTAATTTTGTGGTCACCGTGCACTAGGCACGAAGGCTCTGGTCTAAAGTTAATGTTTACTATAAATAATAATTGACTGCAAACTACAATTTTAAAACAACAACATTAAAGACTCACGGTTACCACAAAATTTATTTTTTGACCTACGAACTACCGGAGGAGGTATACAATTCGACGCGTATATATATATTTTTTTATGTATAACCACGCATAACTTTTTTCATAATAGTTATCCGATATCAGTAATTATTTTTTTGTTGGAAAAAGTATACTTTGAAATTGGTTCTATTTAAATTTTATCGAAATTGGCTGTGCTATTTTTGATAAATCAACAAAAATGTGAAAAATGCTACAACGATCCGTGCGTAATATTTGCGATCTAGCGACGTGTCCCGGCTTTGCACAGGTGTATTATACTTATAAACATTTCTTTTGAATTATTCTATCTATTAAAAAAAACTGCATTAAAATCCGTTGCGTGGTTTTAAAGATATAAACATACATGGGGACAGACAGTGGGAAGCGATTTTGTTTTATACTATGTAATGATTCTGTACACGGGTGAAGTGGGTCATGCTATTGTTTGCAAAAAATAATTATATATCAATTTGTTATCAATATTACTAATAAAGTACAATAGTAAGCGAGAACCGGCCGATAAAACCTAAAGAAGGGCTAATACCTAAGGAGTGGCCAAGATCATCCAGTTTATAACCGGCTTAATTCATTTTGAAGCATCCAATAGCAAATATATTTACAAATTAATGATTTTATTTAACAAAAAGAAAATTGACGTGAGGTAGGTAAGTTATTTCTGGAATATAATAATATTTTACATATGTTATGAAAATATAATTTCATATAATGACATAAAATCGAATGACATAATTATTATAAACTAGTTTTTACACGCGCCTTCGCCCGCATGATATTTTTATTTTTGACGCAATATCATTATAATTTATAGCCCATGTGTTATTCTGATTTATAAGCTATATTATTGCAAAGTTTCATCTCAATCCGTTGTAGTTTTCGCGTGAAAGAGTAACAAACACCCATACATCCATCCATCCATCCTCACAAACTTTCGCGTTTATAATATTAATAGGATACAAAGATATGGCGTTTGGTAGAGGTGACACGTGATCAGAATGCTTACATCTATTTTGCCTAAAAGTTCTGTATTGCAAGCAATGCCGAGCGTTCTGGCCACGTCACCCTCTGCCGAGGAGCTTTTAGACTTGGTTTTATCTTGGGTAGTTTTAGTGTTGTTTTTATTTTTGTAGGTTATTTAATTATAGTCTTAGTGGATAGTGTTATTTAAGTTTTTCTTTTCTCTCTGTGCTTATTTTTGGTTATTATGAATCTCAGACCAAATAAAAAAAATAAAGACAGAATGTTGTGAACAAACAAGTGAGGCCGACCAAAACTACGCCTCGCCGTGTACAGACAATCACACACACATCCAACGTACAATGAAACTACGCCTTGGCTTATCAGTCGAACTATGGCGGCGCAATTCTGACGCACTCACACATGTATTAAACACCGGCCTCACTTGACTGTTCAACAACGTTCTCTCTTGATTTTTTTGTTTGTAGTATAAAAAAACTTGTTCATGATTATGATTGATATAGTGCACGATGTCCACCAGATTGCAACGGCTCATTGGTCACGGCTGGCACGCAACATGGCGACCGGTGACCCTGCCCGTGTTTTGTGCGAAAATAATTACGGTGAGTATACAAAATAAGGAATTTGTAACTACATAGTAATGGCGTTATTATTACGTACACTTGGAAAGGTTCCATTAGTTTTTAAACTCTTACCATAAAAGTATTACGCACGTTTTAGACAATGTTTAACAATACAAATTTAACGACTAACAGTGTTTAAAGCGTGTTTAAATCTTTTGTGGTAAGGCGGTTAGTTACGTACATCTATACACTTGAAAATGTTCCATTACATTTTAGTACTTGAATGTAGAATATTTAAGCGAACCGGTTTAGTTTTTCATCATATTTACATAGGGTTAGATCTCTAACTATCGGTATAAGCTACTATGTGAATAATCTTGCAATCGCAAACAAAACCTAAATCAAAATAGGAACTAACCACTGCGACACAGGGAATCCTACAGCGGCGGCTAGAGAATAATTAATGATGGATAATAAAGTTAAAATTAATTCATACTTGAACATTCAAATGCAACTACATATACTAGTATCTAGAAAATAATCTTATAATTGTAATTGTACAAAATCAAGTATATTCAATATCATTAAATTGTTATTTTTATGTCACTTTGGTTAAGACTAAAATACTATGTTCAGCATACCTATTATTATTAGTTTAAAATACATTAATTATTTATTTATTTATAATTGAGCTGACTATATTACAATTATATAAGTACTAGTTTTTACCCGCGGCTTCGCACGCATGATATTTTGATTTTGACGCAATATCATTATAATTTATAGCCTATGTGTTATTCTGATATATAAGCTATATTATTGCAAAGTTTCATCTCAATCCGTGTAGTAGTTTTTGCGTGAAAGAGTAACAAACATCCATCCATCCATCAATCCTCACAAACTTTCGCGTTTATAATATTATATATATAGTAGGAATAGTAGGAGTCCTTATTAAAAAAAAATAAAAAAAAAAAAAAAACACTAGCCTATATAATACACATAGATCAAAACATAGATCTGATGCACAACACAGTGCACCCAAACAAGTCAAGCGCATACTTTTTACCATGAATGGAATGGCCTATGTTACGTATGAAAACATTCTGGCCCCATAGCAGTGATACGGCTAGCCAAAACTTTAAACTACATCAATTATTATTATCACCCTTGGTCCCTTTAGCATTGATTTAGGTAGCTTTTTAAGAAAACTACGAGGTGTTCAGACGATCTGATGAAGCCCAGAAAAACACACTGATTGCAACCGCTTCTAGATGGTATTGTCAAAAATCAATTGAAAAGGCCTATGCTGAACAGTTGACATCCAAAGACAGACATGATAGCGATGATGATAACGCAGCTGAAGATAGCTGAATTTAGAATCAAAGTTTCGTCCGAATATTAATAATCTCCTGAGCTGTAACTTTGGCTAAATGCAGCTATATACCTATATAGTATCTTATCAAATACAACTAACAACCTTAGGACGTAAATACTTTAAAAATCTTGTACCAACTGACATAGCCCCGTTTGATCGCCAAAACCAGTTCGAGTTTCCATAATGTCTATCGGATCTGGTAACCTTGCTCGCGCTGAATTATGTTACGTTTAAACTTACGTAAGTTTATTTGGAGTTAAATTCCTTGACGGTAGATCGAAATAAGTCAATGCCTCCAGTCCAGTTGAGATGGACCTTGTTAATTCGATCTGCATCGGCATGCTCAGAATTGGACTTGAATTTTGTTGAACAATCAACAAACACTGGCTTTACTTCTGTATAGTAGAGTCAGTAGTTTATTACGATGAGAATAGCAACTACCTGATGATATACAAATATTTCTTTAATAAATATTTTTTTTGGTACATCTTACACACGGCCTCTGACCCCAAACTAAGCAAAGCTTGTGATATGGCTGCCAGAGACTGATATACTACATAAACTTATTTTTAAATACATACTCATGTAGATAGTAACTAAATAACACCCAGACACAGCGCAAACACTTATATTCATCACACAAATATTTGCCCTGAGTGGGGATCGAACCAACGCCTCTTTGACCCAGAAGTTATGGTCACTAGCCACTGAGCCACCGAGGCAGTCAATATGTAGAAACTGAACTTCTAATGTTATCCACATTAAGTCCAATGTAATATCAATGTAGAATATTCCTGTTTCTTTTCACTGTATCCATTTGATAGAGAGGACACTTTTTCGTAGCTATTACATTTATGATGACGCCTTTATAATAGGCATGATAACTGGGTAAGAAAAAAAAACAATATTATAATTAGTCCTTAAGTTTGATTGTCAAAAATATTGAACACATATTTTTTCTTAAAATTTTGTCAAAAGCCAAAATTGATGATGATACAGCCCGGACATCTGACGGACTATACTCTATAAAATTTAACTTGATCTCTGCGACAGTGACATTGACATAGAAGATTGACATTTTTAGAGTTGAGATAGTGGTGGAAAAAATCTATTTTCAAACAATGTTGTAATGAAATCGAATGAGTATTTGAAGGTGAGAAATTGGATTGTATTTACTTACTATTATAAGATCAAGTACAAGTACATGTAAATAATGTTATGATAATTAATTAAATACTCATATTAATGTAACGAAAGTATTTATCGACGTTTTTCACTATTATCGATGCTAATGTAACATATAATTGGGTTTAATTTAATTACACATGTAAAAAATGTTATGATATTAAAATATACAACAAAATTAATGATAAATGAAGTATTGTTTAAAATATCGTCAATATAAACTATCGATATTTTAATTAAAACTCTATCTAAAACTCTGAGGTCACGATCATTCGTCGCCCATCACTAATCGGCATGCCCATAAAGTATGACATTGACAGGTACTGTCTGTACTATTAAGACATTCAGGACTTCATAGGCGTGATTTTTCTGACAGCTGTCGCAGAAATCAAGTTAAATTTTATAGAGTATAATTATGTTTTTAGCCATAATGCCTATTGGGGGCTTATTATAATTTTAAAGCTTTGCTACTATTAGCTCAAAAACAATTTAATGTTTAATTTAAAGTTATTATAACAAGCTTAAAATATTTTTACAGGGTAACAGTCTTAATTAACTACAACACCACTTACTTACGCTAAAACTACACACTTAAACAACTACTACATATAAAGTAGTCGAATCAACCAAAGGCCCACGAAGGTCTAAAGATAATCCAAATGCTCAAACTCACATTTTAATACATTTTATGTACTTACCTACTCGTACGTGTTATAATTGAGAAATACAACACACAGTTTAAGAAATTAAATGCTGTATTAAGTAATATATAATAGCTGTGGTAGGAGTACTGTACTATATCAGGCTTTTTAATAGTCCACGCAATAAGTTTATCCACGAAAGGCGATCAATTGGGTGGAACCCTTCATCTTGGCCTAAAGTGGTTTGGTGAATTGAGTTAGCATTGATGGTAGGTGTACAAGATCGTTACTAAGATCTGAGCATTTTTTTCTAATTGTAATATCTACTAGTAGCTCTTCAAACAGTAAATCTTGCGGCATATCTCACTGAATACTGACTGAAAACTGTTTAAATTAAAACATCTGGTAGAATTGCCCTACATTTTACCAAATGACACGGGCTACTTAGCCCACACTGTGTCAGACATGTGGCAGGCCATAAGACACCTAACGGCACCCGATCTGACCCCATACCCGACCCGGTTCGTCGGCACAGAATCTGACGAGCAAGGGTTCGATACCGTTAGCTAATACACTTAAAACGAGATCCAGCTAAAGCTTTTGATGTGCAAATTCTTGAGTAGATAATCTTTAACCTCTCAACACTCTACCGAAACAGAACTCCGATATAGATTTATATAAATGTCGGTACAATGAGCTAATACTCGCAGAAGGCAATCGATATATATATGGTAGAGTAAAAATCGAGTTTTCATGTGAAGAGCGCGAACCGGCAAGCGAAGCGTAGGACTCGAAGTCGTCAGATAACCTCATCAAGACCATAGGATCGCGCTGGCTGGATAAAAGCCGCTTTCAACTGTTATTATTGGGAATCCACAGGGTAGGCCTATGTCCAGCAGTGGACGTCCTATGGCTAATGGATGGCTTATGAATGGCGAGCAAAAATATGTTGTGAATTGTTAAAACTTGAAAATATTATTTTTAAGATTATTTTTTGCAAAAATTAGCATGACCGACTTCACCCGTGTACAGAATTCGCGAATATTTCGCACGGATCGATGTAGCATTTTTCACATTATTGTTGATTTATCAAAAATGGCTCAGCCGATTTCGATAAAATTTATATGAAACCAATTTCGAAGTATACTCTTTCCAATAAAAAAATAATTAATGAAATCGGATCATTATAAAAAAAGTTATGCGTGGTTATACATAAAGAAAAAAATATATACGCGTCGAATTGTATACCTCCTCCGGTGGTTCGTCGGTCAAAAATTGCAAAATATAAATTCACCAGTAAAGTAGGATACTATATTTTTTTCTATGATTTATTGTAAAACATAGTTGACAACCTATTTTACCGATTATAATGTCGTCAGACGTGTCAATGGTACCTGACTGACCTGCCTTTCGGTTCGCCGTAAACTGGTAAACCTTTAGAAAACTAGTCCATTCCACTTCCTATCGAAAATTGTGACCGCTCCCATTGCAGCTATAGGGGTGCACTTTGTTTTAAATCTGTGGGTTTAGTAGGTATTGTGTGTTGTAGACAATTTAATATTGTGTTTCTTAAAATCAGATATTAACGCAAGCCGACAACTTGAAGTTTCGAGTGCCTTAATTTTATATCGGCTGGTGCACTTATCCCTACAGAGCTATCCCCCCTGGTAGGGATAAGTGCAGTTTTGTAGATTTAGTTCTACCAGTAGCGATAGGTGCACTGACCATTTGTGTAGTGCACTTATACCTACCGAGCTATCTCCTCTGGTAGGGATGGGTGCACTGCCTATTTCTACTATTTTCTTCTCTTCAATATGGATACTTTTTCAATTATCAAAATATAGAACTCCTATGAGCTAAACTGATGAAATTTTACATGATTCGTCAATAGTGAATAAAATCTATGGCTTATGTGATGTAAAAAAGATCACAATTTTAATTTAAATAATCTAAACAAATTATCCTAATAAAATAATAATAAATTCTTTATTTCAAATTTCTAAAACATTTCAGTAATAAAGAACATTTCTATTACTTAATTAGCTAGAATAAGATAAAATTAATTGATATATCTGTTGCCGAACTAGGCCAGTGGCCTGTGTTTCGGCTTACAGCGCCCTGCCTTATTGCATTTACTTCTAGCATAAAAAATATTTTGAATTTAGATTACAATTAAAATATAGATCGTGCTTTCCTATCCTATCCTCAGACGACCTAATTAACTGCAGGATTACGCTGGATGTAAGCAGTTTCCAATCGACCTTATTGAAGACCTTTAGCCATATATCCAGCAGGAAATGTTTTACAAATGAAACGATGACTATAACGGAACAAATTACATGATAAGAAACTTTTGAACTTGCCGAGCGGACAGCGTAATCAAGCGCACGCGTTGATGTCTTTACTGTGAAAGATTTTAACAAAAAGTTAATTCTCGGTTTCTTATTGTGTTATAAAAATATTTCACTAGTTTATATTTTTTACTTTTATATCAAGCAGGCTGTAGGCTTTTCTATAGATACAAAAGTAATAGACATTTTAAAAATTGAAACGGTCTGTAATTTTTATTATTTTAATTTCAGATTTTGTTTTTAAACTTTCGCGATTTGAACACATTATTATTATATACTACGGGACTAATCGTGCACTAAAATTACGAGTAGATGTCTACCCTAACTCAGCCGAAACGTCGGAATGAGGAGGTATATTTTTATTTCGTAATTTTAAATGTAAATAATAATAATTTCAGGTTGTTCTTTTTGATCAGAGACATTAATTTGATCATTAATGACATGAGCGCATAAATGCGCTAAATATAAGCTATCTTCAATTGGGCTTAGATATAGGAAATCTATAGGGAGGCCTATGTCCAGTAGTAGACGTCTTACAGCTGATAATGAGGTTGAAGAACGACGATAAGTAATTTTTAGTATTTTCTGTTCAAATAAAAAACGAAATTTCCCTCTAAACACCTTGAATTTCAAATACTATGCGCATGCGTCGACCGTGGCTTGTCAGGCGTGAATACGCGGGTTTTTGCGTTTGCGCAATTTGTCCAAAGACAACATAGTGAGGCCGCAGTAGTTTTATTTTGACTTGGATTACTGTAGGTGAGCATTTTGGATTTCTTTTAGGTTAATAGCGGAATCACCTTCATCGTCATCTCAGCCGCGAGATGTTATATTATTATCTAATTATTATTCGATGTGGAGTGATAGTTCCTGCACTGACGTCCCGCATGGGGTGTTTCTGCATTTCCCCTTCCAGAATCCACCCGAGCTAGCCCAGCTTCTTAAAATACCTAACATAAAATAGCGTAGCTTTGGGCTTCTGGCATAGCTGCTCCAGTAGCTTTTAGATATGGTATTTGAGATAACGATGAAGATGTAGATCCTAATGACAAAGCAGGAGCATCATGCAACTCGCAGGACTCTATTGGACAAAGGCTTTCAAACTGTTAACAATTAAACATTCTATTGATAGACGTTAATATCATATTATGATATACAGGGTTATTTCTAATCAATTAGCATTCTATTAGGGGCTTATTTTGTACATCAAAACTAACAACTTTTGCTTTGCAACTTTTAAAAGTTGCGACGTCTAAACTTAAACAAAAAAATCAGCTGTTCATACATTTTGTCGAGGGTGAACGATATTTTTCTATGGAACACCCAATTTTTTTTGAGTTTTGACAAAAGTCGCAGAACAAAAGTTGTTAGTATTGATGAACAGAATAAGCCCTAAAAAGGATGCTAATTGATTAGAAATAACCCTGTAAAAGTTATGATGATGTGTCGAAATAGATATTACCTATTATTTTTGATCGACGAACCACCGGAGGAGGTATACAATTCGACGCGTATATTTTTTTTTATGTATAATCACGCATAACTTTTTTTATAGTAGTCCGATTTCAATAATTCTTTTTTTATTGGAAAGTATATACTTTGTAATTGGTCCCATTTAAATTTTATTGAAATCGGCTGAGCCATTTTTGATAAATCAACAGTAATGTGAAAAATGTTAGATCGATCCGTGTATAATATTTGCGTTCTAGCGATGCGCCCCGGCTTCGCACAGGTGTATTATACATATAAACATTTCTCTTGAATTGTTCTATCTATTAAAACAAATTGCATCAAAATCCGTTGCGTTGTTTTAAAGATATAAGCATACATGGCGACAGACAGCGAAAAGCGACTTTGTTTTATACTGTAATGATTCTGTACACGGGAGAAGTCGGTCATGCTATTTTTTGCAAAAAATAATTATTATCTAGTTATTTCGTAGTTTGATGCCTAATACAGGTTTTCCTTAAGCTGATTTGGTGACGATAGAAAGATTACTCATGGTTTAGTCATGGTTACGAGTACATCTATTAGGCAGTTGCTTGCTAACGATGTGTAATAAATTAAATTGTAATAAATGATAATGGCAGTATTTAACTAATAGATTGTAGTTCGATGGAAAACTTTGAAATTATTTTCTGTAATTAGATTCCTGACATTCTTTAATATTAGCGCATATCACCATCAATAGTTGTAGGACATCTACTGTCGGACATAGACCTC
Organism: Hypomecis punctinalis; assembly: GCA_949316475.1. Classification (NCBI taxonomy): domain Eukaryota; kingdom Metazoa; phylum Arthropoda; class Insecta; order Lepidoptera; family Geometridae; genus Hypomecis; species Hypomecis punctinalis. The sequence continues at coordinate 23,824,533 of OX438806.1, forward strand.
TCTTATAAGTTTCTAATAGGACTATTTTAATACTACTTGTATTCTACATCTTTAAGTACCTACACTGGGTTTTAATACCCACTCTTTTCATAGTTTACTATAACACTAAATGGTGTCCAAAGCTCTAATGCCATCAGCTCTAATTGGTAGCGAAGGTATACAATTCGACGTGTATATAATTATTTTTTTTTAAGTATAACCACGCATAACTTTTTTCATAGTGGTCCGATTTCAATAATTATTTTTTTAATGAAAAGAATATACTTCGAAATTGGACCCATTTAAGTTTTATGGAAATCGGCTGAGCCATTTTTGATAAATCAACAATAATGTGAAAAATGCTACATCAATCCGTGCGAAATATTCGCGAATTCTGTACACGGGTGAAGTCGGTCATGCTAATTTTTGCAGAAAATAATCTTGTTTCAATCAATTTCCCATCAGTCAATACTTGAAATTTTATCGGCAAGCGAAAACCGGCGGACCGGATTCGTAGTTTATTTATTGACCTGACAATGTCCACTTTCACTGCGCGAAAGCATCGCATAGTTATGCATTTTTAATGTGTGACCGAACTGCCGGCCGCGGATTCACCGGTGAATTCCGGATTCTTCATTTTGCTTGAGCGTTTGGATTAATTTATAGATCTTCGATGGTCTTTGGACTCACCTCTCAATAGCAAAATAAAATCGGCCAAGTGCGAGTTGGACTCGCGCACGACGGGTTTGTCTTATTAGAGCCCCCTTAGCCCATTTCAAGCGTAAGTAAGTAAGTAAGTTCGTATAGGCCGGGTGGCTAGCCCTTGTGTCAGAGTTTTTAGGCCGCCTGAAGGCCTTAAGGCCTGCGACGCTGGCTGATCCTGCAGTCGACGAGGGAGATGGCGCGAGTATGAGTGTATCTAGCCAGGTGAGTGAGCAACTGAGGAGGGCTTTGGAGGACGCGATTTCCCAGTATCGGTTCGCACCCGACTCTAGCCGCAACTGCCACGTTTGCCCACCCATAGACGTAATTTGGCGCTAATGGGAGCTAATATTTCAAGCGTATATTGACTACTATTGCCGTAATCGATATCGAACGAAAAACGACAAAAAATCGAGTTTGTTGTATGAGATCCCCCCTTAAATATTATTTTTATCATGTTTTTAGTGTTTGTGGTTGTAGCGGCAACTTACCTACATCATCTGTGAAAATTTCAACTGTTTAGCTATCACGGTTCTTGAGATACTGCCTGGTGACAGACAGACGGACAGACGGATGGACAGCAGAGTCTTAGTAATAGGGTCCTGTTATTACCTTTTGGGTAAACCCGTTTGTTTGTTGGGGTACGTAACCCTAAAAATAATCAGCTTTCCCACAAATATTTACTGTCGACACTCGACAGTCGATGAACTTTTTTTATGAACAAATCGCGTAAATAGACTTATTTTGATGTAGATCTTTATAATATCGTGAATCTCCTAGTGCATAATAACAATTAATAGATAACATCTCCTATTTTGTCAAATCAAGGATTCTATACTACGTGTATACGTTCACTGCTAAACGTAGATATCTCCTAAAGAATTCCAATACCAGTTGGAAGCGCGTTCCTGCGGTAATGATTTTAACGCCGGTCCGGCTATTTAATCCGGCCTGGAAGAGATCGCTATAAGCAATAAGGTCCTCTGTTGCACTAGTTTTGAATCGTTCTTTTCCTTTCTGTATATTTTTCTGTATTCTGTGTTTTTAGTGTTAACAATAAAGCGTTCATTCATTCATTCATACATTCATTAATGTCCTACGTTGCGTTTGCTGGTCTTTCTAAGATCTTTAAACTCATCAGATTCAGATTCAGATTCAGATCATTTATTGGCCATTTATAACATGTCAGTCATACAAGGCAAGTCAGTTTACAAAATTAAAATATAGAAACTATGTAATTTAAAAATTCTTAATCATAAACATTAATAATCAATAGTAAATAAAATAATAACAAAAGTCAAATTATACATCAGCGATACGTCATAGGAAATCACAAAAATAAAATTACATATTAGTCATAAAATTTGTTTTGTAGTGGAACTTTTCTAAATGTATGGAGTTACATCAATCATCATCATCGGCCAACCATTAATCGAAATTTATACCTAGCTTGTTCATTGCTTCTTCAACTTGCCTGTTTCGTTGGCTTCGTAGCTATACCTATTCTTAGTCGTCGTAAGGTATATTGCAGTTGACCAACAAACAAACTTTCGCCTCTACAATATTAGAGATTTTATGACAAGACGGATTGGCGTTGTCGAAACCTATTATTATACGATCGTAAAAATTTAATATGAGTGGGCTTTGTTTATGCTTTATAGTCGTGTGGGCTGGCTGTTTGGTCTTAGTGTCAGAATTAGTAGGCCAAAGGTCTTTCTCGTGACATAGATAATATTAATAATTACGGACTTTGACTACAAGCCATGTACTGTAACAGCCTTTTTAATAGTCCACTGCAGCACGTATGCCTACTCACAAAAGGTGATTGGTTCATATCTACCACGCTAGCCCAGTGCAGGTTGGTGAATTGAAATACACCATGGAATTTCTTCTACAGACTTATGCAGATTACCTCACGTTGTTTTCCTTCACCGAAAAGCCAGTGGTGTTAAATTTCATACATAAATTTCTAAGTACCTACTCATTGGTACGGCATCGGGATTCGAACCCACGATCTCACGATTGTAAGGCGGGTGTTACTACCGCTAGACCATCAAATATTTAAGCGTAGAAAAACAGTTTTATATTAATGGATGAAACGATATTTTAAGTCTGATTGAAACACAATAGTTAACTTTGATATTGAAAGAATTTAAACTAACAGTTTTACATTTTTTTGGCTAATTGCGCTGCTTTTATCATTAGGTCCTTAAAAAAAGGTTTTTCGTGAAAAACTACAACGTAGGTACAGTAGGTGTATTTTGTAATTTTATGGTAATCGTTTTTTTAGAATAAAATTATAGTTATAGAAACGTAGAAATGTCAATTTATATGTGGTACTACAGATTACCTAATCTAATAAAAAAAAAAAAAAATATTTTTCCAGTAGAACATGACATGTGCATTCCGCCAAGATATTTTAATTTTATCACATATTTCCATTACATCCTTGACTTTATTACTTACCAATAAAGACGACCAGCAACAAAATGCATCCAAACACCCACCGCGACTGCATTTTAAAAAATTGCGAATCCTTTTACACTTTCACTAATAAAAATTCACTATATCACTGCATTACTCAAACCCTAACAACACTTTACAGCTTTACACACATAATCCTTCACTCAATATTTTTAATCTACAGTATTTATATTCATGGCCGTTCGTAAAAAAAATAAAATTAAAAAGTTGCACTCGATTTGCCGCCGGTTTTAAGTTTGACAGTTGGTTTGACGTAAAGCGTGTTCGAGAGTCAAGCGCAAACTGCGCGTACTGGCCAGCGAGACAGGTGTGGTAACGAACCGTGGATAAACCCAGCGAATTGAAAGGCAAATTAATTAGCAGTGCCGCTCTTTAGTTTCGTTGTGAATCAAATGCGTCGGTTAACAATTTTACTGGCTATACATAATATGTAGTGGGAAACCTCAATTTAATTTGTAGTAATGTAGTTCTGTATAGGTAGGTACACCTAGATTCATTATGTGATAGTGATCATTTTGATAATACGGGACAATTAGGTAGAGGGAAATAATTTGTAAATTGACTTTAATGAAACCTGACTCTGACTAACACAAGATAATTTCAGCGTAACCTCATGTAATTAATGAGATTTCGTGGTAATTGGCGTAGAAAAACTTACCTCCATCAAATTAAAAAAAAAATGTAAAAATAGCACTGAAACCTGTGGAAAATTAGAACGTTTATAAATCACTAAACTGTTTCACTAAACCGTTACACTCACGAGCGAGCTAGGGAAGCGCAAGTATAAGGTGATTTTTGCATGTTCGTTTTAAGGGCTTAAGAAATGCAATTTAATTTAATTTAATTTTTCCTTGGGATATCTACTATAAGTACCTAATTTATCAAAGTAAGCATAGAGTGCATTCAATATATGCTGTGGCAGTTGACACATTTGCCGCTTGTAAGCTAATTTTGCCGCCCCTATCGTCCTACAAAACTAGACGGTGGTGGATGAAAATCTATAGGTTTGAATTACACAGTAACATAATAGATTGTTTTTCAATTATAAATTAGAATGATTGTTAAAAGTTAAGAAAAAAGTAACTCTTTTCGTAATACTTCATAATCAGAACTTTTCACCATATGTCAATTCTTAGGTGATTTTTACATCTTTTAGCTTTAGTTAAAGATTGCACAAGAAATAGTTTTAAGCCACATTCCTGAACCCTCTAAATCTGCCGCTCTACATTTTCAACTTAAATAAGTATGTGTAAATTCACTACTGAGTATATGGTATGTCTGCCTGGAATATGCCTGGAAAAAATCGCTTAAAGCGATAAGGCTACCAGTTAGAAACCTATAAATTGTATAGTTTTGTCCACGTCATTTGTTTTTTTAGGGTTCCGTACCTCAAACGGAAAAAACGGAACTCTTATAGGATCACTTTGTTGTCCGTCTGTCCGTCTGTGATGTATGTCAAGACTCTCTATCTCGGGAACGCGTAAAGATATCGAGTTGAAATTTAAACTGTATACGTATATCTATGGTCTCTTGCGTTATCGTTATCGTTTAAAAAAGTTTAGCCGTTTATGTCACAAAAAACCACATATTTCGACATTCACAAAAATCAAAACGTACAGAGTACTTCCCGTTGACATAAAACTATGAAATTTGGCGAGAAGCATTGTACAAGGAATAAATCTGGAAACTGCATATTTTTATTTAAATCACAACAAAATAGAGCCACAAAATTCACAAAATATGGTTTCAAAATTCAAAGTGAGTAAATCGTATCATGTAAAGTATCATATAAAAGAACTTCATTAGCACAAAATAAACTAAAAAGGCTTTTAACTATTTTAACAATATGTAATTTTCAATTTATGACGAGAAAAGTGAAAAATAAAACTTTTTTGCGATGGTTATAGTATAGAAATTTTAAAAACTTACTTTCCAATTTTGTGATTTTGTCTGGATTTGTACGGAACCCTCGATGTGCGAGTCAGGCACTTGTCCGGTTTTTTTAATGTAATATGGTTGTATAATAGGTGTTATAGTTTGTTTGTTATGTCCTCCTAATCAGGAATCCGTTATTCTCATAGCGCTGCTTACTTTAGCAGTTGGGACTCGTGGTAGAGCTAAGTAGCGCTACTAAAATAACTAAACTTATTTAATTATACCTACACAAGCATAATGCCGTTTGCAGACTAAGAGCTAAGTTAGATTAGCTTTTAGCTCTCATAGCTAACGCAGTTTTTCAGAGATCGTGCAACGTGCATAATAGCTCGCAGTCTGCACCGATCTATAGAAAACTGTTTCAACTATGCGAGCTAACTCCGACCTAACTTAAATTAGCTCTTGGTCTGCAACTTGCATAACTACCAACAACGCATGCCAGCACACGAGAATACGTTCGTACGAGGAACGTTTTAATATGTAATACGGTTAGATACATACTTACATAATAAATATCCATCCATCAGCCATAGAACGTCTACTGCTGGACATAGGCCACCTCAACATATTTCCAACAAAGTCGGTTGGAAGCGGCCTGCAGCCAGCGTATCTACATCGTCAGTCATCCTAGTCGGTAGGTAGGCGTCCTATGCTACGCTTGCTATTACGTGGTCTCCATTCGATAACTTTACGCCCCATCGGCCATCCGCTCTTCAATGTATGTGCCCTGCCTTCTGCAATTTTAACTTGCTAATCTAATATTTTACTTTGGTTCGCAGCGGATATGCTAATTCCTGTTTCGATCTCGCAGAGAGACTCCGAGCATAGGCCTCTCCATAGAACACAGCAACTCAAAATACAATGTACGAGTATAAGTTGTATTATAGGTACAATATCCATGATATCATGTACGTAGTTTTGACAAAAGTCGTGAAACAAAAGTTGTTAGTTTAGATGTACAGAATAAGCCCCTAAAAGGATGCTAATTGATTAGAAATAACCCTGTATAGATATTATAATTATTATACAATGCCTACCTGCAGGGTTTTCCAGGACTGGTGTAGGTACCTACTAAGCCGAAAAGAGGTCATTCAGACCATCGATTTGAACCACTTTTAGTATGGGACCCACTCGGAATTCGAGAAAAATATCATCAATTTTATAAGTACCTACATGTATTTTTGTCGATTCTGTGTTGCAATTTTGTTTGGAACAGCTGATTTTTAGGGTTCCGTACATCAAACGGAAAAAAACGGAATCCTTATAGGATCACTTTGTTGTCCGTCTGTCTGTCTGTGTGTATGTTAAAACTCTTTATCTCGGGAACGCGTATAGACATCGAGTTGAAATTTAAACTGTATACGTATATCTATGGTCTCTTGCAGTTGTGTAAAAGAAAAACTTCTCAGTTATTGTTTAAAAAACTTAGAGCCGTTTATGTCGTTAAAAATCGCATATTTCGACACACAAAAATCAAAACCTACAGGGTACTTCCCGTTCACATAGAACTATGAAATTTGGCGAGAAGCATTGTCTCAGAGTACACATATAAGAATAAATCTGAAAACTGTACATTTTTATTTAAATCACAAAAAATAGGGCCTCAAAATTCACAAAATATGGGTTCAAAATTCAAAGTGAGTAAATCGTATAGAGATTTTAACAACTTACTTCCCAATATTGTGAAATTTTCTGGATTTGTACGGAACCCTCGATGTGCGAGCCTGACTCGCACTTGTCCGGTTTTTATAAAATTATTTCTGGTTTGCCTCTTTATAATCTTAGTTAGCTTTCCCTGTATTGGCCTGTTTGAACTATAGTTGGTTCTTGGTACAGCCGCAATAATTGCCATGAGAAAATTTTGATACTATCGTAATAGTAGATTATGTACCAAGAAAACCAAGTGGTGTCTTATGTCACGGTCGACAATTGGACCCTGAGCGCAGCAAAAGGCTTTGTTAATGAATATTTTAATAATTTGTTTGAATTATTTAGAGTCCTGAGTGAAGCGAGGGGTTCAAGTCGCCCAAGACGAAGACAGAACTTGGATCTAGTGGTACATACTCTACTTTCATAGGATGTATGAAAAGAACCCCAAGAATATGAGTAATACTTACGTCATAATTTTTTTTTATTCACATAAGAAACACCAACAGTATATACATTAAATATTAACTAGAATTAACACTTTCATAACAAACTATTATATATACCTAGTTCTGATATATATACCTATCCCTAATAGGTGTTTACAGCATTTTTTTAAGTATAGTTAGAATGAAAAGTATTCACTGATGAAAAGTATTCAATGGTTAAAAGTATTCACTGATGAAAAGTAAATTCTATCTGTAACTGAAGTAATGAAATAGGTTGCACTGGAGAGTACCAATACTTTTTGCAGATGATGTTTCAATATTAGTAAAATGTGAAAAAACCCAAAACCCAAATCAAATACTACGACACATCTTGGAAAAAGTGACAAATTGGCTCAACGATCATAACTTAGAAATAAATTATAAGAAAACAAAAATCATGCAATATAGATCTTACAATAGCACCCCACTGAACCTAAACTTGAATTATCAAAATGTTACTTTGGAAAAAGTAGAGTCATTCAATTTGCTAGGTATGATTGTAGACTCACACATTAACTGGAAAACTCACATTGAGCACATTAAAAATAAACTATCCAAGTTTACGTACGCACTTCACGAAATTAAAGTCAGCACAGATACAAAAACAGCAATATCCGCGTATTACGGATATGCCCACTCTTGGCTAAAATACGGATTGATGTTATGGGGCAATAGTGTCAATGCAGAAGAACTATTTATCATGCAGAAGAAATGCTTAAGAATAATCGCTTATATAAATAACACCGTAAGCTGCCGACCCTATTTCGCAAAATATGACATACTGCCTTTACCCTCTCTTTACATTCAGGAATTATGTTTATTTGTATTTAAAAATATTACTAACTTCACTAAAACAAAAGACACCCATAGCAAAAACACCCGAAATAAAGACAACTTAAGCCTACCTTATTCCCGAACCAAAATGCTAAATGAAAGCCCATATTACATGGCAATCAAAATTTTTAACAGATTACCATCAATTATAAAAAATGAAGATAAAATTAACAAATTTAAAATAAAATTAAAAAGATTCTTGAGGGAAAAAAACTTTTACTCAGTAAAAGAATACATTGAAGCCACCAGCTATGTAGGCCACAAAAAAACTACGTGACGCTACTCTATTATGATAATAAATTACGACACCCTGTATCCATAGTATTAAGTTAGTTCAGTAGACATATTGTTATTTAATTTCATCGAGACGCTTCCCTCTAATATTAGATTACGACACCTTTATTATCCATAGTATATGTGTTACTAAACTAACTTAATGTTAGTTTAGTAACACATATAATTTTATATAAGTATCTTATTGATAAGAAGCGCCATATCGCCATAAAACATTTGCAATGCCCGGAAAGGGCGACTAAGTTTGTAAGTGCAATTTTTAATATAAGACCTATGTAACACTTAGTGGCAAATAAATGAATATGAATAATATGAATATGAATATGAGTTTAGTTTCGTTATCAAAACTTTTCAGACGTTAATGGTACATCAAATTGACACGTTTATCGGTACTTTATACTTCTATTAAGACTTTATACGTTTCTTTTGTTTCATTTTGGCGTGTTTCCAATGAAGTAGGAATTAGTATTTCATTGTTTTTTTCAGGTCCAATGAAGTTTATGTGTGATACTTCAATGTTTCAGGCCTGAACATTTATTTTTGAAACTCCCTAGGGTCAACTTGTGTTTCTGTCAGTGATAATTAGTTTGGCAATGCTTTAATGAGATCTAACTTGACCGCGACTTTTTTTGACTATGACGTGACTTAGACTGTAACTATTTTGGTAAAATACCTAAAAAAGGTTCAATACTCATACTTAACACTAGCAAATGCATAAACCATGCGACACCAAAATATAAAAGAAAAAGAGTATGGCCGACTTATTTTCAAACAATGTCAATGTAATTTTCAATCCGAATACAAAAAAGTACTTTTAATGGACACTGTTATAGTAAAAAATAACGGAAAAAATATTTTCCGAAAGAAACGAAGCAAATTATGAAATACTGTACCCTTTGGTGGCCCATTTTCTATATATTTTTGCAATATCTCCTTTAAATCACTTTATTCCCTAGGGAGTTTCATACAACATTTTTTTTATATTGTTTTTGATTTTCTTTTTTTTTATTTAATAATGACCATCCACAGACCCTTGAAGGTTCCAAAGATAATACAAGTGCTCAAGCCCACTGCCAGTTGGCAGCGTGCCCAGCGTGCTGGCAGCATTGCCACGCTGAATTGCAATGCTTATACGTTGAGCCAAATAAACACCAGCATTTTGGTCACGCGTCGTGTCCACCAAACGCTCAGAAAGACTTTTGAAAACGAGATGAGCTCCCGGCCCCCACGGACCCAAAGTCTCAAGTCCAAATGGCTCAAATATGTGACCACTACCGAGGTTAGCATGTAGGCACCTTTCCTATATCCTACATTATTTATTATTATTTATTTACCTAAAAATTATATTATGCGCTAAAATACTAAACTACACATAATATTATATATTTATATATATTTAATATATATCAACATTACACATAAATAATTAATGTAAACAAACTTAAATAAAAACATCTTTAATCATACATAACATTACATATATCTACTATTTAAATTTTAGTATAAGTTCTACACTTGTACCATACACAATTGTAGTATTAAATGCATCGGCGGTAGGCACCGGCCCCGGCGCCGGCTTCCAACCGCCCGGCTTGGCGATGCGCGCGACCTTCCAGTCACCTACCTGTCCTGACCGCGCATAGTACCTACCGAGATTAATTTATTCATCCGCTATTACTTATATGTGTCGTATAATTGTTTTAATTGAATGCAAGTATATAAGGATACTCCGAAGACGTGCTGACTTTTATTTCATCTGAAATAGTGACCGAATAGTGAACCCTGGACCCCACACAACTGCCTTAAGCATATTTGCGCCGCTTGTGTTGCTCAGCCGAATTGGCCGCCGCTCCAGCCCTACTCAGAGTCTCAGGAAGATGTGACGGTGCCAAAGTATCGACGCAAGTTGCGTCCCATACTAAGGGCCGTCCACACTTCCATGGGACCAGCGTCATGCCGTCAGGCCTTTTGCCATCACCACGCGCCAACCCACTCGGTTCGAGTACGGCTGCGATATTGGCGGTGACAAAAGCCCTGCGTATGACATCGTTAAGGCTGGCGTGGCGTCCAATCCGACCAGCGCTTCTTGAGCAAGAGAGACCGTGGTGACCTAGCTGGTCAACTGCAGTACCACACTGACAGCGATGGGCCTCTCAACACCTTGCACCCAAGCGTAAGCTGACAGCTAGACGAAATGCAGTTGGGTCTAAAAGGTTACCAGTATTGAAATAGGGCAATGCTTGCAACCAAAGACCGGACTCCCATACAGAGACTACAAGGATACGAGCGCGATCCGCGACGCTAGGACACGTATCTAGAAAAGATTTCCGTGCTAGTTCGCAGGTCGGCCGATCCCACAGTCTCTGCGACGATAAAGTCTTTGGAAGCTCGGTATTTGGGCAAGCGTCCCTCCAAGCATTCATTGCCTCATTCAAATGAGCTACATCTACGCCAGAATGGCCTAAAGAAGGTGCGAGGTTCAGAATTTTTTTCAATCAAGTTCTGAGTACTATGAATGGATGACAAGAAAGCTGGTAAAGCAACACTTGCAATTTGGCGGACCCCTAGCCCTCCAAGCCTAACAGACAAGGAGGCTTGTAGCCACGCCCTTTCACTCATGTCAATATTCAAAACCGATACTAGGGACAACATCATCTAAGCTCAAAAGGAGCTCATTGTGTTTCCACAATGGACTACATCGTAAAGCGTACATAAATTTTGGAACAAACAGACAACATCTTATAATGGTAAAAGCCATGTGGGCGTTAATTTTGAGTAGCCTATCAGAGGCACTCAAAAAATTTTGAATTTTACGAAGTATACTCTTTACAATAAAACTTGAACGAAAGGCTGAAAAGACTCATCTAATATCGGCAAACCTTGAAGGCGAATATGCTAATATGCCATATAGATATCGAGATTGTGTTAAGATGATAATGACTCGTTTTGCGTTAAGATTCTACGACATATAATGAGTCACTCTGAGCAGGTGGTATGAAAAATAATAATAAAGGTTTGTTATTGGATGGTATACGTGATACTCACGTATGTACCTATTTACCTACATTTCTCGATGGAGACCCATATTGCAAATGGTGGCGATAGAATGAGAGTTGAGCAGGATATCTTATCGCTTCTCGATTTAAACAAATCTTTAGACATAACGCATTATCGTAATTATAGTTTTGTCAAAAAAGCATTAAAAATTGCCATGATTTTTTTAACAGGCGTTATCTATGTCGCCAATCTGTTCAACAGGCCACAGCACTGTCCTATAAGTGCCATTGCTATCAATCCTACCAAAAACATTTTCATAATTTTTTACGTAAAATGTTGCCAAAACGAAACTACGCTCGCACTATTCAAATTCAATTCAAATTCAAATTTATTTATTTACAATAAATATAGCTTGACAGACTTACATCCAATACGCTACATTTATAGAGTTGAAATACTATACCTATATACAATTATGCTAAAACAGAAGCAAGGAAACAAAACGAGACATAATATATCTTAAATCATAATTAGGTACAACGAATTAATCAGTCTAAAAAAATCAGTTTATGTAACAAACGTAACAAAAATAAAAATCAATCAGTCTTAAATAAATAAGTATCTAGTTATATCTGAGAAAACCTTATAACTTATACCTACATACTACCAGTTGCGATGGAAACTAAACTTGTCGGCTGTATGCAGAACAGCATCTCTCTAGGACGCTCCAGTCATCAATGAATATGTCCAAGTGAGGAAACTCTGATAAGATGTTATTCAGATGTTTTTGAACCCGGAAAATTGTGGATTGTTGAAAAAAAAACTATGAAAATGTTATCAAATCTTCACCTTACGCCCTTGCGAAGATAGCGAAACAGCCAAGCCACATAATAATCCTAGTCCTAGTAATATTATAAACGAGAAAGTTTGTATGTTTGTTACTCTTTCACGCAAAAACTACTGAACGGCTTGAAATTAAACTTTGAAAGTAATGCTTATAAATACCTAAGAATAACACGTATTATTATAGGTATAGACAATAGGCTATAATTTATAAAGATATTGCGTGAAACGAAGTTCGCCGTGTCATCTAGTAATTTATATATTAATATTGACCAATAGGGTTTTTTTTTATTTAGGTGCGTATTAACAGTTTGACACCAAAATGTTATTTAGCTACTCAGAAACAAAATATGTACCTATTTAAAATAAATCAATCATAATTATTATTCTACTTATAGGTAAATTTACGCATTTGCAATTCACATCACACAATATATATAAACTTACAAAATAATTTAATATGTGGTAGTGAAATAGTGGGATGCCACGTGTGTAAGCACGATTGCATCCTGCCACCTTCTCGCTACTCGGCAGCTATTAGCTGGTGCGGGAGCAGAGGCAGCTGCCCGGAGTAAGGAACCAGAGTACGATTTTGTCCCTTTCGTCGTTGAGACTGCTGGAACTTGGGGTTGCGAGGCTAGGCGATTCGTCCAGGACCTGGGACGCCGTTTGAGGGAGAGAGGAGGTGATTCCCGCTCAGGATGGTTTCTGATCCAGCGGATTTCCCTAGCTATCCAACGGGGCAACGCCGCTAGCGTGTTGGTTACATTTGACCGGGGACTTGCGCGCGGGGGGCTATTCGAGACTCGAGTACCTACCTACTTAAGTGTGAATGACTCTATGTACTTAAATTTTATAATTAGTAAAATGTGTAAATAGTTTGAATATCGTAATTGTGTATTTAAATAAGTACATTTTTAATTGTTATAATATGTTGACATGTTGTACAAACTAATATTGACCAATAAATAAATTATTTATTCATATAAAATAGAATAATATATTATTGTTCGCAATATCATAAATAAGTTTAGTTTTGTAAAAAAAATTGTAGTTTGTGAAGTAAGGACTCGAGTGAGAGAGAGAGAGCGTGAACGTGAGCGTAAGTTTGTGAGAATGGATGGATGGATGGATGGATGTATGGATGTTTGTTACTATTTCACGCAAAAACTACTGAACGGATTGAGATGAAACTTTGCAATAATATAGCTTATATATCAGAATAACACATAGGCTATAAATTATAATGACATGGCGTCAAAAATCAAAATATCATGCGGGCAAAGCCACAGGTAAAAACTAGTGTTGCATAAAATGATTTTTGGTAGGATTTCAATTGTTTTTGTAGATTATTATCTGAGACACCTACCGGTAAATATGTTAACTAACATGACATCTATGGAGCGACTATGACACTGAGAACTAGGTATTACAACAATCAGGAATAGAAAGAATTAACCTACAATCTTAAGAAAAATTAATAGATGGCGCTTTATCCCACTATATATATAGATGGCGCTGTTTTCAAATGTTAGTTTTAACCGTGTAATAGACAAGAATGTCAGTCATAAATATTTAGTTTTTTTTTTAATTTCTTTGACTAGTTGCGCGCTATTCAAAAATCCCAAAACTATTTGTTGCAAAACACGATAAAACCCACTAAAACAGCTGGTTTTACGATGAAAAATCTGAAATTCAATACGCAATTTCTTCTGAAAATTGAATTATCCAGCGGTCGGTGACGCCATCGATAAAATTCAGACGTTTGCCGAAGGTTGTTCGGCAGTTTCTACGTCGTCGTTGGCAGTGAACGGAACGAAGTGTCGTCGTATAGATCGCTCGCAGGCTGGCTGAAAATAGTGAATCAAAGTATGAGTTTTCAAAATATGTTCGAATAAAAAGTGTTTAGTGTGTGATTGTCATCTAGCAAGATGGTTGATGACGTGAAAGATATTACCGAAACCGCTGAAAGTAAAGGTATATGTGCAATTATATTTGAAAATGTGTTGTTCTAGTGTTTAAAATGTGATTGAAGAATTGTCTAACCCTAAACCGTGTCGTGGCCCCCACGTCGGTGATTCGTGCTCAGCTTTCGAGAATGTCCGCAGTGTTAACGCTGTCACAATCCTGTGTTTTGTTTTTTCAACTATATTTGGATGTCTTTTTCGCGTCGTGGTATGTTCTATTTATAGCAAAACGCCTGCCAGACGGTAATATGTGTCCGAGAATGTGTCCAAAAATGTAAGACAATGTTAGCCGATGGAACTGTCATTTGTCAGATGATACAACAATTTTCCCTGTATTACGTGCTTAGAACCCGGTTTTTACAGGATAGTAGAGGATAACTAGCCACATATTTCTTATGTATGACGTAAATAATATGATATGTTAACCATATGTGTTAGTACACTCGATCACTTTGAGTCATGTATGATTAGCAGTCAGACTGACGTAGTTGCTGTATTTATGAATACATAGCATATTTTGTACATTATATGCAATTAGCTTTCTCACCTGATATCATATCAGATCATGGCTATCTGATTTACAAGCCAATACAGTGGGTTTTATGAAAAACTTCATCAATATAACCTAGGTGTGTAATCTGTAGCTGCATGATAAAACCTACTCAACGTAATAACTCCAGTAAATATGTAGATAGACTGCAGAACTTTCTAGATTCATGCGAAGATAAACAAACAGTGCAATTATGTTATGAAGTCATATTTTATATTATCCTAATCAATTCATATTCAAATGAAAGATAAACTCTAAACCAGTTATTGAGATAAACACCTTGTTATTAATCATTACCTCATTATTGTTTTGGTATTAATACCATTGACTTCATTGGACTCTCCTAACTAAATCTATGATAAGTCACGAAATGCTATTATCATGAGGATGACATAACCCATAAAATTAAAATTTATTACCATATTATAGTTTAAAACAAAGTCACTTCCCGCTGTCTGCCTCTCCTTATGGATGCTTATATCCTTAAAACTCCGTATTTCTGTAATAGCTATAAAGCGGTTTAAAAAATTTTGATGTGGCTTTTTTTAGTAGATAAGAGTGATTCAAGATGAAGATTTATTTGTTTAATACACCTGTGCGAAGGCAGGGCGGGTCACTAGTTTTATTATAATTTCTTCACTGTCCTAAGTATGTCGTGATAGCTATTTCATGAATATTAAGAACTATCAGAGTATAGGCCGTATCATACAAGTTGGCAGATGTGAAGTTAGCAACAAGCTGTGCAATATCCAATCCTGACTTGAGCTCATAAACCTGGGCAGCTTATTGGGTTACACAGGTTGTAGTTAACTAGTAGTTTTTAGGGTTCAGTACCTCAAAAAGAAAAAAACGGAAACCTTATAGGATCACTTTGTTGTCCATATGTCCGTCTGTGTGTATGTCAAGACTCTTTATCTCGGGAACGCCTAAAGATATTGAGTTGAAATTTAAACTGTATTCGTAAATCTATGATCTCTTACAGTTGTGTAAATGAAAAACTTCTCAGTTATCATATAAAGAAGTTAGAGCCATTTATGTCGTAAAAAACCGCATATTTTGACATTCACAAAAATCAAACCTACAGGGTACTTCCTGTTGACATAGAACTATGAAATTTGGCAAATTTCATTTCTGAGACAATTCTCAGAGTACACATATAGGAATAAATCTGAAAACTGAACATTTTTATTTAAATCACAAAAAAATAGGGCTTCAAAATTCACAAAATATGGGTTTAAAATTCAAAGCAAGTAAATCATATCATGTAAGGTATCATATAAAAGAGCTTCATTAGCACATGCTAAAACAGGTTTTTAATTATACCAACAATTTTCGATGATTGATGAGAAAAGATAAAAAAAAAACTTTTGTTGATGATGATGATGATGGGTACAGAGATTTTAACAGCATACTTTATGTAAAATTTTCTGGATTTGTACGGAACCCTAGGCGTCCGAGCCTGACTTGCACTTGTCCGGTTTTTCATTCTAGATAAATGTATAATTGTGCATAGCGACTTTGTAGAAATAACTTCAGCATTAGCATAAATGTTTATAAATCATTTGTTTTTCTAATACAGCTTTAACTCTTTTCGATGAAGCTCAAAGGGCTGAGCATTTTTCTTCATTAAAGAGTAGACAAATGTATAATAATGTATGTATGGGCTATAAGGTAAATTAACGATATCAACTGGGAAAACAGTAGAGAATCTAAGTATAGATTTCTACTATTAGTACTGTCCTTTTAATCATCATTACTGAACATAGATCAACCCATGTAGAGTGATTGAACCATATCAACCTCACTGGCTCAGCACTATCGAATCTAATTTACTTAATCTATGGATGAATTTTGATCTATGGATGAATGCAAGTTTTCTCAAGTTGCCTTGAAATGTTTTTCTTCATTAATTATTTTTTTTTTTTTTATTAAATAAAACTAAGTACCCAAATAGCTTTATTTATAAAATTCTAAATATGTCAAAGGTTTTAAAACAGTGAACCACCTGCATATTTTATACTATAATATATTTATGTTATAACTAGCTATCGACTAACATAATGATATTTTCAATTTTCTAGAAAAATAGGGTTGGTACAACTGTTAATAGACAAGTTTCCAGTTAGTAGAGAATCGCCCATATACCTACCTGTATATTCTGGCAGACTTGCAGTCGCCAATCCGAGCACTAACCGTGCAGAGTTCATGCTAGTAAAACATAGCTTACCCGCTATGCCACCACTATAGCTACACTTGTCTTAAAAATCTACTGCTTGAAATAGGTAATTTGAATAAAAAACCTAGTTGAACTGTATGAGTTATTGTGCCTCCCTGTCTGTCTCACAACTCTGTAAAAAACCCTGACCAGCTGTGAATGATTTCATCTCATTAACAATTCCATGTGGGAGTACAGCATTATATGGCCAAATAGCATCAGTCTGTTGATTTATTTAAATTATCCTCACACCAAAAATATAATAGGAAAAAGGTAGCATGTTGTAAAGGTGTATTGATACTGATGTTAATTTTTATAGAAGCTAACATAGCTTATAATAATATGTAGTATTGTCATTGTTTTTTATTACATTTCTATTGATTAAAATACAAATAATGTTAGTTGTTTATTTGGCAGTGGTTGCATACTCTATAGATAAGTAATAATGATACATTTGGGAAATACCTAGCTCTTTTTTAGGGTTCCGTGCCCAAAGGGTAAAAACGTTACCCGATTACTAAGACTCCACTGTCCATCTGTCAGTCACCAGGCTGTATTTCTGTCTCATTTGTTTGTAACAAAATTGTAGCACTCATAGAGTAAACAACATTCAACACAGTCAGTCTTTGGAAAGAGCACACTTAGCATTTTCAACTGAGCACTATCATGGTTCGGATGACACTTTATTTTAGGTCCCGTTTGTTTCAACCATATTTTAGCTTTGTCAGAGGGCTTCAGAATGCTTAGAAACTCTGCCATGGGGGCTAGCCACCCAGCCTATATAAACTTACTTTTATGAGAAACCAATTCCCTAAAGTCCCTATTGTGTACTCAAATGTAAGGTTGTCTGAAAGTACCGTGTCTTTAGTATCACTGTCAAATAAAAATGACACAAAAATCAATGCAACTAAAATTCCATCCATCCATCAGCCATAGGATGTCCACTGTAGGACATAGGCCTTGCCTATAAATCTCCAATAAGGCCGGTTGGTAGCGGCTTGCATCCAGCGTGATCCTATGATGCTAATGAGGTTACCCATCTACTTTGTGAGTAGCCTCCAATCGAGGGCTTTTTGACGCGATCGGTGATCAGTCCTCTGTGATATGTGCACTGCCCACTGCTATTTGAACTTGCCAATCCTCTGGGATATGTCGGTAACCTTGGTTTTCCAATTATAAAATAAAACTATCAATAAGAATTTTTTTTTTGGGACTTTTGGCGGGAACGCGGAAAAATCATGTCGCCCCATTGTATTATTTTGTTAAACTTGTGTTTTTATCAGTGATAATTAGTGAAAAATGGTGGTGTTTTGTTGATTATGAGCTGATTTACGTGCATGAGTGTAGGTAAGTGATATAATGTTATGTATCATGTTGTTCCGTGTTGTTACCAAAACTCCATAGACGCCTCTAGTAAAGTCTCCACTGCTTTACTGAGGTATGACTTGGACTATTATTGAACTTGACCGCGACTTTATTGGACTATGACTACGACAGTGACTATTTTGATAAAATATTATCAAAAATTATTAAAACTTATTACTTGACACTGGCAAATGCACAATAATGCGACGCCAAAACTAAGAAGAAGAAGAAGAATATTTTTATAGTATCTCTACATAAGTATAAAGCAAAACCGTTATTTCTGTGTGTCTGTCTGTGTATTCGCTATATCTTCCAAACTACTCAACAGATTTCAATGAGTTTTACACTATTATTTTGAATGTTTCTTCCAGAAGGTTTATAGCTATAATCTATTGGTATCATGGTGAAGCCGGGATGGGTAGCTAGTATTGTATAAATTACACTCTTGGCTTTACAGTAAAGAGCTGCCCATGACTTGACATAATAGAGAAGAAAGTTTTCAAACTTTCTCACTCCAATTGAAAATCTGAACAAGATTGTAAACAAAATTCAATCCAACATTGCAATAAGCAATTCTAATCTAGTTGTTTACTTAAGAACATGTTTTTCCAAGAATTTGCCATCAAATGAGACTCGGAGACATCTCATGCATAATTTATAGCTGTATCATTTTGTCTGTGTCAATATTGGATGGTACAGGTAAACTCCATTTTGTAAAAAAGTTTCTTACTTCTCAAGGTTACTCGAGATTCATGATTATTATACATAAAAAATGTTAGCAACATTCGGCACAGTCTTTAGATGAGTGACTGCGGGTGGCTAGACCTGGTGTCAGAGTTTTTAAGCCACCTGAAGGCCTCTGACGTGGCTAAACGGTTAAAATAACCGTGACTTACAATTTAACATATCATCCGAGCCATGGTAACGCTTAGTTGTTTAATGCCATCTGCAGTCAACCATGTCATTATGTTATCTAATTTTTGTAAAACACTGTATAATAAATACTAACCTTTGTACATACTACCTTTTGCTAAAACTACACGGATGTAAGAGATAATAATAGTACTTAATCAATTGCGTAAAGGGTGTGAGAAAAAAGAGTGCTATAAATACTTAGATAGCTATACATATACACGTTGTTATGATTTTATCATATTTAGAATCTAGATAATAGTGAAAACCTGCATAATACTAATAGAAATGATAGAAAATAGGTAATAGTTCATAAATATATTTATTTACTTAAGCATCTCATCAAAAATTCAAGAGTAGTTTTTGGCGCGAAATATTTGCCTGACTATTACCTACGTCTAGGCAGTGCGTAATAGTCGGACAAAAAAAACGTATACGCAAATAAATAGAGACAAAAGATATTACTTTCGTCCTGTTCAATCTTTATACTTGCACATCTCGCCTTCTCTTTGTAATGATTATTATTTAGCGCCCTGTCTAGTTATATACTTCACTATGTAATATTAGTAAAGATGCCAGACACAAGTAGATACATCTTATTGTAATTATAAAAAACAACTGCAAGAAAAACAATCTAATTTTAGCCAAATCATGAATCATTACCAAATGGCCTTGTAGTACAATCAACCCAAGTCATTAATGACCTACCATAATTATCACACCTTAGGTACTAACCCACACGATAAAACCAAGCCAAATCGAACCTTGTATCTTTGTAATAAAGGTTAGGCAAAAGCGTAGGCGCTGATAGAATTTGGAAAGAGAGATGTCTTGAATAACCCACCTACAGGTTGGATTTCAAAAGTGTAAATTTTTATGTTATTTTCAATTTTACACCCACATTGAATTTTAATTCCACTTATGCAATTTATAATTTAAATATTATAGAAATCTACTTTCTGCCCTTCCTATGTACATCTATTATATCCAAGTTGGTATAGGTCGAATGATTTGATGTAATTACTTAATCAAACTTAACAGCTTCTGTGAAGTTAGCTACAAGCTGCTCAAATTCCCACTAAGTACCTACTTATCTGACATAATTGTGAATTTGCCATTGCGCAACGACTCTTTTCATGAGATTAGTTTCATTCAACGGGATGCCATTAAGTTTATTCGGCCTATACTTACTTACCTACGAGTAAAAGCCGTTGTGGTCCAGTGACACCCGCCTTACATTCGTGAGGTGGTGGGTTCAAATACCAGTCCCGTACCAATGAATTCTTTGAAATTTATATATGGAATATTAAATTTACACCACTGGCTTTTCGGTGAAGGAAAACATCGTGAGGAAAACTGCATACGTCCGTAGATGAAATTTCGATGGCGTATGTGAATCCACCAACCCGCACTGGGTCAGCGCGGTAGATAGGATAGGCCTACTTCTTGCAGTGGACTATTAAAAGGGCTGTTTCAGGTATTTTACCTACCTATTTTTGTGATCGATATTCACCAACAAAATAATATCTCTAATGATGATCTGACAAATACCTATAATAACTAGAGTCCTAAAACTCTTAAAAGGTAAAGCAGTGGTCGTCCTATGTCTATCTATCATCATCATCATCATCATCAGCTTATTTCGGCCCACCGGGCATAAGCCTCCTCCCCCTTACGCCAACTATCCCTGTCCTGTGCCAGTCTCATCCAGGTGTTGCCGCAAAACTTTTGGATGTCATCACGCCACCGTTGTAAGGGTCTACCGGGACTGCGCTTCCCGTCACTGGGCAACCATTCAGTCAGAGACCTGCTCCACCTCCCATCGTCACATCTGGCTAAATGTCCAGCCCAACGCCACTTGAGATTGATTATACGGGATCCGATATCTGCCACCTTTGTTCTCCTACGGATATCTGTATTTCGAATTCGGTCATGTCTATCTATAGTATATGTATATATATATATCTATGTATTGGCTGATAATAATTATGGGGTTGAATCAAAGTCTTAAAGTTGTTTGTGTACGTTATCGGAGAAAACTTGAGCTCTTGCGTAAGCGCATTAAATTCCTTTTGAATCTTGTTTATCAGTAAATAGATGTTGTTATCGATATCAGAGTAATCGGGTGTGAGTTTTCTCTGTATGAAGTCGGTTTACTGGCTCAGGAATTGTTTAACCCAAAGAGCAATGGTTTCCAAAGTTGTCAGGAATACGAACCTTAATAGACTTCAAAAAAGCAGATTCTCAATTCGATGTACGTTTTTTTTTTGTATCTGTGTTACGCCATTATTCCGCCAATTGTGAACCGATTTTGACGATTCTTTTTTTGTCTGGTAGATCATATTTCAGAGGGTTTCCATTTAAATTTTATCAAAATCGGCTGAGCCAATATTCCAATATTGCTGACGATTGAAGTCGGTTGTGCCTTTTTGGGAAAAAAAGTATAAATTTTACTAGTTCGGATTTCTTTCGGGAAATCTGAAATTCAGGCAAACCAAGTAAAATCCTGGCCAGACTAGCATCCCGAAGTTCAAACACCCGTTCTAATAATACGCGGCGTCTGCTCCAATCTGCCGGCCTTGGGAACTGCACTGATACGACCGCCACATTGCTGATTCTAAATGTATTGAAGTTCTTCTCTACTTAATTTATTTTGTCATCTATTAGCTTTGTCTTAAAAGCCGCGGTAGCGTACCTATAATTAGGAAATCTTACATACGGTCTCTGACTCCAAACTAAGCAAAGCCTGTGATGTGGTTGCTAGAGACTGATATACTACATATTTTTAAATACATACTTTTATAGATAATTAGGTAACACCAAGACACAGAGCAAACATCTATGTTCATCACATAACTACTTGCCCTGGGTGGGAATCAAACCCACGTTCTTTGATCCCGTAGTCAAGGTCACTAACCACTGAGCCACCGAGGCTGTCGCCTCGTAGTAACGCTCGCCTTGCAATTGTGTGGTTATAAGTTCAATCCCGATCTCGTACCAATGAGTTCCTACCAACTACCTATGTACTGCTGTTCACTGAAGGAAACCTTCGTAAGGAAACCTGCATACATTTGTATGACGTATGTCAATCAAGCCACCTGTATTAAGCCGGAATCATACTATCGGACGCGGCTTACGGACGCGACTGACAGCTGCGACTTAGCAATGTGCACAGTCTTATAACATCCAGTGTGCCAGATCGTTCTCGGACGTCCGAACGCTCAAGGTCGTTCGAAGGTGACGTCCGCGACTGATGTCCGAAAGTGTGCACGGCTCAGTGTACTTTCATAGTCTAGGTCGCGGCTGTCAGTCGCGTCCGTAAGCCGCGTCCGATAGTATGTTTCGAGCTTTAGGCTATATGGGTCAATCGATTTTCAAGTTGTATGTAAAGGCTTACAAGTTCCTTCACCACAATCACAAACACTGACGTTGAAAGAAGCAGTCACACAGTTTCAAAGTCACAACCCCTAAGTAATTTTATTTAACTAATAAATATGTTTCTGCTCACTGTTGGGTATAGGCCTCATCTCTTTCTCTTCACTCTTTCCGGTCCGACATACTTATTAGTATTATCTGACCTTCGATCTTGTGGTCTGCCACTTTGTTTTCGGCCTCGTCTGGCTCGGGTACCATTTGGTGACTGCCTTGGTCCACCTATTGACACCCCGTCAAGCCAAGTGCCCATGTCCATCTCAACTTTATCTGACGGTACGTGTGCCTACGACTTCAGTACAATACAATATCGGATTTCTACGTTCAGCCACAGAATAATAACTAGTAGTACACGCGCCACGAATTATTTCGTTCGTAGTGTCAGAACGAGACAACGTTATGGCAAAGTAGGTATTAAGTATATATCCTGTCACTTTTTCACACATCGAAATGAGTTCTTTTCGTGGTCGAATGCTTGACTAGCTGGACTCGAGCTAACTGTGAACTTATCATCATACTCCTAATAAAATTGCATTGTTTATCAATTACCTACTCCAAAGATTGCCAAGAATTTCCTAAGAACTCTTGCTTTGTATCATTTTCTAAAGATCTTTGCAAGTATGATTCATAAGCGTATGTGTGCATGTGTGCTCTGCAGGAAGGTCGTATTAGTCAACTTGTGGCTTATTAATTGGCATTTCGATGTTTATTAGCTCAATGACTTATGGGAATGAGAGGCTCTTTATTCTTCCTCGATATATATTAGAAATCCATTTATGTTTACTCTTCAAGTTCTGTTGCTGTGCTCAGACATACAAGCGTTGTTTTGGATCTGTACAATATTCTCAGAAGTAGATTATAAGCCAATTGAAATGGCAGTGAGCAAGCACATAGCTTGCAATATCTGATGGGGTCCTTTAAGTTCTTTAATGGAGCGTGCTCACGTGCCAGCCAACGCAGCAGTTCTTACTCTGATTCCAAATTAAAAGCTATAATAATCTTGTGGTTAGTCATTTCATATTAACCACAACAAGAGTGAAACAGTTCAATCTATCGTAAAATTCTTAAACCATCATCATCCATCCATAGGACGTCCACTGCTGGACATAGGTCTCCCCTAAAGATCTCCAATAAGACCGGTTAGTATCGGCTTACATCCAGCGCGATCCTGCGGTAATCCGTCCACTTTCTAGGTCCTACGCTGCGCTTGCCGGTACGTGGTCTCCACTCGAGAACTTTTCGACCCATCGGCCATGCCCACTGCCACTTCAACTTGCCAATCCTCGTTATGTTCATAGTAGTGGTTCTTCTACGGTTCTCCTCATTTATGATTCTTCTCGCTAATTTCATTTTGCCAACAATACAAGTGAGACAATTCAATAAATTGTGAAATTCTGTAAACCACTCCAATTATTTTTAATATCAGCGTCACCCCAAAGGTCGAGGTCCGCGTACGCACGACCTTGCATTAAAATCGATAATTTTGTCACTGTCTGCAACGTGAGGTAAACAACCTCTTACAATCATGAAACATCCCACGTAGGTGGTTCAAATAATTATCCTCAGCCACACGTTGGTCATATTTGCACCAGTCTAGCACCATTGTAATTACAACAATAGGCAGTCCACTGCTGGACATAACCCTCTTACAGATCTTCATTCTGTATGTAGATTTCTTTCATAGATCTACAGTAGAACCGACTGGAAGCTGCCTACAACCAAACACAAACCTGTAGTCTTTGATATGGTCATCTATTTGTCCACCAATCTATCGCATCTGGGAATTTGATAAAAAACCATGTACCGATAAGCGCTTCGTAAGACGTTCGCCGAGGGGGCGGGCCGTAGAAACGCGCCGGATACAAACTGCTTCCAACATATTTTTTAGAGAATCTACTATCTAGCTGTGGACATCTTATGATGGCTGATATGATAAAGATGACCGCATCGGGGTCAAATGCACCAATGTGTGGATCAGTCCTTGACCAAACCAAGACGCAAACTTGGAGCCAACGTCTGGCCACAGTATAATCGAAATGAGCCGGTGTTCGAGCTCATTTGACACCTTGCTTTGTCATTTTCTCTATTTGGGCACTATTTTTTGTCATCACTAATATTGAATTCAAGGACTGTCTTTGGTAGAGTTCGGACGTTACGTTTTATTGCAAGATTATTGTCGATGATTTCATCGGGTTGTTCGATGAACCTGAAAGTTTTAAGTCACATTAGGCTGCCTTTGGCTGTAGTGTTGGGCCAATCACAGGAAGTGGTTTAGTCAAGACCTGGGATTTGTTAGTGACTAGAGACCAAAGTTGCAGACTGCCTTAGTGGAAATCGTTTTTGAGTAATGACATTTAGGGAACGTTGTGATGATAGAAATTGAGAGAGAGACATTGTATATCAGTAAAGACATGTCAACAGTTAAAATACTGAAATTATCTATTGAGTCACTGATCTCTGCTACTCACACTGCTAAATCGTAGGTCCCGGTTGTTTTAGCCGTTTAGCTATCTCAGAGGCCTACAGGCAGCTATAAAACTGACACCAGGACTAGCCACCCGGCCTCCACGAACTTACTGCTAAATCATAAAATATCATCCACAGTCGCACATACAATAATGGCTACATAATCAAATCTTAAATACATTGAACAAAATATTAATTTCACATAAATAAAAATAAAGAGAAATCTACCAACACGATTAAGAACAACGCAGACGACTAGACCAACTAGACCAGACTTTTTTGCCGTAACCTCAAGTCATTTGAATTCTAGCGTTACTTTAGACGGCTATGACAAAAACTGTTATTGTACTGCTAGAAAAGTAGATCAAATGTGCCGGAGAAACCTTGTACTCTCGACATTTTCATATAATATAGCCAGTTACGTATATGAACCATCACGCTAAGGCGATAATGAGCTATAATTTGGCTTTTTTTTGTACCAACCCGAAAGTAAAGGATCTTTCCGAAATAGCGGGACATACTTGATATCTTTAACAGAAACAGTACTTCCATTTACACACACCACATTTGTCACACTTCCTTAGCCATTAGAAGTCCACTGCTAGACATAGGCCTCCTTACCATAGATCTGCAATAAGACCGGTTAAAAGCGGCTTGTGTCCCTCGGGGAAATGTGTGGCGGATGTCCACTTTGTGGGTGGTCCTTCGGTTCGCTTGCCGGTGCGTGGTCTCCACTCAAGAACTTTCGGTCATCAGGTTACACAAATCCAGTATCTTCACTTCTAATGCAGTTTTATTCCAAGTTTCAGGCGGTAATGATCTATTGGAGAACTAATATTCATAATAGAGAACAATAGTTCTTTATTTACCAAACAATCTTCATTCATCAGATTTTTTCTACAACTGATGGAATTACGATATCCCAAACTTGAAATTTCTCGTATTCTGTGGCGATCACGTCACCGCCGGGCTAATAAATATTCCAAACATGTAGTAGACAGTGCTCATGTTTTCTTGAGCAGCATCACCTTCGTCAGTCATCAATCTAATATTCATCGGGTTCACGCCAGCGTCTAATTAATATTAGCCCCTGGATACCCCACTTCAATCTATTTTGAGAAGCAGTCCACCGTTTAATCACAGAATAGTTGGTAGTACCTGTTTGGTTTAGTTAGGCTTTTATTTATACATCTAGAGATTCTAGAGGTTTTAAACTTCGTTAGGTGTTGTTACCTATCTGAAGCATCCGTCTGTGTTAGCTGGTCTGGCAGTTTTTGTGAAATCGAGTGACTGATAAGTATTAAGTATTAACGGTTGACCAAGTGCAATAATATTCTGATTAGCATTATGAATATCAAAGAAATCACCATTTGTTAAGTTAAGGACTAACCCTAAAAGTGTATGTTGTACATGAACACTTGGAAATCCATAAGGAATATTAATTTATAGACATCTGTGAGAATTACGAGCATTCTCAGCCGTGAGATGTACTTCTTGATGTACCTACCCCCTTTACCGGCCTATAAAACCGAATAAATCAATTTTAAAGGTTCCTGTGGAAATCGTACGGACATTTGCATCTATTTTAGCAAGTCACTTTCAAAAACTAAATGCTCTTAGCACCCACTGATTGCATCCGTACTCTTTCAGCAACCTTTTCCTCCTATTTCTTACCAGTCACGATTTAACTTACACAAATTGTTTACTAATGCGTTTTTATCCAGTCTATAGTCTGACTCACACGCTATTAGTATTACAGAATTCAAGTTCGAAAACCCGATGTTTTAGTCTGAGCATACAGAATTATTTAAAACGTAACCCAATAAACGGCAAGTGGAATGGCAACATTCCATTCTTATGACGCTGCAATATTTACCAACTACACCTATTGATCTTTATGTCCATTGAAATGTGTGGACGGGCCCATTCAGCTGGTATTGATCAGAGTATGTCGGTTGCGTGACGGAACACGTGGTCGGTAGGTCGGTACGTGCTTGGTACTAATTGGGTCAGGTTGGTTAAGGGTTCGTGGGCTGGGAGTGTCTTATCGTGGTTATGGCCTAGAACTTTCCGTTCATATTTCGGGATTGGCTGCCTACGTTATGTTTCTTTACTTAGCTGTTGCCTTGGTTTCGTTTGTGTCTAGAGCAAGTGGGTAATCAATTTCACCTAATCTTGCAATGTATAATATTGAAGTTATACATTTTTTTTGCTTCATTCCTGCTCTTTCAATTATTCAATTTATTCTATACAATATCTGCTCTAGCTTTATATGTAATCTAGACACGAAACAGTCTAGGTTCGTGGGAGTGTCTTATCGTGGTTACGACCTAGAACTTTTCGTTAATATTTCGGGATTGGCTGCTTACGTTATGTTTCTTTACTTAGCTGTTGCCTTGGTTTCGTTCGTGTCTAGCAAGTGGGTAATCAATTTCACTTAATCTTGCAATGTGCTATCCTTTGAAGTTATGTATTTTTCTTTATTTCATTCCTGCTCTTTCTGTTAATAATTTATTATATACAATACCTGTTCTTGCTTAGTTTGTAATGTAGAAAACAGTCTAGGTTCGTGGGAGTGTCTTATCGTGGTTATAGCTTAGAACTTTTCGTGCATATTTCGGGATTGCCTGCTTTCAGTATGTTTCTTTAGCTGTTTACTAGTTCTCTAGAATAAGTGGGGTAATCTGTGAGAGCTCTCTGGGTACAATATATTTATGTTATTTTTATTAAATTTTAACCCTGCCTTTTCTTTTAGTCACGTCATTCTCGACAATACCTGGTCTGGCTTTAATTATGTAATCTAGAACACAGTTGTCATACTTTACTCTCTCTTACTTAATAGTACAATAATATTTCATGTTAGTCACTACCACAACTGTTGTCTCGGTGTCCGTGATCAATTATTTATTTTAGGTATGAATTCTAGCGCTAGAATTCATACCTAAAATAAATAATTGATCACGGACACCGAGACAACAGTTGTGGTAGTGACTAACATGAAATATTATGAATTCTAGAGAATTCATACCTAAAATAAATAATTGATCACGGACACCGAGACAACAGTTGTGGTAGTGATGGTGACGGATACATTAATTTATTACGATTTACGTGAGTATGTAAAGACAGCTCACATTACCACCTCTACAATAGCGAACTCCATAACTTTATTACATAACAAATGCCACTGTATCTGCAGTAGCACTATCTGCATCAAAATCGTTCTTGGTTTTACGATAACCTCTAATTGTATGTTGTCTGCTATTGAATGGGATCGAAGTAATGGGTATGAAAGAGTTGAATGAACGTGAGTCTCGTTCGATGATTACGGCAGACTGTATCAAATCTTTAATGAATAGCCAGTTATAAAGTAGATCTCTAAGGCTACTTTCTTTACGAGAAGCAGTGTAATAATCATCTCTAGATTTGTTACTACATTAATTAAAGTAACAGACTTTGAATTTACGAGAAAGCATTTTAGTGTTGATTTAGACAATTGAAATAACAACGATACGTAGGTATAAGTTCTTTCTGTCTTCGATTCTACTCGTAATTCTTTTTATGCTATTATTGCTACAATAATAGTAGATATGTATATAACAACTGGATTATTACTATTGCAGTCTTTACCCTCATGTTATTAGATATCATAATTACCTTTTCGGTAAACTTACTCATCAGCTCATTATTATTTGTCTCAAATTTTTAGATGATTAGCTCTTATCAGTATTTTGTCTCTAGCAGTTTAATAGATTTACGCCACTAATCTTAAGATATCAAGATAAAGATTAGGCACATTTTGCAAATCTCTAATTTTCATGACATAAAACAACGTCAGCCTATTCAGTATGCGATCACTGAATATTCTGTTGTTCTATTTAAGACTTATGTACTCGTACATACTAATTATCCAAACGCAGACCTTCTCTTCATTACGATCAGGGGTTAGGTCATAGTTCACTACGCCTACAAATTCTCTTTGACTTCACAAATCTTTGCTAACTCTCAGTACCTAACTGCCTACACGATTACTCGTATTCGACTTCAATACGCACATAACATAACTAAAATAAGTCATCATGAATTTCACTATTGTTGGATTATTATATTACGTACGCTATATTTATGTTTTTCGTCGCCTTTAGCAACTAAAGTATACATCACACAGCCACCATAATTTTGGTGATGAATTTAATATGCGTTCTGGGTTAGTGTTAGCTGTCCCTGTCTCTGTGTATGTTTCCTTTTCTTTACAAATCGTATTAACTGAAAAAACACTAATTTCGGTTTTAATTTTTGTACTGAACGTAGCCCGGTTGCTCTCTAACATCCTTGATGCTCTTGCTCCACCTGCGTTTTGAAGCTTAATTTAGCGCGCTAACTAAGCCGTCAGCTAGATGTCGCCAACGATTTAACGCGTTAAAACTTAGTCACATCATCATTGACTAACTTGCGTGCTAATTTACGCGGTTGGAGCATTTAAAGTTGCTGATTGATCACAAGATTCAGCAGTACCCCTTTATAGCGCGGGCAGTTATTCACAAAGCAGGCGCCTATCAAAACATCTATAAAATAAAAGTACAACAAAAGCGTGAAGATCATGACTTTCACTAACATGTCGGGCGTCAATAAACGGAGTTTCGTTCATTAGTTTATGGCCAATAAATCGGATGTTCAGATGTGGAGCGGGGAGAATGGCTCACTACGCCCGTTTGCTTGGAGAAAGGGTCTGACTATTCGTAAACTTAATTTGCTGACTTTATTGTTCTTAGCTGAAGATGTAGTTAACTGAGTCTGAAACCCGCGAAGTATTTACATTAGTCTTCAAAATATAAAAACGGTTCTGTTTGATTTGAGAAGCTAAGTGCGCGTGTTCTACATTTTAATCCTACTAATATTATAAACGCGAAAGTTTGTGAGGATGGATGGATGGATGGATGGATGTTTGTTACTCTTTCACGCAAAAACTACTGAACGGATTGAGATGGAACTTTGCAATAATATAGCTTATATATCAGAATAACACATAGGCTATAAATTATAATGATACCCTACTAATATTATAAACGCGAAAGTTTGTGAGGATGGATGGATAGATGTTTGTTACTCTTTCACGCAAACTACTGAACGGATTGAGATGAAACTTTGCAATAATATAGCTTATATATCAGAATAACACATCTATAGGCTATATATTATAATGATATTGCATCAAAAATCAAAATATAATGCGGGCGAAGCCGCGGGTAAAAACTAGTTAGAATAAAACACTGGTGATACAGGTCGAGTCATACAAATTGGCGGATGTGAAGTTAGCTTCAAGCGCGCGATATCCAATCAACGCGCAGCTTTATATGAGCTTCAGCCAGGATAGGATATTGCGCTAGTATCTAACTTCACATCCGTCGACTTTATGACTCGACCTTTACCCACGCGTCATCGTTGTACTATAGATAGTTTCGACTATAGTATACCTACTTACTATTGTTTTTGATTGGTGATAAGTGCGATAACAGTGCTATGCAAGACGAGCCTGCCTGCACACTGGAATCTCACCTAGGACATAAATATCGAAAAATGCTGTTAAAAACACTTAACAAAACCTCATTACGAGTACATATAATATTCATACAGGTGGTAAAGCAACTTCGACGTGAGCTTACCTGGTAGTTTATCCCAAGTAACGGTTAATTTAATATGAAAAAAGGCAACAAGCAAATAAGCCTTAGTAATCATTTCAGTATAGAAGTATAATGTATAGGTAAGTTACAGTAGACGGCCTTAAAATACTCAACGCCTACGAACCTTCGACAAGGTTTTATTTGTCAACAGTACGGTCGCAAATGCAGATATTGACTACTCAGTCATAAGAACAAGTGTTTTAGATTTAGAACCTCTGGACACTTTATCGGTCATTATCATATCAGCTGTAGAACGTCTAATGCTGGACATAGGCTTCTCCACAGTTTTCCAATTCATAATTAGAAGTTTGAAGTGATAGATAGATGTATAAGTAGATCGATAAATTATTTATTGCACACCAAGCAATAAACAAAAAAAAGAAACAAAGATTCATAAACAGTGTAATAATCGGCGGCCTTATCGCTGATAGCGATCTATGCCAGTGGTGCGTTCTTCAGATCGCTTGTCTATATTGTCGGTGAAAATCCTAAAGCTATGCTTGCCTGCACGTGGTCTCCATTTGAGAGGGGCCCGCATCCTGTTCTAAAAACTGTGTGCCCTGCCCGCTACCTCTTAAACTTACTAACTTATGATGGTTAACTTGGTTTGTCTGCAGATCTTCTCAACCCTGATTCAATGTGCTTTTCCGATACGACCCCGATTCGATCACGCAGAAAGACTCCTGAGTTAACCCTCTAGTACCCATTGCTAGTTGGACTATTTACAACTATAAAGGCCTATTAGGCTTAATCTATAGAAATTTTATGTCTTTAACAGCTGGTCGAGTATTCTAGAACTTATTCCACAAAAAGAAATACGATATGCAACGTCTGTCGAGCGCCGCCAGCGTCACGCTTGACTGCATTTAATGACAATAAAGTTATTTGGCGCTGAATGTTCAGCTCGTCGATCAAGTCTTTCTGCAGATAAATTGTTATGATCACTTTACTGTTCAAACTGGAAAGTGTGCGTATGTTAATAAAACCAAGAAATAGCAAATAATGTAGAAAATACGTGCGTTCCGAATACCGTTCTGGCATTCTATTGTCTTGTCTCTTGGACAGAGGTGTTAGTATCTCTGTACTTCCATCCATCTATCAGTCGTAGGACGTCCACTGCTGGACATAGGCCTGTACTTATCATCTCTGTACTTGCATAAATGAAAATTGTAAAATGATGATTCGTCATGCGCCGTGGCGTTGTATGATGAAATGAAATAAAGTAAATGAAAATGAGAGTATACCTACAAGGAAACTACAGTATAGGATGAATCATACAAGTTGGCGGATGTGAAGTTAGCTACAAGCTGCGCAATGTCCATTGGCGGATGTGAAGTTAGCTACAAGCTGCGCAATGTCCAATCAACGCATAGCTTTATGTGAGCTTCAGTCAGGATTGGATATTGCGCAGCTTGTAGCTATAACTTCACATCCGCCGAATTGTATGATTTGTACTAAATCTAGTATTCTAGTGGTTCCATACATTTTTGTAACAGCGCCCCAATACGTAGTCTTCTTTGGCCCCAGGCGAAAACGAAAAGGACCAATAAAAATGAATGGAACAGCATGAAAACTATAATAGTTTTCGTTTACTACAGAAACTCTAACTTAGGCTCAGGTGGGGCTCAATTTTTGAACTGATTAAATTGATTCAGAGTTGCATACTATGTAGGTACATGTTTAGGTTTACGTAATCGTTTTACGGCTGATAATTATGATGATGTTTTACTGGCATATCTAATCAAATTTACCGATCTTCTAAATCGAATTTAATACCTTTATCCCAATATTAGATTATATATCGCATTTGGGTATATTATTTCTGTCAGTCATTTGTATGGTGTATTCAGTAGTTTTTACATCTAACTAAGTTGAACATGTAAGCAATTTCAGGCCTCATTTAACCAACCTTGGAGACTAATGCCATTTATAATTGTGGACGGACCATAAAACAAAATATGACGTGATGGTCATGCAAACTTATATTCTAATCTAACTTACATAAAATTGCTTTCATAGTCAGCTATTATTTTTAGGAATTGTGGCAAGCTTTAATGCTCTTGGCATATTTGTCGCATGTTTTTGGACAGTAGGTACCTCATACTGTCATGGTTACGGCAGTTTGTTTTAATATTGTCCTGCAGCAGTTTATACCTAGATGTCTCTCATATAAAACTCTCAATTCAATTCAATCATGTTTATTTCAATTAGATACAAATATACAGTTTTGAAACGTCATTAGCTAAAAATCATGTAACGTCAATTACATACCTAATATCACAAAAACAAACAACAATAAGAATTCGAAACAAATAAAAAATATAGAATTAAAGAGACAAACAAATCAATCACAAAACAGTCACCAGTGAAAATTAAATAATTTGACAATATTCACAACACAATGTTGCCAGAATGAGTTTTGGAGATCTACCAGTTGGTTTGATTAGTAGGTTTACATAACTCATAAATTATAAAAGTAAATAAAATAGAACGAAATGAAATTGAATAATGTCAAAATTTATAAAATAAAATGTCACAGATAAAAGATCCACTCGGTCAAAAGATCCAAGGAATTGCTTTTTTTATGTAGAATACCTTACCTTGCAATTCGTACTGCATTTGCCCCACTTTTCTCGGTAATTTTCATATTAAGACATCAAGAAACGACTCTACATAAATCTGTTCAATTTGTTTCTATGGAACAACAAAAACAGTATTTTAAAAGCGGAAGAAGAAAAAAAAATGGCACCACCGCTTTCCACCGTGTACAGAATTCGAATAGAACAAATCGAAGTGACATCCTTAATCTATTGTTCCGATTTCGATAAAATTTAAAAGAGAACAACTTCTAGGAAAATAGGTACCATTTTGAAACATAAAAGATTTTTTGTATCGGTTCACAATTGGCGAAAATATCGATGAACATACACAAAAAACTATATACCTACTACAGACGAATATAGTACCTCCTCCTTTTTGTATGTCGGTAAAAATAATTACGCCACCCGTATTCCAACCTATTCAGAAAACGGGGAGGCATCTCAATCATCAAGACTGTTGATGACAGGCCGTTCCTTTGTAATTTACGAATAGCTCAGAAATCCGGGAGTGATCAGAAAGTTGCGATAGAGCCTCAAGATAGGCTTGCAGTCTTATCTATTTCACGCATTTTCTTCGTAGATTCCGATTTGGTTATTTATATCGACAAATAAATAAATGTGCTAATATGTATTGATGCTAAATTGTACGGCATCAAGATCAAAAAAGTTCTTGATCGAACTATTGAATCGAACTAGTCAGAACAAACGTTTAGTTTTACCCCGTCCATCCTCATGCTATACTTATCAGCCTCTAATAGTCCGCTGTTGATCGTAGGCCTACTCTCAACTTTTGGACCCAAACTATCTCGTTGTTCACATACACCATCGAATTTATTCCTTCCTTCATTGAAAAGCATCGTATATAACTGACTGCTTCAGCATATTATAAAACTCTGATACTATGAGTAAATATTGTCTTTGATTTTGTCAACGCCCGGCACACAAAATGCCCTCCATGTCCTCGCTGAGACTGTTCTCCTCTTTTCGCCTTTGTCGAGTGCCGTTCCATCTGGTTGCCAGTGGGATATATTTTTTTTTACTATAAAATCTTACGCTATCTTGTTATCTATCTGCAGCGGCGGCGCAAGAATTACAAGACCGAGGGAGGGTAGCCCGCGAGCGACGAGAAGCCGAGCAGCGCAAGCGATTGGAGGAACTACGCGCGCACGCCGCCGCGGCGCAGGCGCAGCGAGAAAAACGAGATGAGGACCGGCGCCGGCGGCAGGCGGAACAGAGGGCGCGCGACGACGACCGCCGGGTTCAGGTGACCAACGCTCATGTACCTACCCACATTTTTCACAATTTTATTTATGTTGTTTTTGTTTGTTCTGTTGTTCTGCCAGCACGGGTGAGGGAAGCTTTGTCCTTTCTGTATTAATCTTTAACGAATACAGATGTAATGTTAAATATGGGGGTACAAACAGTGATACATGAGCAAAAACGCGGAACAGAAGTCGCGCGATGACTATCGATGGGTTCAAGTGACCAATGCTCATGTACCTACCCACATTTTTCACAATTTTAATTTTGTTGTTTTTGTGTGTTTTGTTGTTCTGTGCACGGGTGAGGGAAGCTTCTGGCCTTTTGTATAATCTTTGAAGAATAGCTCACATCTTAAGTTAATTCGGGGGTACAAAAACAGACGCGTGAAGAAATTATGCTAGTACGGACCGTGCACGAGACGGGCTCTTTGGGGGGCAAGGACGATTCATACATTTTGTGTAGTGTCCCGTCCGGGCCAAATAAAAAGTACACAAAATGTCTGAAACGTGCGTCATTCGTGCCTTCTAAAGGCCCCACCCGTGCCCGTCCCGTACACGGCCCGTTCAAATATAAATAATCTCTAAGTCTGTACTTCCCAAACTGATCTTTAGCGCCAATTAGAAGATCGTCTATTCTTTGTTTAAAATATACATAGGTAGGTAATTGCAATTTTTAAATACGTCACACACTTCGTTTCAAATCTTTTTTTTACTAACGGTATAAGAACTCCTCATAAGTAGTGCTACTCTACAACACTCTAGTTGATTGTCATAGAGACTCCTTGTGCTCCTTGCAATACGCGATTCAGAAGAGAAGCGAAGAGAACTGATTTGGAATACTGTAGGTACACGTATTCCGATAGACGTGACATTACACCCACTATCAATACTGCACTGGATAGTATTCTCATAGACATGACATTCCATCCCAATGATGCGGATTGCAATACTCAGTGTGATTAACCGCGCGAGTAATTCCAACACATTACGTTACGTATTTTGGCACGGTGACACTGATTCAGTGGACACTGATCCCGAATCGTGCGTACGTTACGCGGTGATCTAGTCGCACATTGTCTTATATACTAATACAATCAGGTCAAACACTAAAAGTCGCTTATTAAACGCAAATATGGGTATGAATTTTCATACCAAATGCTTTTCGATAAAGGAATACACGGTAAGGGCAACCTGTAGAAAAATATATATGGATCCATCAGCCCGCACTGGGCCTATATGGCACAATAATTAATCGCGAAAACCATACAAAAAGTTCATGAACTCTCGATAAAATGTTTGGATCAGGTGATTTTTAGCGATTTACGTCCGGCGAGTACTGTACTGTACTGTACCAGCCTTTTTTCTAATAGTCCACTGCAGGACATAGGCCTACCCACGAAGGGTGATTGGGCCATATCCACCACGCTGGCCCAGTGCGGGTTGGTGGATATACGTCCGGCGAGTACGTCCGTAATAACCCACCCTTACCCACGACAATAGCCATGATGGCAAAAAAATATAATTAGTCCGTTAGATTGGAGAAAAATTATTAGACATGTATTTTTTCTTTTGTCAATTAAACAAATATACTATATATACCTACTATAAATAAAATAAACAAATTGACAAAGAATTAGCTCGTCAAAGTTTCGCGTGACGTCACAAGTGGTATTACAAATGTATTCTGTAAGAGGTGACGTCACGACCCCCACTCCCAAACTTTGACAAGGTTTATCTTTGTCATTTGTTGTTTGATTGACAAAAGAAAAAATACGTGTCCAATATTTTTTGATAATCTAACTCACGGACTAATTATAATAATGATTTCTTTACCCAGTCATCGTGCCTAATCTATAATGTTACATGTTACACGTAGTGAACAATACATCCGAAAACGAGACGGGTCGCGTACTAACGTTCTGCCGCTCGGGCGCTGTCGGCACTTTCTCCGTTCGAGTAAAATAATAGTTACGGTAACAGCGAACGGTGAAAATTAGAAATTACCGCGCGAAAACAAAACTTGATCATATACCTACATGTTTTAATTGAACTATGTAGGTAACTGTTCAGTATTATTCATATTGTCACGCGGGAAGTATGAAAAATAGAGTATGCCCCACTGGGGCAAAGCCTGACTTCGTCTCGGCGGGTTGAACCCCTTGCTTTACTCAGGACTCTAGATCTAAGTCCTACTAATTCTAGAGTCTCTCTATTTTGCCCTCGACAAGACACGACTTTGTTCTCTAGGTCCATAATCTACTATCAATCCCTTCATGTTAAGGCTGCTATAGGGAAGACAGAAGGTTAGTTCTTCTCTGTTTACCGTTGGTAGTAAACAAGAATCTGAGTTATACTAGTAGCAGAGATACTATCAATAACAATAAAAACTGAGTTTGTCATGGAGCTCTAACTGGCTCTGATTAACCATCTGTTCTTCTTGAATCATCATCATCCACAGCCTTCTTTATCTTCTTGAATCAACAAACAAACAACAACACTTTATTAGACAACCACATTACATAAAAAACCGGACAAGTGCGAGTCAGGCTCGCACATCGAGGGTTCCGTACAAATCCAGAAAATTTCACAAAATTGGGAAGTAAGTTTTTAAATCTCTATACTATAAACATCGAAAGTTGGAAAAAAAAAGTTTTTTTTTTCCACTTTTCTCGTCATGCATCGAAAATTACACATTGTTAAAATAATTAAAAACCTGTTTTAGCATGTGCTAATGAAGCTCTTTTATATGATACCTTACATGATACGATTTACTCACTTTGAATTTTGAACCCATATTTTGTGAATTTTGAGGCCCTATTTTTATGTGATTTAAATAAAAATGTACAGTTTTCAGATTTATTCCTATATGTGTACTCTGAGACAATGCTTCTCGCCAAATTTCATAATTCTATGTCAACGGGAAGTACCCTGTAGGTTTTGATTTTTGTGAGTGTCGAAATATGCGGTTTTACGACATAAACGGCTCTAACTTTTTTAAACGATGACTGAGAAGTTTTTTTTTTACCCACCTGCAAGAGACTACTTATACGTATACAGTTTAAATTTCAACTCTTTACGCATTCCCGAGACAAAGAGTCTTGACATACCTACACACAGACGGACAACAAAGTGATCCTATAAGGGTTCCGTTTTTTCCGTTTGAGGTACAGAACCCTTAAAACAGATTATAAGGACAAAAACAAAACAATAGGTCTCCAATTGGCGGCCTTATCGTTTTAAGCGATTTCTTCCAGGCAATCAAGCACGGATAGAAAATAGCAGTTGACAGAAAAACGTGGCCATACCAGCAAGAAAAAAAAAAATATTGAATGATTCTAAAAAGGAACTTGCTGTATCATTGCTTTTGCATGTCCAAAAGACAAGCAAAACAACGGTCAAAGAAGAAACTTTGGTAAAAAAAAGTGTGAGGATATAATGTTTGCAACATCCAAATGTAACCCATTTGCCAAAGACTTCACTCTGACGGTGATGGGGAAACGTTTTATAGACAATTGTGTTCTATCTTTAACCATTACGCTTCCAAGATCTGATAAGTGTAACGCCATTGTGCATTAAAAAAGTTACGAGCCGATAACCGAGGCTATAAAATTGACTCTAAGTCGTACAAATAGAGCATACATTCGATATTGCCATCGATGGTGCTAAGCCATGATGAAGGTCGCCTAACCCAGTTGGATACTCGTGTCTGAAGAAGACGTGAACAATGTCAGGCAGTAAATTTATTTAGTTTATCATTTATGTATTGGATATATAATAAATTGTTATAAAAATATAACTTATTAAAAATACTAGCTATTGAGATCCTGGATATCATGTAGCAGCAGAGTGCTAACCAAGACAAGTAAAACGAGCCCAAACACGACGGGTCTGTCTTGTTTAGTACAAAAGTTCCTATGGCCACCTTCCGACTCCATCATAAGATCAGCTCCATGGTCCATATTATTGCATTGTCACGCGATATACATGATGCGTGCGAAATTTCAGCTCAATCAAAAACCGGGAAGTTGGTCAAATTTAACTTGCAAGATTCCACCCGGACTTACATATTAGATACCTACCTACTTATATACTTACATAGGTACATCCATTTAACTAAAAGCTTGTAAAAACACCCTGTATCCATCCACTACTGGGTGTAATAAGCTGTCTTCTCTTTCTTGCCACTCTTTATATTGGACAGAGATCAAAACTAAATTTGAGTTTGTATACTACGCCAAAATAGGGTGGTTAAGACTATCGTTATATGAACAACTTTTTCATAGTATGGGGTCAATTCGAAATTCAATGTTATCATTTTATTTTGAGTGCTTTTCACACTAGATTTTATCTCAAAGAGTTATCTTTGTGATAAGCATTTCAAAAATCTGAAGCGCACGCAGGATTTGAACCTGCCCCATCGGATCACTAGCCCGACGCTCTAACAAACTGAGCCAGCCCGCCTCAGTAGCCTCAGCGTCGGGCTAGTGATCCGAAGACGCAGGTTCAAATCCTGCGTTCGCTTCAGATTTTTGAAATGCTTTTCACAAAGATAATTCGGAATTCGAGAAAAAAATCAGCTGTTCCATACAAAACTGCAACTCGGAATCGACAAAATGTATGAATCAGCTGATTTAATTTTTGAATTTCGGTTTGGCCCTTTAGTTAAAGTTGTTCATAATGATGGTCTGAATCACCTCCTTTCGGCTTACTACATCAGTTCTGGATAACGCTATATAGAATGAACAGTTTTTTTTCCAAGAATCGATTTGAACTTACTGCTGAAGTTAGACATAAAATTAAACCGCCTAAAAAGATTGCATTATTTACAAAAAAAGTCTCAATCAAATAATGTGGTCTTAGAAATTCTAATTTCGTTCAATGCTTCGTCCTTACAGTCCTCGGCTGACATTGGTAATATTAGTACTTATCTAACATACTGCTTTAATTGACCTCTAAGTCCTTCACAATAGTCTCGTGCCTTAAAAACAGTTACATTGAAACATTTGAAACACGTAACGGAGCTGCCTTTCTCACTGATCCCCATTAGAGCATTGCATCCATGTTTTGAGGAAGTACTTAACCCCGTCGCTCCCCATTTTCTTAATAAACGTGGAAGTGAAAACTCGCGTCCAACTGGAATGGAATGACTAAATGGAAAACAATTTACAGATCGGAACGTTCGCCCTCGGTCGCAACGTAGGTTCAAGGTTCCGAACGACTGTACCGTAGGAAATGAACGGCTGCACGTACTTAATAGTATGTTTCGACTAGCTGTTAAAAAATTACTGTACTAGTGAATAGTGGAATAGTGAGTGAAAATTCCATATTCCCTTGAATGTCGAAGCCGCCGCAACGCTTTGACTTTGAAGTCTTTCAACTGGTAG
This sequence comes from Hypomecis punctinalis, assembly GCA_949316475.1. NCBI lineage: Eukaryota > Metazoa > Arthropoda > Insecta > Lepidoptera > Geometridae > Hypomecis > Hypomecis punctinalis. The sequence goes on from OX438806.1 coordinate 23,864,570, forward strand.
CTGCTAAATGAATAAAATGCTATGTATGTCGAACGATAAAATGTGAATGCTATGAAAAAATCATTAACAGCTGTAGGACGTCCACTGTTGATCATTGGCCTCCCCTATGGTTTTCCAAAAAGACCTGCAGGAAGCTGTTTGAATCCAGCGTGAGCCTACCATCTAGACTAGATCATCGTTCCACCTTGAAAAATATTACAAATGCAAAATATATTAGTGACAAAGACAATTTGACAATATTTGTAATATTGCCTATTATGTCGGAGTAATGTTTCAAAATCTACATTTATAAATACTACGTCTTCATATAAATGCAGAAGCTGCTACCTCTATACATATAAATCACAACCGTCCACCAGCTTCAAACGCTGAAGAAAAAGTTTTTGAAGATAATATTTGTGAAATCTTCTATCCTGAATTAGGGTGGAGTGTACGTAAAGCGGGCCACTTCTCATTATAATAAGGCTCGGAAAAGTATGAAGGATCTCGTAATGAGTAGAGACCCTCGCTTTCAAGTAGAGCACCGGTCTATATAGGACCGAAAAGCGGGAAGATGTAAAGTTATACGAGTAAGTATAGTGTGTAGATCGTATACATGATTATAAGCACGATGACTGGGTATTTGACTGCCTCGGTGGCTCAGTGGTTAGTGATCCTAGCTATTGGGTCAAAGAGGCGTGGGTTCGATCCCCACCCAGGGCAAGTATTTATGTGATGAAGGTAGGTGTTTGCTGTGTGTCTGGGTGTTATTTAGTTACTATCTATATAAGTATGTATTTAAAAATATGTATAAGTAGTTTATCAGTCTCTGGAAGCCATATCACAAGCTTTGCTTAGTTTGGGGTCAGAGACCGTGTGTGAAATGTCCCCAAATATTTATTTATTATTAATAAAAATAAAGTCATTATTATAATTAGTCCGTGAGTTTTAATATAATGACAATACTACATTACTACTACATAGAAAGCAATTGGATCATCCACAGACCCTTGAAGGTCTAGATGTAAAATGCTCTAGATGTCCGTGAGTTATATTATCAAAAAATATCGGACACGTATTTTTTCTTTTGTCAATCAAACAACAAAATGACAAAGATAAACCTTGTCAAAGATTGGGAGTGGGGGTCGTGACGTCAATTCTCTTACAGAAGTCTTGGCATTTGTATGGCACTTATGACGTCACGCGGAACTTTGACGAGCTAGATCTTCATCAATTTTTGTTTGCTTGGCAAAAGAAAAAATACATGTCTAATATTATTTGATGGTGTAGGTATCTGACGGACTAATTATATTTTTTTAGTCTTCATGCCTTTTATGTAAACAGATTAGGTTCGCTGGCAAGGCTTATTTCGAAAGTTCGACAATAAAACCGTTTACTTTGCTAGTAAATACGTACTCTATGATTACCTGGGTCTTAACAGCATTCTCGATGGAAATCGTATTTGTTCTTACAACATCCGCAATCCCAGCTTCCGTCATTGTACGCATTTAGCCATTAATTGTGGTCGTTAGGTGCTCGTCCGATCGCAGTTCCGGATTGGGTTTTGACGCGGAATTTTTCTTTTTATTCCTTCTTTCGCGCCTGCCAGATGTCGCACTGCGGGTTCATAATTTTAATTTAATTGGTCGGGGTTTGTGAACCCTGTTGGAGTACTTTTTTACTTTTTGATATCGGATTTGTTGGTAACGAGAATGTACACAGGTATGTGTTATCTGAGCGTCCACTGTTGGACTAAGGTCCACACTAAGTCTCGCAGACATTTGCGGCCTAGTGTTCGACCAATCACAAAGCCAGAAATGTTTTTCTGAAGATCTGTGATTAGTTGATAACCGGGCCGCAGCAGTCAACTGGGCGCCTAATAGATAGATAGATAGATAAACTCTTTATTGAATCACATTCACACACACATGAAACAAAAAATAGAGAAAAATAAATGCTAAAACATGTGAAGCAACCGGCGGCCTTATCACTGAAAGTGATTCTTCCAGGAAATTCTTTAATCTTTAATAGAGGGGGTTTGCTTTAATCCACTAGCTTCGCAGGCAGCTTGGATCGTATAACGGTCAATATCATTAAAAGAAATAATTATTTTTTGCAAAAAATAGCATGACCAACTTCACCCGTGTACAGAATCATTACATAGTATAAAACAAAGTCGCTTTCCGCTGTCTGTCCCCATTTATGCTTATATGTTTAAAACTACGCAACGGATTTTGATGCAGTTTGTTTTAATAGATGGAGTAATTCAAGAGAAATGTTTATATTTATAATCACTTGTGTGTGAAGCCGGGGCGCATCGCTAGAACGCAAATATTATGCACGGATCGTTGTATCATTTTTTCATTATTGTTGATTTATCAGAAATGGCTCAGCCAATTTCGATATAATTTAAACGGGACCAATTTCGCAGACCTCTTTCCAATAAAAAAAGAATTATTGAAATCGGACCACTATGAAAAAAGTTACGCGTGGTTAAACATAAAAAAAATATACGCTTCGAATTGTATACCTCCTCCGGTGGTTCGTCGGTCAAAAGTAGGTGTGATGCCTCCCTTCTGGTGGTTCTTTGTACAGATTTATGTGTACCTAGAGCTAAAATGACATTGAAAGTTAATATCGCCCTCGTATGGTTATTTTGTTTTGAAATTACAATGTCTCCCTCATTCTTGTGCTACGTCGTTGTACTCCATGATCGTAATTTGCATGTGTAGGTCGTCGCTGTATGACATTATCCTGTCCAATGTCATTGGTGTAACAACACGCATGAAATTACCAACGAGACTGTAAACAGCTTCATGCTCACACAATATTTATAGATCCTAAGTCCGAACAGTGGCTTATAGATCCTTATTGATTGACGGAACGGACGAGGTACTCAATTTGACGCGAATATTTTTTTTTTATATTCATAACCACGCATAACTTTTTACATAGTACACACAGTGACTGCCTCGGTGGCTCGGTGGTTAGTGACCCTAACTTCTGGATCAAAGAGGCGTGGGTTCGATCCCCACCCAGGGCAAATATTTATGTGATGAACATAAGTGTTTGCTCTGTGTCTGGGGTGTTATTTAGTTACTATCTATATAAGTATATGTAGTATATCAGTCTCTGGCAGCCATATCACAAGCTTTGTTTAGTTTGGGGTCAGAGGCCGTGTGTAAGATGTCCCAAAAATATTTATAAAAAAAAATATAAATATTAGTAGTCCGATTTTAATTATTCTTTTTTTTGATTGAAAAGGACTTCGAAATTGGTCCCATATAAATTTTATCTATATCGGCTGAGCCATTTTTCTATAAATAAACATTAATGTGAATATTGCTTCATCGATCCGTGCGAGCTATTCGCGAATTTTGTACACTGTTGAAGACGGTCATGCCATTTTTTGTGAAAAATAATAATTATTATTATGTCTTAATTATTTACAATACATTAAAACTCAATAAAGTAATGTATGTTATTCTTAAACTTTTGTGATTTGAGCATATTCAACACACCAATTTAATATTACCTTACTATCTCGACGGAGTTGCATTAGACGACCTCCACTTTGCCCCACCAAGCAGCCCACTGGTGGGGCATAGTCCACATAGCTTTATTTTATTAAGTGAAATCCGCCCCACCTTGGTGGGACAGAAAGCCCGATTACAGAGCCGCCAGCGTAAATTAATTAGCAACGTGAAAAGCGTTCTCTCTATCGAATGCCTAAAGTGAAAAGAAACAGAACTATGCTATTTAGCTAATATAGTTACAATGGCGCCTCTGTAATCGGGCTTAGTTTCCAATCGTATTTTAGACCGGTGGTGGGTGTAGAAGATGTAGTCTTTTCAGTGCGCGTTTTCTTGTTCCCGCAATGTAAGAATATAGTAATATAATTGTTATATACAAGATACATTGTAAAAGCCTAGCCAACTCATTTCCATTGGTTACGATTACGACGAGGTTGATTAGGACCTCTCGATTCGCAATTAACGTGTAACTCGCTTCGCGTCGCAATCGTCTGATTAGCAACTTTTGCCCAACGCCGTCTCACGAATATTCTACTCACAGACTTCTGCAATACTCTACAGATCTTGACATTATGCGGAGTTGCCTTAAGAAAAAAATTCAACATGTAGGTAGGTATATCTCTTTTGTACGAATAAACAAATAGCCATCACAAATAATTCAGGCAGATCCATAATTTATGTACAGAAAAAATCAAGAAAACTAGCAAATAACTGAATAAAATAGTGGGGTAAGGCTACCCATTTACAAAACGGCTCTACTCGTACATAAACAAATCGATGTTATGAATTTAATCAAGATAGGAATGCAACAACGCCCTTCAAGCCAGCTACTGCGAGCCTAGATCATGTTTTAGATACGAAACACGATATAGACGATTCTACAATATACTTCACGACCAATTTATCTTTAGAAATGAATCAGGGAGCCACGATCGTATAGTTAAAACAATAATCAGCCAAGTGCAAGTCGAACTTGCCCTTGACTGAGTCGAAGCTGCAAAGTCTCGAGCATCGACGTAGGGTGGCGTGTCTGTCAGCCAACAATCGGATACACTTCGGTGAGTGCGCTCAGGAGTTGCACAATCTGGACCCACCTGCCCCTTTCTTCTATCGTACGGCTAGACAGACGCGACCAAAGCGCCACCCTTTTATGGTGGACATCCCACGCGTTAGAACCAAGCGTTTTGAGTCCACATTCCTCATACTAACTGCCAGAATGTGGAAAGCTTTGCCTGAGCCTGTCTTTCCGTTAAAGTACATTGTAGGTGTCATCAAATCTCGAGTAAATAGGTATCTTCTAGGTAAGTGTGCTACATCCTAGACCGCATATCTGCTTAACATCAGGCAGTGTGTAGTCAAACGCAAACCTATTTGAAATAAAAACAAAAAAGGGAGCCTCTCCTTAATATTTGTATATTTTATTTATTTATTTTTTACATTGATGCAAAATTCCAGACAGTTTGTGGTGCTGTCATCGCTTTCTTTTTTGCTGCCAGTTTGGTAGAAATAGTAGTAGTCCAATTTAAGCACGGTTCAATATAGGTTACTCTCCCCTACTAGCATTGAGCAGTATGCTGAGTGTGAGTTTTGTCGTAAATATCGAGGAGCGCGTAAGCATGTAATTTGTATGAAGAAATGTACAGCGCCACTAGCGGCGCGTTTTTGAAACACTTTGTGCGAGAGAAAGTTCATACAAATTATATTGGAATTAAATGAACTTATTGTGTAGAATACCTCATTTTTTTCGAAATTTTAATTTTGGCCTTATAGTTAAAGTTGACCATAATGAAGAAATGTACAGCGCCACTAGCGGCGCGTTTTTGAAACACAACAAGTTCATACAAATTACATGCTTACGCGCTCGCCGAAGAGCGCGTCATGCTTACGACAAAACTCACACTCAGCATACAGTGTTGTCAACGTAACAAAGTTAGTAAAAAGGCACACGGGCGACCTCACCTACAACACTTTCCTTTTTACACAAACTCTACCAGAGCTTATTTGACCTCATTTTCTGCCATAAAATATAAGTTAATATAATGTTAATATTTCGCTCTGCTACATTTTTCAATACATCATTAATCTGATTAGATTTCTTGCTATCGCAATATCCTTTTTATTTTACCTTTCACGCAGAGAGGTTTCAATTTCATCCTAATTTACCTTTGCCCTCAGGCAATCGTTGTCCAATAATATTTTCCTTTGAACATTAATTTATACAGGGTTATCTGCTTGCCTTGTACTACAGAAAAAAGGGGAGATTAAGACCATCTTTATGAATAACTTTTACTATAGTGCCAACCCGGAATTCGAGAAAAAATATCAGTTGTTTCGTACATTTTGTTGATTCCGAGTTTTGTACGGAACAGTTATTTATTTTTTATTTTTGGGTCGGCGGTATCATAGTAAACATTTTGAGAATGCGAACGTACTTTTGACCGACGAACCACCGCAGGAGGTATACAATTCGATGCGTATATTTTTTTTTATGTATAACCACGCATAGCTTTTTTCATAGTAGTCCGATTTCAATAATTATTTTTTTATTGGCAGAGTATACTTCGAAATTGGTCCCATTTAAATTTTATCGTAATTGGGTGAGCCATTTTTGATAAATCAACAATAATGTGAATAATGTTACATCGATCCGTGCATAATATTTGCGTTCTAGCGATGCGCCCCGGCTTCGCACAGGTGTATTGTACATATAAACATTTCTCTTGAATTACTCTATCTATTAAAACAAACTGCATCAAAATCCGTTGTGTAGTTTAAAAGATATAAGCATACATGGGGACAGAGAGCGGAAAGCGACTTTGTTTTATACTACATAATTATGTAATATGAAATGTACACGGGTGAAGTCGGTCATGCTATTTTTGCAAAAAATAATTATAATATTTGTAATACAAGGTTATCTGTACCCTGTACTAAGCTAAAAGAGGTTGATAAAGATTACTATTATGAACAACTCTTACTATGGGGCCAACCCTAGTAAACTCTGCATAGTCAAACGCGAACATATTCGAAATAAAAAAAAAAAAAAAAACAAAATGCAAGAAGAAAATATCAGCGTACAAAACTGTACCTCAAATACAACAAAATGTATGGAACAGCTGATGTTTTTCTCGAATTCCGGGTCGAATTCTTCATAATAATGGTCTGAATCACCTCCCTTCGGCTTAGTGCATCAATTCTGGATAACCCTGTATACACGTAATATTTACTTTGCTTACTATTTCTAACATTTTTTCGACGTTTTATATGTAGCCCTCATATCGTAGTTTGACGCATCGTTCTTCCGCACGGTCAGTCTTCGGATGGGTGACCGCTAGTGGAATTTACAACTTAGCTCTACCGTTGCTTGGATGACACGTTACATTTTAAAGGTTTCTGTTGTTTTAACCGTTTAGCCATGTCGCTAGGCCTTCAGGCGGCTTTAAAACTGACACCAGAGCTATCCGGCCTATACGAGCTTACTTTTTTTTTATTCCGTATAGGTTTGCGTTTGACTACATACTACCTGATGTTGAACAGATATGCGGTCTAGGTTGTAGCACGCTTACCTAGCAGATACCTATTTACTCGGGATTTGAAGACACCCACGTTGTACTTAAGCGAAACGAAGCTTGTTATACGAACTTACTTTAACGTTTGTAGTCTAAAGGCCGAATTATACAAGTTGGCGGATGTGAAGTTAGCCACAAGGTGCGCGAAACCCAATCAACGCGCAGCTATATGTGAGCTTCAGTCAGTGTGCGCTATTACAATGTCATTCCAAGACAGTTATTAGGTCTCTGTGAAACTAAATTCAAGAACACAATTAAACGCCATTTGATAAGCAAAGCCTTTTATTCGGCAGATATATTTGTTAAGGAGGTCTCAATGGCAAAAGTATGTACCTATCGGCCCAATTTGAGAAAGTTTGACATTTCAATATTATTGTTATTTATAATTTATTTATTAGTAGGTACTCTGACAAAGCCTCTATACAGCTGCTAAATAGACGAGGCCCATTTACAGCCGCACAAATAAAATTGTAATTATTTAATTTATTATTATAGTCGTTTGAAACTGAAATGTACGGAATGACGCCGCTAAGTGTATGTATCATACCAAAAGCTGAATAAATAAATGAATGAATGAATGAATGAAGTCAGGATTGGATATTGCGCAGCTTGTAGCTAACTTCACGTCCTCCGATTTGTATGATCGGTCTATAATCTTTATTTTGCATACTGAAAATGAAAATGAAAATGAAAATATTTTATTAACACAACCATAGGAAAAAATTACACACACGCTACATTTAATAAAAACATTATTACCTATGCTTATGACAGTTTAATACAAACAAAACGTAGTACCGAGATTTCGCACTAGGCTAGGCCTGTGTCGTGGAAATCTAATACGATTTTCAAGTGATTTGTAACCTCAATATGTTGACATTTTTTCTTAGTGTTTAAATTTCTGCTAATAAATACAAAGTAGGGAATCTTAGATATATTTTGAAAATAAAAAAAAAAAATATAAATCGTACATATGAGTAATAAATTAAATATATACATAATGATACTTATAAATAAATAAAATAAAATACTATTTCTAACATTTCCAATGTCTGTATGATGTCGGTTTACATAAGCCGTCCTTGTAAGTATGATGTCATCCTACACTCAACTTGGACATTCCGATTTATATTGTTTAGTTAGAGCTACAACAAATTCATCATTAACTGGTACCAGAGTTTTAAATAATCCATTTATAGCGTTTAGCATCAATGTCAATATTGGTTTTGTTTGATAATTGTCATCTACAAGTTTAGAATTGATTAAATAACTTAATCTGTCTATTTTAGATGTAGCGCTCATAGCAGTGTATTAGCGATCATCGTAGTTAAGCAACGTTCAGCACGTTCAGTCTTCGGTTGGGTGACTGCGGGTGGGTTATAAACTCTGACGCCAGAGCTAGCCACTTGGTCTATACGAACTTACTTAGGTATGTATTTTTTTTCTGTTTCGACTTGCAATTTTGTACTATCACCCTTTCGGTTTAGTATACCTAATTTGGTTAACCCTGTATACTACTGACGATATATCCATCTATAAGCCATGTGACGTCCACTGCTGGACATAGGCCTCCTCTGTGGATCTCCAATAAGACCGGTTGGAAGCGGCTTGCATCCAGCGTGATCCTGTGGTCTTGATGATATCATCTGTCCACCTCGTAGGTAGACGTCCTACGCTGCGCTTGCCGGTGCGTGGTCTCCACTCGAGAATCGACGATATTATATAAAAAGTGAGTTAATACTCCGGCAGACATATTCATTAGCTACTGATGTCTTTAAATAACAGCTACTGATACTACAGTAGCTGTTATTTAAAGACATTTGGTAGTTTCCGTTACAATAACTATTTACACTAGTTAACCATTAGTTTCAGTTTGAATTGGTCTCAATGAAATATTGTTTTTCTTTACCTTCCTTGTTCTGATTTACTTACTCATCCTTGGCCAGTAAAGTAAAATAACTGTTTAATATTGTTTGTTTTATCCTGTGTCTTGCATATGTATTTAAATGCGTGAATTTATTCATCAACGAGGTAATTTTTACCTTGATAACGTCTTATAAATCGACGAACGCAGGATGCACGCTCGAAAAAGTCACGTTCTACCTTAGCCGAGTGTGCAAGCGAAAGAGTGGCATGTTTGGCCTAGGCGGTCGGCTTGTTTCAGTTGTTGATTCAACGATATTTTGTAATGACGTTATCAACTAAAATTATCGTCCATAAACCGACTTTACAAACAACCTTTTTATAACGCTTTTATTAGTTTCACCTGTATGTTTGCTTGCTTGCTTGCTTGTTTGTAACAAACCCCTTTAAGCTCGATTTTGCCCTACTTTGAGCGATCAGATATTCTTTAAACTTTGCACATCTATCAAAGACCGATGACAATGCATTTATTCGATTAAAATATCCAATTATCCTGATTAAATTCGCCAGGATCCGTCAATTTCTTTCCGCGTCCTTTATATCGCATCCTTTTTATAAGAGTGAGAGAGATATAGCTAGTCAGGCACTAAGCATACCAGGGCTATTCACTAAAATGTGAAAAATAAATATAGTTTAAAAAAAAACTAAAAAACACGAAAAAAGCGTGGGGTGCTCGATTTACAAAAAAATATGGAAAAATGCGCCTCAAGCTTTTTTACAATAGTATTAATATTTTTCGTTCATTACTATTTTCTGCCTATATTGAAAATTACTTTACACTTATTAGTTTGATATACCATGAATGCTGTTTTTTTTTAGTTTTCCAAACTATATATTTATTTACAATATTTTTTTCAGTTTTTCAAAATCATTAATATTCTGTTTTTAGCTTGAAAGTTCTATGTAATGACGGTTCATTGATGATCTCAGTTTTACTGGTCCGTTTTATCAGATACGCCTTTTTTTGATCGATGGCGTAATTATGGAGTTGGTTGTTAAGAAGCCGTGGTCGTCTAGTGTTAGTGATGCCCGCCTTACAATCGCGGTCTTGGGATCAAATCGCGGTCCCGTACCAATGAGTTCTCTGGAATTTATGTACGGAATTTAACACCACTGGCTTTTCGGTGAAGGAAAACATCGTGAGGCAACCTGCATGTGTCCGAAGAAGAAATTCTAATGGCGTATGTGAATCCACCAAGCCGCACTGGGCCAGCGTGGTGGATGTGATTGATTTTTGACATGTAACTATGGTGTTATCAATAAAATATTTGTATTTGTGGCCCAGTCACCCTTCGTGGGTAAGCCTACGTTCTACAGTGCACTATTAAAAAAGGCCTATACAGTATAGTACAGTATGGAGTTGTACGAGCGTTGTATGACCATGTGTGAACCAGCCGTTAGAAATAAAGGACTTAATATAAAACTTAGTAACATTATTCAATGGTCGTATCCCACTTGTGAGTGTAAATCTCCATAATTCCCTAAAACGTTATTCAAATCTCTCAACACATTGCCAATGGCCACGCCAAATGACAAAGCCCATATCGCACATCAGATGAACACAATGGCCAGGTTACCGGGTCAGTAGTTACATAACTACATTATTGAACATATATACACAGCAGTGCCTAAGCTTCCCACTTATATTATATTTTTTTTGTATGTTTGCGTTTAACTATATACTGCCTGATGTTGAAAGCAGACATGTATACGATCTACACACTATGGGTGTTTAGAACTTCACATCTTCCCGTTTTTCGGTCCTGTATAGACCGGACAAAAAAGTTGAGTAATTTTTTTTTATTTCGAATAGGTTCCCGTGAGTACACACTGACTGATGTTGAGCAGTTATGATGTCTAGGGTGAAGCACGCCTACCAAGAAGATACTCTTTACTCGGGATTTGAAGATGCCCACGTTGTACTTTTGCGGGAAGACGGACCCAGGCAAAGCGTTCCACATTCTGGCTGTTCGTATTAGGAATGTGGATTCGAAATGCTTGGTTCTAACGCGCGAAATCCACCATAAAAATAGGTACTTAGGTATTGATGCATTTAAAGCGCTTATACCGTAGTTTGACTAGGTGTCTGTCACCGATCACCAAAGTTAAGCAACGCTAGGAACGGTCAGTCTTCGGCAGGGTGACCGCGCGTGGCATTTACAACAGAGCGCTACTGAGTGGCTCGGATGATATGCTAAATTGTAGGCCCCGGTTGTATTAACCGTTTAGCCATGTCAGAGGCCTTCAGGCGGCTTTAAAACTGACACCAGGGCTAGCCTTACGTACTTAGACGCATCGGTGGCGATGATACCAATAGCAGCACAATTATTATTGTTATAGGCTTCAATCATAAATACTCGTAACTATCAGCTGACCCACCTGCTGTTTTCCATAACATTCTTATTTAAACAAAGTAGGCAATTTACTCTAGAGGTACTGGTAATAGACAATCATGCCAATACCATTAGTAACAATAAATGTGACGTCATTCTGACGCGAGTTACATAAAAATAGCAAGCTTCGTCATATGACGCGCGGCCTTTTCCCGTCGGTCTGCTACATAATTTAGTGTGAAATCTATCATAACAGATGAAAAGACAAAATTGTTTAGAATCTCTCTGAGACGTTTGTCTGGCGTTTTCTGCTCTACTAGAGATTGGAAGTGTTTCTAAAACTGATATTACTGCTTGGCTAGAGTCGTATACTTATATTCTATACTTTACTATCACTACATTAAATCAAACTCGCTATTTTAGTGTCTGTCTGCCCGTCTGTGTATCTTCCAAACTTAGATTATTTACTTGTCAATAATCAAAGCTTCCAAACTACACAACGGATTCGAATGCGGTTTTCACTACCTTTTAATGTGTTTAACGAAAGGGATTGCAGCTATAACAATCGTACCTGTGCGAAGCCGGGACGCAGCTTGTGTTATAATTGGTGTAATAGTGTTGACGTGTTTCAATGAAGCTAATCTACTGTTATCTACAGTTCTGGCTCTATTGTAGAATATGAGGTCATGCGATATGGTCCTATCCTAGGCGTGCGTAAGCGCTGCGTGCGGTTATTATAGGAAGTACCATCTCGCCGGATCCGCGAATGTCTCATTATTTCTCGGATTTATGAATGACGAGACAAAAGATGATTTGTGTTTACGATTGACCCATGAATGAGATGATGATTTTATGAATGACACGCTTGAGGTGTTCTGCTAGGTCGGCGGAGTACGTTTCAGGGTCTCTAGGTTGAAGGATTTTGTCCGGACAGATGATAAGAAATGCAATTATTTTAATAGAGCTATAGTATATACATGGATAATATAATATATTTAAAACGAAAGACACTAGATTTCGCGACACAGGTCCGCCTAGTGCGAAATCTAGGGTTCAATACAAAAGTATTTACTATTGCCAATCTTAATAAAACTTTCATTAAAACAAACAAATTAAATTATTCTAATGTCTGAATTGTGCTTATTGCTGAAATTGCCTATGACAATGATCGAGTTAGCCGTTAAAATTAGTTGTTAAGACATAACATGCGAGATTTACTTCAAGGTCATTATTGTCGGTCCTGTTGGTATGGTATTACCTAACTGCAATTCAGACAGCAAATTCTTGGTGTTGCCAAGTATGCTAAGTTTTCGATATTAGATTTAATATACCTAAATTGAAAATTTATCGTAACATTTATAAATATAATATACACTCACTAATTCGGCGCATTCGCAGGGCGCGATTTAGCTTAATTGGACAAAGCATCTGGGCCGGTGTCCCAGAGGATGCAGGTTCAAATCCTGCGAACGCGTCAATTTTTGAAATGTTTATCACAAAAAGAAAGTTTCTATACACCTAGTGTGTGAAGCACGATAAAAATCATTTCATTAAATAAAATATAGCTCGAAAAACTGACGACCGATGGGGTCGAAAAGTTCTCGAGTGGAGACCACGTACCGGCAAGCGCAGCGTATGTAGGACGTCCACCCGGACGGATGACCTCAGTGGGACCGCAAGATCGCGCTGGATGCGGGCCGCTGCCAGCTGATCTTATTGGAGTTCTTTAGGGGAGGCCTATATCCAGCAGTGGATGTCCTATGCGTAAGGCGACGAACGACGACGATAGTCCTTTTATGCCTTTTAGAACTTGTAGATGCGATAGAGCTAAAATGTACTAATGATACGTTTTTCTTCTATGTACCTATGTATTTTTCTGTATTTTTTATTATTGTTAACAATAAAGAGTTTATTCATACATTTAATAAGACCCGAGTGAAGTTAATACCACAGCCTAAGTGCGTACTTAGAGCAATCCAACAAATTCCAGAAACATGCTATCTACAAGGATATCTAGATAACTATGTTTTGATATTGGAGAGAATCACGAAACCACGACCATCGTGCGTCAATGCTCAACGAACGATAGAACGGAAAACGATGAGATAATACCAATACAAGTGTCTGAAGGATTAACTTACTCTGCGATCCGAAGCGAGAGGAGATTAGATAAGGTGACAATGTTTCCAGTATTACGCTTCAAGAGCTCGTGGGACAGTTCACAATTGTTGTGTAGTTTGGTAGATACTTTGTTGGAACTTTTCCGTGTAACGACTTCGCCACACTTACAAATTGTGGAAGTTTAGACTCAATCGTCGCACATCTGCGACGATATATATACATATTCTTTGTATTCCTCTTTTGTGATTTATTCTAGATTTCTGCAGAGAAGGCAATGAGCATTGAGCAGTTAAGTCGTGTGAACGATGTTAGATGGTTTCCCACTGAGAATTTACTTTTCGTGTGAATGACACATGAAGAGTAAATTTTCAATCTCAATCAACATGAGCATTTCGAAGTTCGATCTTTGATCGAAGTGCTAGCAAAATCTGGTAGAGCGTTTTTATTTTTTTGGAGGAGGAGGTATACAATTCGACGCGTATATATATTTTTTTTATGTATAACCACTCACAACTTTTTTATAGTAGTCCGATTTTAATAATTCTTTTTTTATTGGAAAGTATATACTTTGAAATTGGTCCCATTTAAATTTTATCGAAATCGGTTGAGCCATTTTTGATAAATCAACAATAATGTGAAAAATGCTACATCGATCCGTGCATAATATTTGCGTTCTAGCGATGCGCCCCGGCTTCGCACAGGTGTATTATAGATATAAACATTTCTCTTGAATTACTCTATCTATTTAAACAAACTGCATCAAAATCCGTTGCATAGTTTTAAAGATATAAGCATACATGGGGACAGACAGCGGAAAGCGACTTTGTTTTATACTACCAGTATGTAATAATGATTCTGTACACGGGTGAAGTCGGTCATGCTATTTTTTGCAAAAAATAATTATTAAGCCGTATCTTTTTCAATTTGTTACTGCAAGATATACGAGTACAGCAAGGTTACATACAACTGTTCCAGGTGCGCTACCAGCAAAGTTAGGAGCAGCTAGATTTTAAATCGTTGGTATTTGTACTTCCCTGTTATTTACATTGACGTGAAAAAGTACAGCTATTAAATGTATCACTTATCTCAAGTACCCCATTGTTACAAAATACTTCCCATAATCTTCCACCCATCATGTCACATAATCTTTATACACTACAGGATCTCCGGTAGATTAATTCTATTGCTAATATTAATTTCATTTATAGCACGGTAATGGTATCTATGCAATATTGCGACACGGCTCTGTCGTTGAAATGATTAACTACTTCACCGCGTGACTACGCAGTACCTACGCAACACGCGTTAGGGCTGCCCGCCTGGTAGGTAAATCGCACGCTTACCGAGCCTTTTGTACAGGTTTTGCATAGTCTACTTAAACTTGCGCGTATGAGTGTGGCTGCATACATTTTATTCCAGTAAGCTGAGTGTGAGTTTTGTCGTAAACATGACGCGCTCTTCGGCGAGCGCGTAAGCATGTAATTTGTATGAAGTACAGCGCCACTAGCGACGTGTTATTGAAACACAATAAGTTCATACAAATTACATACTTACGCGCTAGCCGAAGAGCGCGTCATGTTTACGACAAAACACACACTCAGCATACAGGGCCGCTGTACAAAAATGTATAGAGCCGTACAGAAACTACTGTAGTTTCAATTTACGTGTAAACCAGTACTAACCCGTCTGATTGCAAACCCACACGTTCGTTCGTCACTAGGGTGGAGTACGGCGCGGCAGTGCGCCCGCGTCCCTGCGTTTGTTGTGTACCGAACTCCGAAGTGCGTAGGTATGATTCGCGTTCCGACCGTTAGTATGAAGACGGAATACCTACTGCATAGATACCATTACCGTGTTTATAGCATTCTCTGTTACGATGACGTCAGTTAGGCCGAGCGAGAGGCGTGAGTCGAAGCAGCCTAGGAATGTTAGAGATTACGCATTGAGCTATTACTATATTATTATGCTGGCTAATGAACATGACTGTGTTATCTTTTGCCAGGAAATGTAAATTAGCCATTAGGCGATGGTTCGTTGTAACCACACCGAACATGTTGGTAACTGTAGCGCTCATAGCGTAGTTTGACTCGGTTTTACTTAGCGATCAGCGAGGTTAAGATCAGTGATCAGTGATCGCGGGTGGCGTTTATAACTGATCGCTGCCGTGGTTCGGATGACACGTTAAATTGGCGGTCCCAGTTGTTTTAATCGTTTAGCCGTGTGAGAGGCCTTCAGGCGGTTTAAAAACTGACATAAACTGAGGCTAGCCAATGGTCTGTAATTCGACGAAACGGCCAAGTCACATATATTAACTAATCTGTAGAGTTTCTGGAGTAAGGACTTGTAGAGTTAGAAGCTTGGCTTTACGTTAGATGTGACAACTTTTTGACAGTGTGAACTGCGATTTAGTCTTGGCTACATTTCACTTGAAAATGTTTTTGTTGGATTTTTGCGTAAAATTGTTTGTAAAAATTACACCCCATTTTTTATGTAGAACATTTTCTGAAGTCCTGCTTGGTTTGATCAAATCGGAGATATTAGTTTCACATGTTATACAAACAAGACGATATTAGAAATAAGTACAGACGTGTAAAATTATTTTCAAACCACGCTCTTTTCATATTTCACCAATATTACTGAGAATCTTGCAATCAAAGTGGTCGATCACGAGTTTATAAACAGTCATGACGAATCCTTACATAAATATGAATATTGCGCAAACCCAAATTCCAATTTGTGAAATTCTAGTGCAAATAAAGATGTGGGACGAGACTGTCTTGCGGTTACGCATCTTAAATGCAATTGCATAATGCAAAGATTAGAAAGTGGCTTAATCACTACAAATGTGCCTTGAAAGTTTACAGACTGCTATGTACAAGTATATTTTCAAAGTTACCCAAAAATCATGCTGTTTTTTACATAATGAGTATTGATTTCTTCGAAGATACTTATTGTTGAAATTGTGGGTCGATTGCACAGATTATGATTAGATATGATTGGCTCAGAAGTGACATATATTACCGAATGGCAACAAAAGCGGCCGATATTTTAATTAAAACCAAAATTAATAAGTGTCCAAAACCCAAATAGTAAAGGTGTTCCAATTCAAATATAATTCGACTATATATTGAAAACACTTATTTACTTTCAAAATTCTCTGTCAAACACGAGTCAATGTTTCCAAATGTAACTCTTCTTCCATTCTCCACAACCATCCCAAACTCTCACAGCATTCACAGAATTAACGACTTATACGGAAATACTCACACGCCAGTGTAGTGCATCAAAAATATTTAAATTTAACCCATGCGGCGCGAAGGAGCGCGACAAAAATACACGGGGGCATTTCCTCCAGGACTTGGAAGACTTGGAACTAACAATATAGACGACGTTGTGCGTAATACTGGACGTGGGAAGTGTGAAACTAGTGATAGATCGAAAATAGTGATAAACTAGTGTACTGTAGAAGATAGAAACGATGGACTTTATCAAAACGGTGCGATGGCAGGTGAGGTGACTTTGAATGAAACGACTATTGAAAGGAGTGAAATCTTTTGTAAAGACGTTAGCGGAAATGATATTCTTGAGTTGGATTACAGGAAGCTAAAGAAATTGGTGGTATTTTAGGATGGAGAAATAGAATTAGTAAAAGCATAGTTAAGTGTACGCTGAAATTAAGTTTAAATTATAGTATAGTCTAGTTATGAAACAAGACAATCAGTGTAACCGAATGATCAAAACGATGATTCTGCAAGAATGAAGGCGGTAATAAATGAATGACAATTTACTGTTAGTCCACAGAGTTATGTTATATTATTCAACAAAACCTGAACTCTATCACTTTATTGTTTTACATTTTCATTGTTGCTCATGAATATTTATAAGAATTTTTGCCACTAACCAAATATGTTTCAATGGCATGCATTTTGCATAAACACCTACTTACTATGTAAAATATTTAACAAATGATACAATTGACGTAATATTATGCGGAAGATACATCATTTCTATTTTTAAGGAAAATTTGACATTTCTTTATGCGATAATATGTTGCTCATGAATATTCGTATATTATCAAGATCGTGTTTTTAGCCTTGACAAAATACCGCCTTTGCTAGTGCAAAACAGTGCACAAAGTAAGCAAGATAACATGAATTTAGACCGAGATAATGGAGAAAGTATTTCAAGGATTCCAAATATTCACTCGTATTGAGATGACTTCATTATTTGCCGTTAATTGAACGTTTTTACTTGAATATAATTGTAAGGCGGGTGTCACTACCTCTTGACCACCATGGCCACACAAATCCCCGGTCCCGTACCAATGAGCTCCTTGGAATTTATGTACGGAATTTCACACCACTGGCTTTCCGGTGAAGGGAAACATCGTGAGGCAACCTGCATACGTCCGTAGAAGAAATTTGATGGCATTTGTGAATCCACCAACCCGCACTGGGCCAGCGTGGTGGATATGGCCCAATCACCCATCGTGGGTAGGCCTACGTCCTGCAGTGGACTATTAAAAAGGCTAGTACAGTACTGTACTTGAAAATAGATTTATCTTTACAAAGAAACGGTAAATTTTTTTCTAATTTAGAATTTTACTGTTGTCTTGTAATTATAATTCAAGATCACTTTTGTATCGTTAGAAATGAATTAGTAAAAACAACAAATGTAAGTACGAGTATATATAGGTACCTAATCTAATTCTTAAAACAACATTACTCGAAGAAAATATCGTATTTCTATATACCTGGAAAACATATTTATTCTCTTTTATTCCCTAGGAACAGAAGGTTGAACGATTTATGAAATGGCTTGATATTTTATTTCTTATTGTTCAGTCGTATTTTTTTCTTGTTCTTTTCGAACAAGTCATTCTATTTCTTGTGTTTCTTACTAACTTATTAGCATTTCTTGTCATCTAATGATTAATTATACGTCGGTTCGGTTAGTAATTTATAAATAGTTATCGTAATTATACGATTGCTTCGCTAAAAGTTCTAAACATGAGTGTTGAAGTGTATGACTATCGTAATTGATAGCTCCAGTCATAATGGGTGTATTGTCGCCTTCTATGACCTTGTCCTAATTAAGGTCATTATATGTATTGACAATCAATTCTGTTCATTCAGCTGTCTTTGTTCCATCTTCATTGAATATGATTCCGCAAAGTAACGCCTGATTCAAACAATCATCTTCATTGTAGTTTAGTTTCGGATGACCTCATTATTAAAACAGTGCCTCTTAACTCTAGATATAGTTAGCTCTATTAATATCTTAATTACTGTAGAAAATATGGAAATACAGTGTTCCAATGACAACCTTCCCAGGGACATCATAGGAATTTGGCACGCGGCCACAATATCAGCTTCAGCAATGTTATTAAATACCCTTGAAACGCCAGCACAGCCGCTGTTGGCATTCTCAAGCCGGTATAGCTTGCATAACGTAGAGACTTATTAACCTAAACTTACTAAGTTTGTTATGAAACTAGAAACTTTCTTGCGCCCAATAAGGCTAATGAGCTTATCTTTACATGATCTTCTTCGTAAATACGCAGTGTTACTTAAATTATTGTATTTTAGTTTTAAAAATAATTATCCTACTTCCTACTAGTATTATAAACACGAAAGTTTGTGCGGATGGATGGATGGATGGATGGATGTATGGATATTTGTTACTCTTTCACGCAAAAACTACTAAACGGATTGAGATGAAACTTTTCCTACTAATATTATAAACGCGAAACTTTGTGCGGATGGATGGATGGATGGATGTATGTATGGATATTTGTTACTCTTTCTCGCAAAAACTACTAAACGGATTGAGATGAAACTTTGCAATAATATAGCTTATATATCAGAATAACACATAGGCTATAAATTATCATGATATTGCGTCAAAAATCAAAATATCATGCGGGCGAAGCCGCGGGTAAAAACTAGTAAGTAATAAAGTGAGTAAGTTCGTATAGGCCGGGTAGCTAGCCCTGGTGTCAGATTTTTAAGCCGCCTGAAGACCTCTGATATGGCTAAAAGGTTAAAACAACCGGTGCCTACAATTTAACGTGTCATCCGAGCCACGGTTGTGTTCAGTTATAAATGCCACCCGCGGTCACCCATCCGAAGACTGTGTGTGCTAAACGTTCTGAACGTTGCTTGATTTCGACGATCGCTAACGAACACCTAGTAATCATGAGAGTTCATTAACATTTTTGATCAATATACGGACACAATAAAATAACAACAATATATTCTAAATCTAAAGCATGTTCATATAACACGTATCGAGTAGCTTGAAAAAATCTTGATGACGAAAACAGGAAGTGAATTCCACATTTGGACCGAAACTGTTTGGATTCCAAATGCGTTATGAAAGTGAGAAAACATTAATTCTGAAAAGCTTTCAAATGGCTGAATGTTAAAAAGCTTAGTAGCAAAGATAAAACCCATTATTATTACATACTACGGGACTAATCGCGCACTAAAATTACGAGATAAGTTTAACACCAACATAAAACCCATATCAATAAAATGTAGAGTTCAGAAAACACAACAAACATAACGTTTCACAAACTTGTGCTTTTTGCCACAGGTCAAGTAAAAATACGCCTCATTACCACCACTACACTTAATTTTTCTATGATAGGTTCGTATAAGAAATTTGTGTGAAAAATATAACTCAGTTTCTTTTGCACATCTGTGATTATAAAACAGAATTCTGCTCGCGAAAATAAAAGATAATACTTAGCATGTTACTTTTTGACCGACGAACCACCGGAGGAGGTTAACAGTTCGACGCGTATATATGTATATATATTTTTTTTAATGTATAACCACGCATAACTTTTTATTAGTAATCCTATTTCAATCATTCTTTTTTTATTGAAAAGAGTATACTTCGAAATTGGTCCCATTTAAATTTTATCGAAATTGGCTGAGCCATTTATAATAAATCAACAATAAAGTGAAAAATGTTACATCGATCTGTGCATAATATTTGCGTTCTAGCGATGCGCCCCGGCTTCGCACAGGTGTATTGTACTTATAAACATTTCTCTTGAATTACTCTATCTATTAAAACAAACTGCATCAAAATCCGTTGCATAGTTTTAAAGATATAAGCATACATGGGGACAGACAGCGGAAAGCGACTTTGTTTTATACTACCTATGTAATGATTCTGTACACGGGTGAAGTCGGTCATGCTATTTTTTGCAAAAAATAATAAATAAATAAAAAATAAATTATAATCGATATAAAAACATGGCCTTCTGTTGCCATCTGTCCGTCCATTCATTGAAAAAGTCACCAACACAAATAGGAGTGACTATAGAAGAGCTAGAATGATGAAAAGCACGTGGGGATAGGTGTATTATGACGGGTGTCATGACACTGACACACTTGGCAGTTTATGTGTGTTGTTGCAAAAAATAACTCGTAGGGGCGGAACTCTCGTGATTCCTCACGAGGATAGCAGTGCAATATATTTTATTAGACGATAAAGATGATTATTATACGATCTTAATTTTTGACCGTCGAACCACCGGAGGAGGTATACAATTCGACGCGTATATATATTTTTTATGTATAACCACGCATAACTTTTTTATAGTAGTCCGATTTCAATATTTTTTTATTGGAAAGAGTATATAGTTCGAAATTAGTCCCATTTAAATTTTATCGAAATCGGCTGAGCCATTTTTGATAAATCAATAATAATGTGAAAAATGCTACATCGATCCGTGTATAATATTTGCTTTCTAGCGATGCGCCCCGGCTTCGCACAGGTGTATTATACATATAAATATTTCTCTTGAATTACTCTATCTATTAAAACAAACCGCATCAATATCCGTTGCGTAGTTTTAAAGATATAAGCATACATAAGGACAGACAGCGGAAAGCGACTTTGTTTTATACTATGTAATGATAATGTGACACAGCACAGGTGAAGTCGGTCATGCTATTTTTTTCAAAAAATAATTATGTGTATAACAAAACATTTAATGCTCCAGCAAATAGTTATAGAATAATATCGCCTTGTCAAAATTCGGAAATTGAAAGCCATCATTCAAAAATTACGGCAAGCGCTCATCTGTCGTCTAGTATATAATCACTAGGTGGAAAGACGACCTAATTGATCGCGCTGGATGCAAGCTGTCTCCAATTGGTGTTATAGAAGATCTATAGGGACGTACTATGTCTATCAATGGACATACTATGGCTGAATTGCTGATTACAAAAGTGAACGGTAACTATTCTCAACTCCTTTATCTTCACAACGATGAAGTTTAAAACTTGAACAAGGCCTAAAGGCCTTCGACTCCATTTTACAATAGTACGAATCTGCATTGCGGCAGCGGTAAACAAATTAGTTCTGGCTGGACGCATGTGGGCGACGCAATTTGGCGCCTCTACACGCTAGTATTAGAGTACGACGGGCAATGCCGTTATGGAACCGATACCAATTGTAATCATGAAAGGGATTACTATACTACGTACATAATTTTTATTTTGCACTGATATATACATTCTAAAACGGGTGTCTGTGCATCTCTGGTATGACAAAAGGACAAATTATCTTTTCATCACATCTATTCGAAAAGGACTACTTGGTTCGCCTTTAAGTGCGCCCAAAGGAGGTGTTTTCTGTAAGGAACTTTATAAGTGCGCCGGAATTATCTTTGCCGCGCACTTTTTGAATTTGGAACAAATAAGTGCGACGGAATGATCTTTGCCGAGCACTTTTTGAATTTGGAAGTATTTGTAATGTTAGTGTTCAGCGCCAAGAAAATGAATGAAAATAATGTAAATATAAGTTTTCATTTGTTTTATTATTAGATACCATTTAATTTCAACTTAGTTGTTACTCTACGTTTTATTAAATAATAATATTATAGTATAATATGAGGCGCCTTTTGTTTTCTCATAGAGGTGATGAAAAGTAGCGTGTACTACTCGGGCGCAAAATATATTTTTGTCTCGGGCGACGTACTTTGAATCCCTCGCTACGTTCAGGATTCTACTAAAGAATCCCTCACTTCGCTCTGGATTCAAAAAAGCGCCCTCGCCGTAAAAATATTATTTTGCTCCCATATGATACAATCTACTATTTCACCAATGTACGAGTAGAAAAACGCGTCCGTTTAAGTATTCCCATTCATTAATACCTTTATGAAATACGCCTGAAAGATAGACGGCAAAAAGTTGAAAATTAAAAATAGACTATAAAATTTACTCCCGGCTCCTTTAATTTTTCCGGGATAAAAATTAGACATCATGACTAAGAAATATAATTGGTAAGTATGTCAGATATTAGAGACGTATTTGATATTTATACACACAATTAAGAAGATAGAGCCCTTTAAAGTTCTGCGTGACGTCACGAGTCACACAAATGTATAGACTTTCGTCAGAGGAGTGACGTCACGACCCCCACTCCCTAACCTCGACAAGGTATAATTCGGCCTATAATACTAGAAGGATTTCATCTCTACATTCTTGTGCCGAATACCGCCTTTCGTTCTAGCTATAAGTGAAATGATTTATGGAGCAGCCGCGCCATTCTTGACATTGACCGTAGGCCCGACCCCACAATTGCATGACAATACGGGTTCATACGGTAGCGCTGGTAGTGTAGTTTGACTAGGTCTTTGTTAGCGATCACCGAAATTAAGCGACGTTCCGAACGGTCAGTATTTGGATGGGTGACCGCGGATTACATTTTCCAACTGAGCGCTACCGTGGCTCGGATGACACGTTAAATTGTAGTTCCCGGTGGTTTTAACTGTTTAGCCATGGCAGAAGCCTTCAAACGGTCTAAAAACTCTGACACCAGTATGCTGAGTGTGAGTTTTGTCGTAAACATGACGCGCTCTTCGGCGAGCGCGTAAGCATGTAATTTGTATGAAGAAATGTACAGCGCCACTAGCGGCGCGTTTTTGTAACACTTGCAGTTCATACAAATTACACGCTCACCGAAGAGCGCGTCATATTTACGACAAAACTCACACTCAGCATACAGGGCTAGCCACCCGGCCGTTAAGAACTTACATACGGGATCATCGCGCTCGATTTGTTCGACTGTTTCCTTCCTGTTTCAGACATGAGTGGCATTTTTACAGTTTTGTTATTGGATTTTACGTTGTCGTTTATAATGTTATTTGCCTTGCTTCCTGTTTTATTTGTAGACTCATTGAAACATATTTTTTGGTGGCGATAAGTCCTGCACTGACGTCCCTCATGGGGTATTTGGTGCTATCATTCAAAATAAAATTTGATATTTCACTTCATTGACACACAAATTAAAAAAAATTTGAAACTGTTTTTTCAGACTTTGTCGAGTCGTTAAGGTTCCGTACATTTGTTCGAAGGTTATTGGACTTTTTTTATAATAACAGGTCATTTTCTGGTGGTTGGTAAATATTGGTAAAAATAATCTTTATACCTGACACCTAAATTATTAGTTACATTTTACCTTCCTGTAATAATACTGGTTAGTCCAACCTAGACACAAACATAGTTTTTTTATTTTTTACAATTAATAAAATATGAGATTTCTAACTGACAGAACTATTAAAGTGCAGATTTGGAAAACTATCTACATGTTTCTAATCACCACATCAAACTTCGTTAAAATACCTAGTTACCCAATAAATTGCTGGCATTAAAGCAATTAGCCATATACACTCAATCATAATGATCATCACTCATAATGACAATAATATCCTTCATCATACACAGCCTTCTTTATCCCACTGCTGGGCATAGGCCTCTGTCTTCTGCCTCGGTCCTTTGCCAATCTGTACGAAATTATATTCTTAGAATTTGCATATCTACCGTTTAAAGAACCACTCTGTCCTATAATTGAATCACAGTTTGTCTTGTTGGTCTCACCTAATAAAGCATTCGCCTCTTGTTGCTATAATACTGTGACCTCTCCCTAACGCCGTCTCCTCTGGCCTGCTCTACCATAAATCACATTATTTATCTTCGACCAAGAGCATAACTCGTGGTCAGCCGTCCGGAACGAGATATCGCCTTGCTAGGCGCTACCTTAGTACTTCTTTATACTTTTATACTTCCTTGTTTATCTCGCTAGCCCCGTGGATGGCTTATCTAGACAGATATTGACTAGGATTTGGGTGGTTTGTGCTAATTTTGTTTGATTTGTCTGTTGAGCGTCTCGGCTCTACGAGTACGTCTCAGAGTACTTCTTTCTATTTCCTTGTTTATCTCCCTGGTCCTATGATGGCTTATCTAGACATATATTGACTAGGGTCTAGAAAGTTCGTGCTAATATTGGCATCTTTAAATAAATACATAACGTTGTTGGTCTCATCAATGGTATAGTCAATCGCTTGGTTTGGTTACCATTTTGCAATTGTAGAGTGCACATAGTTTCATTCCAGTTGTGAATAATTACAAAGCGTTAACAGGGAATTTTATAAATAAATGAGTATCATGTTTCTGAAACAAATCATAATGTTTCAGAGACAGTTAATTTGTTCATGTAAACACTACGTGTTTATCGATATGTTTCGGTGCTGTTCCTGGAACAACACATACGTGATGTTTCAGACACTGTGTATCCGAAACATTGTTGTTCAGTGAATACTTGGCTTTAAACGTCAATCCAGCGTAAGTCACGATTTGGTATAGTTAAACATTCTGGAAGCGCAATCCGTCTTTTTTTAACAGTTTTTTAAATTACCTTGGCGGAAAAGTATACAGACACTAAAAACTTTTCAAAAAAATAAGACGTGCGAGCGAGCAATATTTCTTACTCAAGCGACACCAAAAACTAAAATTTTGTTACAATTAATTTAAGGGGTGAAAAGAATTTTCTTTCGGAACGTAAATTTTATCAAAAATGTACAGCGTTTTTTCTCGATGTTCTACAGAAAACGCGAAAACACTGGTCGTTTCAGACTCCTCTTCAGTAAAACAAACGTCTATTATAAGTTTCTAAGCTATTGCGGAAGTCGAACTGGCTGTTATAGCAAATCAAACTCATATACCAAGTCCAACAATCCTATCGATTGAGAAACTTCACACCTATCTAGATTCTAGATTCACGTCAAATAATGACTGGGAGTTGCATGCTTTCTCCTCTGATGCAACATCGGTGTCGTGAAAGTCACTGAAATAAATATTGCAAGCTGTTTTTGTGATTGCGAGGATCGTCCATTGATCACAAAATGTTTTAGCGACTATTTGACCTTGTCCCTTTGTTTTGACATTTGGCGATTTTTAGGGAAATTGTAACCAGCTGGCCTAACATACGCACCTTGACATATTTTTTGTCAACGTATGATAATTTGACAGATAAAATATACATCACCTGTTCTTTCGCGTTCTGACAAGTCGATAAAATTATGTCATTTTGCGTATGCTAGCCCGGCAGGGGAGACAAGTCACTCGCAGTTTTTCGGATTAGATATCGACGCGTTCCCAAAGCGAAAGAAACTTGCAATGGATGTACCCGTACCTATGGTATGTACATTGTAACTTCGGGTGGAATTTTGAGAGTTATTCCGATTGAGCTGAAATTTTGCACGCATATATATATCGCGTGACAATGTATTAATATGGTATCATGGATCTGATCTGATGTTGGAGTCGGAAGGTGGCCATGGGAACTCCTGTACTAAACAAGATAGACCTGTCGTGTTTGGGCTCGTTTTGCTTGTCTTGACTAGCACTCTGCGGCTACATTATATCCAGGATGTCAAAAGCTTGTTATATCAAAAATATATTTTTGATATCACAAGCTTTAAAATTATATTTTTGTATTGTTTTTAAACTTTCGCGATTTGAACACATTATTATAATATACTACGGGGCTAATCGCGCACTAAAATTACGAGATAAATAAATACCTCCTCATCCCGACGTTTCGGCCGAGTTGCATCGACCCTGGTGACCATGCATGATGCAACTCGACCGAAACGTCGGGAAGAGGAGGTATTCATTTATCTCGTGATTTTAGTGCGCGATTAGTCCCGTAGTATATAATAATAATATATTTTTATTATCATTTATTTTCAAGACCCTTCCGCCCTAAGCCACACGTGATTAATAAATGATCCCTTTTCATCCATGTCGTGATTGCAACCAGTAATTGATCGCCGTACTGTCCCTGTTAATTGTGTGTAATGTAATACGTCAGTTGTTACGTGTAATGCACTAACTTGTTTGTTTTTGTTGTCTTCTAATTTTGCTTTATTAATATCATTTGTATTTATAATTTTTCGTGTGTCATGTCGGTTCTAGTTACCTGATGTTTATTGAATTGGCAATAGTTGTAAATTATGTGCATGAAAATGCTCTCGAATACTCAGTAGGTATGTTTAGTTTGAAATTGAAAAGTAAAATCTAGCGAGAATTTCGTTAAATTTTTGACCTTGTTCGAAATATTTTTAATATCAGTCAAGTCACACTGATTGACACCTTGACAGTCATCTTAGAAAAGCAATTTTTTTCGTAGACTTTTTACTCGAGGATGGTGTGGGCCTTATATGTTACCCAGCTAAAAGTTACAAACACTCCTGTGCCGCTGATATACCGGTATTCGCTCGAGTATTTAGTTTAAAACTCAATATAGTACGATTCAAAATTAATGTCTTCTGTGAACAGGCGCAGTCGTTGTGTAGTAGTAAATTCATATAACAGCTGGGGTGAAGAGTGAGATTTTGCGCAACTTGTAGGTAACTTCAGAGACGCCATTAAGTTTGATTCGACCTATAACAGTAGTCTAGCTACGCATCTCCTCATTTTCGACTCAACAACGTCTAAACGTCTGTATTCTGTGCTAAATGTTGGACATGACCGTTGCAGGTAGAAGAACGCAAGCGCGCGATATGGGAGGCGTCTGTGTCGCGCCGCGAAGCGCTGCTGCAGCGCGAGCGCGACCGCAGCGAGCGGCTGGAACGCCAGCGGGCCGCGCGCTCGGCGCCTCGCCCCGCGTTCGCGTTCGGCTCCTCCACGCCGCGCCTGCTCGAGCCGCTCGACTCGGGGGGATTCTTCTGGGCTGCGCGCAGGTACGTCGCTCTCTTCTTCTTTTCGAGTCAGCAATTCGATCATAAAATTTGTATTTGATTAGATAATGCCAATTTTGAAGGCGGCATCGTAAATTTAATAGCGACTAAATAAATAGAGTAAATTTAAAATATTGTTGTTTCTTTTTCACTATTTGCATTTGAAAGAGAGAACAATATTTTAAGAAGTTACAATGGCGCCTTCAAAATTGACCACAATATTTGACTAGTAAAGGTCTCTGTTTAAAGCCGAGTATGGATAATAAAAGAGAGTGAGCGGCTTAGAGCTGCGTTACTAGGGTATGTTGAAAAAGCTCTGTAGGCACGCGCTCGCAAGGCGATACGCGGCGTATTGCAAACGCGAACTCAGCGAGGCGATGTAGGTTAGGGAGAAAAACGCGAATAAGTAGCACGTTCTACATGACCCTACATTTCGAGTAGTCTGTTAGGTGTTTCATAAAGACGCAAAAGTTATTCCGTTCTTCTATGGGGGGTTCCTGTGTGTACATGTGTATCTAAACATTACGCGTAACGTTGAAAAGGGTCTTATTTCACTATAATATTATGTCTATGTTTGTGTTTACATATTATACAATGTTATTCTGCATAGACGGGGATGTAAAATAAGAGTAGACGTAGTTGCACAAAAATGCACTAAATATGTCATGATACGCCCAATGTTTGTTGTGCTTTAGCGTTACTCGTTTGAAAATTTTTGCACAATTTTATTTTATTTTCGTAGGAGTTCAGAATTATTGTCTGTATAATTGATGAAATCACAGAAATCGACGAATATTCGATCTGAAAGAATTTTTTAGCGTCTAAAAAAGTTCAAAAGCAAAGTTGATCCATTCAAAGATTCAAAGAATTCAAAGATTGCAATTTGACGGCGTCCGTAATGAAGCGTACTTCTAGTTTGGTTTGCAGCCTCATTTTTATATTTTGCGGTTTTGTGGTTTCTTCACATTTACTATAGAGTCTAGTAAGTAGGTATACTGAACTTCAATATTTTCGCCCAATGCAAAAAAAAATACAGCATTTTTTTAACTATTTTACTCGTAGGTTCATTTTAATCTTTTGTAATTTCGAAAAAATCTTCTTAATATTAGATTGCGATGAATAGTCTCAACAAAAAAATCAATCAAATAAAGTAGCGTTTTATTTTTATGATAAGAAAAATAGTTTGCAAAAATGCTGTATTTTTCCTTGGGTACTAGAATTATTATTTTTTTTTTAGCTTTGCTTATTATTATTGGGTGATGGTGACGATTGAAGAATTTTACTTTCCAAACCCAAAGTGATTAATGTTTACATAATTTTTGTTTTATTTATGTTACTAATTTTGTTTTCCTTTTTTTCCACCCCCAGTACCAACCCCATAGATCAGATGAACTTTTTTGAATCACTGTAAGCTGTTACTTTTTTCACAATTTTTGTTTTGTCCTCACTAATGTTTTTGTTGTATTTTGGACTGACTAATATGGTAGATATTTGTGTAGTAAGTTGTGTTTTAGTGGACATTTTTTTAAACGATATTAAATGGCACTTTCACACTAAGCTAGTTTTGACAAAATGTTGTTGTACAAAAAGCATGTTTACTGTAGACGCATCTTAACAATTATTAATATGTCTCAACATAATTCTCATCATATGATATTGCATGATCTGTAGCTTTGATATTACTTGGTAGAGTTTGTGCAAAAAGAGAAGCGTCGTAGGTGAGGTCGCCCATTTTACTAATTTTGTTACGTTGACAACACTGCTCTGTCATTGCTAGTACAACTAAAAGTGTTTGATACTTGGTAGACACCAATTCGGTTTTTATCAGTACTCGCGTCTACCAAGTAGTCGGTACCTTGGCTGCTGATTAAAATCATATTGTTAGTTCGCCGTAACGCCACGACGGTTGTCTTTGCACATACTCTATAGAGGGTTATCTACATCTGTAGGTATATTTTCTGTATAAGTATAACTAGGATTACTCATCTTTATTGAATACTCTTACTATGGAACTAACCCCTGGAAACGAAAAAGCAAAATTATTTATACCATACAGTTTGTTGAAAATGTATGAACTTATTGTATGGCACTTTTTTTTCGCGATATCAGAGTTGGTCTCACAGTAAAAATTATTCTTAATAATGAGTGCTATTCATTATACTCTGTAAATTAAGCAATATTTCATGGTAATACTTAAGTGAAACTTATATTAGAATCGTGCAAGTACCTACTAATAGGTCGAATCAAAATTCTTGGCGGCTGTGAAATTGGCTACGTGTGTACGAGTTCTGACGTACGGCATCGCTTTTTCGCTTGCTCTCGTGGTACGAGTAACTGGCGTGAACAGGAGAAAAATCGAAGCCGAACGTCAGAACTCGTACACACTACGGTCCCAGGCAGGATTGGGTTATCCGCAGCTTATAGCTAACATCACAGCTGCCAATAAGATTGATTCGGCCTGCTATACACCACTATATACTATACCTTGTAAAATATAGCTCGCTGCGGTCGCGCTCGCGCTGCAGCAGCGCTTCGCGACGCGACACAGACGCCTCCCATATCGCGCGCTTGCGTTCTTCTACCTGCAACGGTCATGTCCAACATTTAGCACAGAATTCAGATACGACGCGAGACATTGACATACGCGTAATGACTCACGCACATCACTATATTTTTAATAGTTAAAATGTTCGGTACACAATGCTGTACTTCATGGTCCAGATGCACGAGCATGAAGTACGACATTGTGAACCGAACATTATGACTATAAAAATTATGATACTTGATGTGCGTGAGTCTTTAAGCGTATGTCAATGTCTCGCGTATCAAGCTATATTTTACAAGATATAGTACACCATGAATCGTGATATTGCATGTTTTCCCTGCTGCGTTGTATTTAATATATTTGCTATTTATATACCTTTGATAATATTGTATATCTATTGTTTTATCTGTTTTATCGATCCGATAACGGTGCGCACGTGCTTCGACGCGTGTATGCTTCCTTATTTACATAATTGTATTCGCTTTTTTTTAAACTTAATTTATTAAGCTCGTGAGGTATTTTTGTGGGTTAGCAAACAAGTTAGTATGATGGCGCCACTGTTATTTATTAATTTTGAATAGAGTATGTAAATTAGGAAAAATTAATAAATGTCAGTGGCGCTTGTTAGAGCGTGTATTTTATTGTCTGAGTTTATTTAAAAACTTTAAATAGTTGTGTCAGATTTAATGCTAGTTTAGAAAAAAAATTGGTGGATATTCATTAACCTCGTGATAATTTATATTAGTGACTGATTTTCTATCTACCTAGTTTCGCGAGTCCATTCTATAAATTTAAAAACCGCCATACGGGGTACGTATACCAAAACGCCATCGTCACGGTAATGATATCTAATTTATAATAAATTATTAATATATCATTACCGTGCCGATAGTATACGTCTATCGTACGTTGCGTTGACAATAGACGTATACTATCGTCAACGAAAACGCTTTTATGGTGTAGGTACGCCATTTACGCGGCGCGCTTCTACATCCTACTATTTTTATACACGCGAAAGTTTGTACTCGTATGTATGGATGTTTGTTCCCCTTTCACGCAAAAAACTACTGAACGGATTGAGATGAAATTATGCGATAGTAATGCTTATACGTCAGAATAACACAGGCTATAATTTATAAAGATATTGCGTGAAACGAAGTTCGCCGGGTCAGCTAGTACTTTATAGTTGTTGAATACTGTAACATATAATTTGTCTTGATTCTCGATATTTATGAGTTTCCCACAACACGGGCCTAGAACCTAGTGTGGTACCGATGGCTAGATTTGGTGTGGATCTACTATAGTTTTTTTTTTTTAATTTAATGTATTTATTAATTTAAATTGTCTTATAAGAATGAGAAAAATCTATTGAATTTCACTGTATGTTGTCAAAGATAATAATTTTTGACTTACTTTACTTTATATGTAACCCAACAATCTTTCCTACTAATATAAACGCGAAAGTTTGTGAGGATGGATGGGTGTTTGTTACTCTTTCACGCAAAAACTACTGAACGGATTGAGATGAAACTTTGCAATAATATAGCTTATATATCAGAATAACACATAGGCTATAAATTATAATGATTAAATTATTGCGTCAAAAATCAAAATATCATGCGGCCGCGGGTAAAAACTAGTTTTAAATAACAGTAAGCAAGGGTAAACCTTGCATGTCCCGCCCTCCCCATACGATTCGTCTACCACTTCAAATGACTACAACCCACACAAAATCGAAACTTAATGTATTAGGTGCGATGACGTTGCACATTGCTATCGTAAACAGCAAAGGTGCGGTCGAAATATCGGAAAATAACGGGTTCACAGTTTTATTCACCATATTGACTAAGTTCGTATAGGCCGGGTGAGAGCCCTGGTGTCAGAGATTTTAGGCCGCCTGAAGGCTTCTGACATGGCTAAACGGTTAAAACAACCGGGACCTACAATTTGACGCGCCATCCGAGCCACGGTAGCCCTCAGTTGGAAGATGTCACCAGCGGTCACCCATCCAAATACTGACCGTGCGGAACGTTGCTTAATTTCGGTGATCGCTGACAAACACCTAGTCAAACTACGCTACGATCGCTACATTCAACATACTTTCTGAATCTGAATCATTCACCATATTGAATTACTAGCTTTTTCCCGCGACTTCGCCCGCTGACATTTTGCTTTTGTACTATTACATAGGATTTTTTCGGGATAAAAAGTACCCAGTCTAAGACACTTTCCGACCTTTTAACCATATCCATACCGAAAATCATGCCGATCACGCTCTCTGTTGCTGAGTGAAAGAGTAACAAACAAACCAACAAAAACATTTTTGGATTCGTAGTAGGCATTAGTAAAGATAACTTTAACTACCTGTGAAGCCAAAAAGTTGATAAACGTCGTAAAAATGCATTATGATATCTAGATAAAGGCATGATGATATCATTTCTCTGTCAATCTATAACTGTTCGTTCTTATATAGAGTCGGATAAACTTTTAGCCGAAAGAGGGGTCTTTGAACTCATCCTTATGAAAGTTAGGTATGTTTAGGGCTAGCTTTTAAATTGGTCAAACAATGTTATTAGGTATTTGTCTCCTATAAAATGACATTCAAATTGAAAAATCGTGAAGGTGCTTTTTAACTGGCTACTAGCCCTGGAATATGCTAATATATTTTGAGTCACCGCGTTAGGAATAGGTAAAACGTGTATAAAAGAAACTGAATAAATTATTATAAAAATGTAACTTTATAAAAATACAAGCTTTTGAGATCCTAGCAGCCGAGTGCTAGCCAAAACGAGACAAGTAAAACGAGCCCAAACACGACGGGTCTATCTTGTTTAGTACAGGAGTTCCTATGGCCATCTTCCGACTCAATCATCACATCAGCTCAAACCGGGTAATTAGTCAAATAAAAGCTTATAAAGTTGCGTTTTTATGTTTGGCGGCGTTTGTTTTACTTTTAATTACCCAACCCAAATGTTTGTCCCACTATCACACGGCATAACTCCACGCGTTCCGGATTCCCGTTTATTTTTATCCCTCAACTCTGACATTCCAATACCTAGACTAGACTGGCTCATTTAGGTCATTCGCTGTGCCTGCGTTGTTGGCTCTTTAATAATTCTGTGTAAGGCCTAGACTCCACAGAATGGGAGCAATGCGAAGCTTCGGCAAGCGCAGTCCATGAGTCCACAGCAAATACGTCATATTTATGTAGAAGCTTTTCTATTCGAGAACAAAAAATAAAGGCTGTTTATAGCGGAGGAGCACTTACTGTCTGGCAATGGGATAATATTTTATCCACTTTTAATGTCTGTTGTCGGTAAATTCATACTTTGTTGTGTAAGATGATTTCATTTTATCCATTTCTAATGTCTGTTGTCAATGTCAAGTATGTATTCAACCTACTCTGTTATCTTTTTTGGGGGACAATTTTGAGGTAAGACAATTTGCCTACTTTCCGTTATAGGGATGTAGTGTTATGTTCTTCGTTCGGACTTTCTGACTAAAATCTATACCATAACGGTTGCCGCACGCAGCTCCGCCTCGCTCTGCTTTAGTGGAGACTAGGCCTAAGAAGATGCAGGTCGAAACGAGAACTGGGATTTCGTTCTAAAAGTAAACCTAGTTTTGTTGGGGCTAATATTTATTGAAACTAGATAATGACTGTAAAATGAATTATGCCAGATTAAAACTGCTTCCAAAAGAGTTCAGGGAAGACCTAAGTGCAACAGTAGAAATCCTATGGCTGAGCGCTTGATGATAATGAAATCGATCAGAAATGAGGAGATTCGTATACAAACCGAAGTTAGTTTTTAATATAGCCGAGTAGGTACTTTAGCCAGTTGAAGTGGCATTGGGCAGAGCGCTTAGAATTCGCCCACGGTCCTATGGAGTTTTTCAAGATCCGTTGTAAAAGTTTAACTATTTTACTTTCCGGCTTTGATCCTAAAACCTATTTGAACTTTGAATCGCTCGAAGGACCAAACTCTAGCATCCTTGACACCCTTTTCATACTAAGTGTTAGTCAATCTGTGACTCAAAATTTGTCACCATAGATAAAAAATGTAAACAAAACGTGATTCAGGTATGCCATTAACTAAAATAGACATGATTAAACAAATGTATACTGCGAATTTGAGCCATACACACCGATAACATCTAAATGGTTTAAAAATTCTCTCACGCCTATCTGAATCATTATGGCAATGGTTTTAAAGATTCAATTGGCTTGGCAATGTAATGTTTTCTAGGATTTTATAATACCTATTGTGATAGAGTTAAAGTTTATAATGGTATTTTATAAAAGGACTTGGGTGGTGGGATTGCATGACACATAGTAATTAAAATGCGTGAATTTTCGCTGTGTTGAGCGATGACCTTAACAAGGACCTGTGTTTGTGTAAATAGTTTTAAAGGTTATACGTAAACCATGTAGAATTTGCAGATTATAAGTATTTTGTACCCGGCTGCCCAAAAAAGAGGATATGGCTTGCGATGTATACGGGTATTTTTGTATCTATGACACATGATATAGCCTAAAAGGCCGGGCCGATTTTGACGAAGATGTCGTTGGATTTTTATGCCCGGAGTGAGGGAGTGACATAGACTAATTATTTTAGTCCAATAAAATTAAATTAAAGTTCTATCACAAGTTGAACCCTACTGAAGTGTGTGCTCCTGTGATGGATGGAGTTCACCATAACTGGTTCCTTAGACACAGTCAAACAGTCTTATTAAAATGATTTTTTTAATGAAACTGTAAGCGGCTTGCATTTATAAAAATAATTCTACTGGTGAAATAAAAGATTTAATGATTTCATGTAAAGTTTTAATGAATGGCATACAATAGTTATTTAAAATTCATGCGCATAATGTTTTCGTAATGTTCTGATAACGTGGTCATAACCAAGCGGCCAATTTCCATGCAACTTTGTGCTATGGCTGCGGAATAAAACATACATCAAATATGCGAAGAAATGAAAAGTAATGTGATCAGTTGTGCAACCTGGTTATGTGGGATTGTACCCATTAAAACTTCCTAGGTGGCCAATCTTGGGAGCTTCGGGATCTCCCCAGGGAAACGAAGCAGCTTACAGTTCTTTGTTTAACTTCCTGAGCACATCTAGGCTTGACCACCCTTTTCGACAACCTGGCCACAAACCGTTGTCGTCCTCCCCGTTCCCCTTT
Source organism: Hypomecis punctinalis (assembly GCA_949316475.1). NCBI lineage: Eukaryota > Metazoa > Arthropoda > Insecta > Lepidoptera > Geometridae > Hypomecis > Hypomecis punctinalis. The sequence goes on from OX438806.1 coordinate 23,899,801, forward strand.
GAGCGCCAAGAGCCCCATCTCTACCGTCCATAAGCCCAGAGATATCCCTTTTAAAAATGGTATCCGTTCATACCGTAACATGTGATCAGTTGTGTTGAACCTTGACTCCCGAGGGTTGCGCTTACCCGAGTTAAAAGTGTAGCAAGAAATGTATCCCTCCTTGGCCGCTGATAGACTCTTGAAACTTCTAAAAACCGGACTATTCAGGTGTTAGTAAGTTATTGAGAACGGCCGTTTGTAAACTCTTACTACAGGCTGGGGATAGGGATGCCGAAGTATTGCCTCGGCATCAGGGCTAAGACATTTCACACCTAAGGATGGATTGCGTCCCTTTTAGGGCAGTGAAGTAAAAGTAAGCGGTCTAAGAAGTAAGGTTGAGTGTCCACTGACGCTACACACTCGTTAATCCGCCATAATCCCGTCCCTATAAATAAAAGGCGCTTACACTGGCCACGTTTGCGGTTTCCGCCTGTCTCGCCTTTCTTACAAATACAGTATGGACACTTTTAGTCTTGCGGTTTCTTTAAATTATGTATATAGAGAATGTGTCGCCGTTAATTTTTCGCCTCACCATCATACCTAAGACGAAACTCAATTAATTAAGCAAAATTCAAAGTTGGATTAGTCTGTATTCTTCTTTCTCCATGAAAAATTATAGTAGTTTCTTAGTATGTTGCGTAAAAACTGGGGACGTGGTAGTGATTGTAATTATTCCTGGTTGTGTGTAAAAATCAACTCTGAATAAAATTCATTCCCGTAGACACACGGACGGACGTAAAGACGTAATTTTATTAAACTTCAATGTTTTACATAAAATCAGCAAATATTTCACAATAAACTATTGAGTGTAAAATTTTACCTTATTACCCCTCGGTTACAGATATTATTGTTTAGCGAATTGAACCGTGAAAAATGAAATTATAAGCCGTGGTGGCCTGGAGGTAGTGACACCCGCCTTGCAATCGTGAGGTCGTGGGTTCAAATCTTGGTCCCGTACCAATAAGTTCTTTGGAATTTATGTACGGAATTTCACACCACTGACTTTTCGGTGAAGGAAAACATCGTGAGGCAACCTGCATATGTCCGTAGAAGAAATTCGATGGCGTATGCGAATCCACCAACCCGCACTGGGCCAGCGTGGTGGATATGGCCCAATCACCCTTCGTGGGTAGGCCTAAGTCCTGCAGTGGACTATTAAAAAGGCTGATACAGTACAGTACAGAAATGAACCGTCTCGATTACCTACATAGTACAGTAAAATCGGTCCATATTGGGAGCTGTGATGCCACAGATTAAAAAGCACTCTTCTTATTATATCCTTTTTACTACAAACGTATGAGACCCCTAATTTTTTTCGTCTAGAGCTGAATTAAATACCGACTCTTCGCTTTTCAAATCGGGGCGGAAAGAAAGCTTCTTCCTTTCGAAATTCGAAACGCCCTTACTGTCCCCAACTCGAGACGATGACGTCACCTTCCTTCCTATAATTATGTAGTGCCATTGTCTCCAACACAATCGAAGGCGATTTGTCAATCGAAATTTTGAGACTGAGGCGGGGTCAGTGACCTTTGCTTAATTGGCAAATGGCAATATCAGTCTTATCTGGGGACGTGCTAGATTACACCTTATGTTTATCACGTTTGGGTGTGAAATTGAAGAGCTGTTGTGTAATAGTGTTAATTATATGCAAAAACATACATCAATGGCCTTGGCAAAAGAGCACATTGCTTGTTTATGAACATTGTTGACTGATTGGTCTTTTTATACATAGAACATTGTTGATAACCTGGAAACAGTTTATGTACGCTTTGACGACGATATTAGTATCAAAAACATCACAGGCAAATTGTTGTAAAGTAAGTAGGTACCTAAAGAAATGTCTCGACAACGGCAAATTGTTTATTTTCTCGATTTTCACTATAAGTCATTCACAGATAGGTCAAGCATGTCATCATGACTTACCACCCCTACTTTTTGGTTCATGATTCCTTGTAACTTTGTTTTTTATCAATAAAAAGTATAGCCTGCTGAAAGTACGAAATTCTCTAGCTGCTGTAAATATTTTCACATGCAAGTAAACGTAAATCTATAATTGGAGTAGATTTCAGTAGATTACTTATGCATTAGATTGAAATGAACTTATGTATGCTTGCGCTTAGTTGTAGTGTAGACGATAATAGATATTGACAATTTACAAGATAATTCTTCGAGGCTGTCATTTTTGTCTTATTTCTCTGTTATTCATAACGATGAGTATACAATATACATGTAAAAGTGCGCTTTGCAAAGCAATATATCCTGTATTATAATGAACAATAGTATTTAAAATAACTGCATGTTTAATTGCTATGTATTAGCTAGAATAATTAAAATTTAAATAACCAAAACCGCGATGCATGTTTTCGTTTTGCATCCCAATGAATTAATATTTGAATTGTGTTTGTGTACGAGTAATTATTTAATTTGTTTTGATATAGCTATAAGTATTGTCATTGTGTTATTATTGAATATCCATGATGTGTGGCTATTGCAAACAAAAAAAAAATATTAGTTTCTATTTTTAGTTTAAAACGCTAAAAAATAAAAATGTTAAATTTCCAACCTATCCTACCTTTAATCGGTCTTATTGGAAACATTTATGGGAAGCCTATGTCCACCAGTAAATGTCCTACGGATGCGAAGGATGATGACTACTCTACTACTTTTAGCTGAGTATTTCCGATCCCCTTTTTCACTTAATTGCGTATTTCCAAACTCAACTCGGCTGCCTTATTCAAAACTCTACTCCACACAATTTCGTATTTCCAAACCCTACTCCATTCAGCTGCATATTTCTAAACCCTACTTCACTCAGCTACGTATTTTCGAACCCTATTTCACTCAGCCGCGTATTTACCAACCTTTCTGCACTCAGCTGCATAGATTCCAAACTCTCCTACACTCAGCTGCGTATTACCAAACCCCAATTCAGTAAGTTGCGTATTTCCAACGTCCAGTCTGCTAACTATCAATTTAACGTTGCAGGGCTGCATCAACCACGAATGTGATGTTCGCGTCTGCGCCGCTCACGAGGCGCGCCTCTGCACTACAGCTGGACTCGTCAGACACTGACAACAAAGGTAACTTTAGTAAATTAAATAATTACAAATAAATAATAGCTCAAAAACCTAAACATTTTATTTGGGCATTAAAATTTGGTACGAGGTCTCATACACTACCAGGGATAGCGATTTTGGGAAGGTCAAGCCCAAGTAGCACAAATAGTGGCAAATAGCTCGTATATTAGATCTACTAGCAGACTTGGGTGAAATTTACAACCATTATGAAGTTCTATATAGGTGGAGAGAACCCTTATGCAACCATTATAGAACCAAGTGGCGAAAAATTGCAGCTTATTTTTAGTTCCAAATGGAATCTATAGCAGTTCTCAAGATCACCATGAGTGGCAATTAGAACTATGAGTATAAAATGTGCGCAGTGAACGATTCATTGAACAATAGTGCGTTCGTTCATTCAACGCGCTCGGTCATTGAGTGATAAATGAGACGTCAAAGTTATTCAGATTAGCGACAGTCCGCGGTAGCTGTAAAATTGTATTTTGTGTTACGGACGGTATTTTGAATGAGATTGGCGCGGCCATAGTGCATATTATACTGCTGTTTGTGTTTGATGACACTTAATACATAATATTGTATTTGCTTCCCTGCACTGAAATATCACAAAAGTCATTGCGATTGTTTTGTTACTGTGAAACTATACATTGTTTTCTTTGTAAATTTTGACGGGCCTTCGATTTGATCAAGACTTATAAAAAATACTGTGCTAAATTAATAAACGAAATAATACTATTGAAAAGTAAAACTGTTAAAAACCTGATATAATAGTTTTAGGTTAAGTATGATGTTATAGTACATCAATCATAACTATCAAAACTCTGTGTTTACGCATCAGTGTGATAAAAATCATGTTCAAAACAAAACATTTTCAAGGTCTCCATTTTCTAAACATGGCGACGTAAAGAAATCTTATAGTTCTTAATATCACTAATATATGCTCTATTTGCACCTACAAGATGTAAAAATCACTTATTTATATCTTGCGAGTGGCAAAGCAGTTGATCTTATTACCAATAGTAATTATTTTATCTTTTGTAGATCTCCCAGTGCCTATGGATTAGGGGTCCCAAAATTGATAAAAACGTTTTACTTTTTTCCATGTTATGGAATTCATTTTTATAAAGGTCCTGATGTTTTAGTACTTTGATAGGCCTATGTCTAAGTGAGCGTAAAACAACAGCTTAAACAATATATATACACATATGCGTTATTATAGTAGCAATAGTTATAATAATAATATAATACCTAATTTTGAAACTGTTAGATCTTTAGTGGTTTCAAATAAGTTGAAATTGCTGCTTTTGGTATTCCAGAACCCCTATAGAAACTTAGTTACGCGTTGAAGTGGTGTGGCAGAGTACACTAGCCCTTAAAGCTGCAAATATAACAGGTTTCATAAGAGCTGCAAAATGATACCTTTAGCTACTACAAGAGATATATTCCTCTATTGTATTACTTATTTGGAACTAAAAGTGCCAAATAAGAGTACGATAGCGCTTAGATTTAGGAGTTGCATATATGTGATTTAGAGACCTTATATACAACCAATACTTCTGTATAAGTGGAAATTAAAACCTGTATGTTACTTTAGGTAACAAAATCGGTTTTATGCTACCGTAGGAAACAAAGCAGAAACAAAAATCTTTCCTATGAAACTACGAGCGACAAGAAGTACTCATATACAAATAAGAGTTGTGTTTGAAGCTAAAGGTTTTATCAAACACTGTAATACAACTAATTTGCAACTTAGAGCTATAATATAAGTTGCAAAATTCACTAGTGTGCTACTTGGGAGTCCAAGTTGGGCCCGCTGCTTCAAAGTCAGAGGATCCAGGGTTACTAATAACTGGGCCACTGTGGCAGTTAAGTAATAGTACGGGTGGCTAGCCCTAGTGTCAGAGTTTTTAAGCCGCCTGAAGGCCTCTGACATGGTTAGAACAACCGGGACTTACAATTTAACGTTTGATCCGAGCCACGGTATCGCTCAGTTGAAAATGCCACCCGCGGTCTCATCTGAAGACTGCTGAATGGTGATCGCTGATAAACACCTAGTAAAACTACACTATGAGAGCTACTGATAAAAAAATAAATATGAGGGGACATCTTTATAATTCTCACGGTCTCTGACCCCAAACTAAGCCAAGCTTGTGATATGGCTGGGTGGAAATGGAACCCAAGCCTCATGTGTCCAGGAGTCAGGGTCTCTAACCACTGGGCCACTGAGGCAAAAGAAACGGACTATGGCAAAGATGCAAAACATCAGCTTGTATGATAAAACTCTCAAGTTAAATGATTCGTATGGTATATATCACATAACTCACACCCACATAAAATCTGCCCAAATATTACTCATAACCACGTAATTTGGCAATTTGTCTAGAAACAAGTTTACAAGTAGTTTAGTTTAATCTCGATCTTAAAACCGAGCTATTAAGAACTTCATCAGAAGTTATTACAAACACTCCATGTAAAGCGCTTTCATGTTAAAGCCTCGTATCCACTAGGCAACAAATGACGCGCAACATGCGACGCTCTACAAGATCGGCTACCTTGCTACAACACGCGACGTTGCCAGGTGGCGCACGTCTTGACGCGCGATTTGATGTTTCCGTGCAACGTACAGCTGTTGTTGCAAGTGTTGCAACTAATGTGTTCATACGGAGACGTGACACTCGTAAAAGGTCCTTAGTGTGGTGTGACAAAAATGTGCTTAAATTAGTCGAAATATACCAAAACTGTGAATGTGTGTGGTCATAAACGTCTCCAAAATACAACAGTTGTTGCGCGGCTGCATGTTGCGCAAAAATAAATAACTAGCCGCGCTTGATTTTGCGCGTAGCTGGCAACGTCGCGCGTTGTTGTGCAACGTTGCCAATCTCGTTGAGCGTCACGTGTTGCGCGTCATTCGTGATGTTCCTTTAGTGTTCAGTGATTGTATTAGATGGATCGTGTAGGCCGAATCATACAAGACGGCGGATGTGAAGTTAGCTACAAGCTGCACGAAACCTAATCAACGCGCAGATTTATATGAGCTTCAATCAGGATTGGATATTGCGCAGCTTGTAGCTAACTCCACATCCGCCGACTTGTTCGGCCTATAGCCCACACAACTTTGGGAACCATTGGCACAACCCGGACACTCCGCGATTTTTCATACAAAATCTGCTGTCTTACGCACTACACAGTACTTACTCACAGACAACACACATACGCACGAACGCTACACGTGCATTTGTGTGCGGAACGTCTATGGCTGTCAGCGATCACCACGACGTGACGACATGCCGCGTGAGTGAGACAGTTGCGTATTCAATTTTGCTAAAATGAATATAAATCTAGTGCATATAAAAGTATAACAATTACTTAATTTGGAAGCATTTTAGCAAAAAGTAACCGATCTACTTTTTGTTACGTATTATTGATATTCAACCATACACAGCACAATTCTTCCCTATTGCCACAGTCTAGGTATTTTTTATTACAAAATCTACCGGCCAGTGCAGCCCGCGCGCAGAGTACACGATCGGTACGTGAAACGCGGGGTGGAAGTGAGGAAGACTCAAACGGGTGGGGGGTAACGAGTGACCGTTCTATACGTAGTATTATTATATCTTGGTCTAGTGGATACGAGGCTTTATTACAAGCCCTCCCCGTGAAGCGCGTTCATGTTAAAGTAGAATTAATGAATTCCACACACATCGCGCGGGCCATCTTTGAGTCCTTGAAAGTTTGAAGGTCAGTAAACTAGGTGGCGCATGTACGTCCTTGATTTGGTGCCCAGTGTAGGGTGACCACACTCTACATCGACAAAGTACTTAGGATATGTTTTTTTATTAGTCTGAAGTATAATCTAATTAAGACTGCCTCGGTGGCTCAGTGGTTAGTGAACCTGACTTCTGGATCAAAGAGGCGTGGGTTCGATCCCCACCCAGGGCAAGCATTTTATGTGATGAACATAGGTGTTTGCTCTGTGTCTGGGTGTTATTTAGGTACTATCTATTTAAGTATGTATTTAAAATATGTACATATATGTAATATATCAGTCTCTGGCAGCCATGTCACAAGCTTTGCTTAGTTTGGGGTCAGAGACCTTATTGTGTTAGATGTCCCCCAATATTTATTTATTAATTATTTTATTTAAAATTAATCTATATATTATAAATAATGAGTTCTAACTTAAAATGCTATTCTTTACTCTAACCATACAAAAATGTATAAAATCATATATTTTATTCCATTTTCAAAACTCATCTGTGCTTTCAATTTTATTATCTTTCTATTATCAAATTTATCTACTCATTACAATGAATCGGAATCAATGCAATGTTATTAATGTTGTCAATGAAGACTAATCAGGGCATCAGTCTTCATAAAATTGCATATACTTAATCCATATAATGAGTAGATACTTTTCAATTACATACCTAATATATGACGTGGGATAAAAATTAAATAAATTGTAAACTGGTATTATTATTATATACTACGGGACTAATCGCGCACTAAAACTACGATCATCCCGACGTTTCGGCCGAGTTGCATCGACCGTGGTCACGGGTAGACTGTAAACTGGTATGTTTTCAGGAAAGCATATTATATCTTAGATGGAATCTCTGCTCAGTATCGAGCAAGTAGTCTTCTTCAAATAAATAAAATGTTGGTCACCGTAGTGCCCGGTGGCCAAACTGTCTGATTCAATCGTTTGGTATTCGTGCACTAGAATGTATGACGTATGCGCCGTACTGTTACATTATTAGGTGCTATAACGCGCCTAGGTCTAGGTGCTTGGCCCGAGTTGGCCCGAGCCCTGGCTGTTAGAGTTCGGTTATTCGCTCACTCGAGCATACTTAAATCTTATTAATATTTTTTATTTACTGACGGTTGTGTAACTTAGGCTATACGGGCTTTAAAGTTATCTAACCGCTACTTTAAAACTTACTTATCTTAAAGCTACTGAATCTTAGTTTTCATGCGATTTCTAAGACATTTTCGATTAATTAATATTGTGTTCTATAGTGAAATACCATAGGTTTTGTTGTCCTAATCGTTTCCTAAAAAAGAATTGTAAATGTAGAAGTCAAAAAGTTGCATACGACATCCTAGAAAATACCTATTGCGTTTCAATAGGCGATGAAATATTCTTGTAAACCATGACATGGTAAAAGCTTCATCAAAATGTTTTAGTGATGTTCTAGAAGCAATTCTAACGTTGTACATAGATGATTAATTATGACTGTGTTTATTATGTGTTAACTCTTAATTTTTCGTGTGATTTTGACCAATGATTTAAATAATGTAATGTTTTCCTCATGCTGCCAATGAAGGAGTAGTGATGTTCACCAGCCTGTGTAAGTGCTCTCTATACTTTATTTTACATTTTTATTGATCTCTGACGTATTTGACTAATCTAGAATGAAATAAATTATTATCTTATATTTCATTCTCGTAAACGCTTTGTATAACACTTTTTTTAATTTACACAATGCTGATTATGATTATAAACAGAGATTTGACCGAGCTTGACTCCGTGCAAAAATAAAATATAAAATAAATAGGCGTTTTCTCGAAAATAAAGCTATAAGTCTATGGGGATCTTCAAAAAGCGGGCCCAACCGCTTGCGGGGCGAAACGCCACAATACTCATACAGATAAAGTTATGATAAAAGGTCTATCAAATGTCATCAAATTCGTTAGAACTTTTTTCGCGATTCCAATTTTACATTGCAAACAAATAAGAAAATATAGAAGAACTAATCAATTATTAGTATGAAATTAACGATCACCTACTCTATAATAGGTGTATATATATCGTACTATTTTATCATATCTTTGTATTTACAATTTTATATTTTGCTTCTTTGAAGTGTCGCAGCTGATCATCGTATGATAGGCTATCAGTTGTCAGATTATTGCTGTGACGATAGTGATAATGTTATCCGAACACTGCACTGTTGCACTGTTGGCAATTAAAAATAAATGTTAGGGCGTGTCTTTATTTCTACAGAAGTCGATATTGCCATAAAGAAATCAGCTGTTCCTTAGAAAAAATATATTGTACTGTGCGAGCTATTTTTTGTAGTGATCTACATAGACCTACCCAGGACGGCCAAAAGGGCCTATTATGTTGGTGTTACCAATCACCATTTCTACAGAAGTAGATATTGCCATTAAAAAATCAGTTATTCTATGGAAAAAGTATCGTACTGTACTTACGAACATTTTTTTCTACTAATGTACATAGGTATATCCAGTTGGTTTCACAAGTCGACAGTGTTGGTTGATGGATTCACCTACCCCATTAAAATAATTCTATAGATGTTAAGCAAGTTGCCTTGCAGTAACCACGACTCACGATTCTATGACTAGCGGTTTCCTACTAGGCCACCATAGCTTAGGCATGCCTTCCAGAAAGGCAGACATCGTCGTCGTTGTTGTCGTTCCATAGGATGTCCCCTGCTAGACATAGGTCTCCCCTAAAGATTTCCAATAAGACCGGTTGTCCGCTTCAACAGGTCTTATTGGACCGTTTTGGGTCCAGCGCGATCCTGCGGTCTTTTAAGGACATCCGTCCACCTAGTGGGTGCTGGGCTGCGCTTCGCTTTCCGGTACGTGGTCTCTACTCGAAAACTTTTCGACGCCATCGGTCATCAGTCCTCCGTGCTATGTGCCCTGCCCACTGCCATTTCAAGCTGCCAATCCGCTGGGCTATGTCGGTAACTTTGGTACGTCTACGGATCTCCTCATTCCAGATTCGAGAGAGAGATTCTTGAGAAGTATACATGGCTAATATTATAGGATATCAGACTTTTTGAGACTTCAGAGTTGATTTTAGTAAGTTATTCACAACGATGGGTATATCTACCTATATAAGGAATTAATGCAAATCGACAGTTTATAGGTACATATTTTGAAATTATTCAACTCAATGAAAAAAGGCTTATCGTCAAGGAATTTCAATACAATGGAGTCAAAGACCTCGTATCGAATATCTTTTTGTTACGTAAACGTCATACGAATACGTCAACAAAAGTTAAAACACCTGTGTGTACATATTAGGTATCTACGGGTTTCTCTAGAAATGTCTGTAAATTGCTCTGAAAAAACATACCTACTAATACATTTTGAGTTTGTATATCTTCTTTGGTTTAAGATAAAATGAGAAAGTCACTTAGGTACCTACTAAGATATTTATCCTATGGTTTCCAAAAATACCATCTGGGAGACTTGCATCCGCTCTGTATTTGGGTCCAGACTCGTGGTTACACCGCTTTGATACACCAGTGTGACTACGAGGAAACTTTTTTCCTCGTAGTCACACTGGTGTATCTAATAAAACGTAGGACTCGTGGTCACACTGCTAGTGTAGGGAAATAAAAAAAATCTGTAGGTACTATACCTATAAGATGACCTTGTAAACCAAAAAATGGAGAATCAGGTTTGTACCGTTTTAATTCTGGTTAATATTCAATCAGTTTCAAGCCTTGGATGTAGGATTCAGCTTATACTTACATGTAGGTAAGTCTACCCTTTAAGTAAGTAAGTTCGTGTAAGCCGGGTGGGTAGCCCTGGTGTCAGAGTTTTTTGGCCGCCTGAAGGCCTCTAACATGGCTAAACGGTTAAAACAACCGGGACTTACAATTTAACGTGTCATCCGAGCCATGGTAGCGCTCAGTTGGAAAATGCCACCCGCGGTCACCCATCCAAATACTGACCGAGCGGAACGTTGCTTAGTTACAGTCTACCTTTTATACTACGGACATAGCAGTAAAATATTTTTAAATAACAATATGCAACATTTTATCGATTCGTTCAATGGCGTTTCGTTTATATAGCTATCATCTGAAATGTGTATATTTATAAAATAGATCTTGTTTAGCTCTATCACTTTTGTGAAGACAGCAATGGTCTAAAATCCATAGTTACGGAGATAAACAACTTTAAAGTTTGACAGCTGTCATCCGAAATGTAGATCTTGTTAAGCTCTATCACTTTTGTGAAGACAGCAATGGTCTAAAAACGATAGTTACAGAGATAAACAACTTTAGATTTTGACAGCTGTCATCCAAAATGTCGGTCTTGTTGAGCACTATCACTTTTGTGAAGACAGTGCTGGTCTAAAATCGATAGTTACTGAGATAAACAACTTTAAAGTTTGACAGCTGTCATACGAAATGTAGATCTTGTTGAGCTCTATCACTTTTGTGAAGACAGCAATGGTCTAAAATCGATAGTTACAGAGACAAACAACTTTAAAGTTTGACAGCTGTCATCCGAAATATACATCTTGTTGAGCTCTATCACTTTTGTGAAGACAGCAATGGTCTAAAATCCATAGTTACGGAGATAAACAACTTTAAAGTTTGACAGCTGTCATCCGAAATGTAGATCTTATTAAGTTCTATCACTTTTGTGAAGACAGCAATGGTCTAAAAACGATAGTTACAGAGATAAACAATTTTAAAGTTTGACAGCTGTCATACGAAATGTAGATCTTGTTGAGCTCTATCACTTTTGTGGACAGCAATGGTCTAAAATCGATAGTTACAGAGATAAACAACTTTAATGTTTGACAGCTGTCATCCGGAATATACCTCTTGTTGAGCTCTATCACTTTTGTGAAGACAGCAATGGTCTAAAATCCATAGTTACGGAGATAAACAACTTTAAAGTTTGACAGCTGTCATCCGGAATATACCTCTTGTTGAGCTCTATCACTTTTGTGAAGACAGCAATGGTCTAAAATCCATAGTTACGGAGATAAACAACTTTAAAGTTTGACAGCTGTCATCCGAAATGTAGATCTTGTTAAGTTCTATCACTTTTGTGAAGACAGCAATGGTCTAAAAACGATAGTTACAGAGATAAACAACTTTAAAGTTTGACAACTGTCATGCTACTTTAGTATGAATTCTAGAATATGACAGCTGTCACTTTGACACATGTCATTTTTGAAACGTAAAATTATAATTATTTTTACCATTTGTTGTTTCACTTGGTTTTCTTTGAAAAGGAGCTAATACACTAAAAATTACTTTACGACTTTGTGGATTTATTTTATTTTCCATGACATTACTAAACAGTTTGCAACAACATGTCTTGACCTCAATCATATTTTCAACTATCCCGCACATCACTACTTACCTAATATTTCGTCAAGCACGATCCTTTTAGAGTAGTGTAACCACGAGGAAAAAAGTTTCCTCGTAGTCACACTGGTGTAACAAAGCGGTGTAACCACGAGTCTGGACCCCTGTATTTTATATTGCTTAGGAATACGGTCATAGTAGCCCAGCTTGCCATGGAGAAGGCTAAGCTCGGAATCTCTCTGCGAGATCGAAACAGACATGAGAACAGTCGTGGTCAAAGCACATAGTTCGTAGCACAAATTGCCGATGGGGTTGAAAAGTCCTCGAATGGAGACCACGAACCGGCAGCCTCAGCGTAGGACTTCCACCGACAAAGTGGACCGATGATCTATGCTAGTTTATGTAGAAAGAAATCGTTAAGTAGTTTAAAATGTGCTGGTTGCCAAGTAGACGAAACGTATCGTATCGTATCAAGATTATTTCCAGACGGACGCGTTTTTGTGTCGGATTAGAGCAGATAAGTAATGTTAAGTCACCGTCTAATCCGCTATTTATCGAGGATTCTGGAGCAGTATCGTAAGGTAACCTCTATTCGCGGAGAAGAAATTCGATAACGTAAGTGAATCAACCAACCCGGCTGGGCTAGCGCGGTCGATGTAACCCTCTCACCCTTCAAGAGCAGGCTTATGATCCACAGGAGACCATCAAAGCCCCATCGCTTTTCAAGGATTTAGGCCTATATTCCACAGTATTCTAGACTCTTAAGGCATCCTTTCTGGACCTTATATAAATTAAGATAACCAAATTATTTAGGCAGAAGGAGGAAATTCAGTAGCTCTAAAAAGTCCTTGACCTTGGATTTAAAAACTGATACGGTATCGACTAAATAAAACAATCGCACTAAAGTATTGTTTAATCACGCGATTTATGACCAATGACGCCAATTGATCGCAAGTAGCAAAAGTAAGCACTCCTCATCTAGTTAGGTTTTAATTGTTTTTACTAAAATTCCCCAAAAATGATTCTCCTTCTTGACAAAAATGATTCATGACAGTAGATAACAACATCTCTACTTTAACGCAACAGTAAGATCATTTTCCCATCATAGATTCCGGCGGTGAAATGCACCAGACGTACCAAGTGAGACCTCAATGCTGGACATGTCGCCTCCCAAACAAATGCACAATAAGAACTTTATTTTCTTTTTTGACTCAAGAAAATCTTTTATGGATACCACCAGCTTGGGGAAACCGGTGGTTATGAGGGAGTCCCCACTCGGGAGAGGGAGGGGTGTTTTCTCCTCTGCGTTGTGTGTCGGGGCAACCAGCACGCTTTCGCACTCCTCCGCAGCACACGATAAGACTGACTTGCTTTTGTCATTTTTGTATCCTTACCATGCCAAAAAGACAAATCGCCTTTCAACTATTTTAATAATATTTTAATAATTATGGAAGTGACATTGACAACTGACATTAAATGCGGATAACATAATTTAATCCCTTTGCCATTCTAGAGGTGCTGTAGAATTTAATCATCTTTGTGACTATGATATTTTCACGTCCCCAGACGAGCCCGACCGTCAGCAACTCCCCGCGATGTGGTCATCCGTGGCGCGGCGGCGCACCGACCTGGTACCGACGTTGCCCGCACCGCGCGCTCCAGGTAGGGCGTACTCCATGACGCGGCTGGACCGACTCCCGCACTCGCCGGCCACGCACCACAGCAGGACCCGTAAGAATATCCCTTCTATTTTACTGCAGGCTTGGCGCGGGCTTCTGTCTCTAACATGCAGCAATATCTGATGAAAAGGCGACGCTTTACGCAGTTGACTGAAGCTTTGTGCAGCTGATTGACTTTTGGGCTCTTGTGGCTTTGACATCTGATTTTAAGGTGTTTGTACATACCGTGATGGCTTGGGATTTTTCGAGCTTATTGTCTTTTATAGCTTTTGCTACTGACAGGACGATATCAGATAGAAAGGCGATCGCTTTACGCAGTTTGGTTCTTGATTCTTGTGGCTGACTTTGGAATTTGTCTTTAGGGTGTGCCGATGCTTCTTTTGTGTACATACCGTGATGGCTTGGGAATTCTTGAGCTTTTTTATGAAATATCCCTTCAATTTTACTGCAGGTTTGGCTCGAGCTTCTGTCTCTAACATGCAACTGACGGAAGGCGGCGACAGCTTTTGCTACTTACAAGACGATATCAGATGGAAAAGCGATCGCTTTACGCAGTTTTTTTTAAATATTTTGCGACATCTTACACACGGTCTCTGACCCAAAACTAAGCAAAGCTAGTGATATGGCTGCCAGAGACTGATATACTACATATACTTAATTTTAAATACATACTTATATAGATAGTCACTAAATAACACCCAGTCACAGAGCAAACACTTATGTTCATCACATAAATATTTGCCCTGGTGGGATCGAACACACGCCTCTTTGACCCAGAAGTTAGGGTCTACTAACCGCTGAACCACCGAGGCAGTCAAAAGTCGAAGTTTGGTTATTGATTCTTGGTCGAGCTCTTTGTCTCTGTACACTTATACAGCTTTTGCTACTGACAGGACGATATCAGATGGAAAGGTGGTACTTTGTGCAGTTGACTTTCGGTCTTTGTCATCTGAGCTTAGGGTGTGCCGATGCTTTTTTTGTGTATATACCATGATGGCTTGGGGTTTCTTGAGCTTTTTGTCTCTTATATACAGCTTTTGCTACTGACAGGACGATATCAGATAGAAATGCGATCGCTTTACGCGGTTTGGATCTTGATTCTTGTGGGTGACCTTGGAATCTGACTTTAGGGTGTGTCGAAGCTTCCTTTATGTACATACTCGTACCGTGATGGCTTGGAGTTTCTTGAGCTTCTTGTCTGGAAAGGTGACGCTTTGCGCAATTGATAATTTCTACTTGTGGTTGACTTTTGGGTTCTCTTGATTTTGACATCTGATTTTAGGGTGTATTAATGCTTATTTTGTTTATGTACTGTGATTGCTTTTGTTTATATATTTCTTGTCTCTAATTTTGTTTTTGTGATTCACTTTGACTTGAAGGGTGTGGTTTTCCCAGTGCTTTTGAGTGCATCCCTTAGTCATTGATGGTGTTTTCTTTTGTGTACATTTAAAAGTACTTCATCCGGCGTTTACCTGAACATGAGTCTTGTTAAATGCTTAGTTGTGTCATCTGTAAAATATAGTAAAACTCTAGTCTGACGCTATCTTGAGTAATATTTCTAATAATTTTAGATTAATCATCGACACTTCGTACATCACTCATTCAGGATCATCAAATTCACCAAATTTAATACGTATACTTACTAAAACATCAAATTGGCTATCAAGGTAAAACATTCAAAATTTTCATCACAACATTTTTGGTCTAGCAAAACATATTCATGGTGTGGCTCCATCAACTTTCATACGGTAAGTCTCGTATTTGCTACTTTTTCTTCGCTTGCTGCTGAAGGTGACATTTGGTAATAGTTTATAAAGCACTCTACTAACATAATTATAATGGCTTACTATAGTGCTATATTGCGGATTTCGAAGTAGCCATAAGTTCTTATTTCTAAGTCCAAAAATGTTGTATATTATACATTCACCGACTTTAAACCAAAAGAGTATCTTCTACGATGAAAAGTCTGCCTAATAGCCTCTTATCGCAAGTTAACTGAAGGCATATTTTCTAACCGCGTTCGACGATGATATTAAAGTCTTCATATCAAATCGAAGACTTTAAATCAGTATATTAAATTCGTATCCGAGTCAAATTAAATACTTTTTTCAAAGCAAAATATCAAAATACTTGAAACCTAACACTCGTCCGTCCTAACCCCTTGCGAGTTCTCGTGCTCGTTGCTAGGAGAACCTAACACATGGCTAGTAAATCGCGAAAAAAATGTGCGATTGAGGAATAACAATAAATCTATATAAGTGTAACCCACAGCTTAACCACGTAACTAACCCAAAAATGTGGTCGGAGGAAACGGTGTCGCCTCCATAGTCGCGATAAAAATGATCTTTCAAAAAACATAACTATATAGGTATATAGGTAAAGGAGTACGGAAAGGTACACCCAATGTTTTGAAATGGTTCGAAAACGTATTTTCAAACCGCGTTCTAAAGTAACCTAACAGCTATAAATCCCACCGCTTACCGGCACGTGACTAATCCAGAGACGCGGTCGGGCGAGACGACACCGTCGCGACCCGGCTCGGCGCTGTCAGCTGCGCCGGCCGTGCTGCGCCGCCCCGCCACCACGCCACGAAAGCCCCGCCCCGCCTCCATCGCCGGCACCGGCGTCAATACGCCACGAGGTAAGAAATACAGGCTTAAATTAAACTCAATGTTATCTATTTAAACAATGCTTTTCAATGTGCTTTTGGTGTAAATCTTTAAATTTAAAAATTAAGTTTAATATTCAATTTTAAAAATGTTACATTACAGAGCTGTTCTAACGGGCCAGAAACTAAACAAAGTTGGTATATTGGGCACCTTGTGAACAGTTTATCTTATTTGCCGTATCGCTGATAAGTTGCATACATCCATGATCTAGTAACAAATCGAAATATTAAAACTGTAAAGCCTAATAATGTCATAAAGCAGTTGGTCTACAGCTGTCTTTAAGTTTTACATGGTTCTTGTGGCCCGCAGTGGAGCAATGTAAAGAGACACGAGTTTTTTCCTTGTTTGTGTGAACGAGAACTTACGAACGTTCGTGAACAAGAGTTCATCACACTGCTCCTTGCTTTCTTCGAACTACAATGGTCGTGTCAATCCATTAAAACGTAGAATGGGATAAAAATTAAGTCAAAATTTGTTTCTTTCGAAAATATGAAGTGGATTTGGTATTCATTGTTCTGTTAGCGAAAGCTTGACTCGCGTATTGTGTATAGGAGGTGTGGGCGAGAACCTGGCCCAGAGCGCGGCCAGTACGCCGACCGTGTCACGCGACAGCACCGTGGTGGCCGCCAGCGTGCCGCGCCGCCCCGCCTCCGCGCCGCGCCGCCCCCGCCCCGCCTCCATGCACGCCTCCACGAAGCCTGGTCAGTAATATACTCTCCTTGACTTAAGCAGGGTCTACTTAAAAACCTCGTAAGCATTTCACGCCAACGATGTCGCTTATTGGACACCTAAACGTATTCTAGTAATGATCCTGAAAATAATATGATCTCGCGCCACTTCAAAGTAAAACGGGCCAACCCTGTCATGAAGTTTACATTGGATAGCGATATACGCCATGTTAAATTTAGCGCCACAATACGGCCTTTGAGCGTATTCACTGTACCATCATATTATTGGTGTTGAAAAAAGCGTGGTTGCATGGTTGAGTTCCGTTCTGATTTCCAAAACTCGGGTTTCCAACACCCAATTTGGTATCCAGAGTCACCAAAAATTTGATGTACTTTTTCATGAATGTACAATTTTTGAATTATGCATTTGAATTTGATTCCAGCGACGCCGGTGGCACCGGGCGAGGGCAAGCCGCCGCTACACAGAAAGCCAAAGCCATCCAAAGAACACGATAGGGTAAGTTTTATTACACTATTTCTAATTTCACACCACTCTATACTGTAAGAATTAAACTCGTATCATTAAAAAATAAAATGAAATACTCGATAGAGTTTCAAGACTTACTAGATAGAGTTATGCACGATAAGTTTGCACGAGACACTTGTATTTTACTCGTAAACTCATACTATATAACTCCTCTAGCCGAGTAACGACATCGAAACAACAAACATCATAAAGAATGACAGATGGAAGAAAATTTTGATATTCGAAGCTAAAAGCTAAAGCTTAGGGTTAGCTAAATCTGACCCGTACCGACTTGTAACCCAAAAATGATAAGGATTTTTCACCTTTGATTTCTAAAAGCACAAATCCACTTAAGCGCTCGTAGTATAGTTTGGCTGGGTGTTATTTTAGCAATCACCGAAATTAGCAACGTTCGGCACGGTTAGTCTTAGAATGGTTGACCGTGGATGCCATTTACAACTGTGCGGTACCGTGGTACGAATGACACGTCAAATTGTAGGTCCCGATTGTTTTATTCGTTTAGCCATGTCAGAAACTCTGACACCAGGCCACCCGGCCTATACCAACTTACTTCGCTATACAGTAACGGTGGCGGTTTTCCTCATAATTTCTAATTACATATTATAAGCTCCCTTGGTAATATTTTCAGGAAATATCTCGTTCCCACCATAATATCGAGCTTAGCACATCGCACTATTGGCACCTAGAGGTAAAACATTGTGTATTATAAGTGTATTTGCTGAAAAATGTCGCAAAAAGCTTGCATCTATGTGCATTTTGGGCGGTGCTGTTCGATATTTCAGAATCAAATTTAATAGAGCAATTGAATTTATTGTATACTACTTTTCTACAATTTATATATATGCTTAGCTTACAGCAGAAAAATTTCAAAACTTTTTAATTTAATACCAGTCAGTTATAAAATCAGCGTATTAATTTTTAACTGCTTTCTTTCTACATTGTGTTAACTAATTAAAGATTAATATATAACGAGTAAATTTGCTTACAAAATATCATAAAACCGCTAAGCAGTAAAACGCAATAACCGCTGCATTCCCATTTAAAGGGCAATATTTCCGACCAAATTTTTGGTCAACATTTAAAGAAGATATGTAAGATAGCTTTTACAAGCTTTTGAACTTGCATACCAAAATCAAATCAAATCAAATAATCATTGATTCAATTATCAAAGACTCCAACACTCGAAAATTAAAAAATACACAAACGAACACACAGTTCGAAATTCTAAGTAATGCTTGATGTTTAACATTAGATAAACGTATTGCTCGTTAATTCTCACTTGATTTCTAAAAAAATTCATTCGACAGGCCCTAGCATTTATTTTGGTAACAAAACGAACAGTAAAATTAAAATTAACTCTTAAAGCCTAGTTACATTTCAACTATCCCTATTGCCACCTCATTCGCTTCATTCAATATAAATATTTGAAAAGTTCTGGTGCAAGTCGGTACGGGTTCCGGTGTCAGTGGTGTTGGTTGTTTGTTTTTTTATGGTGTACCAAGTTTTTACACTTGTTGTTGTATCATTATAGGATTATTTAAAAAAATACTCCCGATATTGTGTGATTGTACCCGATGAAGTGAAATCAAAGATAATTGCTATTAAGATAATTGCATTGCTAAACGCAAAGGTTGCAATAACAAACATTACTAAAATTCTCTCTCTGAAATTATACATTAGGTTTTATGTAAGGCTGTCTGCTTGCCCTGTACTAAGTGGATTAGGGAGCCCATTATGAACAATGTTTTTAAAGGGTTTGATCATGGATTCGAAAAAAATGTATCTCTTCGATACAAAATTGCAACTTGGTATCGATGAAATGTATGAAACAGCTGTATTTTCTCGAATTCTGGGTGGGCTCCTGAGTAAAAGTTGTTATTAATTTTGGTCTGAAACACTTCCTTTCAGTTTAGTTAACTCTGACACCAGGGCTAGCCACCCGGCCTATACCCGGGTGACGGTTAAAGGTTGAATTTACTATAGTATATTAGATTTTGATATTATACGTATTACTACGGGGCTGATCGCGAACTAAAATCACGAGATACAATAAATACCTCATTATCCCGACGTTTTGACCGAGTTGCATCGGCCGTGGTCACCTCGATTCGATTTATCTCGTGAAATTACTGCGCGATTATCCCCGTAGTATATAATTAAATGTATTCAAATCGTGAAAGTTAAAAAACGAATTTAGACGTATTTCCATCCATTAGCCATAGGACGTCTTCTGCTGTACATAGGTCTATATGGATCTCTAATAATACCCTATTTACTACTATGTAACATGTGAATACATAAAGTGGAACTGGGCAGGTCATATTTGTAGACTTGAGAACTCAAGATGGACTAAAAGAGTAATGGAATGGACTCCACGGGACGGAAAAAGAAAGCAAGGAAGACAGAGGAAAAGATGGAGAGATATTTTCACAGATAGAGCTGGACCTGACTGGATGACAAAGGCAAGAGATAGAGAAGAGTGGAGGGGACTAGGGGAGGCCTATGCCGAAGAGGCAACTTCTACGGATAAATAGTTATAGTTGATCATTTATACCATTAGTTAGTTTTTAACCGTAGTAGAATAAATGGCTTTTTTATTTTTATTTATTTTATTTTAACATGTGAATAATAAACTTTTTTACCATTGTCCCATCAGACGCCTCGCGGCAAGTCAGCGTCTGCTTCGCCCGGGCGCGGGCTGTCGCCGTCTCCGCCGCGGCACCGCGACATCAGCCGCGAAAAGGAGATACATAAGGTGAACTTCACACTGCACTCACATTCTTATTCGGTGTGGGGGCTGGCGGGCCTGCCCTGACGTCCCCGCATGGGGTGTTTTAACTTTTGTGCATTTCCCCTCTAGCGTCTACCCGAGCCAGCACAGCTCGTTCGAGTTCTTACAGGTCGCGACATATAAGTCTAGCGCTGAGCGAAATGTGGAGGGGATGGTTGTGCATGAGTTTAGAATGGCGGTCACTGCGCAGCCTTTCCCTCCACACTACCCTCAGCGCTACACTTACGTGCCGAGAGCGTGTGGCAAAATCATTATGTGAAAACTCGCGTTTTTTGAGCTAATCCTGCACGTACATATAATAAGCCCGATTACAGAGGCGCCAGCGTAAATTAATTAGCATCGTAAAAAGCGTTCTCTCTATCGAATGCCTAAAGTGAAAAAGAAACAGAACTATGCTATTTAGCTAATATAGCTACGCTGGCGCCACTGTAATCGGGCTTATTGTAGCGTTATACGTACCGTTATGAAGTCGAACCATCATCGATAACATCTGCCGTAAATTGAATCAGAGGCGGTGGATTACAATCTTTGATTGGTTGAACCAATGATTGCAGCCAATTTAAGCATCGAAACGTGCACGATCATCTGACTTCGACAAATTATAAGATAAGAAAACCTTTCCAGAATAATTTTTGCAAGAAAAAAATAGTGCAATAAAGCGTTTACATGTATTATATACCCGCAGGCTGTGAGCGGCGAGAAGCGGCAAGTGAACGCGGCGGAAGTCACGCACAAGCTGGAGGCGTTGCAGATACAAAATGGCGATCACACCGGGGACAAGGTAAATATGAGTCAGTGAGACTGTGAAGTTTGCTGCAAGCCGCCAATTTAATTGAATTTATATTAACACAAACTAGTCACTTTACAATCACTGGTACTGCACTTGAACACGAGATGTTTTCGCGACAACGATAGAAACGGTAACTGAGTCCAACGAAAGCCATCGCTAAATTTATATCTGTATAAAAGTTCCCTTGACATCTCTAGAATATTCGGTGCTATTGTGATTGACAAAGTAAACAGGTGTGAGTTTCTAGAGAAACCTATAACGATAGGGGTTTTCTAATCATAATAATAATCATAATAAGCATAATATATAATTATTAATATAATTATGAATATAATTCATAATCATAATATCGCAGGGGCGACTTTGTGGCGAGTCGTCGGTGAGTGGCGACACCGCGAACCCTGATTCCCTGGGGCTAAATGAGACCCCTGACTCCTCTCTTGCCTTAACCGGCCGGTTTGGAGTGGAAACCGCAAGAGCTAAGAACCTAAGCTCCAGGGTGGAAGTGTTAAAAGGCATAACGCCGCGAGTAGCGTCTAGTGAAAGCGCAGCACACCTCTCGACACCCTAAGCCGTCCACACCAATGTTGCCCCTCCGGTGCCAACTTACGGTAGCCTTTATGGGGGGCCCATTTAGTGGACGGCAAGTCACCACCCGCTACGAAATTTTGAAATGGGGCATGTTTAGCGGGTGCCGTACCTCATTCCATAGTCTAATTTTACAAAACATTTAAAATTTCACCAAAATAGCCCAGTAACAATATTTCAAGTCATTTTATATGCCATAGTTTCCATTTCACGCCATTTCATCTTTTTTATACCTACTACTGTTTTTATATTTCATAATAAAATTGTAAAAGGGGCCTCTCAATGTTGGCTTAGGCTCCATTGATGCCTAATAAAGGACCAGGCTAAGCCTGTGATTTCAGTTGAATAAATCATAATAAAGTGATCAAAACTCCAAAAAAAAAAAAACGAAGACAATAGAGGACCCTAAAACCCCCACGCTGACACAGGTGTGGATTGGTGCAATCCGGGTTTTATCTCCGGAAATTCCGTAGAAATACATGAATTGACATGTATTATATCAAATCTTAAATTGTAGCAAAACAGATTTCTTAGTTTTTGTTTCATATCGGGAATAAACGAGTAAGTCGATAAATTATATTATTATTTTTGTTGAAAATAAGTGAATTTTGGAAGATTTGATGTAATATGGGTTTTCCATTGAAATATAAATTTTGAAATGGCTACCCTAAAAGTAAACATTTTCTACTTGGTACTGTGTTCACGCCGTGTACGGAATTTATCGGTTTTCTTGCAAAGTTATTCGTCACAAAAAAACCCATCCTTACATCATTTTTAAATAACTCTTTGATTCGACACCGATATTCGTAATGGAGCTGTCTTTGCTAAGTCTAACTATTGATTAATTATTTCCCTAATTATTTTCTATTTCAGCTGACGATCGAGACCCAAGACAATGCAGTAGACACAAACACAATTGAGACGAAACCCGAAGCGCCCAAACCGACGGAACTCGCGGGACTGAACCAAGACGCGAGACCAACCGACCTCACGCGACACGCGCCGAAACCAGATAACGAAGATAATAAGGAAGAAAGCAAACAAATCGAGACTCAAATACAGGTTTGTTTAATTAGTTTATAACAGAATACCCGGTCAAGTGCGTGATGCACCTTCCGCCGCGTTATTTAAAACTAAATTAAGAAATTGGCTCCGAAATTAATTATTCTACGACGTCAAAGATTTTCTGAAATTACCAGAAATTGTATCGGAATAACTTTTTAATAGATATAATGATATCTAATTTATGTTACATTTTAAAATGAGATTGACTGCATTGTATCGTTTTGCTGTAATTTTGTAATCTGTATGTTTTTTGTAATTAATAATTTGACATGTATCTATGGTGGTACCAATAATATATTTGTATTAGTATTTTGGGTTTTCTATAAACCGTCGGTTTGGGCGCTTATACATGTAATCAATTAGCATCCTTTTAGAGGCTTATTCTGTACATCAAAACTAACAACTTTTCTGCGACTTTGGTCCAAAAATAACAGCTGTTCCATACATTTTGTCGAGGGTAAATTATATTTTTCTATAGAAGAATTTTATTTTGAGATTTGATAAAAGTCGTTGAACAAACGTTGTTAGTTTTGATGTACAGAATAAACACCTAAAAGGATGCTAATTGATAACCAGTAACTCTGTATAAGCGCCCAAACAGACGGAACTCACGAAACTGAACCACGCAACATGCACCGAAATCAGATAACTAAGATTATAAGGAAGAAAGCAAAGCAATCGAGAGTCAAACACAGGTTTGTATCGTCTTGTTTTGTAGATTTTTTTTTTTTTTTTTAAGTATTTTAGATAGCGCCCAAACTTACGTAACGACCACGACTCACGAACTGCGCTGAACTCACGAAATTAAACCAAGACGCGAAACTAACACCGAAACCTGATTAATGAGGATGAAAGCAAACCGATCAAGAGAGTCAAATTCAAGTTTTTACCGTTTTATTTTGTAGGCTTTTTTGGATCTTCTAGATAAAAAGTAATTTTAACAATTCTACCTTTTAGGTATCCACTAAGAAACAAGCGTATTCTACAAAGTTTAAATAAAATCGTGTGTTTCTCTCATCTTCAGTCAGGTCATCATTTCGATCTCGGAGAAAGATGCTCATTGATTTTGAAACTTTTTTTTTATTATCGTCATATAAATCGATGAACGCCAGCCGCTCGTTTAAAAAATGTCACATTCCGACTGAGTGGAGCGTGAAAACGCGAGCGCCGTAGTCAAGTATTAACTAGACAGGGCGCTAAATAATAATAATAAAAGTAAGAGAGGGCGAGATGTGCAAATATGAAAGTGTGAACAGGACGAAACTAATATATTTTTGTCTCAGTTTGCGTATACGTTTTTTGTCTATTACGCACGGCCTAGACGTAGTAGTCAGACAAAATTTCCCCCAACAACTACTGTTGAATTTTTGATGAGATGCTTAAGTAAATCAATATTTTTATGAACTTTTATCTATTTTCTATTATTTCTATTAGTATTATGCAGGTTTTTACTATTATATAAAGTCTAAATATGGCAAAATCATAACGTATAAATAGTTATCTAAGTATGTATAGCACATCTTTTTTCTCACACCCGATACGCAATTGAGGATTCTAGTTAATACATGACTATAGCAAGCGCGGATCGAGCGATAGAGAGGCAATCGGCCTAAGAATATCATCGCTTTAGTGGTGAAGAGAGCTAACCCATAAAATCAAAGGACATATCCACAAAATGTATGGAGGCTGGTATAATTAAAAATTCTAACCACAACACACGTTACATTTCGAGAAATATCATATTTTTTTGAGTCTATCACAACAATTAAAAACAAAAAAGGGACCTCCGATTTTTTTTAAATTAATTTTGAATTTATTAGGATAAATAAATATATTTGGCTCAATAAGTAGTTTGTCTCCATCAACCCTGATTAAGTAACCTTCAAATTGTAAAATAAAATTAATTTTACCAATTAGACACACTTTTAAAGTGTTTGTTTGTCTCATTGTACCTACTAACTGGTCACATTGGTAGGTCACTAAAATTAAAAATTATAAAAATTTTAATTTTAGCAAATTAAGCGATGAATGTGGAAGAATCAGCTACAAATGCAAGGAAAATAACGATAGAAGCACTTTATTATTGCTAAACTAGAAAAAGTAATAAGCTGTATTGTTATTTTTCATACAATTTATTTTTCGCATTTAAAAAAAAAAGAAAGGTGAAAAAATCTAAATTTAATATTTTTTGGAAGCCCATAAAACAAGCTTTCAAATGGTGTATATATCATCTTGGTTCGATTTTTCTCTGAATAATATACCACTTGTGGACGTCACCTTTTGAGATAATGAGCAATTAAGGGACAAGGGTCAACTACAAAATATATTTTTTATAATATCTTCTAAACCATTGGTCCGATTTTGATGAAAATTGAGTGGTATAAGGAAAATAGGCTTATCGAATCCCCGTTTAAATATAATAATTGGTAATTATCTATGTAACTAATTTTACTAAAAATGTGGGTTGACTTCTGTTCACCACCAAAGCGACGATATGCTTGTTTCAGTTGTTGATTTAACAATGTTTTCTTACGATGTTAACACGTACAACCCGGTCACAATATCTGTGCACCTGACCTTGTGACGCCAGCAACTTAAACTTAACAATAAATATTAAAAAACAATACAACAACAAAGCGAAAATATCAAAATGATCGGGACGTGTATCGGCAACGAAGATGCTCACCGTACTGTCGCGCCGGGGAGTGCGCGGAGAGGTGACAGGGGAAGCGGGAGGCGCCGCATTCCAGCGAGGTGCACAGATATTCTGACCGGGTTGTAAAATTATCGTCTGTAAACAGACTTTACAGATAACCAACTTTTTTATTTAATTTCTTGTCATTTAATTTCAGAATGAAGAAGAGAAGCCAATAGAGAATAAGGAGACGCCGAAACCGGCGGAGAAGAAGGAGGAAAGGAGAGAGGAGAAGAAAGAGCCGTCTATGGAGAAGACTGATGATAATGAAATGACTGGTGAGGTCATGTTATTTTATAATTGTTCGTCAAAAAACTTACAATAGATATGATGGCTGGGTAAAAAACATTACAATTAGTCCGTGAATTAGATTACACTAGTTTTTACCCGCGGCTTCGCCCGCATTATATTTTGATTTTTGGCGCAATATCATTATAATTTATAGCCTATGTGTTATTCTGATATATAAGCTATATTATTGCAAAGTTTCATCTCCATCCGTTCAGTAGTTTTTGCGTGAAAGAGTAACAAACATCCATCCATCCATCTTCACAAACTTTCGCGTTTATATATTAAGAGGATGTATTTTTCCTGTCATCAATCAGACAACAAATGACAAAAATAAACATTGTCAAAGTGGGATTGGGGTCGTGACGTCACGTCACTTCTCTTACGGGAGTCTACACATTTGTTTGGCACTTGTGACGTCACGCGGATCTTTGACGGGCTATAATTATCTTCATCAATTTTTGTTTAATTGACTAAACAAAAAATATGTTTCTAATATTTTTTGATAGTCTATCTGACGGACTAATTATATTTTTTTAGTCAGTATTTTACAGGGTTACTTGTTAACCCTGTACTAGGCTGAAAGGGTATGATTAAGAATATAATTATGAGCAACTTTTACTATGGAACCAATTTTAAAATTCGAAAAATTGCAACTCGGAATCAACAAATTGTATGAAACAATAGATTTTATACTACACTTGCTCGGAAAGTACCTTGATACTTTATCAAATTTACGGTAGAAAGTACGTCATTGCGTATCGAACAAATATGTGGCGAGAAAACGCATCTGAGCGGGAGAGAAAAGTGTATGAAAATCCATTTCTTACGTGGTTTTTCTTTTTTAATTTTGGGTAAGACTATGCGCTGGTAACCTAAATATCAGAAGCCAAAAAGTTTTTACAGTGAGTTTTTATCTCCAAGTTCGCAAAATGACACTGGCCACTAGCTGTGTGTTGGATGGTGTCAAACAATTTGAAAAAAGAACATGTGAAAATTGCAGACGCCATTGGCGCCATTTTCAATTTCACTAACTGCAACAATTTCAATATAAATTTCAATTAGTAAAGATTTAGTTTTTTATTTTCCTCGTAGGTGTAGTATAAAGCACTATGTATCACTCGAGAGAAAGTGCGATTCCCGATCTCGGGTGTTTTAAAGCCCTCGCCTTCGGCTCGGGCTTCAAACGACACCCTCGACGGTAATCGGTCATTTTCTCCTCTCGGTGAACAATGTACAATTTTTTCTGGAATTCCGGGTTGGCCCCATAGTATAGTTGTTCATAATGATATACCTGTATACAATATGTGCATGATACGGCCGGTAACGAAAATAATACATATACTAAGCGCCACACAAGTCGGCAGATGAGAAGTTGCCGCAGATGACACTTCGTCGTGATTCGCTAACTATTGCGCATGTGTGCACAATACCGACACAAGTGGCGAAGTGTTGAGCACGGGCGTAGGTAGCGTGCGGGAGGCATGAAGTTGGCGGGTGGGTGTGCCCCGGCGTCTCGTCTCTCTGGTTCCCGCGCATACCTATATTTCGGCTTTTGCGCAACGTTCTGCGCATAACTTCCCATCCGCCGACTTGTGTGGTGCTTAATATACTAGGGTAGTTTGGTTGTTAGTTTAGTTCTTAAGCCCAATTCGCCTCCAAAAACCTTGGTGTTCTCTCTAAGGTGAGACGGTATTTCACACCTGAGCAACTGCTTAGTCTTTATAAAGCGCAAGTCAGGTCTTGCATGGAATACTGCTCTCACCTTTGGGATGGCTCTGCCAAATATCAACTGGAGGCTCTGGAGTCGATTGAGTGGCGAGCCAGGAGGCTGATTGACAACGACACATTGACTAAGTCGCAGCTGCAAAGTCTTGAGCATCGACGCAAGGTAGCGTGTTTGTCGGCCTTTTATCGGATTCACTTCGGAGAGTGCGCCCAGCAGTTGCACAATCTGGGGCCTTATTTTGTAAGCGCTCTGACGTTCGGCTTCGCTTTTCCTCCCGCTCGCTCTCGCGGCGTGAGTAACTGGCGCGAGCAGGAGAAAAAGCGAAGCCGAACGTCAGAGCGCTTACAAAATAAGGCCCCAGGTCCCACCTGCCCCTTTCTTCTATCGTACGGCTAGACAGACGCGACCAAAGCGCCACCCCTTTATGGTGGACATTCCGCGCGTTAGAACCAAGTGTTTCGAATCCTCATTCCTCATACGAACAGCCGGAATGTGGAACGCTTTGCCTGGCTCTGTCTTCCCGCTTAAGTACAACGTGGGTGTCTTCAAATCCGGAGTAAATAGGTATCTTCTAGGTAAGCGTGCTACACCCTAGACCGCATATCTGCTCAACATCAGGCAGTATGTAGTCAAACGCAAACCTACAAGAAATAAAAAAAAAGTTCTAACTTTTGTTGTTGTTATCTGTTTTTCCTGTGTTTTGTTTTCCTCAAATAAAAATAAACAAATATGAATGATAGTATTGTTATATATATTTGTTTCGTTTGCAGCGTCGATGAGCGGGCGGCGGATCACCACGGAAGAGGAAGCCAAGGCCGCGCTCGCGGAGCGCCGGCGCCGCGCGCGGGAGGAGCTGGAGAAGCAGGCCGAGCTCGAGCGGCAGAGGTAACTGTCGCTCTCACACATATACAGGGTTATTTCTAATCAATTACCATCCTTTTATGGGCTTATTGCGCTGCATGTGCTAGGACAGGTCTATGTCCGACAGTATACAGGGTTATTTCTAATCAATTAGCATCCTTTAAGAGCCTTATTGCGCTGCATGTGCTAGGACAGGTCTATGTCCGACAGTATACAGGGTTATTTCTAATCAATTAGCATCCTCTTAGGGGCTTATTCTGTACATCAAAACTAAGAACTTTAGTTCTGCGACTTTTGTTAAAACTCAAAAAAAATTGTTGTTCCATAGAAAAATATCATTCACCCGCGACAAAATGTATGGAACAGCTGATTTTTTTTTTTGTTTTTGACAAATGTCGTAGAGCAAAAGTTGTTAATTTTGATGTACAGAATAAGCCCCTAAAAGGATGCTAATTGATTAGAAATAACCCTGTATACTGTCGGACATAGGCCTGTCCTAGCACATGCAGCGGCCGGCGTCGTATAACCACAGACGAAGAAACCATGTCTGAAAATAAGTTTGTTACTCTTTACGCAGAATAGCAACAGATCGAGTTGATTTTCAGCGTAAGCGTAGTCGAATATAGGAGAATATTGTTTCGAGATGGGTTCTTGTATAATCAGTTAAAAGCCGAATATTCACTTTGCGCTTTATTGCACACAATCACTTCACAATACACACGACACAACTGGTTCGCACGAGCACTTCACACTGGCACTGATATTCACACAAATTAATCACTGAACACACTACACAATCACTGATTTCAGTATCAGTATACTGAGCACGAGATGCTTTCACTACAACGATTAAAACGGTAACTGAGTCGAACAACAGATCAACGCTCTATATCTGAATTAAAGTCATCTCGAATTCTCTACAATTGTCAAGTCAAAGTTCTATTGTTTAATATAAAAAAAAACTAACACAATAGACCGTAATCAAATAGCGATCCTGCAACCGTCATAAATCCACAGCCTGATGCATAGTTACTACTCGCGCTTTAGATGTAAATAACTCGCCGTAGCTAGTACGCGCGCCTACCGCGTGACATTTTCATATGCTACTTTCAGGCTACGAAAAATTTAAAGATCACGTGAGAAACTGCGGGTAAAGCTGGTCTACTATAAATCATTATTACAGATTGCAACGCGAAGCCGAAGAGGAAGCCGAACGCCAGAGGTTAGAGCGAGAGAGGGAGATGAGGGAAGAGCAGGAGGCGAGAGAGCTGGCGCAGTTGCAGCGACAAATGGAAGAGGAGAAACTTAGGAAAGCTATCGAGGTATATACTATAAAAAATCACTACATCGTATTATCCTCGGCCATAATTGACGACAGTAGAAACAAAGTAATCCAAAACACATTAATATTTACCGAGTTCCAAAATGGAGAAGGTACTAGGTTCGTCTGTGTGTATTTTTTTTGTGCATGTTCATCGATATTTTCGGCAATCGTGAACCGATAAAAAAAAACTTTTTTTAGTTTATCGAAAGAGTATACTCTCATTTAAATTTTATCTTAATCGGCTTAGCCGTTTTTGATAAATCATCATCAAATCTATTTTTGCATGTGCTAATGAAGTTCTTTTGTATGATACCTTACATGATACGATTTACTCACTTTGAATTTTGAACCCATATTTTGTGAATTTTGAGGCCCTATTTTGTGATATAAATAGAAATGTACAGTTTTCAGATTTATTCCTTTATATGTACTCTGAGACAATGCTTTTCGCCAAATGTCATATTTCTATGTCAACGGGAATTACCCTGTAGGTTTTGATTTTTGTGAGTGTCGAAATATGCGGTTTTTTACCACATAAACGGCTCTAACTTTTTTAAACGATAACTGAGAAGTTTTTCTTTTACACAACTGCAAGAGACCATAGTTATACATATACAGTTTAAATTTCAACTCGATATCTTTACGCGTTCCCGAGATAAATAGTCTTGACATACACACAGACGGACAGACGGACAACAAAGTGATCCTATAAGGGTTCCGTTTTTTCCGTTTGAGGTACGAAACCCTAAAAAAAATATTGAAATCAGACTACTACGTAAAAAGTTATGCGTAGTAGTTACACATAAAAAATATATACGCGTCTAATTGAGTAGAAACCTCCTCAAATTCGTCGGTCAAAAAGTATTGTGAATATCGATATAAACATTATGTTTTCAGGCTCAACAACAACTAGAACGCGAAGAAGTCGAGCGCAAATCCCGAGAAGAGGCCGAACGACAAGCCAAGCTCAAGGAAGAAGAAGAAAAGAGGAAGGCCGCGGAAGAAGCTGAGAAGCAGAGGCGGGAGGAGGCTGAAAGGGAAGAGAAAGAGCGCCTCGCCAGGAAACAACGAGTCGAGGCCATCATGGCGCGCACTCGCCTCAGGAAGGTCAAATCATTTCAATTCATTGTTTCAATTGGCAGTTTTTGGAAGACTTGCTGCAAGGCGCATAGTGTAACTGGCCACTTGCGTTATAGGTATATTCATTTTTATTCCGTATAGGTTTGCGTTTGACTACACACTGCCTGATGTTAAGCAGATGTGCGGTGTAGGGTGTAGCACGCTTACCTAAAAGACATCTAATTACTCGGGATTTGAAGACACCCACGTTTTACTATAGCGGGAAGACAGACCCAGGTAAAGCGTTCCACATTCTGGCTGTTCGTATGAGGAATGTGGTTTCGTAACGCTTGGTTCTAACGCGCTGGAATGTCCACTATAAGGCTGGCGCTTAAGTCGCGTCTGTCTTTAATGTATCATATTAAAAAAGAAGAGGAAACCCGTGTAAGAAGCAGAGGGAAGAGACTGTAAGGGAAAGGAGCCAGGAAGCAGCAAGTCGAGGCCGGGACTAGTCTCAGGTTTAGTAGTTTCTGAAAGACTTGCTGCAAGGCGCATAGTGTAACTGGCCACTTGCGTTCATTTCATTTATCAACAAATGGGTGTCAGAGACACACTTTTGAGAAGTCAATAAAAATCTACACAATGATAAACAGTTAACAAAAAAAAAAACAATTGCTTACATAAATAAATCATCAATTTACACTTATCCACATTAATTAATTAAATTACATTACAATTAGGTACATGCATCATACATTAAAAACAAGTAAACACAACACGGTGCCAGTAGTATGAAAGACGAAAACCTACCAAATCTATCCAATTTGGTAGATTTTCATCAGTCAGTCAGTATAAACGCAATAAAATGTCAAATTGTTAAAGTAAAAATAAAAATGTCAAAAATTGATAAAAAAATTATTACAATGTCAATAATTTAAAAATAATCAATATTGTAAAATAAAATAAAAGTAATGTCAAATAAAGAAGCGAGAAGAAAAAAATAAATGTATATACTATAAAACATTTGCATTGATGTTAATTAGCTGCCATGCCTTTTTGTCCTCTAGAAATTCGTCTACCTTGCTTTCTGTAACAGATGTATTTTTAGTTTATGCTTGAAGTCATCGTCGTTTAGACATATTAGCGTTTTCGGCAATATGTTATAAAACTGTATACATTTAAAAACGAACGATTTTTGAATTTTGGTCAAGCGAGTTTTTGGCAATACAAATTTACCTTTTAGTCGTGTATTTAAATTATGTTTTTCAAATTTGTGTTGATTTTTTCTTGCATTATAGGTATAGGAAGGTTATAGGTATAGGAAGATTTTGTGTGGGTCTTATTCACGACCTGTTCTTGTAAACGCTTTTCCTCGAAGTTGGCAACAGCTTTATAAACACAGTTGTGCCACTCTGCACTATCTACTTACTATCGATCCCGAGCTCGCGAAGTTCTTTTCCTGCTTTTTATTGGGACGGCCGACGGGCCCTTCGCAGAGTCCCAAAGGCTCTGCGATCAGCTCTTTTATTTCTTGGTTTTTACGGATTTTTTTATATTGTCGTTTTTGATTAGAATATATTTTTGGTCAGTTTTACCAGTAAAATGTTTTTCTAACATGAAAATTTGTATTATTATCAGGCGGAAGAAGACAAAAAGCAACAAGAGAGCAAGCAGTCGTTACCCAACCAAGCCCAACCTCCCGCGGCCTCGGAAACCGCTGCAGTTGCTGACAATGGCTCCACCGTCAGTTCGGACACGAACAAACCTGACAATGGAAACGTCGCCACTGACGATCTGTTAGGATTCTCCACACAGGTATGTTGTGTGTGTTATCTAACAGGTTGGAGAAGACAAGAAACAATAACAAAACAAACAGTCGGTACCCAAACAACTCCACAACCGGCAATGGTTCCACTGACAGTTCGGACACCTCTGACGATCTGTTAGGATTTTCCACACAGGTATGTTGTATGTATTTATACAGTTCTCTAGTGGGGACCACGTACCGGCAAGTGCAGCGTAGGACGTCCACCCACAAAGTGGACGGGTGACCTCATTAAAACCGCAAGATGAATGCTAGCCGCTACGAACCGGTATTATTGGAGATCTTTAGGGGAGGCTTATGTCCAGCAGTGGACGTGCTATGGCTGAAACGATACAGACAAGAGAGCAAGCTGTCGTTACCTAACCTAACCAAAAATGGTTCTACCGTCACCGTCAATGACAAATGAATTCAATTTATATGCATTTTATTATATAACTAGGTATTAAGAGAGTTATAATAATGAATATTTTTGGGACATCTTATACACGGCCTCCTGACTCCAAACTAAGCAGAGCTTGTGCTATGGCTGCCAGAGACTGATATACTACATATACATATTTTTAAATACATACTTTTATAGATAGTAACTAAATAACACCCAGACACAGAGTAAACACTTATGTTCATCACATAAATATTTGCTCTGGGTGGGGATCGAACCCACGCCTCTTTGATCCAGAAGTTAGGGTCACTAACCACTGAGCCACTGGGGCAGTCAAAATGTAATTGTTTCCACCGTTATATAAAAAACGTGGAGTTCCTCCGCGTGTATACCTCCTCAATGGTAGCGTTAAACGTTTAACGCAACCTTGTTCAAAGTAGCATTAGAAGTACCTAAAAAAACTACTTATAATAAAACTACTAAAAACTACTAATAAAAAATACTGTCGAATTGGAACTCCTATTTTAAAGTCGGTTGAAAAGAAGAAAAATATTACCAGTTGTTTATAGAATGTTTTGTTTCAGCCTGAAGTGCCCGTGCCCGCGGCCGCGCCCGCAGCCCCCGAGTCGCGAGTAGAAGACGGCGGCGGCGACGCGCCACAAAATAACGGCAACCTCACCGCGGACCTGCTCGGCCTGTCCCAACAAACTCATGTTAGTGCTCAAATTGTTCACCTTCCTAACTTGTGTTCTTCCTACGATAACGAAATCATACGCAAAAGTATCGATTTATTCAGGTCTGGTTCGCTTGCCTCATTCAAATTTAATTTAAAACGTTTATTGAGACAGATTCATTAATGTTTTTTATTTATTTATTCGTTTTGTTCTAATGGATTTATTATCTTTCTTGTATTGGATTGAATTCTATTTTTTGTAATAGTATTTTTTATTTTTTATATTTTTTGTAATAGGTAGTAGTTTTGTATTAGTTTCACTGCGTAAGTTAGGTTAGTTATTAAGGCATTATGCTGGTAAATAAGGAAATAATGTGTTACTTCACCTGTGTAAGATTTAGGCGGCTGTTTACGAACTTCCAATAAAAAAAATAAAAAAAAACTTAGTGTCATGTATTCAGTGGCATAGCGTAGGATTTCGCCACCGGTAGCCGACCGAAACGCCGTTCCTATGATATGTCTGAAACTTGTTTTTTTTTTCTTGATATCTTTTACAAACTGAAAAATTGAATTCAAAACGAGGATTGAACAAAGAAAGCATTTATTATTTCGTAATTTTCTATTCCACAAGCAGAATAAAATTACGTCTTATCAATCAGCAAAATAAACTACTAAGTACATATCTTCTAATTAACTGAAAGTATTTCTTACCAGCCTTCCCAGGATATTTCGAGATGTACAGTACTACAATAAAAAATAGACCTTTTTTGGTCAACTTTGTACTAAATTTCCGATCTAATTTTTTCATCACTTCATCATCATCATCATTTCAGCCATAGGACGTCCACTGCTGGACATAGGCTTCCCCTAATGATTTCCAATAAGACCGGTTGATAGCGGCTTGCATCCAGCGCGATCCAGCGGTCCTAATAATGTCATCCGTCCACCTTGTGAGTCTTGCCTGGGTCTGTCTTCCCCCTAAAGTACAACGTGGATGTCTTCAAATCCCGAGTAAATAGGTATCTTCTAGGTAAGCGTGCTACACCCTAGACCGCATATCTGATCAAATCAGGCAGTATGTAGTCAAACGCAAACCTATACGGAATAAAAAAAAATTTAGTGATCCCAAACCTTAAAAAAAACGGATCAGAAATTTAATGCAAAAAGTTTAATTCTATTTTTTCAGTGCATATCTATGAGGTTTTTGCAAATTGCTTTGCAAAATAAATTCACGTGTTTTTATAAATCTGTTTACATCATTGTTGTCATATTCCAGAGTGAGGACAAAACGGTCGAGGTGCCAGCAACAAAAACGGCAACAATCGACAACACAACAACACTCCCGGCCGAGACCAACAACGGGAACCTCCACGCCGACAACTCGCAGCTGTCGGCCAACCTGCCGGCCAACATGTCGGCAAACTTCATCCAAAACGAGATCGCCACAAACGAGTCGCAAACCAAAATGGCGGACAACCTTCTACTAGACGACGATTTCACGACGCACAACGGTCACGGAACCCTAAATCATCCGCTGACGTTGCAAAATGCAATCTAGATTCTGTAAGAATAAGGTTGGAATTGGAATGATTTCAAAGCTTATATATTGGCTGCGATTTTATCGCCTCGCTGTAAAGACGCACACGGAATAAGATATAACGTAGCTTTGGCTCTTCTAAGCTTTCATTGGTCGTTACTGTCGCGATACTAATACGTGAATATTCGATTGTCCAGTGAAAAAAATGAATTAATTGAAATATTTAGGTTTTGCATTAAAATAACTTAGCCTGAAATTAATGTCTATAATGCTGAGCAGATATCTATGAATGCTATGAACTATGATCCACTTTGAAATATGATATGATTATTTGGATGAAATCTGTTTTTTTTTTAAATTAAATATAAAAAAAATATGATAAATTTACTATACCTTTTTAGGGTCATAATAATTATAAAATAACTATATTATTAATAATGTTTTGCCAAAAATGACACAACCGACTTTAATCGTGTACAAAATTCGAATGGTTTGTCCCAATCGATACGTATTATTTTTTGATTATTGTTGATATTTCGAAAACAGCTCAGCCGATTTTGATAAAATTTAAATAGGACTACCTCTGAAGTATGATCTACCAAACAAAAAAAGAATCATCAAAATTGGTTTATAATTGGCGGAGTAATCGCGTAACTTACATACAAGAAAAAACATCCAAGTTGAGGACCTCTTTTTTTGAAGTTTGTTAACAAACATGTTATATGCCGATTCACACAAGTCGGCGGATGTGAAGTTACCTACAAGCTGCGCAATATCCAATCCTGACTGAAGCTCGCATATAACTTCGCGCTGATTGGATTTTGTGCAACTTCTAGCTAACTTCACATTCGCCGACTTGTATGGACTCGGCCTGTAAGTTCCGCATGTAAATTTTACTTATGTTGCAATAAATGATTGAGTAATAACTTCATGTGGTTCTTAGTTAATTTAAGCTGAGTGTTTTTTCCGTACCGCGGCAGTAATGTACTATACTCGGATATGACTAATCCCCGTTTAGACGCCTAATGATAAAATGCTAAATAATCAAAAAAATGCTAAAAAGTTATACACTCTGTATGCTTACTTTTTTCCATAAGTGTGAAAAAAAAACAATACAAGTCTAACGATACCTCTCAGTCTAAAATGGTTGTACCGTTGTGTTACTAAGAGGTCAAATATAAGAAGGTAAAACACTTGGAAAACTATCCGTTTTGAGTAGTTGAATAAATATTAGGCACATTGCACATTTTTTTTTGTAGCAAACTTTAAAAGTAACAATAAATTGAGGTGCCTTTATTGTTTTAAAGTTGTCGGTGCTAAAATTAAGTACTAAAACCCCTTGAAAAGTTCTGCGATGCTCTAAGCATCCATATTAGTAGAATTGGACAAAAATATCAATCTCCTCGAACATTCTGTCTTGACTTAAAATTTCTTTGCAGTTAGTTTTTTTATTTCATTTATAAAATAAATCTGGTCTCTGATTTGATGACGATTCGGTCTCTTTCTCACCTATTACAATACGCGCGATGGCAATATTTTATTGAAGACAGGGTAACAGACCGTCGTTTTTTATTCATAATTTTAATATTTCTAAAACTATGAATTATTAACTCTACTTTTCTTTTTTGGGTATTCATGAAAAAGAATATATTTTAATATAAACTAAATGGCCATCTTTTAAAACAAAATGTAGAATATTTGAAAATGATTAACGCGACACCAGCCAATATGTATGCATTGAAAGGGAACGCTGGTCTCCACCACTCTTTTGAAGTCGGCTAAGAACCATAACATTTTGCGGCATGACAGTGGTCTCATTTAAAGTAAAGCATTTAGGACACCACAAGTTTTGAGCAGATTGCAAAACATTTTGTATCAAGACCACTACAAAATATGTAACTGATATTTTAAATTAGGCCAGTGACTATGCAATATACAGAGTTATTCATCAAAGGCGTACTAAACTGTAAAGAAGTTATTTGGATCATCATTATGAACAAATCTAACAATATGTCCAACCCGAAATCCGAGAAAGAAACGTCACCTGTTTCATACATTTTGTCGATTCTGAGTTGCAATGTTGTATGGCATAACTTACCTCAGGAAAAATAGAATTTAACTTTGCAATAAATATCTGCTCATTTTTTTTATTAAGGTTTAGGATCACTTAGCACAGCTTGATTATGTCAGTAAGTGCGATGATAGATAGCCGTGGTGGTCAAGAGGTAGTGACACCCGCCTTACAATCGTGAGGTCGTGGGTTCAAATCCCCGGTCCCGTACCAATGAGATATTTGGAATTTATGTACGGAATTACACACCACTGGCTTTTCGGTGAAGGAAAACATCGTGAGGCAACCTGCAGTCCGTAGAAGAAATTCGATGGCGTATGTAAATTCACCAACCCGCACTGGGCCAGCGTTATGGATATGGCCCAATCACCATTCGTGGGTAGGCCTACGTCCTGCAGTGGACTATTAAAAAGGCTGGTACAATACAGTACAGTACAAGTGATCCTAAACCTTATTAAAAAAAGGGTCGGAAATTTAGTGCAAAAAAAACATCTATTTTTCCTGAGGTAACTGGTTAATTTTCTCGCAGCTTGGCCCCATATTAAAAGTTGTTCGTAATGATGTCCTGAATCACCCATTTCGGCTTAGCACATTGTAATTCTGTATTTCTCAGCAAAATAGACTCAGGGTGGTGGAAAGAATGATTGTTGCTGAAACGTTTTAGAAATATTTCTATTATTATGCATTTATAAGGCAGCTGTTTTCTTTTCGATTCGATGGTAAAAAGCTTTGAATTTTCGCTATTTATTATCGTGTTAGCTATATTTTTAAACATTGTTACTCGTGCGTAATCATTTAGAAATGATTATTGTAAAAATAAAAGTGGTTTTTGCAAAAAAAAAAAAATGTTTATCATTCGATATAAAAATGTACGAAATACGTAACAGCGTTTCAAATGTTCTAAAAATATATGTAATCATTAGGTCTGATAGTACAGTTTCGCCGCGACACTGAAATAATATGTATTAAATAATAGCAGCTAATTTAAATATCAAAGTTATAAAGCTGCTAAACATTGAAATATGAATGTTATTTTACTACAAACGGAAAATTTTCTCATAACCAACCAGAACATGATTAATTGGTTAAACATGATACCATAGCGTTGCGAAAGTGTACTGTCAGTGTTAAGAATTGAAAATAGTGTTTAAAAATAAAGTCATAATACAGTGCCTGGTCAAAGTAATGGCACACGCCAGATTGTTTTGTCCATTTTGTCACTATTTTGATCAGTGCAGCAAATTCGTAGTCAAAGCTTCAAAACATTATATTAAATATTTTCATACAATCCAATATCCTAGGTAGTATGTTAACAAAATAATAATTAGGTTTCATAATAATAAATTCAGTCATTTGTAGTGAATTTTATTTCATTTCGGCCGGTCGTTAGGTTGTGTAACTTTAAATTAAGTTTTATTTATTGTGATTTTTTAATTAATTATTATTAATTATCATATATCGGTATAGCGAAAACATATCATTTTTGCTGTGGCATACGATATCTAGATTTTTTACGCAGAACTAAAATCATCTTTAGTATTTCACCGTATGGTTAAAATTCGTTTAGAGCGGTTGAAAATATGCTGTAGTATAGAAAATTGCTACGTCCAACGTTTTCTCGCTTTAGCAAAGGGAAATAAACAATAATAATGTGAAGCAGCTAAATGCGAGTGAGACAAATATCTGTCCCCTTTTCAAGCTGAACTCTTAGAAGTGATATTTCAATGAAAAATATTTCAAAGAGTTATTTTTGTTATAAACGTTACAAAATTTGGCGCGACTGCAGGAAATATTATTTCGTTCAAAGCGGTTAAAAAGTTTGACTCGAATTGTATACCTAACACACAATTTTACGTGCTTAGCTTTAGCAATGATAAACAAGTGGGAAAAAAAATGTTAAAATGATTGGTCTTGAAAATCGAATTCAGAATTTTACATTATGCTATCGTTACGCAAAGCTTACGGGTTTCTAAAAATATTGTGCAAGGCATACTTTGGTTGCTTTACTACTCGGACTGACGTTGCACGTGTCTAGGAAAATTGTATCAGTGACATGTTTTACGTAATTATAATTCGTCGGCACTTACTTTTAAGTTACACTTAAATTTTTAGTTAAAAGTCGCAAACATCGGCAATTTACTATTACATAGGCGATGTTAATGTGCTATAGGCTGAGTGTGAGTTTTGTCATAAACATGACTCGCTCCTCGGCGAGCGCGTAAGCATGTAATTTGTATGAACTTGTTGTGTTTCAAAAACGCCGCTAGTGGCGCTGTACATTTCTTCATACAAATTACATGCTTACGCGCTCGCCGAAGAGCGCGTCACGTTTACGATAAAACTCACACTCTGCACACTGGTGTAATTTTTCTGGACTGTGAAGTGTTGACTTCTTATCGTGCATAGCTATGATTTACCACAACAATAGTTAATACTTAATTTTATTAGATTTTGAAGAGATAACCATCAAAATCAATATTCATCGTGAATCATGTTTTTGATTTTTTTTTTAACTCTGAACAGCCTGTATCTATCGTTCCGTAGACCGCTACGGCCTAGTATTAGCCCAATAACCGAGCGTCATTTTTAAATGAAGACCTGTGATTGGTTTAGAGGTCGGCAGCTGTGTGCGAGACGCCTTTAGAAAAAAACATTGCTATTTGGATGGACGCAGAATTTCGTTCTGATTTTGAACCATGATATACAATGATAGACAGTTAAAAGCAAATGTATTCTCTATACTTCACAGTCTCACTCTAACCTGTGAAATTTTTCATTTGAGGGAAAGTGATATACTATTTTGTGACAACATATTTACCTATTTTACGTGTGTAAAAGGTAAATATACTGAGCTTTTTGAGTGAATTGGACACCAAGTAGCTCGAGTACCGAACTGGACTTGTGTGATAAACACATTGGGTTGTACAGAACAGTGGTACTAAACCTATAGGAGGTCAAATCAACTGTTAAATATGCAGTGTCCGCTATGGGTTCGCGAAAATTGTTTTAATTGATGAATATTGTTAAATCTTTCACGCAAAGTTTTGGTTGGGCCCAAGGTGGAAGGGTTTTGTGTTACTGTTCCGTGTAATCTATACTAGCTTATGCCTAGTTATGAAATATGCAACAAACACAATACTATAATAATTATTAATTTATTTAGAGACATGCATAAAACTATAATGTATTATAAGTAGTTAGAGTTCAACTAAATAATTATTAATCTAAGACTGGTCCCTATGGATTGGCTTTACAACTAATAGTAGAAAACCCTTTTTTAGATTTGAGGGTAGTTCTAAAGAACTAGTAATGTTTTAGTACCAAAAACTGACGCTACGATATTTGTAGGACAGTCAGCGCCAAAATGGCGGATAAGGTCGGTCGTACACTAAGCAACAGATAAATCGCATTGAATTTGTTTAGAACATTTCAACACTTGTCCCAGTCAAGTTTGTAAAAGACGTATTGTCCAGTTCTGTATCAAGAACAAAGAAAAGTGCTGTCACTAGTATCTATTGGCGGAATTGTACGCTATTATTTTACATTTAAAAAAAAATGTTTTAGCGTTGCATTTGTCTAATAAATTTTCGAATGTTTTATTGCAGAATTTGATATCTGAAAAATAATAACTGATTAACATTTTTGTAATAACCGTTCTTTTACATTGATTGGGGTTTTAATTTTAAGTTTATATAAACTAGTGAATATCAGACATTCTTTACGAGTTGTCGCTTTGTGTATGATGGTCCTAAAATATAAATACCAGTTGAGAGATCCAAAGGGATCAGTGATTTCTTACATAATATTACTGCATCAGATTTTCTAAAAAAAGTGTTTTTTAACATTTTTGATGCCTTAATAATAGAGCCTTATGTTTATACTGTCTGTATGTTATTTAGCCGTCTTAATAATTATTCTACTTTTGTATGATTTTGTTTTTTTTTTTTTTTGCTAGGTTATGTAAGTACAGGGTTATTCAGAAAATTTTACCAAGCTGAAAGGGGTGACTCAGACCATCGTAAGGAACTTTTTCTACAGAACAAATTTCTACTTGTCGATTGACGATATGCATGGAATAGCTGTTTTTTTCTTGAATTCGGGGTGAGCCCCATAGTAAAAGTTCATAATGACGGCCTGAACCAAACTCATTCAGCTTAGTATACTCTTTCTGATTAACCCTGTATATGAAATTTAATAATGCAGTTATTTCCAAATCAATTAATATAATAAAATTGAGCTTTCGAACGCTATACGGCGGTGGTGAAATTAACTTTTTTTAGTAGGTATTATAACAAATTTAACTTCTTTTTTAATGTAGCCGCATTAAGTCTTAAGTCCTTAAGGTTGGATAAGACTTGTGTTCCGCTAGAAGTTTTCTACAATTGTTGTGTTACTAGGTACGTTACGAATCGCTTGTTATACCTAAAGCTTCGGTCACATTTGTATCATTCAAATCTATATTTTAGGCCGATTCATATTTCTTGGCAGCTGTGAAGTTAGATACAAGTTACGCAAACCCCAAACTGAAGCTCACATACATACATCCCCTCAGGGTGAGAACGACAACTTCCTAAAATGACAACTTTCGAAAACGACAACTTCCGAAGACGACAACTTTTTAGAATGTCAACTTTCAAAAACGACAACTTCCGATAACGACAACTTTTTTAGAATGTCAACTTTCAAAAACGACAACATCTTAAATCGTCAGCTACCTAAATTGACAACCTCTCGTCTCTGATGTACCTAATGTTTTAAAATTTTCTTTATATCTTCTAAGTTATTTGTGTTTTGCTCGTGGTAAAAATCTTATTGGTGTTTTTTTTATATTTACTGCTCATATTTTATAATAACGGTTATTTATTGGTTTAGTATTTTCGGAAGGTATCATTTTTGGAAGTTGTCATTTTAGGAATTTGTCATTTTCGGATTTGTCATTTTAGGAAATTGACGAGTTTAGAATAGACGTTCTCTGAAATGATCGTTTTCGGAAGTTGTCATTTTAGGAAGTTGTCATTTTAGGAAGTTGTCGTTGTCACCCTGAGGGCATACATCGAGGATTGGGTGTCGCGCTGCTTGTAGCTAACTTCACAACCGCTAAAACGTTTGATTCAGCCTTTGTTTCAATAAGGAAAAAAAACATTTGGGGTTTTTTGTCCTCTCGCTTGCATAGCTTATCGAGTGCGAGCAAGAGGAGACATACAGCCTTGGCCAAAAGTATTGGGCACCTTTAAAAAATCAAAATGCATTTTTACTACTTAACCAATAACTGAGTGCTTATCTTAAATGACTTACCGGGGTCATAAATAACTTCTTTGAATATTAAGCGGCTCTTTGTTAAGGTCATCATAAAACACCTGGTGACCGAAAACAAAGGACTCTGTTTTTATCGGTTCTTATCAGTCAATGTTTGGTCACTTGTGTTCTGGACTCTAACAAGTAAACAAGCTTTCATTTCTGTTGATGTGATTAAATTGACACCTAATTTTGTTAAAAATGCCAAAAATGAGTGAAATAAGTTTAAAAATAGAGTAAAAATACAGGGTGCCTATTATTTTTGGCCAAGGCTGTACTTTCGGGTGTTGTTTGACTGAAACAAATTGTTTCTGAGTGATACAAATGGGGACGCGGCGTGAGAATGTTAGAGATCGCCGAAAAATGTATGTTAAATATTCCATAAATTCGTGTCACTAAACTATAGTAGTAGATTTCTAATTATTGTACTAAGCGCATCAAATTCACAAATATCGAAACTTTAGTACCCATTTTTTATAGTTGTAGTAGCATACCGTCTGACAAGGATTTCAATAAATAAATAATGATAGTGTTGGTTAGAATTCTACCGCCTTACCACAAAGGATTTAAACACTGTTTAACTGTGCAAT
Organism: Hypomecis punctinalis; assembly: GCA_949316475.1. Taxonomy (NCBI): domain Eukaryota; kingdom Metazoa; phylum Arthropoda; class Insecta; order Lepidoptera; family Geometridae; genus Hypomecis; species Hypomecis punctinalis. Next base: position 23,943,129 of record OX438806.1, read on the forward strand.
TTGTCCTGTTAAATATTGTCTAAATCGCGCGTAAAACTTTTGTGGTAAGACGGCTTATGTTTGTAATGTTACTCACAATCATCTGAGACAAATATCTTTTGTTACTTTATTGAAATCCTTGTCAGACTATACACATAATTATGCTTTGTCACATTTTTTTATCGCATTGCTTTGAGCATACAGATAAAAATATTTCTCGTGAAAAAAATACTTATGATTTTTTTCTGTCATTAAACTTGTACTTGAATATATTTCGTTTGGTATAAAAATTAAAATTCAGTAAATATTTTTCTCTTTTATAACACAACTTGTTTAGATTTTATTTATTTATCAAACACAAATATGTATTACATTGGACATTTTGTAGATAACTTCACGTTTACTAGTTTTTGCTATTACATTTTCAGGTTTATTCCGAATCATGTGGCCTGAGACGGGCATAGTTCATGTTCATACGTTTTGTTTCGAGAGAGAAAGAGAGAGAATATTTCGTTGTGATGGTCTGTGCGGTTGTTTTTGTGTTGGTTTGACTGGGCGATAGAGAAAAAAAACGATACCCTTCCTTGGCAGTCGGTTGTTTTCGGCCAGTGCGTGAAATTCAAATTTTCTTTTTTAATAACTTAAAGTTTACAAAAACTAGTTTAGTGACCATGAATAGCCAGTGTTAACGAGGTACATACACATATACCAAAAAATTAAAATAGTGGTCAGTTTATGCTTCAACTGATATAATTTTTTGTATATACAATTGAAATTGAAATTGAAAAACTTTATTCGACATTACAAATACTGATACAGTACAGTACAGAAGCATCAGACTTCCTGTTCCATACAAAATGTGCATTGATACCTACATAGGTACATGTCATTCGTGTAGAGATTTATTTCTATCGCCCCGTGAAATGAATATGATTTAGTATGAATGTCCCATGACGAGTCATAATCAGCGACACGGTGTATTTATATGTATATCACATAGACATGGCTTCTTTATACGTTCTATTATATGTTAGCAATCGATGGATTTATAAGGAGAAGTTTTAATAAAAAAAATATTACGAAACTATGCCTGTGTTTCATTTTTAGGGTTCCGTACCTCAAACGGAAAAAACGGAACCCTTATAGGATCACTTTGTTGTCCGTCTGTCCGTCTGTGTGTATGTCAAGACTCTTTATCTCGGGAACGCGTAAAGATATCGAGTTGAAATTTAAACTGTATACGTATATCTATGGTCTCTTACAGTTGTGTAAAAGAAAATCTTCTCAGTTATCGTATAAAAAAGTTAGAGCCGCTTATGTTGTAAAAAAACAGCATATTTCGACACTCACAAAAATCAAAACCTACAGGGTACTTCCCGTTGACATAGAACCGTCTATCCTCCGTAGCTCTACTGCTTGGCTCAACTAGTAGTGCCAAAGGAGATTTGTCTCTCCCGTGGCACGATCAATTTTCTATGGCTGCTTAGTCTATACAAACTAATTACCCGTGACACTACTGACTTAAATTAGGTATTACATTTTTTAGTTTAATAAATTACAGATGTCAAAATCAAGAATTCGTATAAGAGTTTCATTACGGGTATCAAAGTAACAACAGTCATTTTCTAGAATTCATACGAGTGTGATGTGACAGGTGTTAAAGTGACAGCTGTCATATCCTAGAATACATACTAGAATAGCATGACAGGTGTCAAAGTGACAGCTGTCAAACTTAAAAGTGGATTATCTCCGTAACTATCGATGCTAGGCTATTGCTGTCTTCACAGAAGTGATAGAACTCAACGAGATCTACATTTCAGATGACAGCTGTCAAACTTAAAAGTGTATTATCTCCGTAACTATCGATGCTAGGCTATTACTGTCTTCACAGAAGTGATAGGGCTCAACGAGATCTTCATTTCAGATGACAGCTGTCAAACGTAAAAGTGGATTATCTCCGTAAATATACAACCTAGACCATTGTTGTGTTCACAAAATTGATAGAACTTAATGAGATGAACATTTTGTATGACAGCTGTTAAACTTGAAATCGGATTATCTCCGTAATTATTAGACTAGGACCTTTGCTGCCTTTAACAAAAGTGATAGAGCTTAACAAGATCCACATTTCATGTGAAATGTCTAGCTTCGATAGTTACAAAGTCTTGGTTCAATATTTACGGAGATAATCCACTTTTGAGTGTGACAGTTGTCATCCGAAACGTAGATCTCGCAGAGGCTTATCACTTTTGTGGCGACAGCAATGATTTATAATCGATAGTTACGGAATTAATCGACTTTCAAGTTTGACAGCTGTCACTTTGACACCTGCCATGCTATTCTAGTAGGAATTCTAAAATATGACAGCTGTTACTTTGACATCTGTCATTTTATAAAGTAAAAATAGTTAAATGGTACAAATTGTTATTTTACTGGATTTTTTATATCAAGATTGATTACGGGTAAAAAAGGGCTAATATTTATTATTATATGGTTTTGTATACATAACAAAAGAAATTCTTTATTAGCCAGCACAGTCGTGTCTCAGGAAATAATATTGCCCGTGACACTATTGGAAACAGAGTGGCGTCATGGGAAATGTACTTTTACCCGTAGCACTACTAGTAGTGTCACGGGAAAGTAAAATTTCCCTTCGCTCTACTAGTTGAGCCAAGCAGTTGAGTCACGGGGGATAGACGCATAGAACTATGAAATTTGGCGAGAAGCATTGTCACAGAGTACACATATAGGAATAAATCTGAAAACTGTACATTTTTATTTAAATCTCATAAAATAGGGCCTCAAAATTCACAAAATAGGGGTACAAAATTCAATGTGAGTAAATCTTATCATGTAAGGTATATGAGAAGAGCTTCATTTTCTAGAGGAAATTTTCTGGATTTGTACGGAACCCTAGGTGTGCGAGCCTGACTCGCACTTGTCCGGGTTTTTTTTTACCTAGTTTATAGTCGATATTTACACTATTTCGGAACGGATCCAAAAGTGAGAGTTACAGTGGCTCGGATGACACGTTAAATTGTAGGCCCTGGTTGTTTTAACCGTTTAGTAACTGTTTAGCCATGTCGGATGTTTTCAGGCGGCTTATAAACTCTGACACCAGGGCTAGCCACCCGGCCTATACGAACCTATTACTAGGTTACTGATTCGATTCGGCAAATTCCAAACGTGCGTAACGGCTTTCGTTAGGCCGAGTCGGGGGGGATACAGTTCACCCAGGTGGTTTTAGAAAGTGGACGGTGGAAAAGAACTCATGTTCTCGTGGTCATATAGGTATCACCAAGAGGAAATTATCGGCGCGTTCAAGTGTAGTATAGCTGTTTCGGGTCAGCTTTGTCGATCGGTAAATCCTGTCGAATCGAATATGTGTGTAGCGACCTCTTTGGTTTAGCGAACCAATAAACGCTTTGAAAATATATCACTGCAATATTAGTAAGACCACGGGCACATTTTCTTTCCGTAGTCCTACTAGAGTACTTGGTAGGACCACGGGCAACAAACGTTAGCAACAGTTGCTTTTCTGATAGACATATATCTAAAATATCTGTTGGTTTAAATATCGGTATAATCTATTTCTGGTTACCCATACCTTGAAACAATAAAATGATTTTGTAAGATGTGAAGGCAAAGCTTTATTGGACATCATAATTTTACCTACGCTATACCTGGGAGTTAAATAAAACCAAGCTAACATTTGGCAACTGCATTTATTTATATATCATTTGCTATTGTTATACACTATCATAATACATAATTCAACTAAAATAATACATTTTGCCAGCCTCTACAAAATGTAATAAAGAAAATATTTACATTCTAATCAATGTAAATAAAAACATTAACAAAAGCAGAACAATAATGTCGATCTGAATCCCATGATAAAAAAGTATTGATAAATAATTCTTGACGGTTCTAGAAGGATAAAAAATAAGCGGTAAATAATATGAAAATAATAAAGTAAAGTAGTAAAATATCCTACAATTTTAACCCATATAACGCTTCTTAAAAACGTTTTTCAAACATTTTTCTTTGCCATGACATTCGGAGCGACTTTATTCAAATAATGTCATGCCTTTTTCCGTGGATTCCTTGTATTTTTAACTTTTTAAGTACACCTACAATTTAATAACGATTGAGTCTAACTAGTAAATATTAACATTTAGGAATTTTTATTAACAATATTCTAGATCAAAATATAGCGTCGTTAATAGGGTAGAGGTATTTCTTCTTACGGAAAAACTTGTAAACTCAACTATTATAAGAAGGTATAGATAATTTTGAAAATTTTCACAATAAGTAGGTAAAAATAGAATCACAGAGAAATCGTTATTTTATAGATACAATTATTAAAAATATAATTATAGAATTTCACACTTATAAAAATTAACATATTTATTTGAAATCGTTCTAGTAAGTGTAAGTACATTATATTTTTTGTTTATTTCTTACGCACTATTGTAGTAATTATAACTTTAATGACTAGAATTAGTTAGGTAGGTACATGTGAAAAAAACGCTAAAATAAGCCTGTTATACATTTAGATAAAGCGCACCTGCCACGAGCCATGAAAATGAGACTTGACTCTACATCAACACATTCATCTTTCTACATCATTTGAATAAACTATAGGTAGGTATTGTTTTTTTATTAAATAAATTGATCGATTATGTATGGGACAGTTAGGCACCTTTAGACTAGGTAGAGACACTTAATGTTAGATATTTTCTAGCGCTGAAGAGCAAATTTTACTAAACTTTAACCGCCTTACCTCAAAATATTGAAACGCACACACTGTTTAACCGTGCAATTTGTATTGTTAAACATTGTCTAAAGTGTGCGTAAAACTTTTTTAGTAAGACGGTAGAGTTCTAAGACAATAATATTCAAAATATTTTTTATTTTAAAAATGTCTTCAAGCTACGGACTAAACTACTTCAAGCTTAATTATAGTAGCTACGAAGCTACTATAATTTTGGTATGGACGAATAAAAAACAGTGTAAGTAGTAGATAGGTATAGTTATGTAGATATCTATGTTCCTCATTATGCATAGGTAGGAAGGTACCTAATAGGTCTTCAAAAACTCACGCAGTGTTGGTAATCCTTATTGTTATTTTTGCTAATGTCTAAAGAGTCTTACCTATATGTATGAGGAAATCTATCAACCTTTGACAAAAAGTCTGTGTGAAGAAGGCATAGTATACCTTCCTATCTACAGAATGTCTCTCCAGACTACGACGGACATAATGTTCTACAATAATATATCATAGGTACTAGTCATTATTACCAACCTTGATTTACTATGGGACCTACTCTAAAATCGCGATAATAAAATCAGCTGTAAACTATACCTACTTCTCTTGATCTTGTTGGAACTCGATGAACTTTTTTATGAAACAGCTGATTTTTTCCCGATTTCAGGGTTGGTCCTATTACGAGCAAAATCAGGAAAACTTGAGATATTACAGTCAAAAACTGTAGAAGGTAGTTTTTTATTTGATTAATATATTTCTAATATTTTACTTTTTATTAGTGTCTTATTCGACTGTTTGGATAGTTTAGTTTCTAAGTAGAGATTACAGCTTAGAGTACCTAGGTATGGAAAATCAATTTACAAAGAATATAATATTATTATTTATATTATTAAGCTTCTAAGGACTCTCGGTGAAGCTCGTGGCTGCGTCTTCCAGCTCAGAAACTCCTTACACGTAGGATATGTCATAGATATAGTCTCACAAATAAATAGATAGGCAAAGTTTATATAAGAAAATCCTTCAAAGAGCTCAGTTGGGAGTCTCCATCTCAGGGCTCGCGTCTGAAAAGGAAACTTTATGTTAATAGCGTAATAATTGGTTACTGCAGTCGGTTCAGAGTTAATGTATATGCAACAAAGTTTTAATATAAACTTGCTTAACGATTCTAGTGATTGTAGAGTTTCTGTAAGGTTTATAGAACGTACTCTAGCACGTTCAACAAACTTAGAAGCAGACTTCTGATTCCCCTATTTTATTCTGATTTTTATTCTATATATTTTCCTGCAACTTAATCATCTGTGGAGCTGTTTGAAAATACTCATCTGAAGTAAATTAAATATTTGTATCTTTTACATCGACATTGGCAATGATGTTTCTAAGAACGACCTCCTGTATTAGCTACCCCCTAGTAATTAAAACTAACTAAAAAAAAGAAGAAATGAACTAGCAATTGTCAAGTATCCTATCTGAGATAGGCTAGGATGTAACACACACATAGAAAATGTGCCTGATTATTCTAGATTTGAAGACGCCAACATTGTAACTTGCTTGTACCTTATCAGGTATAGGTACTACCTAAACTTGAAAATCTAACATTCTGCCAAATGTGCGGGACATGGAAAGTCCAAACAATAGCGATTAGTTCAACTGTTCTTGGCTACGTGAGGCCCCGGGGACTCAGCGTAATTGCGGACTATATTCTACGGTAGTGCATTAAGTGGCATAAGTTAGATTTTATGATTGGCACGCCGCGCCACCTTCGGATGTATTATCAACCGATTTTAAAGAAGAATGTATACCTACTTCTTATTCATGTACTTTTTGTAGTTTTAGTGCGTTATGAGATTTTCTTACCGATTGTGAATTAGTGTTTAACAAATAAGTAGTTTAAACGAAAGAAGTTGTAATCGAAATTCTTTTTAGTAAAGGTACAGAGGTACGAGTACCAACCTAATAAAAAACCATGCATACCAAACTACAAAAGATGGATATTTGAACATTATTTTTAGAAGACCTCGTATACAAGCCTTATGATGCGCCAATATATGATGAGCCAGAGAGCGTTCACTGCTGAACATACTCGTTACCTCCCATATGGATCTCTAATAAGACAGGTTAGAAGCGGCTTGCGTCCAGTGGGATCCTGCAGTCTTGATGATTTGATATATGTTAAGTCCGATTACAGAGACGCCAGCGTAAATGAATTAGCAACGTAAAAAGCGTTCTCTCTATCGAATGCCTAAAGTGAAACAGAAACAGAACTAGGTATGCTATTTAGCTAATATAGTTACGCTGGCGCCTCTGTAATCGGGCTTATTGTACCCTTAATAACATACCTACTTATATCTATTATTTAGCAAATAAAAAAGCTCACCATCGCTCCACTTCTTGCCGCGCATGCCAATGAAGCCCATCTGGCCCTTCCTCTTCGGCAGCGGGCCGTTGTCCAGCAAAAACTTGATCTCCTGCGCAGCGTTGCTCTTCAGGTCCTTCTTGCCTCGCACTCCTATGAACTTCCCCCTGAAGCTCACATCTGCCAGCCGCTTGTCCAGGGACTTCTTCCCGCGCACTCCAAAGAACTGGTGGATACTAGCCGCTCGCTTTTCTATCTCGTTGGTTATACGCTCGTCTTCACCTTCGTTTGATTGTGACTGGGACTGTGTGGTTTGAGTCGGGGCAGACGCCACCTTGTCCAGATACGCTTCGATCAATTCATTTAAGATTGGGAATTCGTCTCTGTTCCCCTCGCTTGTGTAGTCTATCTGTCCGATCAGCGATCCTTGCTTAGGAGTGTAGTCGAGGCCATCAAATTCCGAGTAGTCTTTCTTGCCTCGCATGCCCATGAAGCCCATCGGAGCTCTTTTATAGTAAGCAGCCACGTCTGGAGCCTCCATAAAGTCGTAAAGCGTTTTCTTTCCCTTGACACCAACGAAGAATTGTGGTTTTCGTTTGTAGAATTGTTCTGTGGAATCGAACTTCTTTCCTCTGACGCCGAGGAAGCCTTGAGGACCACGTTTCTCCATCTCCTGGGCGGTGATGACGGAGATCAGGTGGATGGTGACGAATAATATGCACGTACGGGAGGCGCCCATTGTTGTTTCTGTAACAATAGATCATGCTGTAATCATTGTAATGTACGATGAGATTATGTTGAGGCTTGTTTGTTTATTGCTGTTTTTTTAATTACTTTACAGCGTACCTACAATTGGTTCGTAGTGTATTAGAGACGTGTAGTTTTGATAGAAGGTACTGTAGTACCTAGTTACATCATTGTGATTGGGTCATTACTCACTCATTCAAATATTTTATCTTTAAATTGTGACAAAAGTAATGCGAGTATGATATAGTAGGTAGATTACCTATATTTATCATTATCTTCCGTTATCCTAATTCGGAAATTCTAAGATTATTTTTATATTTTATATTCTATTCTAATATTTTTTTGTTTAGTTTATGTTTTAGTATTTCTTTTCTTGTTAAATTAGGTTATTTAATTTAAGTTATAGTGGAAAGTGTTATTTCAGTTATTCATTTCTCTGTGTAGGTTTATTTGTTTCTCAACACATCATTTTCATGGAACAATAACTAAACAATAACTTCTAGCTAAGCAAATCTATACTAGTTGTCAAAGAAGGCCCGCTATATTGCATGTATGTAATTTTCTATGGATTCCTACGATTTTTCGATCCTTTGTCTGCTAAATTAACATCTTATATACAAGTTACTGTTTATTAACTCCTATCGTTCTGTTATTTCTTCACATAAAACGTACTTTTTTATTCTCTTTCTGTACATATACTTAGACGGCCTAGCTCAATTGTCCATAAACAGGGCAGGCTACTCAGATATTCCTTACGTAAGGCCGTCCACACACGTCCCCCGGGACGGCCGGCGGCCGTGTGGAGACGGCCTTATGTCACGTGATGCCTGCATGGTAATGAGTTTGTATTAACCATCGCTTAACACGCATTATCGGATACTGCTTGTAGTCTAGAGGGAATAGAGCTCGCTGAGTGGCTGGCTCGGGTTGTCTTAACCAATCACCAAAGTTAAGTTATTTTCAAGCAAAAGATAACGTGGTTACTTGGCCAGTCTTCGGATGGGAAAGCGATTCTTATCTATTTTATTTACATCTGAGTACTACGGAACCTATTAAATTGTCGGGTATTCTTTGAGCAAAATTGTCATATACCTACTCCGAAAGCGCATCGTATCTCAAGTTGACAAAATGAATTAAATAATGACGACGAATATATGCAATAAAGTTTTTGAAAATGAAATCAGTGAAGAGGTTATCAAATGTTGGGTTTTGGGCAAAAATTGCATATTTTAAATAATGTGCGGTTTTTGAACGGACACGATAGTTCGAGGGTGGTAGTCAACCACAGACTTTTAAAAAGTAAATGCAACAGGAAACGAGCTGTGGTTGGCTATTGCAGAGGAAGTCGTAAAAGTAATAAATAAATTTACTAAGAATCATGGTCTGGAACTCACACGAGGTTTTGAGGACCATTCTGGTCGAGCCGTCGGAGCGAAGAACAAGTCTAGATTAAACCTTAAGGAACAATGTATTGGAAGAAATAAATCTACAAAGAGTTGTTGAAATAATGGTGTTTTTACTGCATCGAGTCCTCGGTTGTCCTCACACAATTTTCAACTTTAACATACTTGTACATAGTAAATAAATTTAAAGCTATCTCAAAAGTATACTTTTTATGATTTGATTTCAAGTAGGTAGGTAAGTAAAACATTCTTGACCCAAAAACCCCGCACCTCACGAAACCGACTTAGCCCCGCCCTGACAAATCCAACTCCTCTAAAGTCAGCTTTTCCTCTAAGTCCAATAAGTCCAAGCACCCAAGTCCTAATAACTCGTCATCACACAAATCCTAATCTCATGCGCGACGTCAGAATATCCACGTTTTATGTAAGCTTTGTAAATATGGGTAACTGTGACAATACGGCGCGACAAGAGTAGCAATGAAATCGGTCGAAATAGTAACTGCTTAAATTAAGAATTTGTTTATAATAAAATGGTTTAATTTAATATTTACAATGTAGTTTTGTATTTTTGAGGTACGTTAGTAAGATTGAAAAAAATCTGGCTATTTTACAATGAATCAGTTGGTACAGGCCGGATCATACAAGTCGAGGGATGTGAAGTTAGCTACAAGCCTCTTACGCTGCCTACTCTAGTTCTGAGCTCACGAATTATTTTTCGCATAAAATACCCAACCGACTCCAATCGTGTAGAAAATTCGAATATTTCGCGTGAATAGATGTAGGCATATAATTTAAGGGTACCATTCAACAAACCAAATTAACTAATTTAATTTGGTTTGTTGAATGGTACCCTTAACTTATATGCCTACAACGGAGCGGCAATACACTAAATATTTATTCAAAACAAGGATTTGAAGATGAACTTCCGCAAAGTAACGCCTGATTCAATAAACTGAATAGATGTATACAATTTTTATAATATTTTTGATTTCACAAAAATCACATATAAAATTTAAACTTTAAGAGGACCACTTTATGAGTATAGTTTTTCTAATATAAAAACATTTTAGTAAATCGGTTTATTAAATATTGGCGAAAATATCGATGATTAGATACAAAAGCTACATACAGAAAAACAAGAACCTCCTCCATTTTTGAAGTTAGTTGAAAAGAGACAAATACCCTTCCATCTGACCTACTCCCACCCATTCATACCCGCCCACATTCATCGCGAGTCATGTGGCGCTGTAAGTCCCACTATCGCTGGCAGATATGAACAGATAACTTGAGTCAGGCTGCAATATTTGGAAATGATAACATGTCGCGCGCGTGATAGTGTTCACAATGGTAAATCCGTGTAAATGGTGATAAAGTGAGCTGTTCGGTGTATTAACTTGGGGATTAGATTCATTGCTAACGCGGAGCGGAATCTAAATTTAACTTTCATTTTTTGTTCCTCGTGTAGGTACTTCTAACGACCTAAATCGGAGACATTGTCAAGCTGAACATTTGATTACGCAGTTTTCTGATTTATTAAGAGTGCGCCTAATGCCATGAAAAAAAACAGATTTCACCCGCGCTTCTTGCATCGCCCGCTATCATCTATGTTGCTTTATTTAGAGTCGAAAATCATGATCCAACATCATCGTGAACTGTGTCATCGCATGACACAGTTCATGTTGGCTTCGAGCGCCAGCTTACATATTTAGGTGACATTTTATTTATTTATTCAAAATTTAAGCATAGGTATACCTATTAAAAAAACTAATCAATTACTCTAATATAACATTTGTCTGGCTACGTAATTTGTCAAAAATAATGTGGTGTTGTCGCTGATAATTTCGAGCATTTGCAAAAAAAAGGTTTTTTTTTATGATGCGAAGTTTTTTTTTTCTAAGGTAACCATTTTATTTTCCAAAATTCTACGCAATTATTTTGCTACTATAGGTTCTTTCCTTTCCTATAGTATTTTTTTAATATGGATATTTATGTTCGTTATCTTTACACCACGTCTTTAAAAAGTCTATTTTGGCATTATAGGCGCCCCCTTAATGATTGGTCAGTTTGATTGCCTCATACAAGATTTATCATGTGTGAGCAAATAAGTATGACATGCATATAATATAAAGTATAAATACATGTAATATATTTTACGAAGAAAAATTATCTGAATTTAGCTTTTTATGGGGGAAAATGCTTATTACTCTTTACATCTAAATATAAAATATCTTAATCTTTTCATCCGTGTACGACTTGAAACAAGTTTTGGTGTATTGATAAGGTATAAAAGTTTTTCTGTAATAAAATGAATATGTAACTATGTGATAGAATCTAAGGTAACTAATTTAACCATTTTTCAAGGGTCGTAACATAATGAAAATTGGCAGCTGTATATAGTTCTGACAATAATTCTCTCAAACTGATCTGATGATGGAGCCGGAAAATATGAACTGGGACTTCATGATGGAAAATCGTATTATAGCTGTTTTGGATTTCTTAGAAAAGTCTTGAACTTTGACCACGATCAGGTTTCAAGGTCTGATGATGAAGCCGGAAGATAGGCACTGGCATTCCGTGATGGAATATCGTATCATAGTCGCGTTTGCACTTGTTAGAAAAGCCACGTCTAGCGTGTTTTTCTAGTATTTTTTTTTTGATCGAATTTCAGTCACTTTATTTTTATCTGGAACGACGCTTTTTTCGTTATAAATTGTCACAATATAATGTCGATCTATTAGGTATGTTAGACTTCAAACATGTGTTTTGTTTTTTTTATTAGTATAGGTTTTGTATACAGAATAAGAATTTGAATTGCTATATAAACAAATGTTGTAGAAAAATTTTTTTAAAACTGTTTACACAAAACGAGAGATGCGTTTGAAACAAAAGAACGTAATAAGTACCTACTTACAATTTCCTGTTTCGTTTTAAAACCCTTTTAACTCGAGTGGCCTCGGGCAAATAATTATGTCGATTTTTTTTTTATTTTTTTTTATCGTATGACCACTAGAAGAGTTGTTTTTGTCTATTTTTATTCGTGTTATTTTCATGTTATCTAGATAAGGCCTTGTAAAAATTGTTGTATTCATTATTATTGGTTTATTTTATGATCACACTATATCATCGTCATTGTATTAGACATAAGAACTAGGCACAGGGATCTTTAGAACAAGTCTGTATCCAGTAGTAGAGTTACTGGATACAGACCTGTTCTAAAGATTCCCAAGAAAAACGGTTTGCATATCCGGAAAACTTTTCAGATAGAATTTGTAATTAGTTTAAATTTTATAACAACATTCAAATTTTACTAGAATTTTTGTTTACTCGTTTGTATTTTGGCTCTAAAATTCTATTCATTGAGTTAGAGTCAACACTCAAGCCAGCTATTTGCTACGTGTATACGTCGTAGCAGTATTCGGCCGTAGCAGCTACGCCGTAGCATTATGCTACGACACAGTAACTAAGTAACCTCTGGTTTACGACTGCCTCTCAGTGCTAAAGTCACATGAGTTTATTTTAGGAATATTTTTAAGAATTGTGTTGACATGGCTCAGAAGTATGTTGATACAAACTGCTTCAGTCCAGCCCTAGTCAAAAACTTTAAACAGTATATTATTAATTGGTTTATTACTGGTTTATGTATTTGTCTTCTCGTAGCACAGCTTCTGGTTAGTTCGGCAAGCAGAAGCTTCATTACTTTCTTTTGTACCTCATTTTATGACAACCAAAAAGTTTTTGGTAGATTGATTAATTAACAAACTAAGCAAATAATAAGCGCTTAAATTAATATAATAATCAGCGGCCTCATCACGAAAAGTATTTTTTCTAAATGAAATAAAATTCTTCTTTAGCTGGAAACATACTATCGGACACGGCTGACGGACGCGACTGAATGACAGCCGCGACTGATAGGTATCTAGATAATGAATGCACACTGAGCCGTGCAAACTATCGGACATAAATTAAGTCGCGGACGTCACCTTGGGCTGACCTTGAGCGTTCGGACGTCCGAGAGCGATGGCGCACCGGATGTCTACAACTGCACACTGCTAAGTTGCGGCTGTCAGTCGCGTCCGTCAGCCGCGTCCGATAGTTTATTTCCAGCTTTAAGTTTCATTATATCGGTCAGCGATCTTTATTTGTGTTGTTTTTTTTTAATTAAAACTTATTTAAATCGCGTTGTTTTTTTATTTTAATCGCCTTTTGGGATGGGTAAAAAAAATATTAAACCCGCGTCAGGATAAACATAAAATAATATAAAAATATAATTTAACAGCGGACGACTGACTGAATGATAATGACGATGGTGTTAAGACGTTGGCTTTTATTACTTATAAAAATAGTTTCGAGGTTAAAGTTTTTTCACCACAGTGTTTCTAAAAAGAAAATAAAACAACCGTTGGAGTATCACTGCTATGACTCTTAAGTTTGAAAAGGGCTGTATGAGCAGGATAGATAACAGCCATATGTTAGGGAAAGACAGAGACAAAAGACATGCTAATGAGCGCCCGTGTCTACCCTCATCAAGATTTTAGAAGCTGTTTCTAACAAGGAGTAAAATATGTACAGAAAAACAGTTCTAACAGGTCTCCCTGTTACAGCCAATATTTAGAAAACCTTACAAATAAACTTTACTTTGATATTTAAAGGACATTTTACTTTTAAGACGTGATCTACTTGACACTTGATATTTGGCATCAAGGAGAAAAGGTATCAGCGAAGATATCCTACAGAGCACATGGCCCCGATGTAGATCATAATTCTTATGTTAGGAAGTTGGCAACGACGCAAATTATTATTCTTATATTGAACGCATGGCTCATACTTCACATTTATGTTTTTGATGAGATTCATATTAAATTATTCCAGTAGCAATCAAGCGCTGGATTTAATCGCTGTACTGGAATAACGTAAACCAGTCATAATTTTATAAGTTAATTTAATAATATATCATATGTTTATATCCGGATGCTGCTCAGCTCAGCTACCCTTCGGCCCAATTAGTGATCCTGGGGGACTTTAATGGCCATCATAAGGAGTGGCTTCACCCATACCTGGACACAAACCATGCTGGGCTTGAAACGCGCAAGCTAGCTTTGACGCTAGGTCTTACCCAGCTGGTTCATGGCGCCACACGGGTACCTGATGTTGACTCGCATACGGCCTACTGCTTGGACCTTCTGCTAACAACTGATCCAGACCGATATTCAGTGGCGATTTCCTCTCCGTTAGGTACATCTGATCACTGTCTGGTGAAATCCGTATCCGTCTACTCCCCTTCAGACCCCAGTCCAAAAGGGTCACGGCGGGTGTGGCGGTACAAGTTGGCAGATTGGGATGAGATGCGGTGTTTCTTTGCGTCTTATCCTTGGCAGCCTGTGTGCTTCTCTTCTGATGATCCTTCTTCGTGCGCGGATGCCGTGACAGACGTGCTTCGTACCGCCATGGAATACTTCATCCCATTTTCGGACGTGCCTCTGTCCAACAAAGCTCGGCCCTGGTTTGGGCCTGAATGTGGACGCGCCGAAGCGCAAAAGCATCAGGCATACCTGGCTTGGGTCGATGCTCGTAACCGTAAGACGAAGGACATACATCTGAGGAAGAAGACTTACAATAAGGCTGCTAAGTTCTGCAAAAAGGTTATGCGGAGGGCTCGCTTTGAGCATATTAGTCGAATAGGGAACAAGCTTGCTTCTTACCCTGCGGGTAGCAAGGCATTCTGGTCCCTAGCTAAATCAGTCGAAGCGAACTTCTGCCGTCCTTCATTGCCTCCGTTGCTGAAACCCAATGGTTCGCTGGCTCATACCGCGGTAGAGAAGGCAAATTTATTTGCATCTCAATTTGCGGAGTCTTCGCGTCTGGACCCCGGTAGTGCGAGACCTCCAACTTTGCCAAACTGTGGCACCTCAATGAGTGAAATACATATCCGGCAAAAGGAGGTTCTCAAAGTTCTCCGCAGTCTAGATGTGAATAAGGCCAGTGGCCCAGATGGTATTCCAGCTATTGTACTAAGGACTTGTGCGCCTGAGCTCTCGCCTGTGTTGACCCGCCTCTTTCGCCTCTCTCTGAAGACGGGTCAAGTGCCCAAATCTTGGAAGCTTGCTAACGTGCAGCCTGTACCCAAAAAAGGTAGCCGTGCTGACCCTGCCAATTACAGACCGATTTCGATCACGTCCATACTTTGCAAGAGTATGGAACGTGTTCTTAACAACAGGCTCCTGGCCTACCTGGAAGCAAATGACCTACTCAGTGACCGCCAGTACGGCTTTCGCCGAAACCGGTCTACTGGGGACCTTCTGGCGTACGCCACACACATTTGGAGTGAGGTCATTGAGAAGCACGGGGAGGCGCTGGCTGTCTCCTTGGACATCTCGAAAGCTTTTGATAGGGTCTGGCACGAGAGCCTTATTGGCAAGCTTCCATCTTACGGCCTGCCTGCTGATTTCTGCACATGGATATCAGATTTCTTGAGGAATCGGTCGATACGAGTTGTCGTTGATGGCTGCTCGTCAGACCAAATGGCTATCAATGCCGGTGTTCCTCAGGGGTCTGTGCTCTCTGCGACACTCTTCCTACTGCATATTAACGACTTGCTAAAGCCTGGTATTTTTGGGTACGCAGACGACAGTACAGTCATGGAGAGCTACACATCCGAAGCAAGAACGAGCGGGGCACAGATCGAGTCACTCAGAGAGGCTATGGTCGAACGGCTCAACTTGAGTCTGGAGGCGGTATCTGACTGGGGTGATGCTAACCTGGTCAAGTTTAATGCCACGAAAACTCAAAGCTGTTTGTTTTCGGCCAAAAAGAGGACCTTCCAACTGTCTCCTGCTTTCCGTGGTGTATCCGTTCCGGTAACTAACAGTCTGGAACTATTAGGCGTTACGCTATCATCGATCTCAACTTTGGGTCTTATATAGAGTCAAAAGCCCAATTAGCCTCAAAAAAACTTGGTATTCTCTCTAAGGTGAGACGGTATTTCACACCTGAGCAACTGCTTAGTCTTTATAAAGCGCAAGTCAGGTCTTGCATGGAATACTGCTCTCACCTTTGGGATGGCTCTGCCAAATACCAGTTGGAGGCTTTGGAGTCCATTGAAAGGCGAGCCGGGAGGCTGATAGGCAACGAAACCTTGACTGAGTCGAAGCTGCAAAGTCTTGAGCATCGACGTAGGGTGGCGTGTCTGTCTGCCTACTATCGGATACACTTCGGTGAGTGCGCCCAGGAGTTGCACGATCTAGTCCCACCTGCCCCTTTCTTCTATCGTACGGCTAGACAGACGCGACCAAAGCGCCACCCTTTTATGGTGGACATCCCACGCGTTAGAACAAAGCGTTTTGAGTCCACATTCCTCATACGAACTGCCAGAATGTGGAACGCTTTGCCTAAGTCTGTCTTTCCGTTAAAGTACAATGTAGGTGTCTTCAAATCTCGAGTAAATAGGTATCTTCTAGGTAAGCGTGCTACATCCTAGACCGCATATCTGCTTTACATCAGGCAGTGTGTAGTCAAACGCAAACCTATTTGAAATAAAAAAAAAAAAAAAAAAATCATATGTTTATGCTCAATACAAGTATGAGTCATTTATGTAAAAAAATATGCATTTTTATTTAGAGAATACACAAAAAACTGAGTCAAGTTATTATATATTTATCTTAATATGTATTATTTAATACTTCATTTATACGTATTATATTTCACAACAAAATTTTAATAATTTATTTCACTGTTATAATTTTGTTTAAATCCATAGTGAATTGCAAACAATTTGGATTTGAGTGATTTTAAATCTGTAGATAAAAGCAGTAACTCTGTTTGTTTCCTACGCAGTCGTTGAGCAGATGCGCTAAGTCTTGTGACAATTGTTGCTGTGAAATCATGGCCCTCTTTTTTGCGTCGTCGGGTAATAACCGTTGTGACCGTTAATAGTGCCCTTGCGTGCAGACTGGCTCCAAAATTAGCGCCGAGACCCTTTTGTTAAACCGTTTTTGATAATTCTGCGAAAATTAAATTAAGATTGAAAGGTCGTGTATAATGAAAAGTTCTTTTTTTTTGTTTTGTTTGGGATTATATTGGGTGTTAAATTATTATAATACTAAGAGTGCCTTTGATGTAGGTAGCATGTCTTTGAAGCATTGTAAATACAAGTATTCTAATAGGTACACCTAAAATTTACGAACCACTTATTAAATCTTTATTTTTTTAACAAGCATTATTATAAAGTATAACTATAATGTATAAATAATGTAGCCTGGAACATCCACCGACTAGTTGGAACTGAAGCTGCTTCCATCAAGTCTTATTAGAAATCTTTAGAGATGCATAGCAATGGCTGCCTTACGGCTGACGAATGAATGAAAATCTATCAAATATATATCAACAAAATAAACATAAGTTTTAAAGAGTCTGCATTAACCATTTTAGGTTTTACGGGACATCAAATTTTAAAATTTCATACGCCATAAAATCTAACAACTCCCTAATAGCTTTCGCGCCCAATGTAGCGGCACTCGGCCAGCTTGTTTCCATACCGGAAATGCATTTACGGTAACGATGCGCGAACGAATGCAATGTGTCGGACACTTCCGGGTTCATTTTCGTTGGTCGTTAGCCGCTAAGTGCGGCGGGTTGTAAGGAAATGCTGTTGGCAGGTTTCCTCAAATATTTCGCTTGCTTGGACAGTAAGCCCGATTACAGAGGCGCCAGCGTAAATTAAATAGCAGCGTAAAAAGCGTTCTCTCTATCAAATGCCTAAAGTGAAAAAGAAACAGAACTATGCTATCTAGCTAATATAGTTACGCTGGCGCCTCTGTAATCAAACTTAGTGAATTGCTAAACTAGGTAAATTAAAGAGTAGATTTATACTGTGCTCTGCTGGCCTTTTTAATAGTCCACTGCTGAATGTAGGCCTATCCGTGAAGGTCGATTTATCCACATATTGAGTGTGGGTTGGTGGATTCACACACGCTTTCGAAATCTTTAACGGACGTGTGCATGTTGCCTCACGATGTTTTTCTTCATCGGAAAGTCAGTTCTGTAAAATTCGTATTCGAGTTCCAAAGAACTCATTAATACAGGACCGAGATTTAAACCCACGTCCTCATGATTGCAAGGCGGGTGTTACTACCACTTGGCTACCACGGCTATTATGTTATATGATATTGAATTGATTAATGTGAAAAAAAATTCAGCTCCTCAGCTCATTTAATACGTAAACAAAAACTACATTTATATTGGAATTAAATGAACTTGTCATGATTTTTAATCGTTGCATCAAATTTTGATCTGATTTTTAAATATATGTCGAATGATATTTTCTAGTATTTGTAAGGTTAACATTTCTCTGGCTTGTGATTGGCCGATTTAACAACGAGCCCGCATTTTAGCCAATAAGAACTGCTTCCGGCGTAGTTTTAAAACAGCCAATCAGAAAACGAAAAAACAAACTGAAGAGAGGTAAAAATATTAATCTTTGGGTGAGGGCATTCTAGATTTGCGCCTCGAGGCGAAAGCACTTATTCTTAGTCAATCCAAGTTGTGATAATTATTTAAGAAACTAATGTAAAATTGTTTATGGTGACCAAATACACATCATAATGGACTTATTAGTTTGATTTACCACAAACTTATCGTGTGGAACAAATGATATTTTTTCGCAATTTTAATGTGGTTAAAGTAAAAGTTGACCATAATAATGATAAACATCAATGTTTATACAATAATATTGAAAATATCTGTCGTTTTGTATAACAAGTAAATTCGTATAAGCTGGGTGGGTAGCCCTGGTGTCACAGTTATTTGGCCTCTTCTAAAGAGGTTGGTTCATAGAAAGTAGTAAGTTATTAAGTGAATGTTGGTCGTAATAATGAGTGCAATAAGCTATTTGACAACATTAAGTAAGTAAGTTCGTATAGGCCGGGTGGCTAGCCCTGGTGTCAGAGTTTTGAAGCCGCCTGACAGCCTCTGACATAGCTAAGCGGATAAAACAACCGGGACCTACAATTTAACGTGTCATCCGAGCCACGGTAGCGCTCAGTTGGAAAATGCCACCCGCCATTTGACAACATTGAAAACATACTATTGATTGTTGTAATCCATACAGATAATAGTCTGAAAAAGACATATTTCACTTTATTTAAACTAAATTAGGTATAATTTTTGCTAATCGCACGAAACAAAATACGATATATTTTTTATATTTTATCTGTGGCGTGAACGCTCTAAGAAGGGCAGCAACTCTGGTGACGTCACGTGCTAGTAAACAACAATTTCTCGATTGATTGTTGTACATGTAATTTGTGTTTTGTGATTTCGTTGTAATATTTTAGGATCTGTAAGTTACTTTTAAAGTAGTTTTTGTCAATTTTCAGATATGAACTAGCGTATTTACTAGTATTAACAAACGTTATTTACAAGTATGTGACGTCACAGACCAGTGCCATTACAGAATGTCGTTTTGGCGGGTTCTTGAAAATCTATTCTTTAACCTTTGATTTTTATTGTTAATACAGTAGATCTCTCGGAAACGTAAATGTAGTGTGCTTATTATGTACTAACGAATAATTTAAAACGATTACCAAAAACTATTCAAATAGCCTATTATATCCTAGGACATGTCCGTCATTCAAACAAAAATCCCTGTAGAATAAGAATAGAAAATAGCGAAGAACGTTTCCGCCACAGAAAAGTTTATTTCAAGACGGAAGCCTAAGTGACGAGAACGCAATAACGGCGCGAGTGGCGCCACCAATTACTTACAAACTCATATTGCATGTTAAAGTTTTCTTATAACGTGAAAAATAGAAGAAACTATGTCATTTTTATACTTGTGACGAGATATTCTAGTCTCTTGTTACTCATATATTATAACTAGCATTCGCGCATAGCTTCGCTCGCGTAATTATTTTGTTATTTTTTAACCAAATGTTAAGTTTAATATAATTCTTTAGTCACGTTCACATAGCGAGAACGCCTATGCCCTAAGATACGGGTTATTTATTGTACCCAGTTTGGGGAATAGTGTTTGCATAACACTTTTATAATTTTGTATTTAGTGACAATAAATATTTTCGAATTTGAATTTTTGTGCCATTGTCACAGGATTTTTTTTTTGGATAAATCAAAGAGCTATTACAACCTGAGGGATAAATAGTAGCATTGACACTTTGCGATCTTTAGACTACATCCATGCACAAAAGAATAAATCTCTCCGTTGCTACGCGAAAGAGTAACAAATCAACGAACCGCATAACTGATTTTTCAAAAACTACTTTATTTTTTACCTTTGAATCTACCGAACAAAAAATGAATCAGATTAATTATTTCATAATTGGTGGAGTACCTAATCGCGAAACATACCTACATATAAAAAAGCAGTCGCATTGAGTACCTTCTTAATTCAAGTCAGTTGAAAAAAAATATATAAATAAATATTTTGGGACATATTACACACGGTCTCTGACCTTAAACTAAGCAAAGCTTGTGATATGGCTGCCAAATACTGATATACTACATATACTTATTTTTAAATGCATACCTCAATAAATAGTAACTAAATAACATCCAGACACAGAGCAAACACTTATGTTCATCACAAAAATATTTGCCCTGGGTGGGGATCGAACTTTGATCCAGAAGTTAGGGTCACTAACCACTGGGCCACTGAGGCAGTCAATGGTAATGCATGTGCGTAACTCACGCAGGAATTACTGTCACCACCACTCAACTTCTACTGAGCCCGGTTCATAATTCGAGAAAAAAAATTAGCTATCCCAAACCTAAACCTTACCCTTACTTAACAACTAACTATTATTATAAATCCGAAATTGTGTTTGTTGGTTTATTGGTTTGTTCCTCTTTCACGCGGCAACGGAGTAACGGACTGACATGATTGAAGCACAACAATTAAAATATCACGCGGCCGGAGCCGCAAACAAGAGTTACTTTTCGATAAATTTTAAACAACAAGACGAGAATAAGAATATTAGAGACAATTGGCAAAGATTTGCCTACTGCCCTAAAATCTTCAATGAAAGGTCCACCCAGCAGGAATAGGGCATAGGAGGCTAATTGCTGACTGTTCTCTCTCCGTGAAGGTTTAATTGGTTTCCTTTTGACACCTTTACATTTACAAATATTTATACCTCTTAAGATATTGTTATGGAAGTTTTTAGAGCGTTTAAAATGGTAGGCGTTGACTAATTTAAATGTTTGTTAGAAGGCAACTTTTTCAGATAATTAAGTATTTACGTTGTACGAGATATTCTTTGAGCGACGGATTTATTCTAAGAACAGATAGAACGACTGACTAACTAAGAATGACCTTTTAGTATTGTATAAGCTCGCTGTTTTAAGATATCATAAATATACGTTAAGCCATGTCCGAGGCTATCAGGCGGCCTAAAAGCTCTGACACCAGGGCTAGCCACCCGGCCTATAGGTATGAACTTACCATAAGTATACGATAATATAATATATCTTAATACAGATATTATTCATCATTATGGACAGTTTTTCGTACGTGAACAACCGAGATATCGCTTAATAACGGGTTTTTACATTTTATTACTACTATCTAAGTGACATTTTTATGCCAATTTGCTACTTCTTCACTATAATTTTAATATCATCACCACTACATGCAAAGTCACCTATTTTGTGTGTCTGTCTGTCTGACTGTGTATCCGCTTTAGAACTTTAAAACTACGCAACAGATTTCAATGCGGTTTTCGACATATTTTAGAAGTTTTCTACCGAAAGGCTTAATACTTAAATAATAAATTCGTTGCCGCGCGGGGCCTATACAGGCAGCTAGTTGTTAATATTTCCGTACAAAAATTGCATGGCAAAATAAGTAAACCAATCAAAAAGTGCAATCCCAAGCGCGTGCCCTGCGTGGTTCACGCCAGCTCTGCTTGTAATCGAAACGCGTGGTCCTGGCCTTTAGGGATGGGCATTGTTATCGAATCATTGATGTATCGATAGCTAATGGGTAATGTTGCCGAATGATGGATGCGTTGATAGTATCAACCTTTTATCAAAATGTATTGTTTTGAAGTTATAATAATTTAATTCAATCCGATGTCTTAATTTAGGATTTTCACAAAATAAAATTGTTGTCTCTATTTCCTACTCATTTTTGTATGTTTAAATCTAAAAAAATATGATTTCTGTATATTATACCATACCTACTTACTTGGTGTCTATATAATAAATCCGTGTGAATACGCTGAATAACATATTACACAACTATAAAAATTAAGTCACCAATTACATAGAAGTCACCAGGAGACAGGTCTAGAAACCAAATCGACTATATTGCCGTACCGAAAAAATGGAAATCGTGCATAATGAGCACCAAGACGTACCCAGGAGCCGACTGTGGAAGTGATCATAATCTATTAGTTGCAAAAATGGTCATCAAGATTAAGAAGTGTCACCGAATTGTCGATAAGCAAAAACGTAGGCTGACTCTTGGAGAACAAACCAACTTCAAAGCACGGTTTCAACAGAAAATTGCGGCTGGAGTTCAGATGGAGGAGAGCTTGAGCGTTGACGAGAATTGGGGAAAAATCAAAGAACTTTTGCTTGCGGCCCATAAGGAGAGCCAAGTAGATGCGCGCGACTCACTTCGTAGCTCATCATGGTTATCTAGTGAGACATGGGATATAATTAAAAAAGGAAAGACCTACTGAACACCGTTTCTGAGGATAATAGTCGGGAGCAATATAAAGCTCTCGAGAGAGAGATACGACGTCGATGTAGGGTAGATAAAAACCAGTACTTCAACAATATATGTACTGAAATTGAGAATCACGCCCAGAAGATACAGAGTCGAGATCTGTTTAGGAAAATTAAATCTATAACGCGGGATTTTAAAGCAAAAACTTGGGCTATAGAGGATCCAAGGGGAAATTTGCTCACCGAAATTGATAAGGTGGTAGACAGATGGAGAGGCTATTGCGAAAATTTGTACGCGGACCCTGCAGCGGTAACGGCAAACCTCCACCATGACATGACCGATGTCCCATTGGAACCTGATATCTTGAGATCCGAAATTCAGTTTGCTCTAAAAAAGCTTAAATCCTATAAATCGGCCGGTAGTGACAACATCTTTGCCGAGGATTTGAAACTCACAGGGGATAGTGGGATTCACCTGCTGCAAAGTATATGCAATCAGATATGGAGAACAGGAGAATGGGTCAGTGACTGGCGAGAATCGATGCTAATACCGCTGCACAAGAAAAGGTCAACGAAGTCTTGTGGAAACTACAGAACGGTGGCTCTTATATCACATGCAAGCAAAGTGTTACTTTATGTCATCAGCGAACGCCTTAAAACATTTCTGCGGTGGCAGATCCCAGTAGAGCAAGCAGGATTTGTTAAGGGACTCGGGACTCGGGAGCAGATAGTGAATGTTAGACATGTCATAAAAAAGTGCCGTGAGTTCAACATTCCGATGCTGATGTGCTTCGTGTACTATTCAAAAGCATTTGATTGCGTTAGGTGGGAATGTCTGTGGAACATACTGCTAGAGATTAGAGTACCCAAACACCTCGTGAATTGGTTGGCCTTAGTATCAACAAAGCGAAAACTAAGGTGATGGTAGAAGACAGGCAGGGTACGCTAATTCGCTCTAATGAACTCCAGGACATAGAATTTGTGGATTAGTTTGTTTACCTCGGCGCTCTTTTAAACAGTGAGAGGGACAGTGGAAAAGAGATCACTAAAAGAGTCCAAATGTCTAAGGCAGCAATGACAAAACTCACTAGGATATGGAAAGACCGCAATATATCCCGAAAAACCAAAGTGAGGTTAATGCGCTCATTGGTTTTCTCAATCTTTTCTTACGGTGCCGAATCCTGGAAGATAAAACAGAAAGAAAGAACGAAAATCGACGCTTTTGAAATGTGGTGCTGGAGGCGTATGTTGCAAATCCCATGGACCGCACGTGTCGAACGAACGTGTCGATACTCAAGGAGCTCGGAATAATCACTAGATTATTCACTACATGTTTCCAGCGGATACTCACGTATTTCGGACACGTCGCACGCAGAAACCCGGATTGTCTGGAAAAACTAATGATGGTTGGGCAGGTCGACGGAAAAAGACCACGCAGGCGTTCTCCAACCCGTTGGTCTGACCAAATAAAAACACTTACTGGCCTGCCTATAACTAAAGCCATTAAGATCGCCGAGGACAGAACCACATGGAAGAGCATGGTGCAGCAAGTGGCGAACATTCCATAGTAGACACGACCTTCAGCAATGAAGATACCGATTAAGAAGAAGAAGAATAAAAATTAATAATAGTGCCAGTAATTCAAAAATTCTATCCATTTTACGAATGAAAAAAATAACAGTACTTCCCATTGACGTTAACGTTCAAACATCGATGTTTTTTATCGTTAAACACAAATCGTCAAACGCACATCCCTACAATTAGCTATTCCAATTGTATGCAGCAATCACTACCAAATCCCGAAATAGGTTCTCGTAAAAATACAAAAAGTAAACTTTTGCATAAAGCGGCAAAAAGCGTTGGCATGATCAAACAATTATTTAGATTATTTTCTACATAATTACTAAATATTCTATACTACCATACTACTTGACTGCCTCGGTGGCTCAATGGTTAGTGACCCTGACTCCTGGATCTAAGAGGCGTGGATTCGATTCCCACCCAGGGCAAGTATTTATGTGATGAACATAGGTGTTTACTCTGTGTCTGGGTGTTATTTAGGTATTAACTATATAAGTATGTATTGGAATTGGGCCGCACCGCGAACCCTGATTCCGTGGGGCTAAACGAGACCCCTGACTCCTCTCTTGCCTTAACCAGCTGGCTTGGAGTGGAAACCGCAAGAGTTAAGAACTTAAGCTCCAGGGTGGAAGTGTTAAAGGGCATAACGCCGCGAGTAGCGTCTAGTGAAAGCGCAGCACACCTCTCGACACCCTAAGCCGTCCACACCAATGTTGCCCCTCCGGCACCAAATTACGATAGCCTTTATGGGGAACCCATTTAGTGGATGGCAAGTCACCACCAGCCTAAATATTTTGAAATGAGGCATTACTTGGCGGGTGCTGCACCTCATTCCATAGACTAGCTTATAATCCCTTAATAATTCATTAAAATAGCCCAAGAAGTACCTATTCCCCGTCTTTACAATAGTTTCCCTTTTCCTATAACCCAAAAACTGTATTTTTAAAAGGGCCTCTTGGTGTTGGTTTCGGCCCCATCAATGCCTTTCAAAGATCCGGGGCAACCCGTGAGTTTTAAAAAAAATAAATGGAATAATAATAAGTATGTATTTAAAAATATGTATTTGTAGTATATAAGTCTCTGGCAGCCATATCACAAGCTTTGCTTAGTTTGGGGTCAGAGACCGTGTGTAATATATCCCTTAATATTTTTATTTATTTATACGCTAGTTTCTTACTCTCTTCGATATTTTTCATTTTGATGCAAGGTTAATATGAATGATGATGAATTCAAGGAAAAATATTCTGAAGTTTTGACACTGTAACTTACCTATCAGAGATCTACCTATCCATAAAAACTACAGCAATTCCGCTAACTTTTAAAAAAAATTATTTTAATATTTTTATCAAAAAAACGGCACCACTGACATACACCGTGTACACAATTAGAATAGTTTGCACGAATCGGTGTTACTACCATGTACATTATTGTTGATTTATCAAAAACGGTTTAGCCAATTTCGTTAAAATTTAAATCGAACCACTTTGGGAGTATATTCCTTCGAAATAAAAAAGGCTTATTTAGTCGGTTTACAATTGGCGAAAATATTGATGAACACGGACGGAACGGAATATTGTAATTCCTCCTTTTGGGTTTCGGTAAAAAAAGATTTAACTCTACATAGTACATAACTAGACACGACAGCTATCAAAGGACATAAAACATTAAAAAAGTACTTACACAAGTTTCAGCAATTACTATTAGCATATACTATAGTCACACTAAAATACGTAATCAAAATAACACAGAACATGAAGCTATAGAGTGTCCATCGACACGGGTGGTGGAGATAGTTGCGGCCACTTGACTGTGCCCACTCGACCGCTTGTTGTCATCTACTAGGTGTTACGTGATTATTCTGTGACTTGTGTTGTCCCGTACAATGGCATAGAGAAGTGAAAATTCGCTTAAACTGTTCTGTTAATATAAATATAATTAATTAAGATTTCAGTTGAGACGCGACTTGCGTTGATACATTGACGCCGTCACATCTGTCTGAGACTCAGAGTAGGGCTGAGGCAGCAGTCAATTCGGCGAAACAGCACAAGCAGCTCAAATATGCTAACCTCAGCAATGATGTTTTAGCCGGTTGACGTTGAGCTATTTGTGTTGTTTTTAAACTTTCGCGATTTGAACACATTATTGTTATATACTACGGGACAAATCGCACACTAAAATTACGAGATAAATAAATACCTCCTCATCTTATCTCGTAATTTTAGTGCGCGATTAGTCCCGTGGTATCAACATAATGATTGAGCTATTTGGTTGTGAGAGCAGGGAGCTCACATCTTTTTCAAACCAGTTATAAAAAATATTTCTGTGCATCTGATTCTCAAACATTCTAATAAAATCCACAAAAAAAAACTGTCCCTAACACGATTGGCACAGTCCAAGGTAGATGGCACCGTTAGAGAGAGACCTATACCCAATAGTGGGATAAAAAACGGCTGTTGATGATGATGATGATGAACAATCCTATCAACCTGTACAATAGACATGATGACTAAAAATACAATTAGTCCATCAGATACTATCAAAAAATATTAGACACGTATTTTTTCTTTTGTCGATGAAACAAAACTTGATGAAGATATAGCCCGTCAACGTTCCGCGTGACGTCACAAGTGCCATAGAAATGTATGGAGTTCTGTAATAGAAGTGACGTCACGACCCCCACTCATAAACTTTGACAAGGTTTATCTTTGTCATATTTTGTTGTTTGATTGACGAAAGAAAAAATACGTGTCCAACATTTTTTGATAATCTAACTCACGGGCTAATTATAATAAATATTTTTTTACCCAGTCATCATACTTATTGTACATATGATGGCATCAATATCCATCAAAACGGATTCAACTTCACAAAACACACTTTCAGCCTTCACTTAAGCCGGAAACATACTTTCGAACGCGGCTGACGGACGCTACTGACAGCCGCTACTTAGCAATGTGCACAGTCTTAAAACATCTGGTGTGCTAGATCGCTCGACGTCCGAACACTCAAGGTCGTCCGAAGGTGACGTCCGCGACTTACACGGCTGCACGGCTCAGCGTACTTACATAGTCTAGATACCTGTCATTTGCGGCTGTCAGTCGCGTCCGTAAGCCGCGTCAGATAGTATGTTTCAAGCTTTAGATTCATATACCAACTTTATTTGTCAGAACATGGTAAGTACACTTCATACAAATAGCATACAGGAAATATAGAAATAGAATATGAAATTTTCCCACTTCTGTCTCTAACAGTCCTGTCAAACTTTACATATCACCGCATTACTATCCTTCAAGCCGGATTATCACTCCATCACTTCACAAAATAAACTTTCGCCCTTCACTAATGGAGGCTAAAGTGCCGCTTAGTGTTTATCACTTGTTAATGAGATTATGAAGATACGCAGATAGAACTAATGCATGTAGTTATGGATAGGACATTATTGGTCGCGGTGAAGGTCGGGGCGGGCGCTTTGAGGTTGTTTAATAATAGATAAATATTGCTCAATAGATTTATGGAAACTCCACGAGGGAAATAATCAATCAAAATTTTAGAGCAAGGCTCTCGACTGTGGACCAACTCCCACGTCTTGTGGTCGCTGTTTTCACCTTTCTGTAGGACATGACATTTATTAGATATGATTTAAAAATGCTCTCCGTAGTCTGGGACATAAGAAGGAAGAGGTTTGGGCACCTTGTATGACGTAATGACAATCTAATGAGTGGTGTAAACCGACCAACCAGGAACCCAGCTGGTAGGAGTGATGGGTTTCCATTACTCGCATATAGCAACATTGTGTTGTAATTTTTCGATGGGGTTAAAATGCTACTTTTATTGTTATTGTTTATTTATTTTATGTATAGTCTTGGATTAATAATTGGTCGCGCGACCAATCAATAATCTAACGTTATATTATGTGGCGTTATTTGTTAATCCTTCCCACTAATATTATAAACGCAAAAGTTTGTGAGTTTGTGAGGATGGATGGATGTTTGTTACTCTTTCACGCAAAAACTACTCAACGGATTGAGATGAAACTTTGCAACAATATAGTTTATATATCAGAATAACACATAGGCTATAAATTATAATGATATTGCGTAAATGTTCCATAATTTAACAATAAATGTTAAGTAAGGAGGAAAAAATCTGCTATCTGCGAGCTATTCTGTGCGCTTTAAGAAATGTCAAAAAAAAACAACTGTCGAATCGATTTTTCTTTTTTTTGATTTCCCACCGTCTTTATTAAGTGTGGTAAGGTAGGGCCTCGGGTTTGAAAGACGGAAAAAGACATAGTCTACTTTTTATCCCGGATAAATTAAGGGTTCCCATGGGATAGCACAAAAATCAAAATATCATGCGGGCGAAGCCGCAGGTAAAAACTAGTGATTTCATAAATTGTACATTCATGACATTTCAATGGTGTATCTTAGGTAATTAATTGAAATAAATATATTTGTACTTTAAACTTTGAAAAAAAATAACAATTTGGCTGCCAGGATAAAGCAGTTTTTTTTTCAAAATTCTGTATGTGTAGGTATTTGTATGTATTTATAGACAACGCCCTATGGCTGAAACCGAACGACGATAGTGATCTGAAGATGATATTTGAACGTCTTATCTACCTAGTGTTACTGTATACTGTGCTGTACCAGCCTTTTTTAATAGTCCACTGCAAAACGTACGCCTACCCACGAAGGGTGATTGGGCCACACGCTGGTCTAGTGCAGGTTAGTGGATTCACATATGCCATCGAATTTCTTCTAAGGACGTATGCAGGTTGCCTCACGATATTTTCCTCCACCGAAGAGCCAGTGGTGTGGAGTTCCGTACATATATTCATTGGTACGGGACCGGGTTTGAATCCACGACCTCATGATTGTAAGGGAAATGTCATTATCACTAGGCCACCACGGCTTATTGTCACCTAGTGTTGGCAAATACCTATACTTGTATATTAATATCTAGAGATGCAAATAAAGATTTCTAATTCTATTGCCGCAATGCTGAAATGATAATGATTAATGCCTTCTAGGAGAAATGACACAACACATTTCTAAATCACCTGTGACAAAGCTGTTACCGAATGTCAATAAAACTACGACACCGGATACGTTTTAAAATTTACTACAAGGTTAGAGCTAAGTTAAAAACGCAAGCGGTGAAAAAATGGAACAAATAACAGAATGGAAAATAGAAAAGACGCCATCATTATAGGTAAGAACATAGTATTTTTATAATACGTAAGTTCGTATAGGCCGGGTGGCTACCCCTATTGTCAGCAAATCTCGGGTATCTAAGAGCTTCAGCGGCTATAAATGTCTTGCAGTTTTACTATCAGTTACTTTTGATCATAATATGCTCAGTAATTGTTTAACATACTTAAAATCACTTACTGTTTGTGGTATGGTCAGTTACTGTCTACCATATTTGGGACATCGCTTATCGCTTGATCCCTACCCGCTCCAGCAAATCTCAGGTATTTAACAGCTGCAGCGGCTATAAAGCAGCTTGTCTTGCAGTTTTATTATCAGTTACTTATCATATTATGATCAGTTATTGTTTATCATACCTAAAATCACTTACTGTTTGTGGTATGGTCAGTTACTGTCTATCATATTTGGGACATCGCTTGTCGCTTGATCCCTACCCGTTCCATCAAATCTCAGGTATCTAACAGCTGCAGCGGCTATAAAGCAGCTTGTCTTGCAGTTTCATTATCAGTTACTTATCATATTATGATCAGTTATTGTTTATCATACTTAAAATCACTTACTGTTTGTGGTATGGTCAGTTACTGTCTATCATATTTGGGACATCGCTTGTCGCTTGATCCCTGCCCGTTCCAGCAAATCTCAGGTATCTAACAGCTGCAGCGGCTATAAAGCAGCTTGTCTTGCAGTTTTACTATCAGTCACTTATCATATTATGATTGGTTACTGTTTAACATACCTAAAATCACTTACTGGTTGTGGCATGATCAGTTACTGTCTATCACATGATCACATTTGGGACATCGCTTATCGCTTGATCCCTACCCGCTGCAGCAAATCTCAGGTATCTAACAACTGCAGCGGCTATAAAGCAGCTTGTCTTGCAGTTTTACTGTCGGGTACTTGTCGCGTGATGTCTTTACTTAATTGTTGCATTCTGTTTTACTACTATAGTGGATTCTTTATGGTAATGCTGTGCCACACATTGGCAAGAATGCATTAGATAAGACAAAACGCAAGATCTCGCTGGATGCAAGCTGATTCCAGCGGGTCATATTTGAGATCTATCGGTTTATGTCCAGCAGTGAACGTCATATGACTGAAAAGAGTTATGTAATTCAATATATTTTTCCTTTATCGTAGATAGCCTACTACTACTTTACCTAGTAGGCGCACTAATAGTCACAAGAACGAAGACTGAAAAGTATACTAGTTCGTATGTGATAATGAAAATGCTCATGTTCACTTTGCTCCCTCAATAAACTGATAAACAAAATATGATTATGATAAAAAAATGATGCAAATATCAGTACCAAGTTATAGGTCATTTAGCTGCAGACTTCGTATTGAAGACAACATGTACTGCATTTTGGACCTAAGCTTGGACGCAATGTTGTATGCAAAGCCTTCTCATATTGGATCCAAGGTTGGAGTCAATGCTGGTTGCAACGTTTGACCGTGCCATAATGAAAAACTTAAAAGCTTTTAAACGTGGATAAGGATATACTTACTCTAAATGGACAAGGAAGTAATTGTATCCGGGTTTAAGGATAGCCTCTTTTTGTTCCTCCGGATATGCTTTTCTCTTTTGGGACATTCTTTCCTAAATTTAAAAAATAGCTATTATTATTCAGTGTAAAGGCTTATTGGCTAGAGGTTTGAAACGATGCTTATTGTGAGGATTATCTTTTTGAGTCATGTTTTTGAAATAAACTCAATCATAATTGTTTACAGAATTAAGAATAAAACAAGACAAGTGCGAGTCAGGCTCGCACACCGAGGGTTCCGTACATATTTCACAAAATTGAGAAGTAAGTTGTAAAAATCTCTGTACTATAACAATCGACAAAAAAATTTTTTTTTTTCACTTTTCTCGTCATACATCGAAAATTACTGAAAATGTTAAAACATTTAAAAACCTGTTACCATGTGCTAATGAAGTTTTTTTATATGCTACCTTACATGATACGATTAAGTCACTTTGTTTTGAATTTTGAACCCATATTTTGTGAATTTTGAAGCCCTATTTTTTGTGATTTAAATAAATATGTACAGTTTTTAGATTTATTCCTATATGTGTATTCTGAAACAATGCTTCTCGCCAAATTTCATAGTTCTATGTCAACGGGAAGTACCCTGTAGGTTTTGATTTTTGTGAGTATCGAAATATGCGGTTTTTTACGACAGAAACGGCTCTAACTTTTTTAAACGATAAATGAGAAGTTTTTCTTTTCAACGACTGCAAGAGACTTTAGATATACGTATACTTACAGTTTAAATTTCAACTCGATATCTTTACGCGTTCCCGAGATAAATAGTCTTGACATACACACAGACGGACAGACGGACAGACGGACAACAAAGTGATCCAATAAGGGTTCCGTTTTTTTCCTTTTGATGAACCCTAAAAAGAGTAAATGAACCGGTTGTGGTCATCTTAGTATCATTTTTGGTGACTTTAAATTTAGTGATTGTGCAATTTTAATGTTAAAATAAATTAATGTTTGTAAAGCCATTTTTATTTCAAACTTTGAAACAATATGCATTTATGGTGTTACATTCATGCCATAATTTTGACATCAAATGGCCATAACCGGGGCCGTGGTCACAACCAATGCATCTACTATGCTTCGATGATACACAAAACAAATAAAAAGTAAGTGATTTTAACAGAAAATAAATTGATATCTAGTGGAAAAAGTACTGGTTCTATTCCTATTCCTATTTCGTTGATCAAAATTGCTAGAGCGTTGACCTGACTGTTGATAGCGAATGCCGGCCAAACGATCCCAGCGCAGCCATCAATAAAACACGAAATAAAATTATTTACTCTTATAACAAATCTACAAAATGTAAGTTTTTATCTTACTACAAAACAGTGAATACAAAAAAACCTTACTTAAAATATCTGGTTATTTTAATTACATTATTAAAGAACTGGCGTTATTCGCCCAAGCATATGTCGATCTCAAGTAGTGCACACTTATAATTTACTGTAAACATATGTGTCTTTTTGTGCCTCTATTAAAATTCAGAGTGCATATAAAGAAAATGAAAATATTCTAGAATTTCATTGTACTGCTCATTACGACCGATTTTTACTATGAGGCTAACCCTGAAATCGCAAAAAAATAAAATTTTCATCACATCTATTCGAAAAGGACTACTTGGTTCGCCTTTAAGTGCGCCCAAAGGTGATGTTTTCTGTAAGGAACTTTATAAGTGCGCCGAAATCATCTTTGCCGCGCACTTTTTGAATTTGGAACAAATAAGTGCGACCGAATTATCTTGGCCGCGCACTTTTTGAATTTGGAAGTATTTGTAATGTTAGTGTTCTACGCCAAGAAAATAAATGAAAATAATGTAAATACCTATAAGTTTTCATTTTGTATATTCATATAGTCATTTATTCATAACACCATTTGCTACAAGTCAATAAGTAAATATTACATTAGGGCATTATACAATATAACACAAAAAAATAAAAGAACTTGACAATTACCAAATTAGTCACAAAATCTTAAAACAATTCAGGTAATTTCAAAAAGTCATTTACGTCATAAAATAGTTGCTCATGTAGCCAACATTTTAATTTATCCCTAAACAACCCAGCGGAAGGTGCATCCCGAACTTCTACGGGTATTCGGTTGTATATAGCGGGCCCACCAAAATATACAGACCTCTCCGATTTCGCCAGCCTATGAGAAGGAGTCTATTTCTTTTATTATTAGATACCATTTAATTTAAATTTAGTTGTTACGTTCTACGTTTTATTAAATAATAATATTACAATAACATATGAGGCGCCTTTTATTTTCTCATAGAGGTGATGAAAAGTAAAGTGTGCCACTCAGGCGCAAAATATATTTTTGGCTAGGGCAGAGTACTTTGAATCCCTCGCTACGTTCAGTATTCTACTAAAGAATCCCTCGGTACGCTCGGGATTCTACTCTAGATTCCCTCATTTCGCTCTGGATTCAAAAAAGCGCCCTCGCCGTAAAAATATTATGTTGCTCCCATATGATACAATCTACTTTAGCTGTTCCATTACAAGAAGTATATTGACATTTAAAAAGCTGATGTCTTTACCTCGATTTCAAAGTTGAAAGTGTTGGCCAATGATAAATGATTGCTTATGTACTTATGGATGAAAAAAAAAACATTGCAACCTGAAAAAAATCCTTCGTCTAAAAATATTCTCCTCAGAACATAAGGCAATAACTCATTAAAACCAAGTTTTTTTAAAGTAACCAACTCTATTCACCGCGATTCGTCGATTTTTCAACTCCACAACTGGTAACAGGTGCTCTAAGTTGGAACTAAGTAATGCAACAAGCGGGCAACTTGCTACAAAGTTATACTTAATGCTCGAAGCAATCAAGTAGCTAACTTAGCGAGGTGCGGACTTGCGACCTTTTTGGATCAAGTAAATTGTTTTAAATTGATTAGCCTTTTCCGGAGTGGTTTCATAATTTTATGATTTTATTGGTATATTTTACAGTTATCCACTGTTTTGCAGTGTAGCTGGAATTATTCAATAACTTAAATTACGAATTGCTTAATGTTTCCATTTTCATTGCTTACACATTGATAGTTTTGTGAAAGCATGCAAAAGTACTGTTGTCATGATAACTTATTAGTAATAGCCTCAGAGTCTGAGGTAATAGCTTATTATTACTCTATGCTATGCACTTTTTACGAGGCAAATGTAAACAATATATGTGTATATATGAAAGTCAATGGACAACAATGATTTTCTTAAAACAAAATCGTAAAGTCATTCATATTAAACAACAAACAAAAGTCACCAATTAAAACCAAATTTAAGTTTTTGGTCGATGTTATTCTAAGTAAATAGATAAATAGTTTTCATACGGATAATTAAGCAGGCTGAATACGTCCGTAGAAGAAATTTAATAAATTTGATTCGTACCTACATGGCGTACGTACCTACTTATCAACCCACACTAGGCCAGCATTATTAATTATTTTAAAACTTACAGCTACGCCAAAGCGTTATCAAGGTCGTCTTCCTTCATCTGAAGGGATGAATCAGACTCGAATAACGTCCTCGTTTCTGAGGCAGGGCGCCGCGGAGCTCTGTCCGTGGTGGATGTTGAGAAGGTGTGAATACCCAGAGCGCCCGCATGCAGTGGCTACGGTGTCTCAGCACCCTCACAGCCTGGATGGCTATCATAGCTTTTTTTTTTTTTTTTTTTTTTATTGGGAAATTACAAACCACAGACTCCAGGGTCTGTGCCTTTTGTTTACTAAAATATTCAATTATTCGATTTTAAAACAAACAACAAACAGAGTTAGTACCTACAATAGAAATGGGTTAGTTTAAATTTTAGCCTAAGTTAGTAGTTTCGGTGCATTGCGTGAATGCCACAAGCAGACCGGCGACCCGCATGCAGCACCCGATCACGAGTGTGACGCATGTGCCAGCCATCGCTCTCCTCGACCATATTTTAGGGAAGAGAACGACCCGACACACGACGCCGCCGCAAGAAGGAGCCATCGATGGCGAGAATGAATGCTCAAGGCATGCACGCAATGCTAAACTCTAGATATCATAGCTTTGTGGAGCTTTCTTCTTTATCTCTATTTCGAGGGCTTCATGCTGGGTCGCCTACTTCCTCTTCGTTTCCTTCCACCGGTTCGTCTAGGAGAAGATCTTTAGGGAGTGCACGTCAGGTACGTTCGTCGGGGGGCCTTGTGTGGTGCGGTGCCATGTTTTGTAGGTGAAGGTGGGGCCCGTTGTCAGCGCGGTCATACATGACGCGCGCCAGATGGACCGCGAACTCCCTCATCGTCTCGGCTTGCAGGTCTCTGGCTATCACGTCGTTGCGAGCTTACCAGCCAGCTCCCGAGATCATTCTCAGGGTGACATTCTGGACCAACTGGAGTCGCTTCTTATGTGCTTCGGAGCAGAGAGCGTACCATACCGGCGTGGCGTAGGCCAACCGGGTCTGGATATAAGTCTTGTATATACCCATCTTGGCGCGAAGTGGCAGCTTAGAGAACCGGTAGCAGCAGCGTTCGAGAAGCTTTCGCCTGACGGCATGTGTGGGCACTGGGCCAGCGTGGTGGCTAGGTATATCTTAATCACCCATCTGGGGAAAGCCTATGTTCAGCAGTGGCTTATTAAAAGGCAGGTTGCAGTAGGTACTAAAGAAAACTACATAACAAAGTACGAACGTACAAAATTTTGATTTTACAAAATTTTGATGTACGTATTGTAGTTATTTATCGACTTCATGCGCCTTATTTTACTACATTTATTTATTGGGCTTCAGTTTCCTAAGTTTTAAATATTTTAATAGAAACGTGCCCTCCGGGATCCAGGGTCCAATTAATCATTAACGCCTGGCCTATTCTCTCGATAGATAAATCAATCAGTTGAAATTTTTCTTGTTGTGCCTCATTTCATGTTAAACAAATTAGTTTTAAATCTATTTAACGCTCAAAGTTATCTTATTTGAGATTAAGTGTGGTTTTTAAATATGATAGAAAATACATTCGTTTTTTTTTTAATCATAAACTTAGATCATAGTGACGTAGATAGTATAAATGGCAGTGAGCAGGGCATCTAGTACTAAGAACTGATAGTCGATTAGCCGTAATTTTTCGAATTTAAAATGAGGCCAGGACGAGACTATACAGTTCGCACTATCCAAAAGTTATCAGGTCTCACGAAGAGCCAAGCTTCTGACTGTACAGGACTAAACACTACAAGCCCTTGCTTCACAAACTTTACACCTTAGTCAATATAATTATGCGGCTTGGCCGTTTCGCTACTTATGAAAATTTATTCACTGTTCATTACTTCTCAAATTATTCTTGTAGTAACGAAACGGCCAAGCCACATATATTGACTATGGTGTAGAGTTTGTGGAGTAAGAGCTTATAGAGTTTAGTCATGTAGAGTTAGAAGCTTGGCTCTACGTGAGATATGATAACTTTTTGCTAGTGCGAGGTGTATAGTCTCGTCTTGGCCCCATTTTACATGAAAATGTATTTTGTTGAATTATTTCTTCCGGAAGGTTTATAGTACGGGTATATACTTTATTTATAGCCGGGAGATGCCGGGACTGGCAGCTAGTGTAAATTATAAGTTTGTTGTATAAAATATTTAGCTCATTTTTTTTTAAACATGTGCATAGACATAACACTTGACTAGACATAAACTCACTCTGCGTGATGTAATTTTGTTTTATTCCCGACGCTGGCCAAGTACCTACCTACTAAGCGCGTTAGTCTTGGTGGATCACCACATACGACATCGATTTTTTCCGTACTCATCAATCTATATATGTACTATTAATTTTTTAATCATAGATATGTTTAGTCACAGGTATAAAGTCCATATTTCAGCAGCGAGCAGCACCAACCACATTCAATTTGGCCTCATTCGGCGGCCACCATTTCTCATGTCACTTTTAAATCTGATTTGGTGGAAGGCGGTCTGGAGCCGAACTGTTATTTTTGATCAATGACATGTGGATTGAGTTTGTAATGTGCTGTGACGGTACAAATACAATGATTTATATTCTACTAGCTGACCCCGTGAACTTCATCTCACCGTCTATTAACTGCGTAAATGACAACTTTTACATGGAGGAACATTTTGTTTCTGAAAATTTAATTAATGTTTTTACTATTTTTCATCACATTTATTCAAAGGACTACTTGGTTCGCCTTTAAGTGCGCCCAGAGTTGCTGTTTTCTATACGGAACTTTATAAGTGCGCCGGAATGATCTTTGCCGCGCACTTTTTGAATTTGGAAGTATTTGTAATGTTAGTGTTCAGCGCCAAGAAAATGAATGAAAATAATGTAAATTGAAGTGTTCATTTGTTTTATTATTAGATACCATTTAATTTCAATTTGGTTATTACTCTACGTTTTATTAAATAATAATACTATAGTAAAATATGAGGCGCTTTTTGTTTTCTCACAGAGGTGATGAAAAGTTTTTCATCACCTCTGTGAGAAAACAAAAAGCGCCTCTATATCTCCATAGCGTAGCATGGGATTCTACTAAAGAATCCCAAGCTACGCTATGGATTCAAAAAAACGCCCTCGCCTTAAAAATATTATTTTGCTCCCATATGATACAATCTACTATTACTTGCTACATTTTTATATTTTCTACAATTTTATATACCGTATAAACGTTCCCTGGACTTACACAAATGTTTCATGACTAGAATTAGCTAAATCGGTTCAGCCGTTGTTGAGATTAAGTGAGACTAGCAACACCTACGAATCATTTTTAGATAGGTATATAAATAAAAAAAACTCACAGCAAATAAAAAAAATCAAGAGAGAACGTCGTTAAACAGTCAAGTGAGGCCGGTTTTTTGACCGACGAACCAACGGAGGAGGTATACAATTCGACGCGTATATATTGTTTTTTTATGTATAACCACGCATAACTTTTTTATAGTAGTCCGATTTTTTGCTCTCAGATTGTACTATAGGTACCTGACTATTATGGTGTTTATGGTGTATAATCTAATTTATATTTTTAACTAATGCGCACCCCGTCCATTATTTATACGTTTTCTGTCCTCTCCATCCGAATGTTGCCTGACAGAGATCGCATTAAGGCCGCCCATTGTTCCCTTGTTTATGTTTATGTGTTCCTTCTTTTTATTTATTTCTTGGTGTTCAATAAAGAGTTTATCTATCTATTTAATAGCACACTGCACATAGGCCACCCTAGCGATGTCTTCCTTCACCGAAAAGCCTTGTCTAGATGTACAGTAGCCTTTATGTTATTGTACATAAGTTACCGTTAACCTAATATATCTTTACTTTAGTATGTATTATGCTACTATATTGTAGTTATCTCTTTATTTGCTTACAAGAATTCGTCCACTCAACTTTCAAGGTGCAATAGTTAAATTATTAGATAACAACAACATTTTTGCAACTTTTGAATCTCACGACCGTATACTTATTATTGAACAAATGTAAACAAATAACACTTAGCACTCACGATTACAAACTCAGCACTACGCAAACTAACTTGTGCTGACAACATTTTATTTTAAATCTACAATGGTTAACCATTTAGCCACTTTTTAAAGACCAAATGTTAAAAAAAATACTCAAACATTATCGTATCGAAGCACTTACGAGTACTTAGCTACAAATGGCCTCCAAAATAATAATTAGCACGGTCATAGCGTAGCTTGTTTAAGGTGTTTTTTTATCATCAAAGTGCAAGAAAGTTGTTAAAATCTCTATACTATAATCATCGACAAAAAGTTTTTTTTTTTCACCTTTTTCCTTATACGAAAATTACACATTGTTAAAATAATTAACAACCTTCATTAATTAAAAAGCATGTGTGCTGATGATGCATGTCTTGTAGTAGCTTATATGATACGGTTTACTCACATTGAATTTTGAACCCATATTTTGTGAATCTAAGCCCTATTTTTTGTGATTTAAATAAAAATGTACTGTACTGTACTGTATCAGCCTTTTTAATAGTCCACTGCAGGACTTAGGCCTACCCACGAAGGGTGACAAAAATGTACAGTTTTCAAATTAATTCCTATTTGTGTTCTCTGAGAAAAAGCTTCTCGCCAAATTTCATAGTTCTATGTCAACGGGAAGTACCCCGTAGGTTTTGATTTTTGTGAGTGTCGAAATATGCGGTTTTTTACGACATAAACGGCTCTAACTTTTTTATACGATAACTGAGAAGTTTTTCTCACAACTGCAAATGACCATAGATATGCGTATATAGTTTAAATATCAACTCGATATCTTTAGGCGTTCCCAAAATAAAGAGTCTTGACAGACGGACTACAAAGTGATACTATAAGGGTTCCGTTTTTTTCTTTTGAGGCACGGAACACTAAAAAAGAATCAGCTGTGGAAGGCCGCAGGTACAGCCAACAAACAATACTTATATGGCAATTTTACGATTAGATAATAGTAAGCACAAGACGGTCATGTTGTAATTCAAGCAAAAGAGGTCGTTTTAGGCCTGCGGGAACTCTATTTCTGACTTTCGAATGGCTGGGAACAGCTGGAGAATCGCTAGGATGTAAGTATAGACGTACATGGAACTTTACGGATACTCAATACTACTTCCGTATAGGTACGACCTAGTCGTTTGAAAGTGAAAAATAGAGCCCTTGGGCTAGTCATCAGGACTATACCAACTTACTTTTCAAATAATAGTAACAAATAGTACCATAACCGGTGTTGACCGGTTGAAGCCAGTTCGAACCGGTTTGGGGCGGTCGCGGGCGGCAAATGGCCCAGAAATGCATTCATACCGCGCGCTAATGTATTCGTAAAGGAAATTCGCGCGGCGCTTGTTGTCCGCGTTTTCAGCTCAACGTTGAACTGAAAATCATTTTATTCGTCATTTCCACAAGCTCGAGTTTAAGCATATGAAAATAGAAATGGTTATATGCACTTACTGAATTAATAAGTGGCTAGCCTTGGTTCTTGAGTTTCTAAGCCGCCTGAAAGCTTGCGACATGGCTAAATCGAAAATAAATTATTTATCTCAAGACTGGTGGTGGTACAAAGAATGTGTACAAAATATAAAAAAATCTTGGACGTAAACAGTAGGAATAAGATATACTAAGTAACCATACCTACATAAAATATTCCTAATTGTTTAACGTCCAAAAATATCCAGCTACATAAACTACAAACTTTGCAAACAGCAGTATCTTAGCATCTTTGCAAACAATTGTAAAAAAAGGTTAACAATTTTATGAATGGATTTTACTGTAAATAAAATTCTACAAACAACCTCGGTTTTATTCAAAAGAAACGTGCCAAAATTTAATCGTCGCTTTAGAGATGTTCCGCCACAGATATTTCTAGATATATGTACCTACACAAATACACAAACTCGTTGTACAAACTTTTAGCACTCTATCAATCAATGATTTTATTGCACCACAAATTACATCTCTTAATCCAATAACAATTATTTAAACTTAGAAACTAAATAGTCGTG
Source organism: Hypomecis punctinalis (assembly GCA_949316475.1). NCBI lineage: Eukaryota > Metazoa > Arthropoda > Insecta > Lepidoptera > Geometridae > Hypomecis > Hypomecis punctinalis. Next base: position 23,983,854 of record OX438806.1, read on the forward strand.
GACTCTGTTTTTGGGTATCACAATGAACTTAAAATCTATGTTTTGAATAAATATTTAGTGTATTTCCGCTATCTTGCTCGCAAGAAGAACGAAGAGTTAACTCGTCACAACAAGATGTCGAACAGAGTGTAGTGCAGTGAGAATAAGGGTGTTACTCGTATTTATTAGTGAAGTGTTTTCATTATTTTGTCATATTATTTTTAAAAGATTTTTATAATATTTATTTGTTGTTAACGGATTATTAATATAGTATTTTAAAAATATATAATAGAGTGTAGTGAAAATAAGTGATATTTATTATTATTTTATCTGAATTATACTATTAGAATTTTTTTTTAATATAAATGTCCTTAATGCACTTAATGCCCTTAAACTTATTTGCCTTACAACAAGATAGCGGAAATACACTAAATATTTATTCAAACATAGATTTGAAGATGAATTTCCGTGAAGTAACGCCTGATTTAATCAACTAACAATGAACTTAGATAAATATGAAGAGTTAGATAATTTAGAAAAAAATACAGGAAACTCCGCAAAGCCCCGCTAGTCGCAATTAAATGAAGGAATTATGAAATAGCAATAAATCTGATGCCGTCTGCCGCCCTGAGCTGAAGCAATTAACCCAGCCCCGGGCCCAGGACCGGACTTCCCGCAAATGTGACAATATCAGCCGCTCCCTTTATATCATGTAATAATGGCCAAGGGTTCAAACCCTGACAGAGAAATCCAAATGAAACGAAATTAATATTAATAAATCACAATGAAACGAAAACGAGGTTTTCACGCAACTTACTCGTATCTCGAGTTCCTTTGATGATTTGGGAAGGGATGTGTCGGTCTCGAGAATGACGGTCGGTATGACGTCTCTATCTATCAAGAATATGATTTTTCGCAACTCTCTTTATTCAAAATCACAACCAAGCCTCAATATCAATAGAATTTGTACAGAAAGAGAACCGTCGTAGGTGAGGTCGCCCATGTGCCATTTTACTAATGTTGATACGTTAACAACACTGCTTTGTCATTGGAAGTGGGTACAATTAAAAGTATCTGATACTTGGTAGACACCAAGCTTGGTTTTCTACCAAGTATAGTAGGTACCATGGCTGCTGACAAAATCTTTTTGTTAGTTCATCGTAACACCACGACGATTCTCTTTTTGCACACACTGTAATAAAGTCAAAGTCAAATCATTTATTCAATTTTATTGCAACATATGAAATTTACATGCAGTTCTTAGTTCACATGTTTTGTATAGTGATAAAAATGACCCTATAAGGGTATGGCATTTTATTATTTGTATCGGAACTATTTATTATTATGTTTTCTAGATTATCGTTAAAAAATTCGTCTAATGTGTAATAGCATTTCGATTTTTAGTTGTTTTATGAAACAGTTTTCTCTTTCGATATCTTTTTGATTATTTGGCAATTTATTGAATACTAGCTTTTACCCGCGGCTTCGCCCGCATAATTTAATTTATGTTTATCTTGTCAAAAAAATATGGTAACTAATACAGTAAGTGCGCCACAAAATATTAGCCCCAATTCAATGTGAAACGGTACACAAATATTGTAGCAAATAATCATTTCAAACCGAAAAAACAGCCAATCTCAAATAATTTGTTTCGTCATCGTTATCATCCGCAGCTTTCTTTGACCCACTGTTGGGTATAGGCCTCTCTCTTGCAGTGCCATCTGCCTCGGCTCTTTGCCGGTCGTGACCAGGCTCGACCGGCGGTATTGATGATATCGTCGAGATAGTCGACCCACCTTGCTGCCGCGCCGCACATAGCTGAGCGCTCTCACCTATTCAAGTACCCTAGTTGACCAGCTTGGTCACCACCGTCTTTCTTGGTCAAGAAGCGCTGGTCAAATTAGTTGCCAAGCCATTGTGTACGATGTCATACGCAGGGCTTTTGCGACCGCCAATATCGCAGCCGTACTCTAACCGAATGGGTTTGCGCGTGGTGATGGCAAAAGGCCTGACGGTATGAAGCTGGTCCCATGGAAGTGTAGACGGCCCTTAGTATGGGACGCGACTTGCGTCGATACTTTGGAGCCGTCAGCGGAGCAGCACAAACGGCGCAAATATGCTAACCTCGGCAGTGGTTACATATTTGAGCCGTTTGAAATTGAGACATTGTGCGCGTGTTGGCCGGGAGCTCATCTTGTTTTCAAAAGTCTTTCTGAGCGTCTCGTGTACCCGCCGCGTGACCAAAATGCTGGTGTTTATTTGGCTCAACGTATAAGCAGCATTACCAAGCTGATTGGCAATGCTGCCAGCATGTTGGGCACGCTGCTAACTGGCAGTGGGCTTGAGCATTTAGAATATCTTTAGACCTTCAAGGGTCTGTGGATGATCCAATTGCTTGTTATGTAGTAGTAGTTTATGAAGTTTTACATTATAAGTCTGTATTTAGTGGTAGTTAATCACTTAAGCACTTGCTCTGTAAAAAATTCAAGTACCTTGCACCTTGTTGTCACTGTTCAGACCTATCCCGATATCAAAATACCTTATACTTATAAATGCTTCTGTTGATTAAGATAAAGTTAGAGTGTACCCGCCCATAGGTTTTCGCCTTGTCGTGGCAGGAGAACTTAGTAGCCGAGGCCTATGGGCGGCGCGGGAATTCCAGGTAGAGCCGCTTCTCTGGGTTTTTTCTGAGACAGCTGAGAAGGCGGCGCTCGAGGTCTCCCGATTCTTTTTGGTCTTTTCTTTGGCCCCCTAGGCAGTTTAGAAGTTTGCACTCGAGGTAAGGCCGATTTTCTGGGGTTTTTAAATATAGCAGCTTAGAGGCTGACCGGCAAGTTGCGTGCCTCATGAGGAGTGCCGCAACTGAGCCGGGCTGCACTTTTATCACTGTTCAATCCTAACCAACCCAACAGAAATTTATGTTCGTGTCAAGGTCACAACTCAGAATCAAGGTAAAAACCTTAGTGTCAAGATACTCATACTCATGCCATACTACTTTTAAAAATCAAGTCGATCCGTTTCTTCGTATATTAGCATGGATTCTCTACCATAAAGGTAGAATAAAGAAATATGTTTAACCTCTAATGGTGGTATATTTAAAAATATTTTTAATGTCATACGAAATGACGGCCCAGTATTAAACGTCATTGTAATATGTAGCATGGCAAAGGGAAAACTATTTTGTCCAATTTTAATGTCAGTTACTATTGTCAATTCATACTTTATTTCCTCTTCGAGGAGCTATAATGGTGGAAAGACAATTTGTCCCTTTGCTATGCTAAGCGAGACATTTATAAAAGTCTGCAGTCAATGTATGTCACCTGTCATCTAATTACGTTTTGTGAATCCATGTTAGGCTCAATCAACCCAATTGTGAATGAGCCATCGTAAATTTAATAGCAACGTAAAAAGTGTTCTCTCTATCGAACTCTGAAAGTGAAAAAGAAACAGAAATAGCCTAATTAACTGTTATAATTACGATGGTGTATTCAAAATTGGGCCTTTTAGCGTCGTTGTGATAGGTGACAGTTTTGCTAACGCAAGATTTTGTCCTATCCAACGGGAATTATGCAATTTTCGGGATAAAATGTAGCCTATGTCCTTTCTCAGGCTCTAGACTATCTGTGTACCAAATTTCATTGAGATCGGTTTATTAGTTTTGGCGTGAAAGCGCGACAGACAGACAGACAGACAGAGTTACTTTCGCATTTATAATATTAAAATAGTAAGGATAATATATTATCAGTATGATGATATCCAAGGACTGCTCGTCGCTTGATTTGACAGATATTCGATCGACAGTTGTTTATTTTGACATTCTTGCAGCGCACGCTCAGTAGCTCGCAGATGGCAGAATTTTCCTACTTACTCAACATTTATCGTTATATTTTGGACAATTCACAAAATATCTTTATAAATTGTAGCCTATGTGTTATTCTGATGTATAAGCTATATTATTACAAAGTTTCATCTCAATCCGTTCAGTAGTTTTTGCGTGAAAGAGTAACAAACATCCATACATCCATCCATCCATCCATCCATCCTCACAAACTTTCGCGTTTATAATATTAGTAGGATTTTTATAGCCATAGAATTTGGGCTAGAACTGTGAATTGCTAAGTTAGACTTTGGTTCCACGAGTTTATGTCTACGAGTATATTGTGATCTAATTTTGTGCGATTTATCAGACGCTTTGTTAAAATAGTCAGGGTGCTTTTTGACAAATTTGCATATTTCAAATATATAAATAGATACCAGGGACATAATTTTAAGTTTTATAAAGTAAGGTTTGGTAATATCGGGAGCTTTTATATTTGTGAGAATACGAATATTTTTTTTTTGTATTATCTATATTTCATGCGCGTTCACACTATTCCCCCATAAAATAATTCCATATTGGAGACACGAGGACGCAAAGGCATGATAAGCACTTTTGGCTGTCGGTAAATCTGTAGCAAGTCAACAAACAATACAATACTTACAGCTCTGCCACGGTAGCGGGGCGCGGGGCGGCGAGCGGTAAGAATAAATGTACTAAAATGTCCGAATAACGCCACAACGTCCCGCTCCGGGCGCTCGTAGACCCCGCCGCCGCGCCGCGCGCCGCTGCCGCTAAAGCTTTAACTCGTAGCCGAGCGTTTAATTTTTTTGGAGGACTCAATTCGTTTTTTTTATGTATAACCACGCATAACTTTGTCTAAAGTAGTCCGATTCCGATAATTCTTTTTTATTGGCAAGAGTACACTTCGAAACTAGTCTCGTTTAAATTTCATCGAAACCGGCTGAGCCATTTTTGATAAATCAACAATAATGTGAAAAATGCTACATCGATCCGTGCGAAATATTCACTAATTCTGTAACAACATGCATAAAATGTTATGTTTTACTTCTTGAGTAAAAATGTAAAACTCGCGTGAAAAAACATGATAAATGATGAGGGAGAGTAGACCGCGTAATAACCTCCTCTTTTTATACCGCGCGGCGAAAATGTAAGCCTGCTCCTGCTGTTTCGTTTTTAATTTAATAATTAATGAATTTAATTAACAATTAATTTAATGATGGTCATTTTATACTGATAAACAAAGCAATTCGTGCGAAATTATTCCCTAACCATTCCAAAATATTCAATAAATAGGGTCAACGTTAATGTTCAAGTTTTTACTTCTGCCGCCACTCCCGGAGTGCAATCCGTTGTTTTTAGGGTTCCATACCTCAAAAAGAAAAAACTGAACCCTTATAGAATCACTTTGTTGTCCGTCTGTCCGTCTGTGTGTATGTCAATACTCTTTATCTCGGGAACGCGGAAAGATATCGAGTTGAAATTTAAACTGTATACGTATATCGATGAATTCTTGCAGTTGTGTAAAAGAAAAACTTCTCAATTGTCGTTTAAAAAAGTTATAGCCATTTATGTCGTAAAAACCCGCATATTACGCACTCACAAAAATCAAAACCTACTGGGTACTTCCCGTTGACATAGAACTATGAAATTTAACGAGAAGCATCCTCTCAGAGTACACATATAGGAATAAATCTGAAAACTATACATTTTTATTTAAATCACAAAAAATAGGGCCTCAAAATTCACAAAATATAGGTTCAAAATTCAAAGTGAGTAAATCGTATCATGTAAGGTATCATATGAAATAACTTCATTAGCACATGCTAAAACCGGTTTTTAATTATTTTAACATTTTCAGTAATTTTCAGTGTATGACGAAAAAAGTGAAAAAAAAAAAACATTTTTTCGATGGTAGTATAGAGGTTTTAACAACTTACTTATCAAATTTGTGAAATTTTCTGGATTTGCACGGAACCCTAGGTGTGCGAGCCTGACTCGCACTTGTCCGATTTCTTTAGTACGACAAGTATCCTATAAAGACAACTTACCACCGCTTCTACTTGCTGTTAGTTATTTAAACTATCTGTTCATATTATTTTGGTATGTATACTCTTCCCTCATTTACTTCAAACTATCTAAAAATATGTCTAAATTCTGACATCCCCTGAAAATATTTTCATGAGTTATTAATACCTAACATATTTACCCACTCGTCTGTCATTTCTTCTAAAGTTTCCGAACAAAATATTAGCAAAGGCCAAAGTTTTAAAAATTGTCAACAATCTTAATGCAAAAAGTTCTTAATGTTTACTCCAAGTATGTGACTTGACAAGTCTTCTACCATTAACACGTTCACTGCCAGCTTTATTTTTATTTTACGATGAAAGTTGACATAAAATATGTCGTACTATTTTAATTTTGAACGCGTTCATGCATACGATATCATTTTAATTTTCTTCCGGTTTTATTTAAGATCTCACGTGTTAACACTCAAGTGGCGTATAATAGTCAGATATTGGTTCCGTACCAATGATTTATGGGGATTTATGTGTCAAACTTGCTTTTCAGTGTTAGAAATAACATCAGTACAACACAACATTTTCGATTTCGTATTTCGTGACGTGCTTTATGTATACAAATAGGTAATAATAAGCCGTGGTGGTCAAGAGGTAGTGACACCCGCCTTACAATCGTGAGGTCGTGGTTTCAAATCCCGGTCCCGTACCAATGAGTTCTTCGGAATTGATGTACGGAATTTCACACCACTGGCTTTTCGGTGAAGGAAAACATCGTGAGGCAAGCTGCATACGTCCGTAGAAGGAATTCGATGGCGTATGTGAATCCACCAACCCGCACTGGGCCAGCGTAGTGGATATGGCCCAATCACCCTTCGTGGGTAGGCCTACGTCCTGTAGTGAACTATTAAAAAGGCTGGTACAGGTAAAATTAGCTGCTTTCAACTTCACTGGTCTTATTGAAGTTTCATAGAAGCCTATGTCCAGCAGTGAAAGTCCTATGGGTGATGGAAGCAAGTATAAACGGATGGTTTCGTGGCGTATGGTGGCGTGGATCAACCTGCAACTGCGCCGGCGCCGCGAATACGACCCAACCATTCTTCAAAGATAGAGCTATGTTCAACAGTGGTATGGTGCGGTACGGCAAATTCAAGTAAACTAGAGATCCGAACAGTATAAAAAATTACATTGTGGTTTTCTCGAATATCGATAAACTTCGTGGTTCACTCTTCGTGGGTAGGCCTACGCCCAGCAATGGACTATTAAAAAGGCTGGAACTGTAGATGCAGTAAAGATAAACTTATACAAAAAAACACTGTCATACCATGTCATATAATATATGTCATCAACATCGTTAGAGCTGTGTCAAAGAAATACAACATTTAAATAAATACTTATCCAAAGAAATGCATGAATTTCTCGTTGAAAGGCAAGTATAAGATAAGGAAGAAGGATGTTTGTATGAGTTATTTAAATATAAATGTCGGTCGATGTATTTCCTTTTCTATAAGTGGCTGTCACCCGCAGATCTCACGCATTTGCCAAAATTTTAATAGAATCACGACATTATTGAATAGTGGTGCCCCATGGACTTATTGTGCCTGCTACGACGCATAGCTGCTCGTAGCCATCTTTTCCGTAAAATTTTTCTTTCGACTTCTAAAAAGCAGGAGATTCTCATTTTGGCTAGGTATATATTCTGTAAGCTTTTTGCGCAAACATTTCCCTATTCTAATTATGATTGGATTAGGAAATAATTATTCTCTTCTTAGGGTTTCGTACCTCAAACGGAAAAAACGGAACCCTTATAGGATCACTTTATTGTCTGTGTGTATGTCAAGACTCTATATATCGGAAACGCGTAAAGATATCGAGTTGAAATTTAAACTATAAACGTATATTTATGGTCTCTTGCAGTTGTGTAAAAGAAAAACTTCTCAGTTATCGTATAAAAAGTTAGAGCCGTTTATGTCGTAAAAACCGCATATTTTGACACTCACAAAAATCAAAACCTACAGGGTACTTCCCGTTGACATAGAACTATGAAATTTGGCGAAAAACATTGTCTCAGAGTACACATATAGAAATAAATCTGAAAACTGTACATTTTTATTCAAATCACAAAAAATATTTGATCGAATGTATTACGAGCGAACTATTTAACTTGTACCAAATATTACTAACAAATTGATTAGTATCATTACCAAAGGTCACCTTGCTAAGTACATACCACTTGTCGATTTAAATCGATTATAATTTCAGTGACGTCATTTTTTAGTGTTACCAACAAATAAGAACGCATTTTAATTCTATATTTCCTTTTACAGCATTTTTAATTAAATTTCAATCTCCAAGAGGTTTAAGGGATGCTTTACAAATTCATGCGTCTTTTTATGATATTGAAGTCAACATCAATGGATTTTAAAAATACTGTTACTTAAGTTTTTACGTCGTGTAGATATATTGTTTTGCAAAATAGTATCTTCGAGATATTATTTTTTAAATGTTTTAGAAAAGCAATGCCAGTATTTATAAAGGGGACTGTTCACTATTACCATGTAACCACGACCGTGCTAGTAAATAAACCTAAACAAGCACGGAAAACAGCACAATACGCTCTATGTATGTCCATTGGATTACGCAGGTAGTCAAATACTTGATTCGCCAAATTATTGCCCACTATGACGTCTCAGAGCAAATATTTTTTATGATTTTTTTAAAATTTTGTCTGAGTAAGACGTATGATCAACGTTCGTCAACAATAGTCATTGAGAATATTGTACCTATACCGGGCTTCGATACCGAAGCTCTCCGTGCAGACCTAGGCACGTGATAGTGATGGTCGGTGACAGAACGTCTAGTGGGCATATACATTATACAGGGTTATTGGGTTGGTATTGGGCTTATTCTGTATATCAAATTAACAACTTTTGTTCAACGATTTTTATCAAAACTCCAAAATAAAGCTGTCCATAGAAAAATATCGTTCACCCTCGATAAAATGTATGGAACAGCTAATTTTTTTTAGTGTTGACAAAAGTCGCAGAACAAATATTGTTTGTTTTGATGTACAGAATAAACCCCTAAAAGGATGCTAATTGATTACTAATAACCCTGTATAGTCTCTTATACTTTTCAATACAATACATTTTTTGTCTAAAAATACCACGTTCCTAATCCTACTAATATTATAAACGCGAAAGTTTGTGAGGATGGATGGATGGATGGATGGATGTATGGATGGATGGATGGATGGATGGATGTATGGATGTTTGTTACTCTTTCACGCAAAAACTACTGAACGGATGGAGATGAAACTTTGCAATAATATAGCTTATATATCAGAATAACACATAGGCTATAAATTATAATGATATATTGCGTATGCGGGCGAAGCCGCGGGTAAAAACTAGTATTTAATAAATGCCACACCGAAGCACTACCGAAGCAATTTAGGAAAAAAATCCCAAATACTTTTCTAAGAAAACAACATTACCTAACTCGCAAAATAATTAAAAATCCCGTTAATTATAACTGAAAACTAATCCGGGACATCTCGTTCTGCAGTAATGCGGCGCGCGGTCCGTGTAACTTCGTTACCGAGATTGCCGACACGGCTTGACCGACCACGCGCGGCGCATACAGTGCGCTCTACTTACTGTAAACTATAGATTTTATAATCATAATCATCATCATTTACTTCATAATTGTTAATTACATGTCATAAGTGGTTTTTTTTTTTATATATCGCGAAATATCCCTGACATGATCAGGGGTCATAAGTGTTATCGTGGTACAATATCAATTTAAATTTAAAAAGTTACAATCCTAAAAATACACAATAAATAATTTCACTCGTTATAATTAGGTCAATATTACAAAAAAAGTTAAGTCATTACTTATCAAAAATCAATAAAATTAGATTGATTTAATCAATCAAAAATAATTCTATGTACAAATCGTGCACTGTTTATCTACTTTATAGTTACGAAATTCTTTATGGCTGTAGAATGTTTGCTCAACAAGCCATCGCTTGAGACGATGCTTAAAGCATGTGAGGCTTGTAGCAGTGGTATACATATAGGGTTATACAGAACTGATGTACTAAGCCGAAAGCAGATGATTCAAATCATCATCATTATCAATTAGGTACTTTTCATTTGGGGTCGACCCGGAATTCGAGACAAAAAAATCAGCAGTCTCATACATTTTGACCATTCCGAGTTGCAATTTTGTATGGAAAATCTGATCTGATGCCTTTTTCCCGAATTCTAGGTTGGTCCCATAGTAAAAGTTGTTTAAAATGATGGTCCCTTTCGGTTTTGTTCAGGGGAAGCAGATAACCCTATGTATATCACAATAACCAGTACACTGGTTGTAAATCATGGTAAGTATAATTATGTTAATCGAGCATCTCTACTCCAAGTTGACGAAATTTCTTCAATCAAGCGGAAAGTTTGTCAATTATTTTAGATGCTGTTTCTCGCTTACATTGCATTTTTCAACGAATATTGAGGAAACTTATTGACTAAATAATGCGTAAATGAGCTTTCTCCCTCATTCATTCTCCTTCATATTTCCCTCCATAGTCACGCGAGAGCTTTTTGATTTATTTTTAATCTGTACCTATAGGTTTGCGTTTGACTACGTACTGCCTGCTGTTAAGCATAAAGTCGTCTACATATCGTGCTGTTTTAAATAACATCACGACATGTAGACGACCTTAGTCATTTCCTCGCTCAGGTGGGATGAAAACTTACGTGTTGTACGCGAGTGCAAAGATTTTTCACCATGTGCTCTTTTGATTCTCTCGCTAACGCTCAGGATTCTAATTTTTAAAATCCTTCGCTTGCTCGGTCATCAAAGTTGAGCACGCGGTTAGAAAGCAACTTAGCCCTCTTGTATATTAAATAACTATTAATACCAAATGCACGCTTACTGATAGATCCTCACGGTGCTATTCGGTGTTTAAATTTTTATTTCTGTAAATAAGATAAATACGCGAACGCGTGTAGCGATGTCAGGATCCTGAATTAAGAGGGACAATGTATGTGAAAATAAAGCGATGAGTGATCCCCTTAAAAGTAAGAAAACACACAAGATTCTATTTTTCTCCATATGTCTCCGAAGAAGATTGCCACTCAAGCTACACTTTTCGCCAGCGCCTTTCTACTACAAAAATGAACTCTATCTTACCGTTGGTAGAGTTTAAATTATCTAAGCAAGGTAAGGATTTGTTTAATCGGTTATTTTTACGACAAATAAGGAAGGCGATGTAAAATATTATTGTTTGATTAGATAGATATGCTCGCTTCCAAACGAACTTATCGTGATATCGATGTTTCAGAATATTGATTATTTATTAGAATTTTATTTTAAGATATTTTTAACGATTGAAGTAGATAAAATGTTAGTAACTTTAAAAAAGTGCACTAAGCTGAAGCTGGTTTGGTCTATCTTTACGAATAATTTTTACTTTGTGGACAATCCGGAATACCGGAAAATAAAAACTGTAACATACAAAATTTTATTTATATGTTTACCGATTTCCAAAAAGGTACTATGTTCATCTGTATGTATTTTTTGTGTATGTTCATCGATATTTTCGCCAATTGTGAATCGATTTAAGAAAATCTTTTTTAGTTCAAATATTTATAGTACTCTCTAGGTGGTCCTATTTAAATTTTATCGAAATCGGCTACGCCGTTTTTGATAAATCATCAATAATTTACACAGATGTCACATCGATTCGTGAAAGTTATTCGAATTTTGTACACGGTGGAAGTCGGTCTTGCGATTTTTACCAAAATAATCACTTAAATAAAATCAAATTATATAATACGTTATGTCCCAAGACAGTGAGTAGAGCGATCTAGGCATGTGTTTATTGTATTTTACTGAATGTAGGTACATTTTCAGATATATAATGTGTTTGATTTTCTTTACTAAATAATAAAAATCAATAATAAATTGATGAATTGTCCGTATATATTTAGAAAAAGAACCAAACAAAAATTTTACCAATACCTAAATACGCGAAAAAGTCGAAGTTAAAATATTCAAAGCATTTTCGGGGAAATATCTATAACTTCTATGATAGGTAACCGACATAAATTACAGTGTCCATATTTTTGTATATTTCTTAGAAGTTTGCGTAGGTATTCTGAATTGTAAGAATATAGGTGGGCACCTAATTATAATGACAATGTGGACCCGTTCGCGGACCCCCGTCTTGTGATATTTGACGTGTTTTTGAATAGGTTGGTTCATTTCATTACTTTCACATTTTAGGCATGTATTTTTTTTTGTTATGGTAGGTTTTAAAGGCCCGTGTGGAAGTCGGTAGTGGGAACTACTCAATACTCTATAACTTATTGCAACACGTGTAATATTTACATGCGGTTCTTATGTGACGTGGCCTGTATAGTGTATAGTTATACACATACTAGCAGCCCAGCGGCGTCACCCGCGTTGACGCGAGATAAAAAATATCATATGTGTTAATCCAAGTTCTAAGGTACCTCCATACCATATTTCATCTAAATCGGTTCAGCCGTTTGTTCATGAAAGAGTATCAAACATCCATACATACTCACAAACTTTCGCTTATTTTTGTCATCAGTATAAGCTGTTTAAAAAGAGTAATTTATAATTTTCCGATATAGTTGATTTATTATACATATTAGTTTATTTTATATTATGTATGAGTTGGTTATTATTAGAATTTATTCTAATGTATGTTGTTTAAGTAAGTCTATACATATATCACTTTCATACACACCCCGTCGCCTAAACTTTTAAATTAATCCTTCACAAGTAACGGTTGTCTGGAAGAAATTGCTTTTTAGCGATAAGGCCGCTAATTGTAACACTTATTATAAGTTCCTAGTCTAAGTTTTCCTGTTTATGTTTTGGTGAGGCAATAAAGAATTTTTCTATCTATCTTTCGCGTTTGTAATATTAGTAGGATGACTCTATGAATTTACCCAGCTTTTATAATAGTCTACTGAAGGAAGTAAGCCTACCCACGATGGGTGATTGAATCATATTCACCACACTGGCCCAGTACCGGTTCGGTATACTCTATAAAGATATGGTAAATTTATTCTCTGTGTTAAAACGGCTAACAAACGGTGTAGCCGTGGTGGTCTAGTGGTAATGACACTGGCCTCACAATCGTGTGGTCATGGTTTCAATTCCCGGTCCCGTTCCAATGAGTTCTTTGGAATTTATGTACGGAATTTCACACTACTGGATTTTCGGTGAAGGAAAACATCGTGAGGCAACCTGCGTACGTCCGTAGAAGAAATTCGGTGGCGTATGTGAATCCACCAACCCCACTAGGCCAGCAAGGTGGATATGGCCCAATCACCCTTCGTTGGTAGGCCTACGTCCGGCAGTGGACTATTAAAAAGGCTGGTACAGGTACAGGTTAAAACGGCTAAATTTTAATATTAATAAATAATGGTATAGCATTTTGTCAGTAAAATACTTTTTAGTTGTCGAATTCAGACAATTCTTTTTAGATTTGACATTTTACAAAATATTTTGACTGTCTCGGTGGCTCAGTGATTAGTAACCCTAACTATATACTGAGTCAAAGAGGCGTGGGTTCGATCCCCACCCAGGGCAAGTATTTATGTGAAAAACATAGGTTTTGGCTCTGTGTGTGGGATTTATTTAGTTACTATATCTATATAAGTATGTATTTAAAAATACCTAACCTGTTTATCAGTATCTGGCAAGCATACACAAGCTTTGCTTAGTTTGGGGTCAGAGGCCGTTTGTAAGATGTAATATTTATTTATTTATTATTTTCACAGCCATATAGCTCAGAGCAAATAAAAAAAATCAAGAGGGAGCGTCGTTGAACAGACAAGTGAGGCCGGTTTTTTATACATGTGTGAGTGCGTCGGTGTTGCGCCGCCATAGTTCGACTGTCAAGCTAAGGCGTAGTTTCGTTATACGGGATGTGTGTGTGTAATTGTCTGTATACGGCGAGGTGTAGTTTTGGTTGGCTTCACTTATTTGTTCACAACATTCTCTCTTGATTTTTTTATTTGCTCTGAGCCATATTGAAATAATTCGGGCCAAAACAATGCATACGAGTAACTCGTAACTAAGTTAGAATTTGGATCCGCGAGTTTATATCTGTAAGTATTACGATCTTATTTTGTGCGAATTATTAAAATTCTTTATTAAAAATTTAGAACGCTTTTTGACAAACTTACAGATGCTCTTTTACCGGTTGTTTAACCGCCGAGTTGTGAACCAACATTATTATATTCCAAGTTGCGGAGCGATGTTTTTAGCGAAATTTCCAAACAACCGATTTAACATCTTATTATATCCCGAAATTACAAGCGCAGTGTTTCGAGGAAACTTTGAGCGCCGAGACTTAGTAAGAAATAATAGAACCGAAGACTTGCTTCTTAACAAAGTGATGCTTACAGAATTGAAACTTTATTTGCATCACCGCCTGATTATGACTAGTAGGTATGTAGTTCTCCACAAGTTGGTAAAGGTAAGTAGACTTCGTATCGCATCTGCTTAACTAAATCTTCATAAGCTTATAATTATAATTTCTCGACTCGCTCTTAACGGATTTAATTCATACTCGCTTAATCTTGTGACGTTTTAAATATTAAATGATCTGGCCAAATATTATTGAAATGTTCTGATAAATAGCGCGACACCAAATTTTCTCTTTTTTGGGAGTAATTCAACGCCATTTACCTACAAATCGCCGACGAAAAAAAAACCATTAAATTATACAATGTGTTTGTCTACCGGTGTCGGAGCCTTGTACTGTACCAGCCTTTTTAATAGTCCACTGCAGGACGTAGGCCTACCCACAAAGGGTGATTGGGCCATATCCACCACGCTGGCCCAGTGCGGGTTGGTGGATTAACATACGCCATCGAATTTCTTCTAAGAACGTACGCAGGTTGCCTCACGATGTTTTCCTTCACCGAAAAGCCAATGGTGTGAAATTCTGTACATAAATTCCAAAGAACTCATTGGTACGGGACCGGGCATTCGAACCCACGACCTCACGATTGTAAGGAGGTGTCACTACCTCTTGACCACCACGGTTATGGATTAAGTCGGAGCCTTAAGCGGTGACATACATGGCAAATTTTGAATAAATTTTACTGTGGGGTCAACTCTGAAAACGCAAAAACAAACAGTTTTTCCGTACTTTTTGTCGAAAGTCTATAAAAAATCGTATGGAACAGCAGTTTTTTTACGTTTTCAGAGTTGGTCCCGTAGTAAAAGTTGTTCGAAATTTGCCATAGATGTCACCGCTTAAGGCTCCGACACCGGTAGACAAACACATTGTATATCAAGTTTTGAAAAATGCGACCTTTAGAGGTGAATCTACGTCCGGAAAGACGAAACCAAAATCGTTAACTCAAAATTGAGGACCTTCATGCACTTTTATTTTATAATATAAACACAGGTGCTATTATAACAAATAGGTACAACTACATTGTAGATTATGAGTATATTGCTAATGCACTTGTAGTCACTCTGTAAACGAAAAGGCAAAGTGAAAATTCTAAATCAGTGCCACGCAAAATAAAAACATTGAAAAATGCAATCGCTTAGTGCGAAAGTTTATCCTTATCCTAACTAATATATTAATTCCGAAAGTGTGTTGGTTTATTGGTTTGTTCCTCTTTCACGCAGCAACGGAGCAACAGATTGACTTAATTTTTGGCATGAATGAACATACTTTGAAAGACGGAAAGTGACTACTTTCTAAAACGTGACGCGAGAAAACCACGTGTAAACAGTGCCGTAAATAGGGCGGTGCCACCGGTGTCCAGGCACAGGGCGTAGACCCTGGGAGGCGTAAGAATGGCCAGACTTGGGGCTTTATTGCGAAAAACAAGGGCGCAGTTATTGAAGCTCGCACAGGGCGCAGAAAAGGCTATTTACGGCACTGCGTGTAAAAGCTACTAATCCATAACAACCATAGTAACCAACCATAAATCATTGTATCATTGTATAACCATAGTAATAATCAAAAACAAGCACTAAAACACAAAGTACAAAATCAAGCGATCACCTAGCAATAGGGCATAAAACAAAATACTATCATCACGTCGCGAAGCGGTTTTATAAGCAACTTTATTGCCCTCGCAAACTCGACGAAATATTTATTGGATCTCCGACTCCGCGGCGGTAGAGGTGCCAATAAAAACGGTAAT
This sequence comes from Hypomecis punctinalis, assembly GCA_949316475.1. NCBI lineage: Eukaryota > Metazoa > Arthropoda > Insecta > Lepidoptera > Geometridae > Hypomecis > Hypomecis punctinalis. The sequence continues at coordinate 23,999,906 of OX438806.1, forward strand.
TTCTCCATGTTTCTCCCGAGGTTTCAGCGGTTTATATTTCGGTTTAATTATCTGCAGTTTACAGGTGGGAAGTTAACTTCGAAACGCAGTTAGAGGCGCGTTATTTCTGGAGGAACGAGCTTGTTTGTGTCTTGTGGGCTTTGATAAAAAAGCTGTTGATTTCGCACGCTGTATAAAGTGTACAAGTCTTGCGAAAGTAACTAGTTTATTTTGTTTAGGTACTTGCTGCTGCTATCTTGATGCATTTGATTAGGTATAGTCGTACTGGTGGTACAGTCCATTCCACAAAAGAACTAGTTTTTTCTGTTTAGTGGTTCATCTTATCCAATGAGCCATAACGCAAAGGACTAATTGACCGACGATACGGCGGAGGTTTTTTATACGCATAACTTTTTATAGAGTGGTAACATTTCGTTTTTTTTTAATTGGTAATGGTATACTTTTAAATAGGTCCCATTTAAATTTATCAAAACCAGCTGAGCCGCTTTTATATATCAACAATAATGTGAAACTTGCTACATCGATCCTTTCCATTTATTCGCGAATTCTGTATACGGTTGAACATGGTCATATGCTATTTTTTGCGAAAAATATTTATTTAAAACGAAATGTCTAAGTGCTTTTCGTGCACCGTAGTGACAACAACCTCACAAGTGAACGTCTAGCTAAAAGCGGCGAAAATATAAAAATAAACACATTGCAGATCGTTTTGGTTTTTGTCTGACAAAAATGTATATCGCATGTAAGCTCTAACATTAGGTACCTACATAAAAATAATTGTCTTGTCATAATACAAAAAAATTAGCTTCAAAATCGTCGATCAGACCAAATAATTCAGTAGTTTTGAAAGTTGGTACATTAAAGTGTCCAGATAAATATACTAAAAGTATCCGAGGGAGGGACACGAACCGGCGGTGGGGGAGGAGGGAAAGATCTCTTTTACAAGTTTTTTACTTGTGACTCGAAAACTATTCATAATATCTCTGTAGTGACTTCTACAGAATCAGAATCAGAATATCGTTTATTGCTAAAAAACTGGTACATAAGTTGTTAAAAAGTTATAAAATAAGTATCACAGTCTTACCCTTTTTGGGCGTGCAATATTTTATACAATAGGTATGTATTTTTTATAGGTATCTTCTAGCTAGCTACTATAAATACACACAAAAACAAAAAATATTTAAAGTAAGATAACATCTAATAATTACACTAGATATTGTACCACTAGCCACCCGGCCTATACGAACTTACTTACTTACTAGATATTGTAATATATTAGAATATATTATTTTATTACAATTATTATTGAATAAATAATATTAGAATACTTTATTCAATACATCTCTTGGGCCAGGCCCGGTTCTTTGATGGGCATCAGTGGAGCCAAAGCCAACACTGAGAGGCCCCTTTTAATACATCATTTAGCGATATAGTTGGGATGATTGTACAACGAAACCTTATGTGCGGAATGAATTCAAAAAATAATGGGCTATTGTAGTGAATTTCTGGATGATTTACATAACCGGTCCATGGAATGAGGTGCGGCACCCGCCAAGTAATGCCTCATGTCAAAATATTTGCCATCTACTAAATGGGCCCCCCATAAAGGCTACCGTAAGTTGGCGCCGGAGAGGCAACATTGGTGTTGACGGCTTAGGGTGTCGAGGGGTATGCTGCGCGTTCACTAAGAGCTACTAGCGGCGTTATGCTCTTCAACACTTCCACCCTGGAGCTTAGGTTCTTAGCTCTTGCGGTTTCCACTCCAAGCCAGCCAGTTAAGGCAAGAGAGGAGTCAGGGGTCTCATTTAGCCCCAGGGAATCAGGGTTCGCGGTAAATATATTAGAATATATATATATATATTATAATATTATTATTTTATTACAATTGTAAACAAGCCGTTAAGCAAACAAAAGTTGCAATAACATTACTGAAAGTAACGTCAACAAGCTTGTAACTTACAAATATAAGATTGCAACGTTCATGCAAGCTTACAGCGAGCTTGAAACAAAGCCCTAACGGCCGCGCTGTAGATAAACCCTGTATCTTGCCTGGAGTTGATCACCAACACTTTTTATAACTTTAAAAAGTGAAGTTGTAGTAACATTCCACATGAAACATATCTGAATGTTGAAGTATGAAGTTATAAATTTCCGCAACTTTAAATTTGATAGGTAATAGTAACTTGTCCGAACTATCTTGCCAAAAGGTTACAAATGAAACTTAATTGACAAATGAAACTACATTAGTTATCTACATTAAAATTCCTATAAATGATGTAATTAGTTTTTTGATCAAAAGCCATTACTACAGGAAACAGCAACTGTGTTTTATGACCCAGCATCAACTCCGGATGTTATAGCAGAAGCCGGAGAAAAAATGTGAAGTATACCGAGCACCCTGTACTCAGTCTGAGATTAACAGATATCGATTCACAGTTTTTCTGAAATCTCGTACCAAGCGTAATGGATGGATGGGATACCGTTGCACATGTACAAATAGTATTATTGTTTTATCAATTGATGGAGACAAGGGAACAAAACACAGCGACACAGTGTGGGATTTTACAAGAAGTGGGAGTGCGCCTGTAACATTGCAGGGAAGTGCAGTGCTTACCTGGGACAATCCCAGTATAGAAGTGTTATGGGCGGTTTGAGCGGCATGTAGTTACTTGTAATCGGTAATATAAATAGTTAGTTAGTAACCAGTAAATAGGTAGTACCTTTTTTTTTTGTCCAGGGGAAATCTTTTAAAGATACCACCGTATCTCGGGGCAGGCGGGTGGTTATGTGGGAGTCCCCGCCCATTGCTGGACGGTAAACCCACCAAAACCCCTGGGTATTCCGCCACTGCGCTTGGTGTCGGGGCTACGGGCACGATTTCGCACTCCTCCGCGGCACCCGACAGAAAGTACCTAGTTAACTGATTAGGTAAGTAATCGATGGGTCACAATAATTGTTCTACTGTCCAAAATAACAAGAAAAGTTAATTAATAGAACTATAAAATTATAATATAATAAGGTTGTAATTTTGGTAACTTTTAAAAAATATTTCGCAACTTTAATTTTGAGACTGATGCAACATTTTCATTTATAGGTATCAAGTTGAATTGCAAACCCTCACCGCCTTAACACAAAAGATTTAAACACGCTTTAAGCACTGTTTAACCGTGAAATTTGTACTGTTAAACATTGTCTAAAGCGTGCGTAAAACTTTTGTGGTAAGACGGTCGTTGTTTTAACCACTTTGCCATATCAGAGGCCTTCAGGCGACTTGGAACTTCTTAGTAGAGCAAACCTGAACTATACGAACTTGCTCTAACATACCTACTCCGTCTTATACTTTAAAGTTAGTAAGTAAGTCAGTAAGCACAAGCACAGTGTATTTCGGACGACGCATCTCTTCACAACTTCGACTTTATTAGGGTTAACTTACTTTTTAACTTTGTTGTCTGTCCGTTAAGTTTTAAACATACAAATCAGTGAAGTTTAGTTAAGTTATTTTAAGTTGGCCACTTACGTGTATTTTGGGGAGCTGGACTTGTTTTTGAAGAAACTTGGCAGACGTTTTTATTTATTCTGTTTAGTATAAGTTCTGTTTTGCTCTAATAAATTACTTACGATTTCTGTAATCTACTTATGAATAATATATAGGTATTATAATAACAAGAAAAAGAGGTTACATATTAGTGAAGATCTGATAAAGATAATATGCATGATAACTGGGTCAAGGAAACATTGCGATAATGATTAGTCTGATATTGGAGACGGTTTAGGCTAGGTACAAGAAATTACAAAAGTAAAGGGTGATGAATGATAAATTCCGTTAAAGTTCCCCATTACGCCTAGTTGCACTTTTGGCATAGAAGTGACTTCGCGAGCCCCTACACCCGAACTTTTACTCGCATAGCTATATTTTTTTGACGTGATAAGTGTGATAACGTCTTATAAATCGATGAACACCGGCTGCACGCACCAAAAAGCATGACTCATTGCCACGGTCCGCCTGAGCCGAGCGAGACAGCGAGAGCGCAGAATAAGCTTTAAGTAGAGAGGCACGATCGGCCAAAGATTTCGTTTATTTATGATATATTCAGACACAGTAATGTACACGTTCAACACGTGTCGTGATCAAACTAAAGTGATTCTTTAATCGCCTGAAGCAAAATATACTTACTATATTAAATATTTTTTGGTAATTCAAGTAACGTACTAAATATGGTAGGGTTTTTTAGGGTTCCGTATCTCAAACGAAAAAAACGGAACCCTTATAGGATCACTTTGTTGTCCGTCTGTCCATCTGTCCGTCTGTCTGTCCGTCTGTGTGTATGTCAAGACTCTTTAATCTCGGGAACTCGTAAAGATATCGAGTTAGAATTTGAACTGTGTACGTATATCTATGATCTCTTGCAATTGTGTAAAAGAAAAACTTCTCAGTTATCGTTTAAAAAAGTTAGAGCCGTTTATGTCGTAAAAAACCGCATATTTTGACACTCACAAAAATCAAAACCTACAGGGTACTTTCCGTTGACGTAGAACTATGAAATTTGGCGAGAAGCATTGTCTTAGAGTACACATATAGGAATATATCTGAAAATTGTACATTTTTATTTAAATCACAAAAAATAGGGCCTCAAAATTCACAAAATATGGGTTCAAAATTCAAAGTGAGTAAATCGTATCATGTTTTTAATTATTTCAACAACGTGTTTGTACGAAACCCTCGATGTGCGAGCCTGACTCGCACTTGTCCGTTTTTTTTATACATGACTGTGTATAAAAATGATTTTTAATGGCCTCTGACTCTACTGTTACTGTTCCTGAGTGACAAAGGTAGTTTAGTCACATGTCAAGCAAAACCACAAGCAATCGCTAGTGGGAGACTAGAAGGTCTAGTTTTCGTAACTTCACTAAACCATTTCCGAAGTTTATCATGGTCCGTCGTCTTAAATTTTCATCATCCCTTTCATATTAAAACGGCATAAGTTTACCTCGTAAATTTAATTTAAAACGATGGAGTGCGGCCCGGCTAAACACTTCAATTTTACTACTATTCGATGTCATCGTAGAACGGAGGCTTTTATTTTTCGATTCTTGAATATATAAACTAAGTAGTTTGGCTGAAACATTCTAAAAAAAACAAGTTTTTCTTTTTAATATTCATTAAATTTATTTTCATAAAATGTAAAGTACTTCTTTTTCATTTATAATTTAAAGACTACTAAATATAAATAAATAAAAAAATATTAGGGGACGTCTAACACACGGTCTCTGACCCCAAACTAAGCAAAGCTTGTGATATGGCTGCCAGAGACTGATATACTACATATACATATACTCGTAATTAAATACATACTTATATAGATAGTACCTAAATAACACCCAGACACAGAGCAAATACTAATGTTCATCACATAAATATTTGCCCTGGGTGGGGATCGAACCCATGCCTCTGATCCAGAAGTTAGGTTTACTAACCACTGAGCCACTGAGGCAGCCAAATATGGAATTACACAGTTTGTGAACAGTTTATCACAATACCAGGGATAAGGGGGACACCGTTATCAAAGTATATGCACTTATGCAGTAAGTAATAGTATTAATAAAAATCAGGTGATAAAACCAAACTTAAACTGGGAAGTTGCTAAAAAATCGATTTTGATTTATCTCGATAAAGATTAATAAACGAAAACGAAAAGAGCGAGCTGAACTAAGCTTCCAATTATTTTGTTAATAGTGATTAGCAAAATTTGGCAAAAAAAAGGAAATAAATTTTACCTTCTAAAATGTGCATTTTAGAAATTAAAATATATGATGATGATGATAACACAGAAGATAAATTATCTGACAAGGTGACAATAATCCTTAAAGAAGAATAGCTTCAGCAGTAGTGATTATTCATTAGTTCTAAATAATTAATACACCGCTCGAAGGCAGCGGCGCCTCTGCATTTGATTATCTATTTGGAGATTTTGGAGGCTTTTAGACCGACCGATACGATAGGGAACATTCTTGAAGGAAGATAAATGTAACGAGCAAGTGTAGCGAGTTCGAAAATTTACAAATATTACTCACAATATGGGATAGAAGTCTATAAAATGAGACTAAGCCCGATTACAGAGGCGCCATTGTAATTATAATAGCTAAATAGCATAGTTCTGTTTCTTTTCACTTTAGGCATTCGATAGAGAGAACGCTTTTTACGTTGCTATTAAATTTACGCGTGCGCCTCTGTAATCGGGCTTACTGTGAGACTTACTAAAACACATAATGACGACAATTGGAATTGTTTCTGTTTTTGTGAAAGATTTTATGTCTTAAATTACATAGATGGGAATGGTACTCGACAAGGTTCCCTCTCTCAAGAAAAAAACCGGACAAGTGCAGTTCAGGCTTGCACATCGAGGGTCCCGTACAAACACATTGTTAAAATAATTCAAAACCTGTTTTAGCATGTGCTAATGAAGTTCTTTTATATGATACCTTACATGATGCCATTTACTCACTTTGAATTTTGAACCCATATTTTGAGAATTTTGAGGCCCTATTTTTTTGTTATTTAAATAAAAATGTACAATTTTCAGATTTATTTCTATATGTGTACTCTGAGACAATGGTTCACGCCAAATTTCATAGTTCTATGTCAACGGGAAGTACCCTGTAGGTTTTGATTTTTGTGAGTGTCGAAATATGCGGTTTTTTACCACATAAATGGCTCTAACTTTTTTATACGATAACTGAGAAGTTTTTCTTTTACACAACTGCAAGAGACTATAGATATACGTCTACAGTTTAAATTTTAACTCGATATCTTTACGCGTTCCCGAGATAAAGAGTCTTGACATACACACAGACGGACAGACGGACCGACGGACAGACGGACAACAAAGTGATCCTATAAGGGCTCCGTTTTTCCCGTTTGAGGTACGGAACCCTAAAAAGGGATTCAGGTAGGTTCTGGCTAGCATTCTGATATAATAGTGATTGTATAAATATCTGAGTGATTGATTAAAGGTATAAATAAAATTAATTGGAAACAGTATTTGATTGGCTTTTGATGCGTAGATTAAGTACATTATTATGTACTCGTACCTATCTCAAACTTCAAGTCAATTTTAGATATGTTTTCCAGTAAGAGGTAAAATCGTTCCAGTCTGATGTCGCGATGGCTTTTAAAAGAACACGCTCCCAATTTACGTTGAATTATTGAACAGCTGCAAGTCAAGCGCTTTTATTCAAATGCAGCGGGAAGCTGCTTTTAAGTAACTGGTTATTTCTACTCGACTGCTCTAGAAAGGAAGGTAATGTTTTAGTGTATGTAATTTATTGCTCTATATCCTTGCTATAACATTATTGTTTGTTTGTGACTCATTCACGCAGCAGCAAAGGAATGGATAGACTTGCCTTGTTAAGTTTATAGGTTGGAAAGTGACATAGGCTATTTCGAAAATAAAAGGTTCCTATAAGATAGGACAAAATCGAAACATCACTCGGACGAAACTACGGGCAAAAGTTAGTAAGTACGTAGGTAGGTATGTGTTTTTAAAGACAAAAAGCTCTATTGAAGTATATGCTTTTAAAGATTAAAATAGGTATAAATTCATTTTTGATTGAATTTTATTTCTTTTTATTTTATCCCAAATCAAAATGACCTCTCACACCAAATAAAAAAATTAATACAAAATATTCTGTACAAATACTTGAAGCCGACAAAACTACACCTCGCCGTGTACAGACACATACACGTACAAAAAAACTACACCTTGGCTCGTCAGTCGAACTATGGCGGCGCAACACCGACGCACTTACCAAAATATGTATAAAAAAAACTGTTTGTTCACGACTTTCTGTCGTTATTTTTTATTTAGTCTGAGCAAAATGTAATAAGCGGCAGTATTTCAAAACTTTATTTACCATACTTTTATCGCAATATTGCGATAAATGTAAGTCGCTTTCACACGGTCCTATTGGAAACCTGATCATAATCATTTATTCATGTCATAACACTATTTGTTCAAGTTAGTAGATACAGTTCAGGTAATTATAAGAAGTTGTTTATGATTATAATAGCTGCTTTTTTATAACCACATATTGTATGATACATATAATGTTATTCTACAGGAGAAGCCTAAGTCTTTTTTTTTTACTTTTCTCGTCATGAATCGAAAATTACACTTTGTCAAAATAATTAAAAATCTGTTTTAGCATGTGCTAATGAAGTTCTTTTATATGATACCTTACATGATACGATTTACTGACTTTGAAATTTGAACCCATATTTTGTGCATTTTGAGAATCTATTTTTTTGTGATTTAAATAAATTAAACAGTTTTCAGATTTATTCCTATATGTGTACTTTGAAACAATGCTTCTCGCCAAGTGCCATAGTTCTATGTCAATGGGAAGTACCCTGTAGGTTTTGATTTTTTGAGTGTCGAAATATGCAATTTTTACAACATAAACGGCTCTAACTTTTTCAAACGATAACTGAGAAGTTTTTTTTACACAACTGCAAGAGACCATAGATATACGTATACAGTTTAAATTTCAACTCGATATCTTTACGCGTTCCCGAGATAAAGAGTCTTGACATACACACAGACGGACAGACGGACAACAAAGTGATCCTAAAAGGGTTCCGTTTTTTCCGTTTGAGGTACGGAACCATAAAAAATGAAAAATACCTGATATAAATACATCGATTATCGTGCGAACTATGTATTTGAATTCCGTCCACGGTTGAATTAGGTATACCTACCTAATTATGGTGTACTAAGTCATCATTGTCGTCATTTGAACTGTCTAAAAATTTCTTAGAACATACTCGTACTGCGTAGTTACGACTTATAGAAGGAGAAAGTTCGTCTATGATTTTTTTTTGTATGTTCATCGATATTTTCGCTAATCGTGAACAGGTTTAAATAATCTTTTTTTAGTTTGAATGGATTACTTCCGAGGTAGTCTCATTTAAATTTAATCGAAATCGTCCAAGCCAGTTTTGAAAATCAACAGTATATTTTAAATTGTATTCATAATTCCAGCAAACTACTCGAATTTTGTACACGAATGAACTCATAGATCATATCACGATTCATTGTGCTATTTTTTACGAAAAATAATTATTTATTACAGCTTTTACGGTCTATTACAAGAAAACAATGAGCCGTGGTGGTCAAGAGGTGTCACCCGCCTTACAATCGTGAGGTCGTGGGTTCGAATCCTCGGTCCCGTACCAATGAGTTCTTTGGAATTAATGTACGGAACTTCACACCACTGGCTTTTCGGTGAAGGAAAACATCGTGAGGCAACCTGCATACGTCCGTAGAAGAAATTCGATGGCGTATGTGAATCCACCAACCCGCACTGGGCCAGCGTGGTGGATATGGCCCAATCACCCTTCGTGGGTAGGCCTACGTCCTGCAGTGGACTATTAAAAAGGCTGGTACAGTACAGTACAGTACAAGAAAACACTAACGTTTAATTAAGTTGTAGATCTGTAAATTATATCAATCGTATTAAACGGCTAAATGACTTAGTTACAAACGCCTACTTAATTCCTCCAACTGAATAACATTCAAAATTGTAACCCTTCTCAATTTTAGGGTTCCGTCGTAAATTCGAATTATGATTTTAGATTGAATGGGTATCTAATTGACATCTGACCCCACCAGGTGCCATTTGATTTATGGACCCTATCAAAAAGGTCGCTATCTCCCGCCAGCAAAGGTAAATGAATAAACACAAATGAATAAATGAATGTTTTTAATTCTATGGGGTAATGACTTTGACGTCATGGGTGAAAAAATGACGTACGTGATTAAAATGATTACGTTGACCTTATAGGTACGCTTTAGCCATTTACAATATTAGCCGCTTTTCAATGGTGATTATTATTTTTTTTAGCAATAAGGATTCGACGTGCCGATTCCAACTAATATTATAAACGCGAAAGTTTGTGAGGATGGATGTTTGTTACTCTTTCACGCAAAAACTACTGAACGGATTGAGATGAAACTTTGCAATAATATAGCTTATATATCAGAATAAAACATAGGCTATAAATTATAATGATATTGCGACAAAAACCAAAATATCATGCGGGCAAAGCCGCGGGTAAAAACTAGTACATTATATTTATTCACGGTGTTGAATTTTTTAAATTTTGACATACGACATGTAGTATGAATAAAAAACGAGTCACCAATACAAGATAACGAAATAGTTCTTACAAAAAGATCGATATTTAGTAAATTGACAATGCCTATAGGAAAAAACGTGAAGAGAATAGAAATGAAATACCGATCTATACAAAAAAAATATTTTAAAGATTACAAGACAAAATTAAATATAATAACACCGATTAAAAAGAAAATTATACAGGTATGTAGTACATAAAACGTAAAAATCAGTATTTTATTGATAAAAATAAACACATGATCGTTACACTAAAGGCTTAACCAAAACTCGGAAACAATAAATATTTATTTTCCGATTGCAGACCTAAGCAAAGAGTAAAAATGTTGAGCTCACCTGTCGTCCATAGTTCTATAGCGATACGTTCAGCCCCAAGTGTTGACAGAGTACTTGTGAGAAATGTTGGGGACCCCTGAGCTAAAACCGTTTCTCTTGAGCCAACAGTTTGTGAACTCTGCGTTAGGGTTCAGTGTGTCTAAGCGAAGACTATTTTATCGTCAGAGTTGAAGAGGTCATATTTGTGTGTCAGTTTCTATCGGTCTGTTTATTTAGTGCTTATTTTATCGATATCTAAGGTTGAATTTGTTTTTGTAGTTTGATTTAATTTCGTTACAAACCCATGGCATTACAGACCAACATACAAGTAAATGACACCTGAGTATATTCCACCAACCAACTTGCCTATTGGAATGCAATTTTGTGGCCAAAAATGGAGTATGGATGTAAACTTTTTTTTTTTTTTTTATTTATTTATTAAAATCAACAGCCCTTAAAAACATTACATTAACTTAACAACTAAACTTAAGGCCAATAACTGATTTATACTATGTTACCAAACAAATTTTTATGCAGTTTCACAACATTATACTTATTATACAGTTGCGCTGTTTATTTGTGTGTGTGTGTGTTATTTACATTTACATAATTATATTATAAATATATATATCTATTCAATCATACAAATATAATATTATAAATTTATTTTAACTGTGTCATGTAATATTTGAAACACCACTTTTTAAAATCTTTCTTTTTGATTATGAAAAATGCCAATTAAATTATTAAATCTTATGTTATATGTTCTATGTAAGCGATTTATAAACTTATAAAATATTCCCTCTTGACCTAAAGAATCCAGATTGTAATTGTCAAGAACCAATGACAGAAGTAGAGCGTCCCTATGCCATATTATATACTTTGAAAAATCGTATTACTTATAAACTACAAGTGGAAGTTAGATGTGTAGCTATTAATGAATAAGTAATGATTATTATTAATTACTAATTAATTATTATGTGAAACGCTTTGCCTGAGTCTGTCTTTCCGCTCAAGTACAATGTAGGTATCTTCAAATCTCGAGTAAATAAGTATCTTCTAGGTAAGCGTGCTACATCTTAGACCGCATATCTGATTAACATCAGGCAGTGTGTAGTCAAACGCAAACTAATCTATTATATAAAAGGCTTCCCTGAGTGACTGACTGACAGACAGCCTACAGCCCAAACCGCTAAAGATATTACATTGAAACTTGGAATATAGGTACATTGTACTACGCAATGGAGCACTAAGGACGAAAATTTTGAACTTTCGACCTCTAAGGGGGTAAAATGGGCCCTTTTCGTTTGTATGCAACTTTTTATTCCCTGTACCGATTGACTTAAAACTTTGTATACATGCTTTTCAAACAAAATAAAAGTTACGTTTTTTCCTGTTTTTCCGAATTTTCCTCATCTAAGGGGTCAAATAAGGTCCCAAAGTTGGTGAAAAAAGCGTCAATTACATCGAACCAGCTGAACGGTTATGGTTGAAAATTGGTATGAAGGAAGCACTCAGCATATTTTAATAGAGTAACTTATAAAATCCAGGAAAATCTATAAGGTTCCTTAGGGATACGCAAAATTAATAAGTGTAGGCTACAGCCCAAACCGCTGAAGATATGAGCTTGAAATTTGGGATATAGGTACATTGAACGACGTAATGAAGCACAAAGGACGAAAATTTTGAACTTTCGACCTCTAAGGGGGTAAAATGGGCCCTTTTCGTTTGTATGTAACTTTTTATTCCCTGTACCGATTTACTTGAAACTTTGTACACATGCTTTCCAAACAAAATAAAAGTCAAGTTTTTTCCTGCTTTTCCGAATTTTCCTCATTTAAGGGGTCAAATAAGGTCCCAAAGTTGGTGAAAAAAGCGTCAATTACATCGAACCAGCTGAACGGTTATGGTTGAAAATTGGTATGAAGGAAGCACACAGCATGTTTTAATACAGAAACTAATAAAATCCAGGAAAATCTATAAGGTTCCTTAGGGATACGCAAAATTAATAAGTTTAGGCTACAGCCCAAACCGCTGTAGATACGAGCTTGAAATTTGGAATATACGTACATCGTACGACATAATGAAGCACTAAGGATGAAAAACGTACCCAACTCTAACTTACGGGGTAAAACGGGCCCTTTTTGTTTGCATGTAACTTCTTATTCCCTGTACCGATTGACATGAAACTTTGTATAGATGCTTTTGAGACTAAATAAAAAATATGGCTGTACCTGTTTTCTAAATTTTCCTTAAAAAAATCCTTAGGGGTCAGATACGTCCCAAAACTTCAATGCGCTTTTTTAAATAATGTAGTATCTAGGATTATGATAATGATTGTTTATCTTTAAATGGGGCAAAATGGGTCCCCAAAAGTTTACGATTTTTTTTTATTTTGTGAGCCAATAGTCTTAAGCTTAGCGCACATATGGATCAATATAGGTATTTTACTATGGGATCAACCCTGACAAGCGAAAATTACCTACATTTTCCATACATTTTGTCGCGGGTCGATGAACTTTTTGTGTTGAACAGCTGATTTTATTCACGTGCTATTGGGGTTGGTACCATTGTAAAAGTTAATCAAATTATGAGTATAATAGCATCCTAGAATATCCCTGACTAGAATTACGACTTGTGTGTCATTTTTTCATTTGCCTTGAAAATTAAATTTCTAATGACTTAATGAAACATGTCGAATACCTGTACCGGCCTTAATTAATAGTGCACTACTGAAAATAGGTACTACGGATAGCACTACGGATAATAGAAACAGGTGGGTCTCAAGATGAACATGGACAAGACGAAAGTCATGTGTAATTCCCATGTTTTACCTACCCCGATTTCTGTTGGAAACTCGATTCTTGAAGTCGTTGACTCGTACGTCTACCTAGGACAAGTAGTCCAGTTAGGGAGGTCCGACTTCAACGAAGAGGCCAATCGACGAATTCAACTCGGCTGGCAGCGTTCGGAAAAGTGCGTAGTGTCTTCTCGTCCGACATACCTCAGTGCCTCAAGTCGAAAGTTTTCGACCAGTGTGTGTTGCCAGTGATGACTTATGGCACAGAAACGTGGTCTCTCACTATGGGCCTTATTAGTAAGCTCCAAGTAGCCCAACGAGCTATGGAGAGGGCTATGCTTGGAGTCTCTCTGCGAGATCGAATCATTAATGAGGAGATCCGTAGAAGAACCAAAGCTACCGACATAGCCCAACGGATTGGCAAGTTGAAATGGCAATGGGCAGGGCACATAGCGCGGAGGGCTGATGACCGTTGAAGGCCGCAGGATCGCGCTGGATACAAGCCGCTTCCAACCGGTCTTATTGGAGATCCATAGGGAAGGCCTATGCCCAGCAGTGGACGTCCTGCGGCTGATGGATGACTGAAAATAGGCCTATCCGCGAAGGGTAATTGGGCCATATCCATCACGCCGGCCAAGCATGGGTTGCTGAATTCACATACGACATTGATTTTTTCTACGTACGTACAGGTTGCCTCAATGTTTTCCAGCAAAGAAAAGTGAAATTTCTTACATAGTTACTCATACAATTATTATTATTGGCTCCCTCGGTGGCTCAGTGGTTGACCCTGACTCCTGGGTCAAAGAGGCGTGGGTTTGATTCCCAGGGCAAATATTTATGTGCTGTTCATATGTGTTTGCTCTGTATCTGAGTGTTATTAATGTATTTTTATTTATTTATTTAACACTTTATTGCACACTATTTGTACAAAAGGAGGACTTAACGCTAAACAGCATTGCCAGTCATCTGCCAGTCAACCTACATGTATAAATAAATAAATAAATATATCTTTATTGTACACAGAAGCACAGTACAGAAACTATACAATATGCTGTACAATGGCGGCCTTATCGCCTTTGGCGATTTCTACCAGGCAACCTTTGGATGGACTGGAATTATTCTAAAAATAGGAGTATGGTCGGTGGTGTATACAATACAGTACATACATTGAAATACATGTATATGTAATATATTAGTCTCTGCCAGCCAAATCACAAACTTTGCTTAGTTTGGGATCAGAGACCGTGTGTGAGATGTCCTCCAATATTTATTTTATATATTTATTTATTATTGAGTTAATTTCAGAAATTCGGCAATTTATCATCCAAAAGTTCACGTATGTACTCTGTAATAAGCTTTAGATACAAGTAAATTAAATAACCAAATACTGAGACAATTCAGGCTAAACCGTAGGCATTATTTTGCAAGTAATACAATAATAGGCCCAACAACAACATAAAAAGTGTTCTCTCTATCGAATGCTTAAAGTGAAAATGAAACAGATATAATTATGATAATTAGCTATTATAATTACGATGGCGCCTTCATAATCGAGCCTAATGCGGGCTTAACCACGAGCTACTATTATTTTAAGTAAGTGCCAAGAAAACGCGGGCCTAAATGTGGGTTTTTATCATTTTAAGCAGTTACGAAAATAACGCGGGCCAGACCGTGGGCTATTATCATTACAAGCAATACAAAAACGCAGGCTAACGGCATGCTATTATAATTTTAAGGATTTATTAAGACAACACGGGCCAAACCGCGAACTATTAGATATTATTATAAGCAAATGCCAAGATAACGCGGGTTGAACCGCGGGCTGTTATTTTAATTAAGTAAGTATTAAAACAACGTGGGCCAAACTGTGGGTTATTATCTTTGTAAGTACCTAATTATTAACACAACGCGAGCTAAACCGCGGGCTTTTATCATTTTGAGCAAGTACTAAGACAATACGGGCCAGACCATGGGCTATTATCATTGTAAGTAATACGACAATGCAGGCCAAACGGCGAGCTTTTATAATTTTAAGCAAGTACTAAGACATCGCAGTCCATGCTGCGTGCTATAAATAACCATCTTAAGCAAGTACTAACAATACGCGGGCCAAACCGTGATCTATTATCATTATAGGCAAATACTGTTACAATTTTGACCAAACCGTGGGCATTATCCTTGCAAGTAATTTTAAGCAAGTATTAAGACAACGCGGGCCAAATTGCGGACTATTAGATATTATTATAAGCATGTACAAAGACAACGTAGATCAAACCGCGGGCTCTTTTCATTTTAAGTAAGTACCTATGTACTAAGACAACGCGGGCGAAGCCGCGGGTTTTAAGCTAGTTTGAAATAAATAAAAAATGATGGTTTTATTATCTAATCAACTAAAAGTATCTGCTGCTAGTTCAGTACTAAGTTTGTCAAAACTAGTTTATATAATTATCACTGATTAACAAGTATCTTTAATTCAAGGAGAAATCTATATATTTTGTATTTACGTATTTTTGTGTACGGAACCCCAACAGAGTAAACCTGACTTGCTGTTGCACTCAAACTCGAATATATAACAAATCTGTTTTTATCATTTGTTTTCCGTGTGAGTATATTTATCATCTGACCTAACAAAAAAAAAATTACAAGTTTGAATAGGATTATGTGTGTCTATCCGTCTAAGCCGTGGTGGTCTAGTGGTAGTGACACCCGCCTTACGATCGTGAGGTCGTGGGTTCAAATCCCGGTCCCGTACCAATGAGTTCTTTGGAATTTATGTACGGAATTTAACACCGCTGGCTTTTCTGTGAAGGAAAACATCGTGAGACAATCTGCATATGTCAGTAGAAGAAATTCGATGGCGTATGTGAATCCACCAACCCGCACTGGGCCAGCGTGGTGGATATGGCCCAAACACCCTTCGTGGGTAGGCCTACGTCCTGCAGTGGACTATTAAAAAGGCTGATACAGTACAGTACAGTGTGTCTATCTGTGTTATGGTATCATAGCTCGCAAACGAAGGAACAAATTTTGATTCGATTAATTTATTGTTTTTAAATTAAATTAAAATTCTACTTTGTTTTTTTGACGTACACACCTCGTTAAAAAAAATTTCGTACCTATGTATAGAACCTCCTTCTTTTAAGAAGTCGGTTAACGCTACGTCATTTATGTTAGATTACTACATTCATGGGTAGATTAACACATGACAAGACAAATATCCCACAGGCTCCCAATCACTCGTCTCGGAGCGATCTAATTGGTCTGATCGCTTAGTTTCCGGTGATTACGCGATATTACTGCTTAATGACGTCACTTCCTCACCTCTGGCTAATAGACTATCCAGAATATCAAGTGTGGGTTGTCAGATAAACAGTAAACTATAATTTTGTAGTGTGTAAGAGATGTGTCAGAAACAAAATAAATAGCCTTCACCGTCATCAGCATTTAAGCCGTTTTTTGGTATGTAGTGCTCATAACGTAGTTTGACTAGGTGTTTGTCAGCGATCAGCAAAGTTAAGAAACGTTCGGCATGGTCAGTCTTTGGATGAGTGACCGCGGGAGGCATTTACAACTGAGTTTCTGTGGCTCGGATGACACGTTAAACTGTAGGCTCGGCTCCGTTGTATTGGCCCTCTGGCCATGTCAAAGGCCTTTAGGCGGCTTAAAAACTTTGACACCAGGGCTAGCTACCCAGCCTATACGCGCTTACTCACTTACTGGTAACTCTCGCACTGGTAACTCTCGCACTAGTAACTCTCGCACTGGTAACTCTCGCACTGGTAATTCTCGCACTGGTAACTCTCGCACTGGTAATTCTCGCACTGGTAACTTTCGCACTGGTAACTTTCTAAGGGTGACTTAAGTACAATTAGACGAACGTCTTTCAATATGAAAAAAAATTGCTGTTCCATACATTCGACATGTAATGTACTATTTCTAGGTATATATTTAATTTTTCCCTGTATAAATTTCTTTTAAAAAATGCAATAAAGTAACTTGGAAACCGATTGGAAACAGCTTGCATCCAGCACGTCCTTTTAGTCTTGAACAAATCTAACTAAAATATTTTTCGGTATTACTTTATTTCAAGAATTCTCTACTAGTTTCTTCTGCTATGCGAGGAAATAAAAACATTTATATTTATGAGTTTTTATAAAACATATCCAATTTTCTTTTATTGCTGTTCTCGCTGCTAAGAATTGTATAATACATGTTTCTTTAAATAACGTAGCTAAACGGTTGTAGAAATGAAACCAATGAAATATTATAACAAGTGCTCCAATATTATTTATATGTATGTTACGGAGTTTATTTAGCACCCACGAAGAAACAAATAAAATAAGAAACATTTAAAATTCTAACATTAACTAATACTAATTTCATTTGAAAGTTTATGTGCCAAGTTGTATGCGTATATATGTTGTATGCAAAATTGTACAAAAATATGCATCAGTTTGTACGTTACTGTAAACTTGACAAACCAAAATACAAAAACAAAAGGTACATTCCATACAAAAGTTAATAACAATAATTATTTTTTGCAAATAATAGCATCACCGATTTCACCCGTGTACAGAATCATTACATAGTATAAAACAAAGTAGCTTTCCGCTGTCTGTCCCCATGTATGCTTATATCTTTAAAACTACGCAACGGATTTTGATGCAGTTTGTTTTAATAGATAGAGTAATTCAAGATAAATGTTTATATTTCCTGTGCAAAGCCATCGCTAGAACGCAAATATTATGCACGGATCGGTGTAACATTTATCACATTATTGTTGATTTACCAAAAATGGCTTAGCCAATTTCAATAAAATTTAAATGAGACCAATTTTGAAGTATACTCTTTCAAATAAAAAAGAATTATTGAAATCGGACTACTATAAAAAAAAGTTATGCGTTATTATAATAACGGTTATACATAAAAAATATACGCGTCGAATTGTATGCCTCCTCCGGTGGTTCGTCGGTCAAAAACAAAAAGGTACATTCCATACAAAAGTTAAAAGTGACAAACACAGTTCCCATAACTTGAAGTAGATACTGTAGAGAAACTAACCTTTTTGTTAGCTTCTCTACATTCAAACTCTTTTAACGATAACACTGCCAACAAACAATTCTAATTATGAAAATGTAATAAAATAATACTTTTGACAGGATCAGCGATCCTTTTTTTAAAATTCAGGCAGTCTTGGGAGAGAAGTCATCAGAGAGACACGAAAGATGGTGCATGTCTTGTGGTATTTTTATGAAAGTATATGTGGTGTTAGTTCATGTTAACGTGTGATCTTTGAACGTGGTGACGGTTCCTGCAGTGAAGACAGCATGAGCGTCTGGTAATTTTTCTTCGCGAGGCTTCGGTCTCTTTGACCTTGTTACAGGAGGACCTCATCTTTTGGGGCCACTGACCTTGCCACTTACCTTGGAGTACCGAGCTAGCGCTACAGGCGCCTCCACCTCAAGCGCCAGAACAACACCACGGGCGTCTTCACGCTAGTGCCCAGCTAGCGCACAAGCGTCTCCACCTCAAGCGCCACAACACCACGGGCGTATACACGCTAACGCACAGCTGGCGCTACAGGCGTTTCTTTCTCCAGCGCCCTGCTGGCGCTACGTCTATCGGCGGGTCCAGCTTGTCTACGCTCCAACCTCGGCCGGCCTCCGGTGTGTTTTCTTTGCGTGCTACCCCTCCCCTGTTAGGCTAACATTCCACGGACTCTTTTCAAAATTCTCTCTCTATTCGCTTCAAGAAAAACATATAGACTATAAGTGCAGTGTTATTTATATGGTGAATTGATTAAATGTGTAAACAGTATGGCTAGTTTTCTATATTAACCTCCTTTCTTCGAACTGTTAGGAATCCTAACCACTAGGCAGGACTCTTGGGGTAGGTTCTCTGAAGTCTCGTAACTTGTGGTGTTGCAATCGGCTCCCCCGCTTGCCGCATTACAGGTTCCTCTCTAATCCTCTCTTAACTTGTGGTGCTGCAAACAGCTCCCCCGTTTGTAACATTACAGTTTATCCTGATACTCGTAACCTGTGGTGCTGCAAACGGCTACCCCGTTTGCAACGCTACAGTTTACTCTGATACTCTTAACCTGTGGTGCTGCAACCGGCTCCCCCGCTTGCAACATTACCGGTTCTTACTCGGATACTCTTTACCTATGGTGCTGCAAACGGCTACCCCGTTTGTAACGCTACCGTTTACTCTGATACTCTTTACCTGTGGTGCTGCAACCGGCTCCCCCGCTTGCCGCATTACAGGTTTCTCTCTCTAATCCTCTCTTAACTTGTGGTGCTGCAAACGGCTCCCCCGTTTGTAACATTACAGTTTGGCGCCCAGTGTAACATTACAGTTTGGCGCCCAATCTTTTAACTTATCCACCCCTGACTCCTTATATTTTCTTATTGCTCTCTTTTATTACTTGTTTTCTTTGTTTTCTAAATTCTAAACCGATACTTCCACAAGTATCCACCCATTGCTTACACCTTAGGTATTTTTGGATTCTCTTTTGGTTATCATACTCCAATTCTCCATACATTACTCTATACTTGACTTTACAGTACACAGGTTACATAAATACCACACCCCTACATACAGTCACATACTTCCTGGTTACCTCTGTAACCTACACCCATTCTTCGCTTGGCGGTGTTAAAACCTAACGGTCACCTTCAAGTTGGGGTTTGGGAGACTAAACGGCGAGCTGGAGGAGAGTATCCTCTCAGTGTACGTCACATACAGTTTGTAAGTTACCTAACTTACAGCTGAACACTCATTATACTTTCGTAGTACATAGTAGTACATACTTCGCGTTCCTATGAAATCAAGTATCTTCGGCTTTTTCGGCCTTATTACTCTCCAAATCGATACTCCCTTCTCGATGACGAAAACCTTTTTAATGGTTTACTCCATCTTTTTACTTTTTATTTACAATCGTTTGATACCTACTTGACATTGTCACTTTGATATTTCTCTTTATTATTTTTACTTCGGACTATTTTTTTTTATATTTTGTCTCGGTATTACTATACATTCTAAATTTATGTAAATTGTCACTTATTGGGATTTCTAAATGTATTTTGCCTATACAGTGTTATCGGTTTCCTACTGGTTCGATGGTAAGGTCAACCTGTGTCTTGTATATACCATTTTTGTATTTTGTACTCTCTGTTTTTATAATACAAACTTTGTGTGAATACCCCACAAGGAACTATAACCTATTCGGCTTATTTTTGTAAGACCATGTCTATTGTACATACTAATTTTCTTATTTACTTGTGCACAAGCTCAGTGTGCTTTTATTCTCACATATTTCAAATTGCTCACGTTGCAATTGAGATATGAATCTTTGAATAGAAAAGTTGTTTTTCTCTTCATATCTTTGAAACTACTAAAGCCTTAATTATTAACTTGTAATATTGTATATTTTTTTTTTATCTTTATCGGGTTTTCGAAAAGGTGCGGGTTACGACACCTAAATCTAAAAAAATAAGCCTACGTTACGACCGTACGAACAATTCCTTGTGGAGTATGGTCATCATTGAATGTGAACCATAGCCCCAACTTGTGTTAGTGCGTGCGTGTTTGCAGATCGAGTGAGCGTGTTGTGATTGAGCGTGCGTGTTAGGAAGTGTGGAAGATGTGTGTGATTCTGTCTGAATGGTCAAGGTACTTGTTCTCAACCTGCAAAATTTTCAATGAGTGAAAATTTTTCTGGGGTTTTGGGGGAAATGTAGAGAAACTAACCTTTTTGTTAGCTTCTCTACATTCAAACTCTTTTAACGATAACACTGCCAACAAACAATTCTAATTATGAAAATGTAATAAAATAATACTTTTGACAGGATCAGCGATCCTTTTTTTAAAATTCAGGCAGTCTTGGGAGAGAAGTCATCAGAGAGACACGAAAGATGGTGCATGTCTTGTGGTATTTTTATGAAAGTATATGTGGTGTTAGTTCATGTTAACGTGTGATCTTTGAACGTGGTGACGGTTCCTGCAGTGAAGACAGCATGAGCGTCTGGTAATTTTTCTTCGCGAGGCTTCGGTCTCTTTGACCTTGTTACAGGAGGACCTCATCTTTTGGGGCCACTGACCTTGCCACTTACCTTGGAGTACCGAGCTAGCGCTACAGGCGCCTCCACCTCAAGCGCCAGAACAACACCACGGGCGTCTTCACGCTAGTGCCCAGCTAGCGCACAAGCGTCTCCACCTCAAGCGCCACAACACCACGGGCGTATACACGCTAACGCACAGCTGGCGCTACAGGCGTTTCTTTCTCCAGCGCCCTGCTGGCGCTACGTCTATCGGCGGGTCCAGCTTGTCTACGCTCCAACCTCGGCCGGCCTCCGGTGTGTTTTCTTTGCGTGCTACCCCTCCCCTGTTAGGCTAACATTCCACGGACTCTTTTCAAAATTCTCTCTCTATTCGCTTCAAGAAAAACATATAGACTATAAGTGCAGTGTTATTTATATGGTGAATTGATTAAATGTGTAAACAGTATGGCTAGTTTTCTATATTAACCTCCTTTCTTCGAACTGTTAGGAATCCTAACCACTAGGCAGGACTCTTGGGGTAGGTTCTCTGAAGTCTCGTAACTTGTGGTGTTGCAATCGGCTCCCCCGCTTGCCGCATTACAGGTTCCTCTCTAATCCTCTCTTAACTTGTGGTGCTGCAAACAGCTCCCCCGTTTGTAACATTACAGTTTATCCTGATACTCTTAACCTGTGGTGCTGCAACCGGCTCCCCCGCTTGCCACATTACAGGTTCTCTCTAATCCTCTCTTAACTTGTGGTGCTGCAAACGGCTTCCCCGTTTGCAACACTACAATACATAACAGAGCTGTATGAACGTTGTAGCTCTTCTACGCCGTAGAAGCTCTACGCAAGCTCTACGTAGTAATGTATGAGGCCGGGTGGCTAGCCTTTTTAAGCCGCCCGAGGGCCTCTGACATAGCTAAACGATTAAAACAAACAGGACCTACTATTTAGCGCGTCATCCGAGCCACGGCAGCGCGGCAGTTGGAAAATGCCAGCCAAATACTGACCGAGCGGAACGTTGCTAAATTCCGATGATCGCTGAAAAATACTACCTAGTCAAACCACGCTATGAGCGCTACACTTCTACGTAGTAATAAGCCTGCACACGTTAGAACCGAATCATATAATAGAAATAATGAACGAAAATAATAGGTCTACTTGTATTTCACTGATAAAAAATCTCCCACTGAAAAAATGGTCACCAGTATTATAAAAATAGCTGTTGATTTTTATTTCTCCCTTTACAAACCAAACATCAGCAGTGAAGCTAATCTCTATCGTAACACATCACTTAGGTGTTACCTCTTCCAGAGGTCCACTGAGACTTGGGGCGCTGAGTAGAAAACTGGAAGAAATATAACTTGCTGTCGCTTTTAAATCAAAAGACGTGCAGACAGCTCTAGCTTTTACGCACGCTTTAGACAATGTTTAACAGTGCGAATTTCACGGGTAAGCAGTGTAAAGCGTGTTTAAATCATTTGTGGTATGCGGATTGTATTTTGATGCAATAAATGTACATTGCCAAAAAAAATTAATACAATAAGATGCAGTGAGTCGTATGCACCCAGACAGATGGGCAAAGGTCTCAACGGAGTGGGTTCCTCTGTCCAGTCGACCCCGAGGCCGTCCTCCAACACGATGGCGCGACGAAATCGAGAGGTTTAAAAAGGATTGGACGGAGGTAGCACGAACAGAAAGGAATGGAAGGAATTGGAGGAGACCTTTGCCCAGCAGTGGGACAGAAAAGGTTAAATAAAAAAAAATAACAAAAAAAGATACAGTATTTTTGTTAGATATAACTATACCCATGAGAAGGGTCTGGTTAAAAAATCAAGATGACTGGTGCTCCCTAGGTGTACAGGATGGAAGCCGGCTTTAATGGGTATTATCGCATAGGTATGTAATTATATTAGGATAACAACATCGTATAGTGGACTTTCTACGACAATATAATGCGTAGTATTTGCAGCTTACATATTTTACTATTCTGCCGTCCGATTTCTAAAAAACGGCTAAGTGATTTTACCAAATTTTGAGATATGGCCAAAAAAGTGAGAAATGATATTTCTAGAAATTGACAAGACGTATCGTTATATTTTCTAGACCATTATTTTTCTTTTATTATTTACTTTTTTTGTATGCGTACAGAAGGCTTCTAGGTATTATTCTTGCTTAGAAATCGCATTTTTTGTATTTTAGTTGAGTTATCCTAATCGAATCTGTGTACATTTGCTCCACTAAAAAACGGTTGGCTGAAGTGTAACCGTTTTATAGAGTTGTAACACGTTGTAACTGTGTGATGATTTGGATGGAAGCTACAGTTTTAAAAAAATGCCAATCTAAATAACAGTTACGTCACTTAGCCACTTTTTTATGTTGTAAATACTACGCTATTTAAAATATACTACTCTATCAATAAATGTTAAGTGTTTTTAACGGCTTATTTAAATACACATTAAATTAAGATTTGTCATAATGTCTGAACTTAAACACAGTTTTGGAGACAGGATTTTCGATAACTGTTTTCTAGTGTAGTTAATATTAGTCCCGATGATGTTATTATAATTTCACATTAGCGGCAATGTGCAATTTTTTTTTCTTCTTACTAGCAGCATCTTGCCTCTCAGCAAAATGTCGATCATGGTGATGATTAATCTTGACATGTGTGTCACCCATCTATCCATCAGCCATATGATGTCCACTGCTGTACATATGCCTCCTCTATGGATCTTCAATAATACCAATCGGAAGCTGTTTGCATCCATGTTCTGTGCTATAAGTCATCACTGACTACACGCACTGGTCGAGAACTTTTGACATGAGGCACTTAGGTATGTCAGACGAGACGACGTTACGTAATTTTCCGGACGCTGCCCAGCCGAGTTGAATTTGGCAATTTACCTCTTTCTTAAATTTGTACCTACTTAACGGGACTACTTATGTATCTCAGATAGACGAGTCAAGAACTTCAAGATCAGAGTTCTGAACTACACAATTTGACCTTCATATTGTCTATGTTTACTTTAATATCCATCTGTTTAGAGAACCGATTGAGGGCTTAGAGCATTGTGTAGAGTTCTACTATCGATTTTGTTATGATTACAATATCGTCGCCAAACTGAAGATGAGTGATGTATTCAGAAATTATATTGATGTCAAATCATTTCCATTCTAGAAGCTTGAAGGCATTTTCCAAAGTGACAGTAAAAAGTTTCGGTGATATTGCTTCTTTTTAAAGGCATCGTCTTGGAGCTCTCTTCGTGTACTTGGGCTGACATCGATAGATCGATATTTAATACGCCATTGCTGGAGAGACTCAAGCACAACCCAAGTCTCGACTGAATCAATGGCTTTCTCATAGTCCACAAACGATAAGCAAAGTGGCCAGTTATACACTTCAGTCTTCTGTATAACTTGCCGCTGGGTATGAATGTGGTCTACGGTGCTATAGTTTTTTTGAAACCCGGCTTGTTCAGAAGTTTGAAAGTCATCGAACCTGTACTCGAGACGGTTTGTAATGACCCTTGAAAACAACTTATAAACATAGCTCAGAAGTAAAATGGGTTTGTAATTCTTCCATTAAGCGTTATCACTTTTTTTTTAAGAACAGCACCACCAAACCTCTGTTCCATGCTTCTAACGTTATGCCCTCAAGGACGATGGTGTTGAAATGCTTCTGAAAGACTTTTAGTTTCAGTGTTCCATCCGTTTTCAGAAGCTTTTATGTGGCACCGTCTTCGCCCGGCGCCTTGTTGTTCATAAGCTGATTCAGAATCATTCTAATCTCGCACAAAGTGATGTCCGGGATGTCTTCGGTGAAGTGTCGGGTCAACTTGGCTCTTAGATTTTTGGCCGCACTGCTAACATGCTTAGCGACTGAAACGTATAGCTGTCCATAGAACCTTTTAATCTCCTCTAATATCTCGATCAACGCTGTAGTGCCATCTTCTTAACCATGTGTATCAACTTAGGGTATCATCAACCATTATTTCGTTTCAAATCTAATTCAGCCATTCCAGCGTGAAAAAAACGATCATACTTACGACACAAACTTTCGCATTTAGGGTGATAATGAGACATTTAAATGTATTTATACATGACATTTTTAGAAGACTGGACTAACAAATACTTTTCAGCATTATGTGCCAATGGCAGAAAATTCTGCGGCCAAGCGCGGTTGTGGCAACTGTGTGTAGAGTTGGGTACGTCGTTAGACCGCGTAATGCAACGTTTTTGCGAAATTCACGCGAGTAAGCATACACAATGAATTACAGTCGCCATTGTTATTATTGGTGTGATGTTGTGGTTAACAATATTATTATGAAATAATTCTGCCTTAGTAAAATATAGGCAGTATACCTTATTGAATAATATACATTACTCCGATCCCGCGTCTATTTTAGCGGAAACTTCCACACACGCTCGTTTTCCTCTTGCGGCGTCCTGGCGACGAAGTACGGGTGCGCAATCGGGCCGTGCAGCTGCGCGAACGTCTTCTCACTTAAACGCTTTATAGCGTGGAAACGTCGTTTAACTGTTTTCTAACATTGTTTTTACTGGCCTGCATTAGGAGCCAGTCGCAGCTGAAGAACAGTCACCGTCTTTTAGAATTGTAAATTATAAATATGCATAATGGTTTATCAACGATTATTCGGTTACGTTGAGTTAGCTGTTTTATAGAATGGTAAAAAAACACTGTTTAGTTGGGTAACGGTTAAATAGTATCGCAAAGATACTTAGACGTTTTCTAAAATTGCAATACATACAGAATAAATTTAAAACTTCAAACCACGTGTATGCGCACTTAATTGTATTTTAGTGTTGTAAAATGGGAAAACTGTGTTTAAGAATTGTAAAATACTAAAAAGTACGTAGTTAACTGTGCACATGGTGTCTGTAACTCAGCAACTAATAAAAAGAAAAAAATAAGACCCAGACTAGAAAATAGAGAAAAAAAATCTGATTTTAGTAGTGTATAAAAGTCAAAATCGCAAAAATGTCACTTAGCGGTCTTTAAGAAATCGGACGGCAGTATTGTCCGTCACACACGAGGAAACACGCGCACCGTAACATGTTATTACACACCATGTTTACCGAAAAGTTGCTTGTAAAATATTTTGATCGCCGATAAAGCGGTGTTTTATTTAAGGTTATTTCTTATATTTCTGATTTTCCTTTTTATTCATTCATATAGAAAGCAGTTTGGGTTTGATCTACGAGTATCTATTCTGTAGTGTTTGTGAAAAATAAAAATTATTTAAGTGTTGGTGGAAATCTGTTTCTTTATAAATATGCCACTCTGTGCTGTACACAAGGTCCCCTGAGAGGCGAGTCGACCGGGTGAAGGTATATTTGTAAAGGTAGGGCCGCTGGTCAAGATTACATCATGTTATTACTTGACCTTTTAACAGTATTTGGCGCTAGTAAATACTTGTGGTTATTTTAAAAGGATTTTATTTGTCAAATAATTTCTTGGATAAGATTTAGCGAGAATAAATAGACAGGGCTGAGGTTCAGCCAGACTCAGAATCACCCAGAGTCATAAGAATATTTGACCTCAATCTTTCAAAGGTCAGTCTTGGACGGGGATTTATATCGTGAATAAGTCCACGCTAAAAGCACTGTGACTCTAAAAAAGCTCTGACTTTGAAAAAGCCTCAGATTATTTCTCTCCAGGAAACAGGAAATCGGGGAGTTTGTTCCGTTCCCTGGCCGTACGGATCAAAAACGTTTGACAAAAACCGCTTCATTAATATTCTTTAACACTTTTAACAATTTAAATACAAGCTTCTACGATATTATTTTGTGCTGGTGGTATTTTACAGTTTTTGTTTGTGGTTTTAGGATTAAAAATCTTATAATACGTTCAGAATAACTTGTCCTGTACCAAAATTTGAATCATTTATCAATAACTTCATCTGTTACGAGTTTAGTCAATAGTAAATATTTCACATACATACCTATTATAATAACAATACAATTCTCTAAAAATAATTGCTTAACTAAAGGCTTTATTTAACTTGCAATTTTCTAAGTAAGTTCGGGTGGAATCTTGCAAGTTAAATTTGGTCAACTTCCCGGTTTCCGATTGAGCTGAAATTTTACATATTACGTATATCGCATGACAATGCAATAATATGGTACCATAGATCTGATCTAAAGATAGGATCGAAAGGTGACCATAAAGACTCCTGTACTAATCAAGATAGACCCGTGTTTGGGCTCGTTTTACTTGTCTTTACTAGTTAACGTGTAACACTCTGCTACATCAAAAGCTTGTATTTAAAAAGTGATATTTTTATAATAATTTATTTAAGATACAATATTGTTGATAATATAAATGTAATCCGTAGTCACGTTTGTTTTTGTGTAGGTTTTACTGGCCGTGACAAAATTATGAAGGTTTGAAAATATCCGCTCGTGAGGAAATAATAACTTTTTGCAACATTATCATTCTGGACATGAGGAGCATAAACTTTAGCACATTTCAATTTAATTTCCTCAATCCCAATTATTAATCTCTTCGTATTACTAATATATACTTTGGTGTTTCTCATTGATAAACATTTTTAACTATAAATTAAATTAAATAATACACATACATAGGCTCGTATAGAGCTTGTGCAAAAAGAGAACGATTAGGCGTTACGGTGGACTAACAATAAGATTCTAATCACCAGCCAAGGTACCGACTACTTGGTAGCCGCGAGCACTGATGAAAACCGACTTGGTGTCTACCAAGTATCAAACACTTCAGTTGTACTAGCAATTACAGAGCAGTGTTGTCAACGTAACAAAATTATACTCTATAAAAGGTGATGCCCACATGTGGTATATTATTCAGAGAAAAATCTAACCAAGATGATATATACATCATTTGAAAGCTTGTTTTATGGGCTCCTGAAAAATATTTAATTTTGATTTTTTTATCCCTGCATTTTATTTTAAATTGAAAAATAAATTATCTGAAAAAAAATAATGCAGCTTTTTATTTTTTCTAGTTTAACAATAATAAAGTGCTTCTAGCGTTATTTTACTTGCACTCAAAGCTGATTCTTCCACATTTACTTCTTAATTTGCTAAAATTGAAAATTATAACCTACCAGTGTGACCAGTTAGTAGATACAATGTGACAAAAAATCACTTAAGGAGTGTGTCTAATTGGTAAAAATGCTTTTATTTAACAATTTGGAGGTTACTTAATCAGAGTTCCTAGAGATAAACTACCTATTGAGCCAAATATATTTATTTATCCTAATAAAATCAAAATTAATTTTAAAAAAAATGCAGGGCTCTTTTTTGTTTTCAATTGATGTAATAGACTCAGAAAAATATGAACTTTCTCGAAATGTAACGAGTCTTGTGGTTAGATTTTTTGATTATTATTATACCAGCCTCCATACATTTTGTGAACATGTCCTTTAACTTGTTCTCTGCGACAGCTGTCAGAAAAATCACGCCTATGAAGTCCTGAATTTCTTAATAGTACAGACAGTACCTGTCAATGTCATACTTTATGGGCATGCCGATTAGTGATGGGCGACGAATGATCGTGACCACAGAGTTTTAGATAGTTTTATTTAAAATAGCGATAGTTTATACTAACGATATTTTAAATAAAACTTAATTTTTATCATTAATATTATTGTATATTTTAATATCATATTTTTTTTTCATGTGTAATTAAATTAAACCCAATTATATGTTACATTAGCATCGATAATAGTGAACAACGTCGATAAATACTATCGTTACATTATTATGAGTATTTAATTAATATCATAACATTATTTACATGTGTACATACTTGATCTTAAATAATAGTAAGTAAATAAAATCCAGTTTCTCACCTTCAACTACTCATTCGATTTCATTACAACATTATTTGAAAATCGATTTTTTCCACCACTATATCAACTCTAAAAATGTCAATCTTCATAATGTCACTGTCGCAGAAATCCAGTTACATTTTATAGAGTATAACAATAAGATTTTAATCAGCAGTCAAGGTACCGACTACTTGGTAGACGCGAGCTGATGAAAACCGAATTGGTATCTACCAAGTATCAAACACTAGCAATGACAGAGCAGTGTTGTCAAAGTAACAAAATTAGTAAAATGGCACACGGGCGACCTCACCTACGGCGCTTCATTTTTTTCACAAACTCTAAAAGATTTCATTACGTTGCACCTCACGATTTAATCTCGTGGTAAATTTATTTTTTTAGTACATTTAATTGTTTAATAAGGTATTTTACTCATTTTATTTCCAGTTTTTAGTAAAATTATGCCAGTTGCAGACCAAGAGCTAAGCTAAGTTAGTTCGGGGTTAGCTCGCATAGCTGAAACAGTTTTCCATAGATCTGTGCAGACTGCGAGCTAAGCACGATCTATGGAAAACTGCCTCAGCTATGCGAGCCAAGCTAAACCAACTTAGCTTAGTTCTTGGTCTGCAACCGGCATTATAGGCTGAATCAAATTTCTTGGCAGCTGTGAAGTTAGATATGTATAGTTAGTTGGTAGCATAGTTAGATGCCTAATCCGGACTGAAGCTCACTTGTAGCTGCGCGAGGAATGGGTTTTGCGCAGCTTGTAGCTAACATTACAGCCGCCAAAAAGTTTGAGTCGGTATACTAAAAAAATTCAACGAACTACTTTTATCCCAAATATACAACGGAATGACCATCCTTATCCTTACTTCTTTACTTAATATTATAAATCTGAAAGTGTGCATGTAGGTTTATTGGTTTGTTCCTCTTTCACGAAGCAACGGAGCAGCGGATTGACTTGATTTTTGGCATGGACATAGTTTAAGAGACGGAAAGTGATATAAACTATTTATCCCGGAAAAATAAAAGGTTCTCATGGAATAGCACAAAAATCAAAATATTAGGCAGGTGGAGCCGCAAGTTTTGCTCGCGGCTCGCTGTTACTAAATATAACCGTTTAAAATCTCAAGACAATCAACAATTTTAAAGAAAGGTATAAAACTTGTAACTCTTCACTCTTTTAACCTGTTTTCAAGTAATTTCACCTCTTTTTGCTCAATTACCTTTTCAGTGGGGAACAATTATAGCCTCAACGCTAAGCGGCGACGATAGTGTTAAATTGAATAAGGCCCGAGAGACCCCGTTTCATCAAATTATAACTTGTAAAACGTTTAACTTGTTTTCGGTCGTCATTTTGGGATAGTGTTCTGTTGTAGGTACTGAAACTAGACTAGTTTTTTCGCCGTCATATTTTGTTTAAATAGTCTATTGCTGAACATGACCTACCACTGTTCTAAGGTCATTTAAATCATATCCTTCACGCTGTATCACGTCTATTTTCTTTTCAGAAAATACCTACGCGAATTGCCGCATGATGTTTACCTTGAAAATTACCTTGAAAAAACCAAAACCTGTAACACATCGTAAAGTAACGTGTTTGCCAATTTTCTATAGGCTCCATTTCGAAGAGTGTGCCCTCGAACTCCCCGACCTGATTCCTGCATTATGAAGGCGCCGTCATAAATTTGATAACAACATTCTCTCTATCGAATGCCTAAAGTGATAAAGAAACAGGAGAGGCCTGTGTACCACAGTGAGGGTTACCAGAGAACAAATAGAGAGATAGATATTTAGTATTCTAAATGTGAAGTACTGTAATAATTGTTATGAAATGTCCACAGAGCTTCGACAGTATTATTTAACCCGTCACTATTTACTTCATTTTATTTACACACCTACTTACATTTGCGGTTTTTAATATTAAATGCAGTAACACAATTTCGTTCAGTTAAAAATTCAGTTCTCTTAATATTAAGATTTAAGATAATTAACGTTTTTAATTTTCTTCTACAATTCGTGACTTCGTGACTTCTTGACCACTCTTGATCTCTGACGCGCTATGATCTTATTATTTTTTTGTTTATTTGACAAAAAAAATACTTGTCTTGTCCTAGGTATAATCTTTACTTGCCCTGATGCCGGGGCTCTAGAATACGGCATCAGTATCCCCTGCCTGTAGTAAGAGCCTACTAAAAGGGGACCCCTGGGCTCGTGGGTAGTCAGAGTTGGGGCTCTGGCCATCCACTCAAGCGGGCCCGAGAAGGATGGCAGCGTGTGTGGCAACGCTGTCGTACAGGACCGCGCAAGCCTGGTCTACTACTAGGCGAGTAGACACACAAAGTGCCGGGAGCACCGGTGCGTTCCTTTTGGAGATCCCGGAGCTCCCAAGAAGGCACATAGGCTGGCCACCGAGGGGGTTTTAGTGGGTACAATCCCACATAACCCGACTGTACCCCAAAGCGGTCGGGCATCTTTGGAAGATTTCCCCCTCGTAAAAAAAAGCTATAATCTTCATATTTTAATTGACGGACTAGTACTTTTTCCTATGCATCATTCATATTGCTGGCGGGTAAATAGTATAAAGAGTTTTCCTAAACTTATTCCACCAGGTCTCACATACCCATACGTCACTAGCGGCGGGTTAAGTTAAATATTTGCTTTAATTAGTGGACTAATAGTAATCCGCTGGGAAATTAAGCTTTCAATTAGTTTCAATTGTTTAGCTGTCGGTTCACATTATCTGCGATAGAATATGTATGATAGCGTGGAACTAGCACCTGGGGAGTGGGTTTCTCTCGATACCAAGACCGAGTTTTGCTGGAGTAAAGATCTATACAATGTGTTTGTCTACCGGTGTCGGAAGCTTAAGCGGTGACATCTATGGCAAATTTTGAACAACTTGTACTACGGAACCAACATTAAATATTTATTTACATAACTTAAAAAACATAGAAATTCAATTCTTAACTACCTATATAAATATATCCTACCTATATACAAAAAAAAAAGGCTAAAAATCGAAACAAATACTGTGTCCGTGTGGTAGGGTGCCAAGAACGCTGGCTGCATTCCCACGCTGAATGGTTAAAGAGATTCTCTGTGCGAGGAATGAGCCAGCTCTCTTGTCACCAGCAGCGTCAACAAGCTTTGGCGAAATTGTCTTGAAGATTTTTTTTAGGGCTGGACTCCACGGACCAAAAGTTTCGACGCCAAGCGGCGAAAATATATATTCACTTGCGAGTGATGCGTATTTGCGCCGCTTAGCGTCTTCTGCGGCCTCCGCCGCGGCTCCGGCTCTTTGAGTTGTGCCATTGAGGCGAGAAGGGGCCAAGGTATCGACGCATGTTGCGTCCCATACCAGCGCCCTTCCTCGCTCCCAGGGGATCAAAGTTAAGCCGTCAGGGCGCTTGCCATCATCCCGAGCTATGCCAGCTGGCTCTAAAATAGCTGGGATGTTGATAGTGGCAAGCGCTCTTTTAATGATGTCATTTAAAGAGCCGTGGCGGGAAAACCTACCTGCGCTTTTCTGGCAGCAAAGCCCGTGGAGTCCATATTTGTCGACGCTGCTTCCACACGGACACACATGGCGTTCAACAATGGCAGCACCCAATCTAAGACCGGTGGCAATACGGAAGCTGCCATTGTCCAACAGTGTCCCGAGGTTAGCAGATGGAAGGGCGTGCAGCCATTGCCCAGATTCATGCTCTGAGACTGCAAGAAGCCTTGCGCGGTCTTGATCACTGAAAGAATTTTGAATCAAATGTTGGTGTATTCTCTGTACCAATGGATTGTCCCAAAGTTTTTGACATTTAGGTTCCTTTGGCAAGTCTCCATTCATACAGAGAATTTTCCAGGCCTCTATTGCATCTGGCGCACAGTGTATCTTGACAGATGGCGTTTTCAAAATCGAAGAACACAGCTGGGATACACCGTGCACAGACGAAAGAAAAGCCGGAAGAGCTACGCTAGAAATTTTTCTGATTCCGATACCACCCAATCTAATTGGCAAAGAAGCTTGAGTCCAGACGGTATTGTCGAGGTTCAAATTTAGAATTTTTTCCAAAGCATTTTTGAGGTTGGCATCTAGGTTTTCTAAATGTTGTGTATACTTCGGAACCAACTGTCAACGTAAAAAATAACTTCTGTTCCATACGATTTTTTATAGACTTTCGACAAAAAGTATGGAAAAGCTGTTTTTTGCGTTTTCAGAGTTGACCCCACAGTAAAAGTTTTTCAAAATTTGCCAGTCACCGCTTTAGGCTCCGACACCGGTAGACAAGCACATTTTATATAGGGTTATCTCTGGCCGTAGCCACAATACACTCTTTCTAAATTGAACAGCAGTTCTCTATCAAAAGGCTATGTACTTATAGTCATTTAGTCAAGTCTTCCTGCTAAGTGCTCAAAGTTTCGAAGGATAATACACAGATTTCATAGATTGTTCCCGGTTGTGGAGACTGCATGTGCACTAGTTGGATTGAGTTGCAAACTCTCGGACGTGACGTCATCACTGCGCATTTCCGGCCTGTAGTACTTGTATACAGGTGTTGTTAAGACCGGAACACACATACGTATGCAATGTCGCCCCGGCTTAAAGTATGTAGGCTTTTATTAACCGACTTCCAAAAAGGAGTGGGTTCTATGTTCGTCTGTTGGTATTTTTTGTGTATTTTCATCAATATTTACGCCAATTGTGAACCGTCTCAAAAATATTTTTTCGTTCAAAAGAGTATACTCCTGAAGTGGTACCATTTAAATTTTATCGAAATAGGCTGAACCGTTTTTAAAAAATCAACAATAATTTAATAACTGTACAGGTCAATTAGAGCTAACTATTCGAATTTTGTAAACGATGAAAATAGGTTTTGCCATTTTTTGTGAAAAATGATTATTTGTTAACATTATTGCTGTTTTCAATTTTACTTGACAGTTTTAATCGATAACAATAACAAAGTACTACTGTCTGTAATATCTAACCTACTAATTAGGTATTTAATTATTTCTTCATCAAGACTATTTCAAATCAATTTCAAATCATCTCATCATGAAATTTCGATATTTGCTAGCTCTAGGCTATTTTTTTATATTATTAGTGGCTAAGTGTAGTCTTATTTCCTGTCCCTATCAGCTTGTTGTAAGTGTTCTGCGTAACCCTACACTCTAAAGCTATACGCTATAACACATTAAACCCCCATAAAAACACATTACAAGCAGAAAACAATAAAAAACAGTTACCGAGGACATCCTCTTAGTATAACGAACAATAAAAATTTAGTACGTAATGAAGCAAGAGTTGGACCCCGTTTTATTTTAACCGATTTTCAAAACGTTGGTGCATGGTTCTGTTCACAAACTTCCATTAATCATACTAATATTATAAATCCGAAAAGTTTGTTGGTTAGTTCCTCGTTCACGCAGCAACGGAGCAACGGATTGACTTGCTTTTTGGCATGGATATACTCGTACTTCAAGGGCGGGAAAGTTAGATAGGCTTTTTTTTATCCCGGAAAAATAAAAGGTTCCTGTGGGAAAGCACGAAAGTCAAATTCCACGCGGGCGGAGCCGCTGGCAAAATCTAGTTGTTCATATTTTACGAAGGAGCAAAATATTTTTACCGACTTCCAAAAAGAAGGAGATACTATGTTTGTCTGTATGTTTTTTTGTGTTTCGCCCAATTTACAATTTTAGTTTGAAAGGGTTTTTAAAAAGATGGTCCCATATAAATTTTATTGACTACTGGTTTTGAATTCGGGTTTTTATTGAATAGAATATAATATTTATTTCGCAGAGAAAATAATCATACATAGAATACTGTAAGTAGCTTAAATTTAAATACAGATTAAAAGTACAGAAAAAATGGATTGATTGATGA
Organism: Hypomecis punctinalis; assembly: GCA_949316475.1. Taxonomy (NCBI): domain Eukaryota; kingdom Metazoa; phylum Arthropoda; class Insecta; order Lepidoptera; family Geometridae; genus Hypomecis; species Hypomecis punctinalis. The sequence continues at coordinate 24,034,958 of OX438806.1, forward strand.
AATTCGAATTCTTTCGTCGGTGTTGCGATTTTCAGCGTGAAATAATTATTATTAACTTAAAAATAACTTTTAGCTACTATGGCATCAACCATGAATCAACATACCCATACACGTAACAACAAAATTTATGGTCAAAATGGTGGTAGCGGTAAGATCTAGATGAAAATTTGTCAAAATTAGAAGGAGGCTAATGTCTTGCATCTGCTGGACCAAGCTGCCACGGAGGGTGATGCTTATACCCCGCTATAACCAAGCGCAAAGCAGTGACGTATCGTGCTTTGGAGGGACCCGGTATCAGAATTAGTTAGGGGGCACAAAAGATGGATAAAAAATTCTCACACAAGAAACAAAAATGCTTGCATTAAATTAATTAAATAATTAGGTAAATAAAACTCATTTATTTCGGGCTACGGGGCCCTTGCAAAACAATACAATATATTAATTTATTTGAAACAATAAAACAAATATAATATTGTATAACAATTTCGTGGCAATCTATTTTACTAATTTTGACCACTGATTTAAATTAAATATTTTTTGATAACATTTTATCACATTCTCCTAGAGATTGAGGTAGCCAAACTGTACTGTACTGTACTGTAATAGTCCACTGCAGGACGTAGGGCCTACCCACGAAGGGTGATTGGGCTATATCCACCACGCTTGCCCAGTGCTGGTTGGTGGATTCACATACGCCATCGAATTTCTTCTACGGACGTACGCAGGTTGCCTCACGATGTTTTCCTTCACCGAAAAGCCAGCGGTGTTAAATTCCGTACATACATTCCAAAGAACTCATTGGTACGGGACCGGGATTTGAACCCACGATCTCACGATTGTAAGGCGGGTGTCACTACCACTAGACCACCACGGCTTTTTAGTAAGGTAGCCAAACAATTCAAACGAAATATACACTTTTCTTGCCTTTTCTGCGCACTTTTGGGCGCACGTATATCTGCATTCTACAGAAGCAGCGGGCCCGCTTCAAACACCTCACTGCTCTGTGAGCCCTTAGCCTAGCCTAACCCGAAAAAAAAGAGATTGCTTTTTTGACTTTTGTCATTTCGGAAGTGAAAACTCTATAGGCACATAATAATAATTTTAATGTATTTTTTCCGGGAAGCATTATAAATAACATTGTAGCATTTTACTTTTTTTATTTTGTTTAAATAACAATACTACACTACTACTACATAGAAAGCAATTGGATCATCCACAGACCCTTGAAGGTCTAAAAAGAATCCAAGTGCTCAAGCCCACTGCCAGTTGGCAGCGTGCAGCATTTTACTTATTTTCGCATATAAATACACATGTTAGTAACCCGGGGGCCCCGTATCAGTGATACGGCGGTAGCTACGCCACTGGCATAGTTACATTGTCCGTGAAACCCAGAAACAGGCAAACTTTAGTCCAACGCACTCATTGTTAAGCATAGAATGGTGGGCTAAGCCCCCTTAGGGGAACTAGGTTCTCTATAACTAACTAAGTAAGTACTCACTACTTGCATCGAGTAGGTGTCGCAACGAAGAGTTGACTAAACTTGCCTTTGATATAATTCTGCTTGTTTTTAGGGTTCCGTACCCAAAGGGTATAAAAACGAGACCCTATTACTAAGACTCGGCTGTCCGTCCGTCTGTCTGTTTGTCACGAGGCTGTATCTCATGAACCGAAATAGCTAGAACGATATTATTATTTAGTTGTGATTTATTCCAGCTTGGATTCTAAGGGTGTTCTGAGTTAAGTTGGCTACCGAGATTTTTCATTACCATTTCACGACTATGTGAATGATTGAGTTGTCCTTTGACTGACTTTCATATTTAATTAAGATTTAAAATAAAAACTTGTGATATACCGGACAAAACGAAAACGATTTACTTATTTTTGAAGTTTACAAGGTGCTAATTCACTCGGTTACTTCTATAAAATTGCAATATAATTACTTTCTCCAATGAATATACGCAGAAAAGTCTTACATAACTATCGAAGCAACGGGTTCCCAATTGATATTACCTAGTTTCCATCTCTTCAAGTACCCTTCGTATTAGGAAAGGTCCACCAGAAAAGATTCAAAGCATTGAAAATTTTGCAATTTTATTTTCAAATACCGATGCTTCGAAAAATATGAACGGCTTGAATATCAATTCAATATTAAAAGAACTTAATAATGAAGAATTGCAGATTTTGTCTTTAAATAATGTTTAGAATTGTTTAATTTAGATCTTCAAGGATCTCTGAGGAGGAGGTCTGTGGATGATTCAATTGCTGTTATATAGCTCAAATATTGTGTATAATTTAATTGTATGCTACCGAAAACTTTTTTGTGTAATATATTGCGACAGATGAGACTATTGGACGCACTATCATAAAGTTCTAACTCTACACGCCCTAACTCGAAAAACCTTTCTGAGTGTCTGGTGGACGCGACGCGTGACCAAAATGCTGGTGTTTATTTGGCTCAACGTATAAGCATTGCCATTCAGCGTGGCAATGCTGCCAGCATGCTGGGCACGCTGCCAACTGGAAGTGGGCTTAAGCACTTGGATTATCTTTAGACCTTCAAGGGTCTGTGGATGACCCAATTGATTTCTATGTAGTAGTGTAGGTAGTTTATATAATATATAAGAAAAACCTTAACTTCACAAAATCTACACCTAAGTCAAAATATGTGAAACATTCTCAGATTTTGTTTCAGTTAAGTATTTAGGGAATAACCTTGCCCTGAATAAAAATTAAAATATGTACTTAATTTATTTTTAAGGGTTTTTAAGGTTTTTAAGGATATAGTCTGATTTATCTATCAGCTAAAATTTAGCAAAATTAGCATTCAAATAATACATAACAAAAACTTCACATCACACTATTTCTTATGCTTTATTTTACAAAGAAGAACTCAAACGAGAAACATTTTGGAAATCTAAAAATAACTATAGAAGATTCCCAGTTGATATTAGCTATTTTCCATCTCCTCAAGTAGTGTTCGCATTAGGTAAGGTCTGCAGAAAAGGTTCAAAGGACTTTGGAGATTCGCCGCCGATTCGCGCATCACCTTTTACTCGATTGAAACTTGGAAATGTCGTCAGAAAGTAGCCCACATCCCTCTCGTTACCAATTTCGACTAAAATTTAAAACATGTAGGTTCTAAAGTCTGTTCATCCCAAAAAAGTATACAAAACACAAAAAAAAACAGTTCGGGTTGCCTTAGTGAAAGCCATGATGATCGGGGAGTGATTACTGTTAAAAAGTTTTGTTTTCTTGAAAACAATACAGGCCCAGCAAACCGTCGATTAAAATATAAAATAACCCAACCCCAAAACCTGGCTCTAAAATGGTATTTCTTTATTACAGTCACGTCATCTTAGATTTTTTAATTGTTGTAAGTAATCAGTAAACAATTCCTTAATAGCTAGCCGCCTTACCACAAAAGATTTAAACACGCTATAAACACTGTTAATCTGTGCTATTTGTATTGTTAAACTTTGTCTAAAGTGTTCGTGAAACGTTTGTGGTAAGTAAGACGTTAGGTATATCAAATTGCTGTCCCGTCCGCCAGGTGGCGCTGCCACGATAACAAGTTGTTTGTGTTCCTAAAACTTTAAATAATAAATAAAATTAGTTTAATGAGTTTTCCTACAGTGTAATATTATTAAATATGTGAAATAAGTGCCAATTTACAATCGTGAGTGTTATCCAAACAAAATAAACAAGAAATAGTGAAAGAAACATAATTTTTCAAAATAACCGGTAAAAACATTCAAATCTCGTACCAAACACAAATATTGGCGTTTCGGATTTCGCGCGGAATCATTGTGTAAGCACTATTATTAATACTGGAGCTACTAAAAGTGAATTAAATTTGTGATCCAAACGGTTGAACAGTATTTATGAACTTTTCGGAATTCATCCATTTGATTTATTGTAATTATCGAGTGACTATTGAACTGTGTGCGACAAATCTGATACGAACGCGTAAGCGCCTCGGAAACGCGCGGCGCTTAAGACCCTCTTCTCGCAACTTCATAGCGGTGAATATTTTCTTTGTTACAAACGGCGCTAACTGGAAACTATCATACTTTGGCTAGTTTTTGAATATTTATTAGCCTTTGAATATATATTTAAAGCAATTATGGGGAGAACTCCAAGACCGATTTTAAATTGTGGTGGCTGTCCAATCAAAATTACGAACAGAGAATACTTAAAATGTGCGCTTTGTGGAGTTATTTACGACTTGACTTGTGGGAAGGTTCCGATAGTCCGTTTCCTAAGGATGACAAATGACCACAAAGTAGCCTGGAAATGCGTACCGTGCCTCACCAAGAAGGCAAGAAAAGATAATACGGACACTCCTGTAGGCATTCATTACCGCAACGATGAAGAAAACAGAACTGTAAGAAAATATAAAGTAAAATCAACCGAGAGGCCCAGATATAACAACACGGACACTCCTATAGGCATTCATTATCGCCAAGATGATGACAACATAACTATAAGAAAACCCAGATCAAAACTGACCCTGTCTTTAACCTGCGATTCTATGGATACCAGTAGCTTTCAACAAAATGAAACGCTGTGCATCGACGACACCCCTCAACAAATAAATGAAAATTCATCAAATGACCAACTGATCCGGCGTGAATTAAAAGAAATCACTGAAAAACTGGCCAAAGCAACGGAACAAATAAACTTTCTTCTTCACGAAAATACGAAATTAAAGCAAGAAATTCACTCGTTAAAAGAAAATAAAATCCAAAAAAGTCTTGAAATAGGAACCCACCATGAAGACACAATTTTGCGCAGAAATAGTTTCTACGAACTAAGAGAAACTTCTACACCTATCTCTGCAGAAACTGAAACCAATAGTAAAGGAATGTCTAAAAAACAGAGAAAATCAATAAATACCACAACAAAAATAATAAACACGCCAGATAATGACAAAATCCATCACGGAGAAATTTCAGCACGGAGACCTGAGCCAAGACCAAAGCTGACGGAAAATAGTGTATCAAAGAATAAAATAAACCAAATCAAGAAAATAGAGGGCCGTAAATTAGATATTTCAAAAGACACTGAAAGAGGAAACACACAATTTCGGAATGAAGCAAAAATTGACATGATTGCAGGAAATGAGAAGAAACAATCCAACATAATAATTATTGGAGATCAAAGCTGTTCACACACATCTTCACTGCTTACCCAACTAAGAGAGAAAAAGATAAACACGAAAAAATACAAAGTTGTGACCTACAGCTACCCAGACGCTCCAGTGGACCATATTCTAAAAAATGTTAACCTTCGTGATAAAAACCTCGATGAAGATGACTGGATAATCCTATCACTAGGATTAAATGACACTAACCCCACGAAACTATTTATAGAAATATCTGCTTTTCTGAAAAGTTTTAGCAAAGTAAATGTAATCCTTACAAATTTCCCGCTGAATCCATATTTAAACGAGAATAAACTAAGCTTTAATCTTAAATCGATTTCCGAAAATTTTAATAAATGTCATTATTTACATGTGTTTCCTACAAAAAAACATAAAACCCTTCAAAATCGTATAGTTTTCTGTAAATTGATCAATGAAATAATAGACTCGGAAGACTACAAAAATAATTTTCTGGGCAAAAATATTACAAAAACTACAAAAAAGGCAACGACGTCTATCATAAAACCCGGTACAATACCGTATTACTTCACTAAGTCAAAAGAAAAAGAAGTTCCTAAAACAGTTGTCAACAAAGGGCTCAAAAATATGGGAAGCTCTCAAAAACAGCTTTTTCGTTACAGACACGAGTAACAAACCAAATAAAATTTTGAAAACTCTCAACAAAGCTCCAAAATTTTTTTCAGTATGATGCATCTAAATGTTCGCAGCCTCAAATCAAAAATAAGCAAGTTAGAATTACTAAATAACGAACACAATTTTGATGTATGTTGCTTCACCGAAACACACCTGAGTGATGATCAAGCCGATATTCTACAACTAGAAGGCTTTCTAAAAGCTGTCCACTATTCACGTAAAAACAAAAAACACGGCGGTGTTAGTATATACGTAAACCCTAACATAAACTTCTCAAAATTAGATTGGATATCGGACATGGCTATCGAAAGCCATTTTGAAAGCTGTGGCATAGCTATTGACGAGCTGAACGCTATAGTTATAGGCTTATACAGAGCGCCAAAAAGTAATTTTAACCTATTTATTAATACACTTGAAACATTGCTCATTAAACTCATGAGGAACCGGAACAATACAAAAAAAGTGTACATCCTTGGTGACTTTAACATAAACACGATAGAAAAAAATAGGAGGACTGAACAATTTATTACTACCTTAAAATCTTTTAAGTTTCATCCAATTTTCACAGATCCTACTAGATATACTTATCACAGCCAAACATGTTTGGATAATATTTTAACTAATTCAAAAAAATACGAAGCAGAAATTCTAAATGTTGGTATCTCAGACCATACTGCCCTGAAAATGAAAATTAAAACAACCTTGAGTTATAAAGAAAATTACTGGTACGTTGAAAAAAGAAACGTTGATAAATATATGGATATATTTCTAAAGTACCTGGCACAAGTTAATTTTTGTGAAGTTTATGACCAATATGACCCGGATGCTGCGTACGATAAATTCATCGAACTTTACTTGCTAATATTTGATCTATGCATTCCCGTTGAAAGAATTAAAATATACCATAAGAAAAAACCTAACTGGAAAACAAAGGGTATTCTTTTATCGAGTAAAAAAAAGAGAGCGCTGTATCTTAAGACTTACTTAGCCAATGATGATGTAAAAGTTAATACCTACAAGACTTACTCCAGAACTTTTAAGAAGGTAGTAAACGTTTCTAAAAAATTGGCTAACATTAGATATATAAATAGAAGTGCCAACAAGACTAAAGCAACTTGGGGCCTCATCAAACAACACACTGCTCCTAATAATAATATCCGCTCAACAGTCAATAATTTGAAGATAAACGGTGAAGAAGTATCAGATCCCACTCAAATAGCTGATGCATTATTAATTCAATTCTCCAAAATTAAAACAAGCAACTCTACCAAAAATAGCACAAATAAATCTGAATATCAAAATTACAAGTCTATATTCTTATCACCAACTGATACTTCTGAAGTCGTAAATATCGTCAATGGTTTTAAAAACAAAAAAACTACGGGTTATGATAAAATTCCAATAGAAGTAATAAAACAAAGCATATTCTTCATATTAGACCCTCTAATTCACATCATTAACCTTTCGCTATCATCCGGCATCTTTCCACTAAACCTCAAGAGAGCTCTTATAAAACCGATCCATAAAAAAGGACCAAAAGATGATCCCAACAATTATAGACCAATCGCACTCCTTCCCTGTTTTTCAAAAATCTTTGAAAAAGTAATTTATAAGAGATTCTACAAGTTTTTCAGTCAAATGAACGTAATCAACGAAAACCAGTTTGGCTTTCAACAAGGCAAAAATACCACCCTGGCAATTTTTAAAATGCTTAAACGAGTAGGGAACGCTATGAATAAAAAAGAGGTTGGGGCTGCCCTGTTTTTGGATTTATCTAAAGCTTTCGACTGTGTTGATCATCACGTATTGCTGAAAAAACTTGAAAATGTGGGCATTCGAGGTCAAGCCCTCAAACTCATCGAAACATATCTACTCAACAGATCACAATCTATAGTTCTTGATGTTTATAACAGATCCACAAAAACAGTCCAGCAAGTCGTCTCCAAATCTATAGATATAAAAACAGGCGTACCCCAAGGAAGTATCATTGGCCCGCTTTTATTCCTCATTTATATAAATGAACTGCCCCAAATAACTAACCATTTATGTATAATGTTTGCAGATGATGCTACGATTTTCATTCCCAAACACAATTTGAGTGATCGCGAACATGAAATAGAAATAAATAGCACTATTAAATGTATTGGCGACTGGTTAGAAAATATTAACTTAAACCTAAACGTAGAAAAAACTAAAATGCTGCAATTTAGAAACTATAAACAACCCTTAATAAAACTCAACATTTCATACAACAATAGCCAGATAAATTTAGTTGAAGATACAAATTTCCTAGGTGTTAATATTGATACTCATTTGAACTGGAAATCACATGTGAATAAAGTAAATGATAAATTGTCCCAGTATTGTTATGCTATCAGTATATTATCCAGCATCGCATCTAAACAAATTGCTACCAATGCCTATTATGGATATGTTTATCCTCAGTTGATATATGGAGTTATTTTTTGGGGAAATTCAGTAGAGTCCAATTCAATTTTCATTATGCAGAAAAGATGTCTTAGAATTATATTTAAATTAGATAACACCGATACACTTCGTGATGTATTTAAAGATAATAATTTTCTAACCCTTACTGGTATCTATATCTATGAAACCTGTATGTTTGTCAAAAATAATAAACCCTTTTTCAGTGACCTAAAGTCAAATCGTACCGAAGTCCAGAGATCAAAACACAAATATAACATATGTATACCTCAATTTAATAATGCCATGTTCTCAAATAGTGCATACGCTATGGCTATTAAAATATATAACTGTTTACCTATGCATATAAAAGTATTAGAAGGAAATAGCTTTAAAAAAACTCTTAAGTCCTGGCTAGTTTCAAAAGTTTTCTACTCTATCAAAGAATATTTTGAAAACCACAAATTAATTACCTTCAGATTACCCAATTTATAAAGTTGTTGAATTTTAGTATTTTACTCTAGCTTAAGACTCTTTATTAAAATAAGTTTGTTCATATTGTACGCTCGAAATGGGCAGGCTGTTTGAACTTTAAAATTTTATGTAACATCATTTGTACACAGCTAAACAATAAAGTTTTTTCTATTTCTATTTCTATTTCTATAATGTTGATTAATTAAATATTATCCTACTTATATCCTACTAATATTATAAACGCGAAAGTTTGTGAGGATGGATGGATGGATGTATGGAGGATGTTTGTTACTCTTTCACGCAAAAACTACTGAACTGATTGAGATGAAACTTTACAATAATATATCTTACATATCAGAATAACACATAGGCTATAACTACTTGATTTTATAAACGCGAAAGTTTGTGAGGATGGATGGATGGATGTATGGATGTTTGTTACTCTTTCACGCAAAAACTACTGAACGGATTGAGATGAAACTTTGCAATAATATAGCTTATATATCAGAATAACACATAGGCTATAAATTATATAGGCTATAAATTATAATGATATTGCGTCAAAAATCAAAATTTCATGCGGGCGAAGCCGCGGGTAAAAACTAGTAATAAATAAAATCGAAATCATTTTAGCATCTTGCATTTAAATTATACTCTACATAGCTGCAAAACTTGCAAACATCATACAACTAAGTTAGGAAACGTTGAGTAAAATTTGCAAATGATCTCCACGAACATAAAACTCATATAAGCCAAATGCATTCAATGATTGAAACCGTTCGATTTCGTTCATTCAATGCAACGCGTTAATATTTGAACATGAATCGGCATCAAACAAAGGTGCTTTTATACGTTTTGTAGCAATATGTTTCGTGTATTTCGCTTTGCTTTTGATCGAAGCAAAAGTAGGGAAAAGCGCAAATGAACCAAAATTACTGCCGCAAAAAGTACACAGATCTCGAACATGGGTCATGATCTTCAATCTAATAGGGAACTCGTTTCCTACAAAACTTACAACTAGGCACCTACGCATAATAATCACACAATTTTAACGCGTAAATAATCACACAATTATTAAATTTATGATTATAAATGTTCCCACAAAAGTACCTACGTTCAGCAATGTGCTATTTTCCATCCTAATTATGATGATATTCTTTTGGATGACATTTTCACGCCAGTTATCAATATTTTAAAACACAAAAATGCCATTTCAAAAGCAGAAGTAACATAAACCTTAAAAAAGGGGTTGTAAGTTTAATTTCTGTCCAAGTCTCTAGTCCAATTAGTTTGGTTTCAAATACTTACCTAATCATTTTATCAGTCTATGAATTAATCATCTAAAACCAAGACATCAATAATAACTGAGCGATAAAAAAAAAATCTTGATAACTAAGAATTTTATTTTTACAGTCGACACTGAAAATATTTATAAATTCTGTTGACTTATTTTGAAAATTTGATCAGACATCTGTAACGTTAAAAGTTATAATAATGTAGCATACAAGTATCATGCTTACTTTCTCTTTATGCTTTAAGTTCTCGGGTAAGTCAAATTCTCTCTCAACCAATGGTTTAATTTTAGTAAGTGATGCGACAGATTCGACCCCAGTATAATAATAGAGATCAATGCGAGAACAGTAAACTGGACAGCCACAAATATTGGACATAACCTCCGAACCGCAGTTATTATGTCTAGCCTACGTACAGACCACAACGGCAGTAACACAACTCCTGCGTGGTCAAAAAGGCCTATCGACGTAATATTTAAAAGTGGCTTCTTTGTGTGCTTTGTAGGGGGAGAGACGTGGAAGAACGACCATCACTCATCTGATAACCAGATGAGATTTACTTTTTGTGAAATGTTATTTACAAACAAATTGGCCTATGGTAGCTTGCCCATCGAAAAGTGTACATGGATTTTTTTACTTTTAAAACATTTCATGAACGTTTTATCACGCCGTTGAAGGTTGATTTTCAGCGGCTCTTAGACCAATGTTTTCTTATTCCCGAATACTTATGGTAAATCTTAAAATGAGACTACTTTTACTCGAGTTTTACACTACTTTTACAATGTAAAGTAGCGTAACCAATACGACTTTCTGCGCTAGCACAAGTCTATGAACAAGATTATTTTTTGCAAAAAATACCATGACCGACTTCGTCCGTGTACATTCACGAATATTTCTCACGGATCGATGTAGCATTTTTCACATTATTGTTGATTTATCAAGAATGGCTCAGCCGATTTCGATAAAATTTAAATGGGGCTAATTCAAAAGTATATTCTTTCTAATAAAAAAAGATTTATTGAAATCGAACTACTGTGAAAAAAGCTTTGCGTGGTTATGCATAAAATATATATAAATATACGCTTCGAATTGAGTACATCCTCCGGTTCGTCGGTCAAAAAGGCTGCCGAATGTGCTTCAAAACTTTGGCTGAATCAAACTTGAGTTTGAGCTAGTATAGTCCGACCGCTTAACTCAGCGCCCCTGTACTGCGTAGCCGTGGACTGAGGGTAAACGGTCGGATTATAGAATAGCATAGTGGCCACTGCAGTTTAAGTAGCGTGCGTTTTGTTCAATAGTATAGGTACTAAATAAAATGTCAGTACATCGCATTCTGTTTCTATTTATATGAATGGCAGTGTGCGTTATTCAAAATATTCATGAGGACATCGCGTCTGACCGACGGACCGATCCAGGCTCACAACGACCGCACCGTCGGTCAAATCATAGTTGTGCGCAAGCTTAAAAGATTTCGTGATTGCATTATTACTATTTATAGAAAATAGTATGAGATTCATCATCCATCCATTAGCCATAAGAAGTATAGGCCTCCCCTATGGATCTCCAATAAGACCGGTTGGAAGCGACTTGCATCCAGCGCGATCCTGCGGTATAAATGAGGTCTTCCGTCCACTTTGTTGGTGGACGTCCTACGCTGCGCTTGCCGGTACGTGGTCTCCACTCGAGAACTTTTTGACCCCATCGGTCATCAGTCCTCCGCGCTATGTGACCTGCCCATTGCCATTTCAACTTGCAAATGCATTGGGCTATGTCGGTAACTTTGGTTCTTCTCCGGATCTTCTCATTCCTGATTCGATCTCGCAGAGAGATTCCGAGCTTAGCCCTTTACATGGCTCGTTGGGCTTCTTGTAGCTTACTTATAAGGCCCATAGTGAGAGACCACGTTTCTGTGCCATAAGACATCACTGGTAACACACACTGGTCGAAAACTTTCGACTTGAGGCATTGAGGTATGTCGGACATGAGTATATGAGAAGTATGAGATTGCAACAGATAAATACGATTAACCACTAATTACTGGATTTTCGTGATCAGAAATATCGCGTGGCAATCTGTATAAGTCAGGAGACGACACTCGATGTAGTTAGTATATGAATCCTCCAACACACAGCTGATCCATGGTAGTGGAATGGGTCAGTTGGCTAGCCTGGTGTCAAAGTGTTTAAGCCACCTTAATGCTTCTAACAACTAAACGGTTAAAACAACCAAACATCACAACTCACAATTAAACGAATCATCCAAACCTTGGCACCACTCAGTTGTAAAAGAGTCCCCTCGGTCACCTATCCAAAAACTGACCGTGCAGAACGCTGCTGAACTTTGGCGATTGCTAAGAAACGCCTATTTAAACTACGCTGTAAGCACTACCATGAATAATTCATGATACATGATACATTTAGCTGCTCAAAAGAGTATCCTATCAAAACAACCGCAGAGGAAAACCTTTCCAAAATGAATAGGCTCTACGAACCCCATTTGACACCTTCCCTACTATCACAGTTATAAATAAATTTCTTCAGCTCAAAGTACAGGAAGACGATGGACTTCCTTACAATCAACATAATCAATTAAATTCATCCCTGGCCGTCAATACAGCCTGGACTTCAAACAGCAATCACCGTCTAATACATCTTTAAAAGGAACTCGTAACATTTTGTTTGACCCGCCTTAATCTATTTGTCCTTTTTGTACAAATACTTCAGGCACATTTTTGGCTTCACAATTTGATTTTGACTACGTCATTCGGGAATTAGTTTAATTCATCGGATGTAAGAATGGTTGGTTTTTTCGTAGATTTTTGCATGGTAGTGCTGTTTTTCGGTCTTACATAAAACTCGTAAAAGTAAGTTGTTTGTGCTGGATACAGACCGCTTCCGACCGGCCTTATTGGTAATCCATAAGGGATGTCTACGTTGTTTTTAAACTTTCGCGATTTGAACACATTATTATTTTATACTACGGGACTAATCGCGCACTAAAATTACGAGATAAATAAATACCTCCTCATCCCGACGTTTCGGCCGAGTTGCATCGACCGTGGTCACGGGTAGACTGGAATGTAGAACAGCTGGTACCGCCAATTCAATTTGAACTTGAAAAATTGTCATTACGACACACAACACTGACGGTATCTAACAATGTCCTTCTACCTACACTACGCGATTTGCATTTGTTGACAACAGGATTCCACGACGCCGACAACTTAAATCCATCCTCCCGGTTGAAATTCTTATGTTTTTTGATTTCCACCGCTTCACGAACTATTCTTGAAAAATAGTGTCGATCCGTGGAGAGGACTTTTGGGTCGTGGAGCTCGATCCAATGACCAGTACCTCCGTCAAGCAAATGCTCAGCTATAGCAGACTTCTGTATCTGGCGGTTTTTGACTGCCGCGATATGTTCTTTGATCCGTTCAGCCATAGTACGCTTCGTTTGACCTATGTAGGAACTACCGCAGCTGCAATCCACCTTATATACACCAGGAGTCTGAAACGGAATGACATCCTTCGGCGTTCTGACTTGGCCCAGTAGTTTGGATAAGGGAGTAAACACTGTCTTGATGGAGTAATCCTTTAACAAAGTCCCCACCTTATCCGTCATTCCTTAAACATAAGGCATGAAAGCCGACTGCCTTTCAACGTCGAAACCGTGCTTCCGATACCTGCGTCTACCTAGGTCTCGCTTTTTCACATTATAACCATTTCTCTTTAAAACTTCCTGCACATGCGCTTTCTCAGTCGCTACATGTTCATGATGAGGAGGTATTTATTTATCTCGTAATTTTAGTGCGCGATTAGTCCCGTAGAATAAAATAATAAAGGGATGTCTACGTCTAGCAGTGGACTTCCTATGGTATTGATATTGGTGGATGAAGTTTCTATACGCCGGATGGCTAGTCCTGGTGTCAGAGTTTTTAAACAGGCCTCTGACATGGCTAAAGGGTTAAAAAGCTTAAAACAACCATTTCTCTTTAAAACTTCCTGCACATGCGCTTTCTCAGTCGCTACATGTTCATGATGAGGAGGTATTTATTTATCTCGTAATTTTAGTGCGCGATTAGTCCCGTAGAATAAAATAATAAAGGGATGTCTACGTCTAGCAGTGGACTTCCTATGGTATTGATATTGGTGGATGAAGTTTCTATACGCCGGATGGCTAGTCCTGGTGTCAGAGTTTTTAAACAGGCCTCTGACATGGCTAAAGGGTTAAAAAGCTTAAAACAACCGAAATGTGGCTGACTGACTGTGGCTGACTGACTGTGACTGACTGTGGCTGACTGACTGTGGCTGACTGACTGTGACTGACTGTGGCTGACTGACTGTGGCTGACTGACTGTGGCTGACTCCGTATTTTTTTGTGATCACTAAAAGTATGTAAGTTCGTATTGGCCGGGTTGCTAGTCCTAGTGTCAGAGTTTCCTCCTCTAACATGGCTAAACGGTTAAACATCCGTGGCCTACAATTTAACGTGACATCCGAGCCACGGTAATGCTAATGGTGGTTGTAAATGCCACCCTCCGGTCACATTCCGCTCAATAGATTTCTACATCTAGTAGGTAAATCCGACTCGCCAAACTGCACTGAATGTGGAGCGATCGAGGATGTATATCATGTTGTCGTGGAGTGTGTTCGGAGCGTAGCGGAGAGATCCGATTTTTTTATTCTGACAAATGTTAATTCCATAAATATTGGATGGTGTAACAGTATTCTGGCCTATCACTTATCGGAAGAGGCCAGAATGCTGATAAAAATAGTAAAATTAGGTATAAATAGAATAAGTAGGTAATATTAATATGATATTATTGTTTTTTAAGAAAGGCCAATGAGGGTGGCATGATCATGCTTGATCAAACCCTCTTTGAAAAAAAATTAAGATTAAAAAAAAAAAGTATATGCCACCCGCGATCACTCATCCGAAGACTGACCGTGCTGAACGTTGCTTAACTTCAGTGATCGCTAACGAAAACCTAGTTAAAATACGTTACGTGCGATTACTGAAGTTAAGCAACGTGCGGCACGGTCAGTTTTCGGATGGGTGACCACTCGGTTGTAAAACTGAGCGCTGTGGTTCAAGTAAGTAAAACAGTTCGTATAGGCTGGGTGGCTGGCCCTGGTGTCAGAGTATTTAGGCCGCCTGCAGGCCTCAAGTGACACGTTACATTCAAAATATTTTATCTTCATTATTGTTTCAGCTTTTGAACGTCCAGTTTTTGACATAGAATAGTCTCCACAAAACGAGTTACATCCAAACATGTCACTTGTGTTCATGAACTCATCTTCCGTGAGGTATTTTTTTAATTGTAACTAAACAAATGTTGCTGGTACATGTTTAAGTGATCCCTCGAGCTTTGGTGATTTTGTTAATGTAATTTAACAACCAGCCAAAAGCGCGGTGAGTTTGCGCAGCGACGGTTCCGTACGCTCTTATTTTTTTTTTGTATTTTCATGATTTTTTAAAACAATATGTGAGTGACCAAGCTTCGCTCGCTCTGGTGCCATCAGGCGAGTTTTTTTGTGAAAATTCACGATTCCAGAAGAATATACCGAATAGATCAAATTATACAGATAAGCAAACTTGGAATGAAAGCTCTAAATATATTAAATTATACAGATAAGCATACTTAGAATGAAAGCTCTATCTAAATATTTTTCATCGAAATTTCGGAGTGCTTCCACTCTGCCCCACCAAAGCGCCCCACTGGTGGGGCAGATTCCACTCCTTCATTTTTTGGAGTGGAATCTGCCCTACTCATCCCATCTTGGTGGGGCAGATTCCACTCACTTTTTAGACCAGTGGAATCTGCCCCACCAGGGGTGTCGCATGATTTTAAATTAAATTATTAGAGCCATGAAGTGCGAAATTCGACTTCAAAATTTTAATCATTATAACGCCCCACCAAATGAACAGATAAGTGACGACATTGAATCCAAAATATTAAGAAGATTGTAAACTAATAGCACAATTATCTGAAGTCAAAAATTACGGATTGTATGTAGTTGTAGTATTTATGTATATTTATGTATTTTTATTTTTTTAATATTATCATTCAATTCAGCTACAAAAAACAGTGAGGCCAAAGAAGTCATCGTGTTCCCTGATGACAGTGCTGCTACAATTTACGCACTCAGAAGACCTGTAACAAGTTCTAGAGTTGTTGCTGAATGTCATGTGACACTTCAAACTCTTTCAACTTAACACAGAACAATCGTGCGCTGGATAAAGAGTCACAGAACATGTTCAGGCAACAACAAAGCCGACACCCTGGCCAAAGAGGGCACGAGAAAACAGGTAGGGGACGAGGCAACTAAACACTGTAAGTCAATAGCGGCGGAAGAGCACGTGTTGCTGTGTTGTCTTACCAAAAAAGAATATCAGAATATGTGGAACAAAAGGGAGGATTGCAAACACTCTAAGGTTGCTTTCCCTAATTCAAATAAAAACATTACAAACGACCTATTGAAGTTGCAGTGGCTAGACCTCCGACTTCTGGTAGGACTCATACCTGGTCACTGCAACTTAAATAGTCGCTTGTAAAAACTAGAAGCCACTGACAATCCACTACTGGTTAGTGGTTACTAGTACTACATGTGGGTCAAATTAATGCCGGCGTCAGCTCTCCAACCTGTATACTACATACATAAGTTGTGATTAACGTATTAATGCAGAAAATTCAGGGTTATTTCTAATTAATCAATTAGCATCCTTCTAGGGGCTTATTCTGTACTTCAAAACTGACCACTTTTGTTATGCGACATTTGTGAAAACTAAAAAAAAACAGCTGTTCCATACATTTTTTCAAGGGTGAAAGATATTTTTCTATGGAACAACAACATTTTTTTTTGAGATTTGACAAAAGTCGTTGAACAAACATACAGAATTTGATGTACAGAATAAGCTCCTAAAAGCATGGTAATTGATTAGAAATAGCCCTGTATAATTAATTCACATAATAAAGGTTGCAATTTGGATGGAAACGTTTATCATTTGTAATAACAATAATAGGTGCAAATTTTAATAACATACTATTGAAGTAACTTGCTGTCTGAGATAAAATCTCGAATAGGTTATTAAAGATCATTACAATGAATGGATTATTATTAATGGATAATATGCCATTTTTATTTTTTTTTACTTTACGATGACTTCGAAAATATTTTCGACATAAATACTATAACTACATACAATCTGATTTTTTTAATTCAGATAATTGTGCTTTTAGTTCACAATCTTCTTAGTATTTTGGATTTAATGTCGTCACTTATCTGTTCATTTGGTGGGGCGTTATAATGATTAAAATTTTGAAGTCGAATTTCGCACTTCATGGCTCTAATAATTTAATTTAAAATCATGCGACACCCCTGGTGGGGCAGATTCCACTGGTCTAAAAAGTGAGTGGAATCTGCCCCACCAAGATGGGATGAGTGGGGCAGATTCCACTCCAAAAATAAAGGAGTGGAATCTGATCACTTCATTAAAACTCGCGTGAGAATACATTATATTAGATAAAATACCGGTTTTAACTCACGTATGATATACGGCCGGGCCGCTGTGAAACCCGACCGGTTTCGGAGTAAATTAGTACTCCTTCTTCATCAGGGAATACGCGCACTCCCGTCGTCAGTTAGTGCGCGTGCGCCAGGCGACGGGAGTGCGCGTATTCCCTGATGAAGAAGGAGTACTAATTTACTCCGAAACCGGTCGGGTTTCACAGCGGCCCGGCCGTATATCATACGTGAGTTAAAACCGGTATTTTATCTAATAGAGTGGAATCTGCCCCACCAGTAGTGGGGCGCTTTGGTGGGGCAAAGTGGAAGCACTCAAATTTCGAACTGTTTCCCACAAATATAAATAATATATCCAAATTATTTATGTAGATATAAACATATAAATATACAAAAATTGCTCGTATGAAGATGAATTTTAATTTTAAAAACTCAACGAAACCCTGGAACCCTAACCCTAATTTACTCGCGCGCTGTTATCAGTATGTTGTCTTAGGTCTCAACACACATCTCGCTAACTATATTCAAGTTATTCATAATTTAATACTAACTTGAATTTACTAGAATAACACCTGCTTGGGACAATATTGTCGATCTTAGGCAACAATAATGTAATACATGTTGTTATTGATATTGTTGTAACAACAATAACGTAAATTATTTAGTACAGGACTTAACTCATATAGATAGATACACAGTCTTTTATTTTCAGTAAGGATAATTACATACATTGGTACTTATACACTTACTCAAACTTAAATTACTTACTACTTACGTACTTATACAAAATATACTATGAGCAACACTCTACGAATCGTTAAAATAACAAATATGAATTATGTACTCTACGTAATTAAGTATAATCAGTGGTTACTGACCCTCACTTCTCGGTCAAAGAGGCGTGGGTTCGATCCCCACCCAGGGCAACCATTTATGTGAAGAACATAGGTGTTTGCTCTGTGTCTGGGTGTTATTTAAGTACTATCTATATAAGTATGTATTTAAAAATAAGTTTATGTAGTATATCAGTCTCTGGCAGCCATATCACAAGCTTTGCTTAGTTTGGGGTCAGAGACCGTGTGTAAGATGTCCCCAAAATATTTATTTATTTATAATATTACAATAAATTAGTTAAAAATCGTTACATAACATTAAATTAAAAAATACATTTGTTACAATTATATTGGAACGGGTTTTGTAATAGCATTCATTGGAGGAGGCCTTCACCTGAGAGGGGTTCCTGATATACACTACTATTTATTTATTTTTATAATTTTGAAATTTTTATTGTCAATTGTGTTGTGAAATCGGAAATATAAGGCTTTTTATTTTATTATGTATCTTTGATAGGTCCGGTTGGGACCGGCTTACATCCAGCGAAATAAAATGTCTTCAGTCCATATTGCGTGTAAATATCTTACACTACGTTTGTTGGTACGTGCTCTCCAGTCAAGAATTTCTCACCGGTCATTAGTTCTCCATGCTATGTGCCATTTTAGTTTACTAATCCGATGGACTATGTGTATTATTTTGGTTCTACTACATATCTCCTTATTTCCGATTAGGATCTCACAGAAAAACTCCGAGTATAGCCCTCTTCATTTCCATTAATGTTAATTTTATTTTGTAATATTTTTTTTAATAATTGTATTTTTGTGGACATAAGTCTGTACTAAAAATTTTCATTTCATGGCTCGTTGGGCTACTTTGAGCTTGCTCATATGGCCCATAATACAGACCACGTTTCAGTGCTATAACTCCTAACTAGTATCTAACACACCGGCCGAAAACTTTCAACTCAAGATATTATCTGTAATTCACGTCAGTTTACAAGAATAACACTTTCAAACAATATTATCATAACTCAGGCAACAAATAACAACATTATAATACAAAATACATATTACATTGCCATGGCTATTGTTGTAACTAACAAAAGCAAATGGCGTATGCTTCAAAATTAATGTAATTTTCTTCTATAGGTTGTAATCATACTATGTAATTAGTGTAAGAGAAAATGGCGTAAGACATACTCTAATTTTGTTGTGCCGAATTTCAGTGACCTTCTTCGCAAATTGTAGAGCAAGTTTAATAAGTGTTGATGATACTAAACTACTTAGGGATATAGTTTTTTGTTAAAGAAAATTAAATGTCTGTTGGATCGAAAAGTGGCTATTAATTTAGGTATTGGGTCATTTTAATTAATTTTATTCGAAGTTCTGAAGTATGTAAATTGCTATCCAAAAACGAACTTTAAATATAGTCGAGCTAACTGTGTGCACTACCTATCTCAGAAAAAAATCATAGATTATTCCTAGAAAACTGATTTTCTGAGCTTTTTTACTTCTTTTTCTTTTAGTTCTTATATTTTTTTTTACTTTTCTTTTGCTTTTCGATCCGAAAACAAACTCGTCAAATCAAAGACTATAAAAATCTAGCAAGTTTTTTTTTTCTCTTGAATTTTCTCCAACATAAGTCGGAGGCATTGTCAAGCTGAACATATGCTTACGCGAACGGCCAATTTGATTGCCTCATGCAGTTTTGTAGAGCATAAATATGACATGCATATATGTGTAATTATACATATGTTACACAATAGAATAGGTACATATAATATGTTACAAGAAATAATAACTTACGTTAGTTTATTTGAAATTATAAAGCACTATGCCTAAAGTTAAACACTGTTATTACTACTAACATACTCGTAAGTCGAAACCTACAGGGTACTTCCCATTGACATAGAACTATGAAATTTGGCAACAAGCATTGTCTAAGAGTACACATATAGGAACAAATCTGAAAATTGAAAATTTTTATTTAAATCACAAAAAAATAGGGCTTCAAAATTCACAAAATATGGGTTATGAATAACGAGAAAAGTAAAAAAAAAAACTTTTGTCGATGATGAGGAGTATAGAGATTTTAACAACGTACTTCCCAATTTTATGAAATTTTCTGGATTTGTACGGAACCTTCGGTGTGCGAGCCTGACTTGCACTTGTCCGGTTTTTTTTAAGTAATAATACTCAATCAAAACTCTGTACTGTACTGTACTGTACCAGCCTTTTTAATAGTCCACTGCAGGACGTAGGCCTACCCACGAAGGGTGTTTGGGCCATATCCACCACGCTGGCCCAGTGCGCGTTGATGGATTCAGATACGCCATCGAATTTCTTCTACGGACGTATGCAGGTTGCCTCACGATGTTTTCCTTCACCGAAAAGCCAGTGGTGTGAAATTCCGTACATAAATTCCAAAGAACTCATTGGTACGGGACCGGGGATTTGAACCCACGACCTCACGATTGTAAGGCGGGTGTCACTACCACCACGGCTTCGAATCAAAACTCGCCGACGATAAAAAATCATTAATATTAGAACCAGTGTACTAAGTTTCGTCGAGACTCGTTGAAAAATGCAACTCGTGGAGAAAAATCAACATCTGGAAAGACAAAAACAAAATCGTCGACTTGACGCGAAGACCTCTCTCACTTCGGTCGCTCGATGAATGATAAATAACCCTAATTGAAGGTGTTATGGTATGAAATCTCCATATTCATGGGCGGATTGATCCAGATTGGTGCGGAAACGTTGTTTTCGATACACTGATGGACACATTGTTTGTGCCTCCTCTAGGGACGGGGAGTGTTGCCAAAAGCTTAATTACAGTCTCTGTAACTGCATACACGAAATGATTTTAATCTATTTGATATTTTTGTAATTTTTAGGGTTCCGTTCCTCAAACGGAAAGATAGGAACTCTTATAGGATCACTTTGTTGTCCGTCTGTCCGTCTGTGTGTATGTAAAGACTCTTTATCTCGAGAACGCGTAAAGATATCGAGTTGAACTTTAAGCTGTATTCGTATATCTATAGTTTCTTGCGGTTGTGTACAAGAAAAACTTCTCAGTTATCGTTTAAAAAAGTTAGAGTCGTTTATGTCGTAAAAAACACATATTTCGACACTCACAAAAATCAAAACCTACAGGGTACTTCCCGTTGACATAGAACTGTGAAATTTGGCGAGAAGCATTGTCTCAGAGTATACATATAGGAATAAATCTGAAAACAGTACTTTATTTATTTAAATTACAATAAAATAGGGCCTCAAAATTCACTAAATATGGGTTCAGAATTCAAAGTGACATTCAAATCGTGTTATGTAAGGTATCATATAAAAGTACTTCATTAGCACATAGTAACAGATTTTTAATTATTTTAACAACGTGTATTTTTCGACGTTTGACAAGAAAAGTGAAAAAAAAAAATTTTGCCAATGGTCTTAATATACAGATTTTAACAACTTACTTCTCAATTTCGTGAAATTTTCTGCGAGCCTGACTCGCACTTGTCCGGTTTTTTATTTTTTATGAGCACCTATGTACATCATTTATGTGAACACCATAATAATATAAATCGTAGTTTTTTGTATATATAGATCTTTTAAACAATGCAACAGATTTTAATTCGGTTTTCATCAATAGACTGAGATACAAAGAAGACGGTACAAGCCGTATAAATCATCGACATGAACACAAATGATATGATTATTTTAAGCCAAACACAACCACTTCACGTACACAAAATCCGACTAGTTCGTGTGAATCGATGTATAACATTTTCACATTATTTTTGAGTGTTCAAAAACGACTCAGCCGATTAAAACGTTATAAAATTTAATGATCTTTGAAGTATGACTTTTCAAACAGAAAAAAAACATACCTATAGTATAAGATAGTCTTTCTTTAAAGTAAGTTCAAAATTCAAAGCCAGCTTCAAAAAGTGGCTACAAAATATGTGCCTCTGTTAGTAGTGTTAGTGAACCTATTTACTATGTTTGATTTCGGTATCGCACGAAGTATAATCTTTTTGGTTTTTGGTTCACACTTTGGTAAAAAAGCAGCTCCTTGGCGAATCTTCCACAGTACAAAGTATTCGATAGGTATTGGGAATAATTTATGAAGCAATCTATAGAATAATATCGGGAAATTTCAAAGAATACCAAGAAAATCAAGTATTCAAGCTTCACGGGTAAGTAAAATAACATCTACCTTTATGCTATGAAGATTGCCCAAAACCTTATGAAATAAGTAGGTATCTTACAACATCATTACCATAACAATAGAGTTGAATTATTTTGCTAACCAAAAGAGTTTCGCTAAGAGAAACCTCAGTGTAAAAAATAAAAGTAGACAAATGCGAGTCAGACTTATCTACAGAGGGTGCCGTACAAAGCTTGCAAGCTTCGTCCTAAGTTGTAAACAATTAAAGAGTGAAACTATATCTTATGTGCATTTTTCGAATTTCTATTTTACATATAAAAACTGAAATGGTTTTGGCTTGTGCTACTGAAGCTCTTTCTTGCGATACTTGTACATTAAAAATAATCAACGCTTTAAGCCAATAGTAAGTGCCAACTTGGCCATACAAAAACAATAATCTACCACTAAATATTATCTAATTTGAGTGTTTTTTTTCCATGTAATCAACATTTCAGTAGCTAGGTTTACACGTCTGTTTTTACAGTTTTTAAATGACGTTAAAGTTCTATTTTTCGGCAAAATGTTGGGTGAAAAGCTTACAGCAACTAAAAATGTTTCTCAAAAAATAAGTCGTAAGCATGCAATATTTCCTACTCAAGCGATTGACGCAAAAAAACATTTTGTTACAATTTAAGGGGTGTAAGAGTTTTCTCCCGGCAGATAATTTTTATTTAAAAATGTACCGCGATTTTTCTCCATGATCTACAGAAAACGCGAAAACACTAGTCATCTTAAAAGCCAGATTAACTGATGTGGTAAACTCGATACTCTTTACTTTGACAGTAAGTCTTGACAGATAGACGGACTTACGAACAGACAACCAGGTGATCTCAGAAAGGTTCAGTTTATTATTTTCCAGTTAACGGAACCCTCCAAATTGCTTTACAATATACGATCTTAATTCTCTTTGTATTTATAAGCTAAAAAAATAATCTCCAATGTATACGAATTAGGTAGCGTACATTTTCCTTATTTTTCTTATTTGCTACATTTTTGCAATTCCTAATTATGAAGAACATCAGAAAAGGAATTATTTATTAATATTATTATGGATAATTAAGATTTCCGGGTAGAATAATTTCTTCTCATCTTTATAAAAAGATAACCACAAGGTTTATTTTTATGGTTTTGGATTATTAATGGAAATGAGAATGTGTGTCTTTAGTACGAGTTTTTAACAAGCTCGACAGAGCTAACGAAAATTACATTTTTTCTACGGGATTTTAACAGTGCCGTTAGATTTTGGTGTCGTAGTTTCATTTCCATGCAAATATTATCGAATAAGTAAGAATATTCATCCTAGGTCTTAGCTTTACGAGTATGTGGCATTAAATTTAAAATTTCTGTCATACCACCGATATGATGATGATGGCATTTGTTCAACGGGGTTTAAAAGTCATAGACTACACAAAATATATTGAAATAATCTAATCTCTGATGTTCTGAAGTTTAAAAAATAATAAAATACGAGTAAGTGAATAAAATAGTGCTTTCAGAAAATGTTTTATTTAATTTAATGTAGGATTCCGTTTACCCACATTTTGTCTGTTGTGGAGCAGATAACACGCTTACCTAGATGATACCTATTTACTCGGAATTTAAATACACCTATGGTGTAATTTATAGAGGTATAATATAACAAATAGGTATAATTTATAGAGTTCGTACCGTAGTTTGACAAGGTGTTTGTCAGCGATCACCGAAATTAAGCAACGTTCCGCACGGTCACTATTTGGATGGGTGACCGCGAGTGGCATTTTCCAACTGAGCGATACCGTGGCTCGTAAGACATGTTAAATTGTAGGTCCCAGTTGTTTTAACCGTTAAGCCATGTCAGAGGTCTTGAGGCGGCCTAAAAACTCTGACCCCAGGGCATGCCACCCAACCTATACGAACTTACTTACTTACCTATTCATAGGTACATGAGTTAAATTACCATGGCTCGGATGACACCGTAAATTGTAGGCCCCGATTGTTTAAGACAATTCAGAGGCCTTCAGGCGGTTTTAAAAATCTGACACCAGGGCTACCAGCTACCAGGGTGGACTATGCGAACTTACTTTTTTAAGAGCAAAATTTTGAAAAAAGAAATCAAGTATCCAGCACCCTTCTTACTTAGTAATTTCTGATTATGCGTAAATGCCACGGCCACGGGCATTTCCATTTCCAAGTCGTTTCTTAGAAAAGAAAATGTAACGGAGATAATTTAAACGTTCCAGAAGTTTCCAAAGTTATGGGAAATGGGAAAAGAACTCCATATTTTTAGCGCGCTGCTAAACAGTGGTTAGGGATGTTTAGTTCAGTAGTACAAATTTATAGGCTCGTTTACATTATTCCAGTCTTGAAGCGGTGGTGACTTGACTCGTAACCATCCACTCGGCTTTTTTTTGATGAAAGAACTCTCGCCTGAAAAGCGTTCAATGCGAGTTCCGTTAAATTGTAGTTCTTTGATAATGTACGGATTTAACACCACCGGTTTTTCGGTGAAAGCAAACATCGTATGGTAATCGTGTTACGTCTGTAGAGAAAAGTCGATGGCATATGTTCCTATGCCCCGGGCCAGCGTGGTGAATATGATCTTTTTTGCCGTTAGTTCTACTAGTAGAAGTCATAAGTAGTAAGTAAGTAAGTCATAAGTTATTTATTGATAAAATGTCAATTTACACGTCATAATATTATAGTTACAATATGTATACATAACGAACATTGAATACAATGATGTAATAAATTTAAATTACAATAATTAATAGCAAAAGCTTCAATAAAAATTGAAAATCAAATAATAATAATGCAAAAAAATGTCATAAAAAATCAATAAGTAGAAATTAATAATAAAAATACGATTGTTAAAATGAATTAAAAGAAATGCGAATAAAATTATATTAATCATGTCAAAAACTTATAAAATTCATCGTATCTATAAAAAAATTGCTCGACAAGCCATTTTTTTAATTTACTTTTAAAAGACAGTAGGCTTACCGCTAATGTTACTTCTAAAGGCAAGTTATTGTACACGGTAGGAGCCATGACATGAGTCAACTTAGAGGACTTCCCGAGGGAGTGGGGGACGGCCTGCAGCTTGTCCCTGTCCCGGGTGGGGTACCTGTGCGCGGAGCCCCGCTCTGGATACGTAGCCAGATTCGTTCTAGCATACACCGCTACCTGATAAATCTAATAGTAGAACTTACAGGAACGACCCTCTCTAGGTAATCAATTCTAATCTAACTATTGAAGTCAATGAAAAAGCTGAAAATTAAATATTTGTTCAAACATACAAGATGATAATGTTCTGATTTCTTTAATACGATATAAGTGAAACCATTGATGAAAAATAAAATTATTTTTTTACACATATAGATTTTCAAATTATTAGGTAATTATGAATCCTATTTCGGAAGCTTTACCACATATTATTTAATTTTTAGATAAGTAAATAAATAAAATCTTACCGTCTTACCCCAAAAGTTTTACGCACTGCTTAGACAATGTTTATCAGTACAAATTGCACAAATAAACAGTGTTTAAATCGTGTTTAAATCTTTTGTGGTTAATTTTTACCCTTGGTGGCTAAACTGGAACAATGTAAGGCAGGCTTAAAAACAAAGTTTTGACAAAGCCGCCGCACCCCGTCTTCTCTCTTTCTCGTCGTAATGTGCCAGATACCGTCAAACTCTGCCATTTGCGATGTTACGGAACCATTAAATTTATATGTCGCTGTCACATAATTTAAAATGTTTGATAGATGTGTCAAGGTAAATATTGTTTTTTTTTGCAGGGATGGTGGGGAAGTCATGTTGCTGTCTGCACTGTTGTCTTCTTCCTACTAATATTATGAACGCGAAAGTTTGTGAGGATGGATGGATGGATGGATGTATGGATGTTTGTTACTCTTTCAAACGCAAAAACTACTGAACGGATTGAGATGAAACTTTGCAATAATATAGCTTATATATCAGAATAACACATAGGCTATAAATTATAATGATATTGCGTCAAAAATCAAAATATCACGCAGGCGAAGCCGCGGGGAAAAACTAGTAAACTCATAAGCTGGAAACATACTATCGGACGCGACTTACGGACGCGACTGACATCCGCGACTGATAGGTATCTAGACTATGAAAGTACACTGAGCCGTGCACACTATCGAATATAAGTCGCGGACGTCACCTTCGGACGTCCTTGAGCGTTCGGACGTCCGAGAGCGATCTGACACACCGGATGTTTTAAGACTGTGCACATTGCTAAGTCGCGGTTGTCAGTCGCTTCCGTCAGCCGCGTCCGATGGTATGTTTCTGGCTTAAGCAACAACCATGCAATATTTAACAATGAAATTAGAATACGTCATACAATAATATCTTAAACATTTCCACTTGATGTAGAATGTGGCTCATACATATGCCCAGTGAGTGCTCTATGCCTAATTTTATGATCGAAATAAAATTAATCTGGTGTAACGTGTCGTTTTGTGTTACCTCCTGACGTTTCGACCGAGTTGCATCGATTGTTGGTTTTTAGTCTACCCGTGAGTGACCACGATGCAACTCGGTCGAAACGTCGGGATAGTGCGGTATTTATTTCTAATATTTTCTGGGGTCAGTGTTTTTAGACCGCCTGAAGGCCTCTAATATGGCTAAACGGTTAAAACAACCGGGAAATACAATTTAACGTGTATTTAAAGACGTCGAAGTGTATATTAAGAAGAAGAATTCTAGACGTATAAATAATAACACTTACATAACTATTGATTGTTTAGTCTCATACGATAGTAATTAAGTAGGTACTTATGTACCTTTATTTAAGACAATCGCTACTGAAATTATGCAAATGTTTCATAACTTCTCCTTATTTCTCTACTATCTTTAAAATGTTTCAATTTAACTTTTGACTTGCCTAATTTAACTCACCAATTATTTTGCGAGGATAAAAGAGTAAAAAAGAATTAAAAAACGATGAAGTATCTCAAAAATTTACGTACTTAGATGATTCTTTTGTATTATTTTTGTAAAGTGATCCTTTTAAACCTTAAAAGGTTTGAAAAGGGACAAACACTTTCAGATTTTGTGTTAAATTTATTTGTGTACTTAAAAAGGTTGCAATCAAATTTAACACGTAATTTTTTTACTATTAATATAATATTAAAAAAATTACGTGTTAAATTTGATTGCAACCTTAATATTAATTAAAATTATTCTGTGATAACAATCCACCTATCAGCTATAGAAAATATACTGCTGGACGTAGGCTTACCCAATGGATTTCCAAGAAGACCGACTGGAATCGGCTTGCATGCAGAGCGGTACTGTTAAGTAAATTAATGAAATAGTGACAAATATGATCGATATTTTCCAGTGGAAAAAATAAGCTTTCCCATACAAAATTACAACTTGTAATCGGAAACGTGCTTATAACTTTTGTGCAACTGGGCAACTTGTGCAACAACCAAAGAGGCAACTTGGTTAAGCATTAACAAGTTGCCTTATCTTGCCAGTTGGGAAACTTCCTATTTCTTGTTCAATAAAAATAGTTGTGTTTTCAGTCATGATATCTGTGCTAGAAAAAGAAACGAAATTAAAGACACCGAGGCTGCAACACGACCAGGGCCGTATCTGCTATATTATTATGGCATTTTGGGCTTCAGCCCAGTAGCCCGTGGATTTCAGCTAAATCAAGTCAAAGTAAAAAAATCGGACAAGTGCGAGTCAGGCTCGCACATCGAGGGTTCCGTACAAATCCAGAAAATTTCACAAAATTGGGAAGTAAGTTTTTAAAATCTCTATACTAGAACCATCGACAAAAAAGTTTTTTTTTTTTCACTTTTCTCGTCATGCATCGAAAATTACACATTGTTAAAATAATTAAAAACCTGTTTAAGCATGTTTACTTTTCTATACGATAATTGAGAAGTTTTTCTTTTACACGACTGCAAGAGATCATAGATATACGTATACAGTTTAAATTTCAACTCGATATCTTTATGTGTTCTCGAGATAAAGAATCTTGACATATACACAGACGGATAGACGGACAACAAAGTGATCCTATAAGGGTTCCGTTTTTTCCGTTTGAGATACGGAACCCTAAAAATAGACTATAATGTGAAAATATCTGTTATTTTACAAAACAGATCGTAAGGTTTGTAGCCCTGCGAATTTTGCGATTAATCGAACCCATTAAATTATACTATACTTAATTCAAATCTGCGTTCAGGTTAGATAATTCAAGTCTTCGTACATCGAACTGACATTAAAAATTGTCGATAGCCATTACACATTTATTCTTATTAATTAAAGTTGTAGAGTTGTGGATAACTGCTTAAAAAATACATTAAGATTTAATATTTTAACAACGATTTTGTTCACATATGTATTTAACAAGCATTGAGGCATGATAAATTAGAATATCAATCGTATATCAAATATAATGTCGTATTTTTTCCTATACTTTGAATAATAGTGTGGGCCCCTAAGTAGTATTAGCCCATGGCCCCCTAAACTCACGGTCCGGCCCTGGGGAGCGTTTTTTGAACTTCGCATGGTTTGGATAGAAGTATTGCTAATTTTTACTCAAATAAAAACTACGTTAAAGCTATCTTATTCATATCTCGTTATACAGCATACGCGAGAGTGAGTGGAACAAAAAAAAACGCAATGTCTTTCGCATACGTCAAAATCACCAGTTGGAATGTCAAAATGGTTAAAATTTGGTTAGATTAGGTCATTTGTCTTTTTCGGAAATTTGAACCCTCTAGTTCCAGTAAGAAGGTTCACATATCGGATCATTTTACCTTCCTACTTCTTATCTTTTTTAATTTGGACACCCGAGGTAGCTCAATGCTAGTTTATGAAACCCTTCGAAATTACGTAAGTTAAGGGTGTATGTTCATCTTTATCTAACACCTTTTAAATTTCATATTCAAAATGAGACAAAGTGATGTATTCTCTTGCTATTTTAGTACTGTTTCTATTACTTGTAATTTTTCTAAGGTCGTATACGTAACTTTGACAGATTGTATGGGGAATCTCTATGTTGTCTATGAAGGATGCGAATACTCCATATAAGTGGCGTATACGACCAATCCGTGCATAGATCAAAAAACGCTCCCCATAACGTGACGTCTCTAAATTCACACACCTTCGTTGTCTTAACTTGACGATTGAGACGAGCTTCCATAATAATCGTCGCTGCCATAATAAAACTTTTAAAACTCATAACTTGTGATATCGACGTTTCAATTTCCGAAATATAAATTAGATACAGCGATCACTTTGTATCTTCGACGTTTTAAACAAAATGGCGTTTAATGAGATTCGGGGACGAGGGTATTTTTATCGACATGTGACATATTTAGAAATTTTTGTAATCGTTTTTTTGATCATCTTGCTCGTTTTCCAAAGAAGACGGAGTTCACAATTTGATAGTAGATATATATTTATCCATATAGAGTACAATACATTTATTACATAATTATTTTTCGCCAATAAATAACATCCTTTTTAGGGTTCCGTACCTCAAACGGAAAAAACGGAACCCTTATTAAAACGGATCACTTTGTTGTCCGTCTGTGTGTCTGTGTACCTATGTCAAGACTCTTTATCTCGGGAACGCGTAAAGATATCGAGTTGAAATTTAAACTGTATACGTAGGTATATCTATAGTCACTTGTATTTGTGTAAAAGAAAAACTTCTCAGTTATCGTTTACAAAAATTAGAGCCGTTTATGTCGTAAAAAACCGCATATTTCGACACTCACAAAAATCAAAACCTACAGGGTGGAAGTACCCTTGACGTTGACATAAAACTATGAAATTTGGCGAGAAGCATTGTCTCAGAGTACACATATAGGAATAAATCTAAAAACTGTACATTTTTATTTAAATCACAAAAAATAGGGCCTCAAATTCACAAAATATTGGTTCAAAATTCAAGGAAAGTAAATCGTATCATGTAAGGTATCATATAAAAGAACTTCATTAGCACATGCTAAAACCGGTTTGTAATTATTTTAAAAACGTGTTTTTAGTTTTGGCGAAAGTCGTAGGACAAAAGTTGTAAGTTTTATGTACAAAATAAGCCCCTAGAAGGATGCTTATTGATTAGAAATAACCCTGTATACTACGAGACTAATCGCGCACTAAATAATAAATTGACCGAGTTGCATCGGCCGTGGTCGAAACGTCGGGATGAGGAGGTATTTATTTATCTCGTAATTTTAGTGCGCGATTAGTCCCGTAGTATATGATAATAATGTGTTCAAATCGCGAAAGTTTAAAAAGGCCCAGCCGATATTTATAAAATTTATATAAAAATCTCAGTAGCCTTTCGAAATAAAAAAAAAATATTTGAAATCTATTCACAATTGACAAAAAATATCGATGAATATGCACAAAATAAAATACATACAGATGAACATAGGTCTTCTCCATTTTGGAAGTCGGTAAAAAAGATTAAAAAAAATGTACAATACAATTCAAACTAAGGCTTTTTAAAAAACAACTTTAGAGAACGATTAAAAATAAATAGAAGATTTGTCTGATCTTTATTAATAAATATGTACGAGTCCGCGTGCTAGTACTCAAGTCTTGAAAAAGATGGCCAATGGCAATCGGAACCAATTAGATATTACTCAAGAATACCTACCTAAATACAATGTGCAAAAACCACGTTAGTTTCCATAGTCAAATAAAAAGTATTGTCATGTTTTTCATTTATGAATGAATGAAACCTCTGAGTGTTTTATATTGTAATTGATTTGTTTATTTATATTGTGAGTGATTTGTATTGAACACTATTATTATTGCTAGAGTAGAAAATGTATTAAGTATGTATTACTGTTGCATAATAGAGTATTAAAAAGCTTTTAGTAGAGTTAGTTCGAAATATGCCGTATTTTCATATACTTATCAGCTATCTTTTTATAATCGATAACATTCAAACTTTGAGAGTCAACTAAATTTAACGTATTTGAATTTTGTTTAACTTCCTATTGATTATTGTCTCTATGTACTTTCTATTTCTGTTTTAATCTTAGTAATGACGCACTCGAACCCCAAGATACAAGCCTAGTGCTTAGTTTGGGGTCCGCTGTCCAACATTATGCTTTGAAATAATGTTTATCCCTACACTTTGTCTTGTTTTTTTTTTGTCAAACTTGGGCCTGATTTATTTTATACCCTAGTTGTACATTTCTACGAATAAACCAGACACTTATAAATTTAGCAAAAATACTACAAAAATACTATACTATTTGAAACATAGGTATTTATTTCAGTACTGGCTTATACAATATCGAAAATAACTCGGAAAATTTTCAGAATTACTTACCTTAAAACAATTGAAGGAAGATCTTACTTATGATTTACCTAATTAATACAAAAAATATGCAATATAAATTATGTAAAGATTAGAAATCATTAAAATAATTCAGTAAAATGGTTTGGTAGAGTCGGCCTTTTAGCAGGTTTTCCTTATTCACACGTTAAAAATTTTATTCAAAGGAAAATGTTAGATTCATAGCAATTTAGTTTTACTTTAAACGCAGTTCAATTGTATATTATAATTTAAAAAATAGAAAAGATAACTCGTAAATGTACATTATCTCGATCTAAATTTCAAAAAAAGAAAATATTCTGTATCATAGCGCTTACCTTTAAATACTGGCTGGTAAGAAATAATGCAGCAACCGCTAAGCACTCTTCATAACTTTTGCGATAGTTCGTTTGAATTGAGAACGCGAACACGCTGGTACTTCGCGCGGGAAAGTTGCGGACAACTGATGGAAAACGCGCGAAAACTCGACTACTTACGCCAACGGCCGACCAATCACAGCCGCCGTACGCCTCCGCTAAAACCGTACCACCAATCACGGTAAAGGGGAAACACTTTAAAACTTTAGTGTGGGTGGTCAAGCAAAAAGAGACTTTTGTTTAGCGGTGTAAGCATTAACAGTTTACCCTTTTTTGTTTTAAGTCATTAAAAAATGTGCACTCTTAGCGCAATGGAATGTAAACTATTTGAAAACACAATAGGTAACTATAATTACGATGAAATTGAAGAATATATGTGTATACATTTACGAACTTTCTGATAAATCTGTTTTTGTCTGTGATATAACTGCAACTAGGATTGCAGAGTGAAAATCAAAACAAATTACATAAGTAATGATGGGTTATTGTGAAAAAAAAATCAATTTTACATTGGTTCATTAGTAGGTAGGGTACCACCTTTGGCTACTTTAAAAACAGCGTTCAATAATTTGCCAAAAATTCAAAAAATACATTTAATTACATGCAAGATTCCATCCGAATATACATAGGTAGGTACATCCATTGCAAGTTAAATAAAGCTTGTAAAAATAGAAAGCCTCAAAAAGAGAGAAAATTTGCTAGCGCGCTATTTTAAACTTTAACATCAGGTCTAAGCGCCCAGCCTATAAGAACTTACTTTTTCTAGCCGATTTTAATAATATTACGCATGATCGTTTAATATCGAAATTCTAGTAAGATCTTAGACAATGTTTAAATACAAATTGCAAGGATAAATAGTGTTTAAAGCGTGTTTAAATCTTTTGTGGTACGACGGATAGAGATTTAAAAAGATTTGCATAAGTATAGAGTTTTGACTCTAGAGTTGTGCCGTGAATTGCTGATGTCCTAGTGTGTTAGAGCCTTTACAAAGTACATTTTTGTCCGACCGCCGAAGAGCCATTCATTAACAGGTTTATCATGTTGACACACTGAATGCGCTCAAATTATCTGTAATATTGGTGATTAGCGATAATTGGCGAGGTTTAGCGGGGAAGCTTTTAGGGAAATACTGAAACCATGAGTGGGTTAGGTACTCACCATATAGGTATTACAAAAGAGCCGCTCTTTATTGCATTAACTTATCGTTTTTATCTCCCGAAGCAAAAAGAAGGAAATTATAACAGAAAATTACTCATATAATTTTTTGCGACATATAATTCAAAAATTTGTCGTGAGCCCCATGATTTGAACATGCATATAACTGATACTCGTGTTTCTGTCTTTACCAATATAAAGCTATATACTGACACTCAGGCCAAATAATTAGTTGAAATATTTATCTTGTAAGTATCAAATTACAGCGTTTGTAAAAGAAAAACACTAAATAATACTGTCCTTATGATAAACCTAGTGTGTATACACTACACACAAATAAAATAGGTGTTGGATTAGTTTATATTATATTTTGTTTTTTTTTTTGTATAAAAGCTGATGAAACATGAGATATGATATGATACAATTATTCTCAACTTGTTCGAGCGGAGGCCTGTGCTCAGCAATGGGACACTACTAGCTCATAAACAATAACAGTGTGAGCAAATTAATCTCATTATCTCTTTGTACCTATAACATTGGGCTGGTTGGGATCAAAATTGTCGTAATAATTGTACATATATACATCAGCTTCTACCTATGTTATTTTTAAACATTCGCAATTTGAGGTATTTAATTAGTATATAATATTTGGAATTGCGCCTATGAAATTAGGACTTGTTTCTTTCTTTATGCATAGGCATGTATATTATAGAGTCAAAAACTTGTCTCTACATGAGATCTATCAATTGTTTGACTGTGAGTCATATTATGTTTTCGTCTTGGCAACATTTTCTACGAAAATGATTTCAGTGTAGGTAATTAATAAAACCGAATACGATACTCACGGTATGCACAATTTATATTATTAATACGTAATTTCCAACTCGACGATGCCAATTTCATTCTCAAGTAAAATATTTGTTTAAAAATTAATCAGTTCCACTGAGAAATACTGAAATGACATTATTGCTCTATTTGATTTAGATTTCATGATATTGTTCTTCAAGATTAGAGACGTGACCAAACATACTCGAGGAGATGCGTTCTGGATAAGTAGAGATACTAGCTTTACCGGCAGCTTCACAAGGGATTCTTATTTTTTTCTGGACAAAACTACTTTCCGTATGTCCCTTATGAAAATTAATGTTCGACCTTTGAGCTATACAGCCTTGGCCAAAAGTATTGGGCACCTTTAAAAAATCAAATTGCATTTTTTTTATTTCGAATAGGTTCGCGTTTGACTAAACACTGCCTGATGTTGAGCAGATGTGCGGTCTAGGGTGTAGCACGCTTACCTAGAAGATACCTATTTACTCGGGATTTGAAGACACCCACGTTGTACTTTAACGAGAAGACAGAACCAGGCAAAGCGTTCCACATTGTGCCTGTTCGTATGAGGAATGAGGATTTTAAACGCTTGTCTCTAACGCGCGGAATGTCCACCATAAAATGCTGGCGCTTTGGTCGCGTCTGTCTAGCCGTACGATAGAAGAAAGGGGCAGGGGGGACCAGATTGTGCAACTCCTGGGCGCACTCTCTGAAGTGTATCCAGTAAAAGGCCGACAAACACGCTACCTTGTGACGATGCTCAAGACTACAGCCGAGTCTTAGTCAAGGTGTCGTTGTCAATCAGCCTCCTGGCTCGCCTCTCAATCGACTCTAGAGCCTCATGCATGTTTACTACTTAACTTAACCAATAACTGAGTGCTTATCTTAAATGACTTACAGAGGTCATAAATAACTTCTTAGAATATCAAGCGGCTCTTTGTTAAGGTCATAAAACACCTGGTGACCGAAAACAAAGGATTCGATTTTCTTTCGGTCTTATCAGTCAATGTTTGGTCACTTGTGTTCTGAACTCTAACAAGTAAACAAGCTTCCATTTCTGTTGATGTGATTAAATTGACACTTCATTTTGTTAAAAATGCCAAAAGGGAGTGATAATACAGGGTGCCTAATACTTTTGGCCAAGGCTGTATATATGCCAAAAATCAAGTAGATCCGTTGGTCTGTTGCTGAGTGAAAGTGTTACAAAGAAACCAACAAACACACTTTCGGGTAACAGATATTGTTAAGGATATATTAAGACCAGCTACAGAGGCGCCACTATCGAATGCCAAAAGTGAAAAAGAAATTTTAGTTATGTAGTTATGTAGTCAAACGCAAACCTATTCGAAATAAAAAAAAAAAAAAAATTGAACTGTGCTAGTTTGCTAGTATAATTACGATGGCGTCTCTGTAATCGGGCTTAGTAGAAGGCTATAATAATTAATTCTAACTTTGTAAATGAATTAGAAATTATGAACATAGGAGAATGTACGTACTTACTTATTAACCATCCACCCATCGTATACAGGGTTATCTAGAACTGGTGTACAAAGCCAAAAGAGAGTGATTAAGACCACCGTGATGAACAACTTTTATCATGGGGCCGACTTAAAATTTTACAATAAACATTCAGCTGTTTCATACATTTTGACGATTCCGAGTTGCAGTTTTGTATAGAACAGCAATTTTTTTCTCGTATTTTGGGTTGGTCCCATAGTAAAAGTTGTTTATAATGATGGTCTTAATCACCCCCTTTCGGCTTAATACAGGGTAAGCAGATAAGTCTCCCCTCCCCTAAATATTTCGGTTTGTTCCCAGTGTTACTACCATTCTTACTACCAGTAGTAAGAACGGTAAACGAATTACTCTTCTTACTACTACAGTTGAAAGTTGTAAGAACACTATCTGGCCAACGATAATCTTGGAAAAAAGGCTTTATCTTCATCAAAAAAAAACCGGACAAGTGCGAGTCAGGCTCGCACACCGAGGGTTCCGTACCAATCCAGAAAATTTCACAAAATTGGGAAGTAAGTTGTTAAAATCTCTATACTATAACCATCGTCAAAAAAGATTTTTTTTTTTCACTTTTCTCGTCACACATCGAAAATTACACATTGTTAAAATAATTAAAAACCTGTTTTAGCATGTGAATACTAATGAAGTTCTTTTATATGATACGATTTGACACTTTGATAACAGACAGACGGACAACAAAGTGATCCTATAAGGGTTCCGTTTTTTCCGTTTGAGGTACGGAACCCTAAAAAGGCTACCATGATCAAATCAAAGATAAATAATCTGTATTTGTACAACAAACACTATTCCTTTTAAACAGACAGTATCAAAGTAACATCATCGCGTAAACCAAGCTGCTAATGCAAAGTTAAGTGTGACGCCATTTCATTTTTCCCGAGTGTACATAAAAGTATATTTTTATCGCAAAGTTTTATACAAAACGGCGCTACACGGGCGGAATATTTAATGAATAGTTTGCTTTGAGGTAAGCGCGATAGTGTTGGTTAATTTTCAAGGACATTTTCATGTTAGGTATATTTTAAACTAGCTTTTATTATACCCGTGAATTTCCACAGGATCCTTTACTTTTCCGGGATAAGAAGTAGCCTAAAATAATTTCCTATTTTTTGACCGACGGAACGGAGGAGGTAGGTACTCAATTCGACACGTATAATTTGTATATAATTATATTTTTTTTCATGTGTAACCATAATGATAATTATTTTTTTAATGGATCGCACGGATCGATGCGGCATTTTTCATATTATTATTGATTTTTCAAAAATGGCTCAGCCGATTTCAATCAAATTTAAATGGGACTAATTCCGAAGTATACTTATTCCAATAAAAAAAAATATTATCGAAATCAGCTTACTAATTGAGTAGGTACCTCCTACGTTTCGTCGGTCAATTAAACAGTTATCAGTTAAAACAGTTATCATGACATCTTACACACGGCCTCTGACCCCAAACTAAGCAAAGCTTATGATATGGCTGCCAGAGACTGATATACTACATATACTTATTTTTAAATACATACTTATATAGATAGTAACTAAATAACACCCAGACAAGGAGCTAACACTTATGTTCATCACATAAATATTTGCCCTGGGTGGGGATCGAACCCACGCCTCTTTGATCCAGAAGTTAGGGCCACTAACCACTGAGCCACCGAGGCAGTCAACTTAACACTTACAAATTAACATCCATACTAACTGTTATTGTATTCTATGGCAGTAGCTACTTGTCATATCGATGGTAAAGGACCCTTTACACCAACATCGGCGACCAATCAAGCATACCCAGGTGTAAATTGAGTGCAGTGCTCATTAGTACTGACAATTACAATTGTAGGTGATACAATATCGCCCACTCGTGTTTACGAGTAGGGATGGGCAGGGCGTCCGGCAATTTGAATCAGTTTCTGTCATAGGACGTCCACTGCTGGAAATGGGCCTCCCCTAAAGATCTCCAATAAGACCTGTTGGTAGCAGCTTGCATCTAGCGCGATCTTGCTGTCATAATGAGGTCATCCGTCCGCCTTGTGGGTGGACGTCCTACGCTGCGCTTATCGTTACGTGGTCTCCACTGGAGAACTTTTCGACGTCATCGGTCATCAGTCCTTCGCGCTTATCAATTTCTGTAATTTCTATAAAAGTTTTAATGGCAGTGGGCAGTGCACATAGTTCGGAGAACGGATGGCCTATGGGGCTGTAAAGTTCTCGAATGGATACCACCAGCAAGCGTAGCGTAGGATGTCCACATTTTAGCAGGGCCGACAATAATCATCAAACTCGGTTCAAAATGGAGTAATCACATAACTGTACTGTACCAGCCTTTTTTATAGTCCACTGCAGGACGTAGGCCTACCCGCGAAGGGTGATTGGGCCATATCCACCACGCTGGCCCAGTGCGGGTTGGTGGATGCACATACACCATTGAATTTCTTCTACGGACGCATGCAGGTTGCCTCACGATGTTTTCCTTCACCGAAAAGCCAGTGGTGTGAAATTCCGTACATAAATTCCAAAGAACTCATTGGTACGGGACCGGGGATCGCATAAAATACATACAAAAAAATACAGTCGTATTGAGAACCTCCTTTATTGAAGTCTATTAAGTTTAAAAATAATAAAAGAATGACCGAATCATACAAGTCGGCGGATGTGAAATTAGCTACAAGCTGCGCGATATCTAATCAACGCGTAGCTTTATGTGAGCTTGAGTCAGAATAGGATATTGAAGAAGAAGAAGAAGATTTTCCGCAGTTTCAGACATTTGGTTCATGCACTCGGCCGAGCGGCCGGTGGTGCGAAGCTACCATCCGCGGGATTATGCCTGAACGCCTCTAAGGCCGAAGCCAGCCTAGCCGAATCCGGCAAGGATATGCTCACTCTGGAGCCCCGAGAGTCGGGAGGCTCTAAACGATGTGACTTTACTAGTCGCGCTTCACTCCGTGAGGTGCGACGTCGAAGCCCATTTGGATCGAGGAGATCGGTGCGGTCGGTTTAACCCGTGCATCACGGCTCCTTGTGTCCGAATTTACCTCAGTTCGATGTCGGGGCTCGGAATAGTCTGTAGACGACTTAAATATTGCGCAGCTTGTAGCTAACTTCACAACCGCCGACTTGTATGATTCGGTCTATGTCTGTGTATTTGACCGGACGCCTTATATCCTCCCTACAGTTGGTGCAATTACCGAGTTTGTTTGACGATTGTGTTGACACGCAGTGAAATCATGGCTCGTCATTTGATGCGCCAATTCGGAAACTGAATCGAGGTCCAAATCATTTTCAACTCTACCCACATACGAGAACTTTTACTAGTAATTTTAACGGCTTTTCAACCAGCCAAAGCTATCTCACTTGTACATTTGCAAGTTTGAGTTCATAAACATTATATTTCTTAAAAAATCCATTAAGCTATTATATAAAGTTCTGAATTATATATTAGATTTAAGTATGTATTGTTACACACTCTCGCACTTTCTTACGAATATAGGTATTTTGGAATACATTTTAAACCTAAATCAATCCGATCACTTTTTAGGGTTCCGTATCTTAAACGGATCTTATAGGATCACTTTGTTGTCCGTCTGTCCGTCTGTGTGTATGTCAAGACTCTTTATCTCGGGAACGCATAAAGATATCGAGTTGAAATTTAAACTGTAAACGTACGTATATCTATGGTCTCTTGCAGTTGTGTAAAATAAAAACTTCTCCATTATCGTTTAAAAAAGTTAGAGCCGTTTATGTCGTAAAAAAAACCGCATATTTCGACACTCACAAAAATCAAAACCTACAGGGTTGATATAGAACTATGAAATTTGGCGAGAAACATTGTCTGAGAGTACACATATAGGAATAAATCAGAAAACTGTACATTTTTATTTAAATCACAAAAAATAGGGCATCAAAATTCACAAAATATGGGTTCAAAATTCAAAGTGAGTAAATTGTATCATGTAAGGTGTCATATTTCTTCCCAATTTTGTGAAATTTTCTGGATTTGTACGGAACCCTTGGTGTACGAGCCTGGCTCGCAATATTCAAATTTTCATCATCATTATGTCAGGACAGATACGGGACGGGTCTGGACGGGGCCCGAACGATACACGTTCCATACATTTTTGTATATAGTGGCCCGTACGACGCCCGTACGTCCCGTCCCGTCCTATTATAAATCATCCCTAAAACGTCTACAGTTGGACTCCAATAGCTTTCCAATATGACGTGGTATATAGATAATATGACTAAGTACCTGATTTTCTTCGACTTGTGTCCAGATTCCAGCGCAGCGCCATCATTCGCTACCATCAGAATAACAAAGAATGTAAAAATATATCTCCTTGCCTATCAGATTTGTAGATGGTTCTACGCTGCGCTTGCCGGTCCGTGGTTTCAAGAACATAGAAGAACATTGATTCTGCAATCTGCCTCGGTACGGTACTGCCCTGCCCACTGCCACTTTAACTTACTAATCCACTGGTTTGTGGCTTACCAGTAACAGGGATTCTGATTTCCTTATTTGAAGTTATTAAATAAAGCTGGTTACCCGAGGTGAAGTAGCGTCCCGTAGTCACCCCAGCGTCCACAGAGAGCTGTAGAGAGGCTTTCATTTGCGAGACACTTGTGTGTAAAGGGTTATGGTCCAGAACTAGTGTACTAAGCCAAAAAGGGGCAATTATGAGCATCATTATGAGCATAGCCGCGACAAACTTACCATAATATTGCGGCACCGAATTAAGTAAGAAATCATGTTTTTATTTAAATTAATGGCCCACAGACTCCAGGGTCTGTGCCTTTTATTAAGTAAGTTAACAATTGAAAGAGTGCGACTGTACAATAGAGAGGGGTTAGTTTAAATCTTAGTCTAAGTTAGTGGTTTCATTGCATTGC
The DNA here is from genome assembly GCA_949316475.1 of Hypomecis punctinalis. NCBI lineage: Eukaryota > Metazoa > Arthropoda > Insecta > Lepidoptera > Geometridae > Hypomecis > Hypomecis punctinalis. The sequence goes on from OX438806.1 coordinate 24,075,596, forward strand.
GTGAATGCCACGAGCAAACCGGCGACCCGCATGCAGCACCCGATCACGAGTATGACGCATGTATCAGCCATCACTCTCCTCGACCATATTTAAGGGAAGAGAACGACCCGACACACGACGCCGCCGCAAGAAGGAGCCTTCGATGGCGAGCATGAATGCTCAAGGCATGCACGCAATGCTAGTTTCTAATTAATGCACACTTATTCTGATTTATTTTGTGAAAGCAATCACCAGCAGAGTCCAAGGCTACGTTTCCATGTGTTACTCGGTGGTATCTACTCTGCTTGTGATCGCTCCCATGTCCTCCTATTACAACTCTTTTGCCTCCTCCCGGCCCAGAGCCTCCATCACCGCCGCGTTCCGGTCTCTTATGGCCATCTGCAGGTTATAGTCCTTGATAGCCCTCAAAGACGCAGACGATGCACGCCGCACGAATCGACTGATGGCATCACCTTCAATGTCGTCAGCGTAGTAGATGAAAGTTCCAGTGTGCCGAGACAATGCAACGACAGCGTGTGAGACGCTTTCGTGTAGCTTTATTCTAGGCTTAGTTTTAATGGCGATTACCGACTCGTACGTCAGTCCCTGAGCTTCGTGGATGGTAAGGGTGCGTGATCCTGAGCCACCTCCATAACCCTGGCTTATTAGGGTCTCCTTTTCTTCCTGCGTATGCACTAAGAAAATGGTGTTGGGGAGGGTTTTGGATATTTGAGCCCCCTTAAACCTTTTCTGCTCAAGAGACCTAATACGGGGAAGAAATCATGTTTGGGAATGAATAATAAAAAAAAACCTTTTATATGGTGTCAACCCAGGATTTAAAAAAAAAAACAGCTGTTTTATGTATTTTGTTTTGAAGATTCTGGGTTGCAATTTTGTATAGAACAGCTGTTTTTTTCTCGAATTACGAGTTGGCCCCAGAGTTAAATTTGTTCTTAATTATGGTCTTAGTACTTTCCGCTTTGTACAGGGCAATCAAATAGCTCTTTAAAAGGCTTTAGGTACAAAGTGCAGGGGTTTTCAGAACTGGATAGTAGGTACCTAATGTTCATCATTATGAACAACTTTTACTGTGGGGCCCAATGCGAAATCACGAAAATACAACTGTTCTGAATAAAAATTTTATGGACAGTCGACTAGATGTGTGTGCGCCTGTATTTTTCATGATTTCACAGTTGGTAAAGTCGTTCATTTTATTGAGCATGAACACTTCTGAAAGTCCCTACAGTTTGCCAAGCGACACCCTGATACCTACTTTAGATTACACACTGTTATTAAGCAAAACTGTAGCATGCTTATATAGAAGACTAGCTTTTTCCCGCGGCTTTGCCCGCGTGATTATTTCATTTTTATGCTATCCCATAGAAACCTTTTTTTTCGTAATAAAAAGTAGCCCATGTAACTTTACGTCTTTCAAACTATGTCCATGCCAAAAATAAAGTCAACCCGTTGCTCCGTTGCTACGTGAAAGAGGAACAAACCAACAAATACGCTTTCTGATGTATAGTAAAGTAATAGTAAAATTTATTGATCAAACTGTGTAGAATGATAGTAGGTACAATTTTCTTAGTTCAACAGTCTGTCCTAGCGGACATGCAATTTTTGGCTTCATATAGCCTAAAGCAAATTATTAACTAATTATATCCTTCACTCAATAACACTCTATAGTACCTAAGCATAGGTACAAACTTATACTCTATAAAATTTAACTTGATCTCTGCGACAGCTGTCAGAAAAATCACGCCTATGAAGTCCTGAATTTCTTAATAGTACAGACAGTACCTGTCAATGTCATACTTTGTTGGCATGCCGATTAGTGATGGGCGACGAATGATCGTGACCACAGAGTTTTAGATAAAGTTTTAATTAAAATATCGATAGTTTATACTGACGATATTTTAAATAAAACTTGATTTATCATTAATTTTTTTGTATATTTTAATATCATAACATTTTTTACATGTGTAATTAAAGTAAACCCAATTATATGTTACATTAGCATCGATAATAGTGTAAAACGTCGATAAATACTATCGTTACATTATTATGAGTAGGTATAAAATTAATATCATAACATTATTTACATGTGTACATACTTGATTTTAAATAATAGTAAGTAAATGAAATCCAATTTCTCACCTTCAACTTCACATTCGATTACATTACAACACTGTTTTAAAATCATTTTTCTCCACCACTATCCCAACTCTAAAAATGTCAATCTTTTACTGTCGCAGAGATCAAGTTAAATTTTATAGAGTTATAGTTATTTAATCTGGATTTGAAAACACCTTTGTAAGTACGTAATACCTACATTTATACTGGAAAATAATTATCTTTTGTTTAATTCCTCATTTAGATAAGTATTGTACTTTGTTTAGAGTGTCTGTGGTCCCGTCCTAAAGTCCGGGCAATCCAAACAAGCCATGTTTGAGAAGTGCAGTGCACCGGGACGAGACTCCCGTGTGAATAGTGGATAGTAATTACTGCCCTGTGTACACGCCCTCAACGCTCTTGTACCCCTCCTGTCTTAGCTACAGTCCGATCACAGTAATTTTACACCTGACATTCGTCGCTGTGTTAGGTACTGTCTTAAAACAGAAAAAATGCTAAGTCGTTGGTTTCTGTCTAACCAGTGATGGTAAGTAATGGCTAGACCGAGACAGCGACAAATGTCAGAGGTAAATTAGCTGTGAACGGACTGTATCTCATTCGCCAGTTAGGGTACACGATCATTTCCTAAAACCGTGGTGAAAACTGCTGGCAGTGGCACCCCTACACTGTTGATTTTCTTTCGATACCTACGTAGTAGCAGTTTGATACAACCTTTCTGATCTGGGGCAAAACAAAGAGAAAAAAATAATATTTTAATAAAAAAAAATACTGTGTAAGTAATTGAGACATAAAAGGGAAAGTTTACACCAATTTATGCGAATAAAAATGTATTTGTAAAAGACAAAAATAAAATACCAATTTTTTTTTTAAATTTTTACAAAAAATTTGAGGTCAAATGAATAAAGTGTGGATAGAAAAAATTTAGATCATTTTACTACCTACAACTTTGCCAAACAACATATTTCCATAGGACTTGGTAGTTTTGCCGAAAATCGAAAAGCCGTTTTTTCGCGATTTTGACGGTTTTTCAGTCACTTGACAGTTGACCATTTGCGACTTTGCGTAAGTACCTACCTAGGTATTTGGCTATTCGCGACGGAGCCTACGATTGTTAGCCTTGAAACTCTGGGAAGTGGGAACATAACAAAATGTAGGTAGGTATGTACCTATGTGGATATATTTTGGAAACTAGTAGTTTTCCGAACTGTACCTACTTATATACCTACCTAGACCTCGCGACTATTTTTCTTAAGGAAGCGAAGCATCTTTCTATTTATTTTTCTAAGCGTGAAGTTAGGTACCTACCTACTTCGTAACTCTAGTTCTTTTACAATACAACTTTCAGGTGCAAAAGTTTTTTTACTGAAACTTGAGACGTAAACATGAAATAGTGCAACTAAGTAACTAAATTGCTGAAATATTTTATCCGAAGTCATAATTTCCAAGCTGATTTTCTTGTTCATGTCTAGTGCTGCCGTCTAGCTAGTTGTTTTGCAATAAGCCTCGGCTTATTTTGTGCTTTTCTGGTGCAAAGGCTTCGAAGGTGCAAAGTGCAAAGGCTTTACTTTAGTTAGATGATATCTAAGCTGATGTGTAACCATAAACGTTGAAACTAGTTCTTTAGCTTAGATAAAAGTTTCAGGCACGGTCACTAGATGGCGTAAAAAAATATTCAATTTTAAAGCAGAACAGAATAAACGTCACAAGCACAAGTCAAAGGCACCAAAGGCACAGGGCAGTATTATTTACCTATTATTTAATGATATCTTTTTTGACACAGCGCTGTGAGTGGCTGTAAATATGCGCAATAATTTAACATGGCGCCCTCTATAGAATAGGAATAACACTTTTTGTAATATTTAGCAGCCGACCAGCGTGCAGCGCATGGATCCATGGGCGTCCTCGCCCCTGTTATGAGAACCGTAATTTCAAAATGTTGTATAAATAAATTTTAAAAATTGTGAATAATTGAACTTATTTTGTTTCACCTTTTCATGATTATTTTGTCAAAAATTACATGGATAATAAAAATACATTATGCGCCGTCGTTAAAAAAAAAACTACAATTTACTTTGACTGGTTGTCAGTGGTCGATCGATTGTCATTGTCAATAATGTCAATGTCACAATATAAATTAAAAAAAGTTATACCGTAGCGTCATCGCTGTTTTGTTTTAATAATTTTTCAGTTTTTTCACTAAATAACAAAAATATTGAGTAACTGTGTAGTTCAATCACTGCTGAATCATCAGGTAAGATCTCATTTCTTAACAATTTCAATAGTTTTTCAAAATAATAAGTTTCAATCATTTCTAGGTTAATGGTCTTCGGAGGCGTTTTTAGATGTTTTTCCGCTTTTTTATGGTGAACAAAGCAATTCTAAAGTTAGATTTACTTTAAGCAAGCTCTTTTCTGAGTAAATATATCATTTCCGCCACAATTTGATTCAAACTTTCTCTTACTTACGCGCCTGTAGTTTAAGTGTGCAATCACGCGAACAATTCGCAAAATTCCAGAATGTCAAGTCAGGAGGAGAACGACTCGCCCCTGCCCGAAGGCTGGGAGATGCGGACAAGCCGGTCCACCGGTATGACTTACTACCTCAATAGTTATACGAAGAAATCTCAGTGGGAGCGTCCCGATGCCCCGGCCAACGCCGGCGAGGTTCGCTGCAGCCATCTGCTGGTGAAGCACGCGGGTAGCCGCCGCCCGTCGTCCTGGCGCGAGGAGAACGTCACCAGGACTATCGACGAGGCCCGAGAGCTCGTCAAGAACTACCGTAAGCAAATAGTCGCTAATGAAGCTACATTCGAAGAGCTCGCTTCGAAATACTCCGACTGCTCATCGGCCAAGCGTAAAGGCGACTTGGGCCACTTCGGCCGCGGTCAGATGCAAAAGCCTTTTGAAGAAGAAGCTTTCAAGCTGAAGGTCGGACAGCTCAGTCAGCCCGTCGAGACGGAGTCCGGAGTCCACATCATTCTGAGAACTGCTTAATTTGCTAGACTTGTCTATACTTCCGTTGCATTTTAGTTTGTAAGATGGAGCCTTATAAATATGTGTAATCATTTTGGTATAGTAAACTGATATTCTAATTTTTGTTCCATGTACCTAAGCAATAATTACAAGACTTACACTAATTTGGATGTTATAATGAATAACAACTAGAACTAGAATCTACTATTTAACAGTCTAAAAATCTTTTTATTGAAGTAAATAATTATTTGGGTAAAATATTCTATTGCAGTTGTCAGCATTCTTGTAAATCTGTTATTTAATTATCGGACAGCAGTAAGAAGTCTGTTATTAAACATGCGTCTAACTTTTTGATGTCTAAAATTACTTGCTACATGTGGCCTGTGTCCATCATATCCTAGTGGCCTCTAGTAAGTTGTCTAGCTATCTTAGTAGTATCTTTTAAGAGCAAAAATAATATGTATTTCTTTGCAGACAAGCATCTGGATTATGTTTTGTTTAATATAAAGCGAGGATGAATGATCAAACACTTTAGTATACTTTGCACATTCTAACAAATTTGGAATTTCGAGAGCATTGTAGAAAATAATTTTAAAAAAAATCTATGCTATGTTAAATTAAATTTTGTGGATTATTCTCAGAATTGCATTTACTAAACTCTATTTGACCTACAAATAAGTATTGAGTTAATATATCTTTTGCACAACAAATTATATTTTTTCTAGTCTGCATACAATTTGACTTTCATTCCTGTCACTAACCATCAATTATGTTGATATCTGTCAATTGAAATTATTTGACAAGGGACTTGTTAGGTTTATGTTACACTTTAAGAAACCACAGATCATGAATTTAATGGATTTACTGTATGCATGTAACATGTGGCGAAGCCAAAATTTAATGTCTCAAATTTTGCCGATTGCCTTTGAAGTGTAGTATAGACTCTTTCTTACGAAACTCCATACATTGATTCACTACCTTTAACATAACTTTGGTGGTATAACTTAAGCCCTACACTTATTCACTCTTAATAATAAAAACTATCAAAAAATATTAGTCTCTAGAGCTTTATTGTAAAGTTTATACTGTAATAAGAATCAAACTCAATTGTGAAACTTTCTATATTGTGTTAATGTAATACTTACTCATAATTTTGCAATTAAAAGCTAATAACTACGCCTCATACTAATCTCAATCTTGTATTCATATTGTTCATCTTGATTCAGCATAATATCTATATGTAATGAACTGTCTGGACATATATTAACAGACAGGACTGAATTCATACATAAAATTAGTTCTCATACATATTGTATATCTTATTTGTATCATTTTTTTGTGTAATCGATGTGAAATGACTCGAAGCTTGTTGTTAAGGTAAAAGACTGTTTTGACTATTTGTTCAGTTCATTATTTGTTTTGTGGGGAAAGTAAAGTCTTATTCATAATTATAATATTTTATTTCTTTGTTCACCATAGAAATATTGGAAGTGAGGATAACAAAGTACAATTTTCGTTTATTTAGAATCTTATGTTGTTATTGAATCCAGCCATTTCAATAAGGACATAAGAACTAAAGAGATATAATTAATTTTGAGATTAAAAGCACAATAGAAGTCTAATAACGCGTTTAAAGCTATTTCAGTACATTTTTAGATATTATTTTGAATATTTTCACTTATAGATATATAGATACCTTTTATGATATGAATGTTTGTCTGTCTATAAGTGGTTTCCAAATGTTTTTAAATATAAATGCATATTGCTTGATTGTTTATCTTGTGTTATAAAGGCTAGTTTTTCAAGCCAAGTTTTTTTCTTACAATTTTCATACCTACATGTTGAGATTCTGTGATTTACCAATATAGATAATAATTCAACTTGTTTACATACTAGATAATTATTTATAGACTACTAGGTAATTATCTCAAAGTATGTGGAGTATCATTGTTGATTCTTTCAAAATTTAGCTCAATTCGGATTATATTAATTTCTGAATATTGAAAAAAATACCTACTTGTGATCCAGTGTAAGGTATTTTTATTCATTTATTATTTATCCAGAGTGTAAGGTGTTGTCCAAAATCTTGTAATAATTAATATTAAATATTAATAATTGGACTTGTTAAATAAGACAAACTGTGAAATATTTTCTTTAACTAGTAGTGATTCAGAATACCAAAGTATTAGACTTCTATTGTGCTGTCAATTTTTCAACAGAAAAATGTCTTTCTCATGCCCAATCTTACCATTAAAACCTTGGACCTTTTTCTAAAGAAGATCTGTAAGTTTTCCAAGATAAAATTAGTCATTAGAGCAATATCCAGAGAATGTTAAGTAAAAAGGTAGTTTTTTGAAAAGTAGATCTTAAACTGACGTTTTAAACGTATAAGTACATAAAATAGATGTCCAGCCATCTGATCTTTGTTGCGTGTCTAAAAACTGCACATCAAAATACAATTCAACTTATGACTATTTAACAAACAATACAACAGAGTGCATTTACAAATGATTCTAAGCAATTACAGTTTCTAACTTACAAATAATTCGATTTCAACTTTTTTGTTCATTTTAATATGCTTCTTTATATTCTACTGTTGCACTCAGTCGCATGGCACTAATATAAACATCTATGAGTCAATGAAACAAATTTCTTTGGCAATGAAATCCGGGAACACAAATATGATCGTCATCCGTTTATAGCGCGTTTTGTTGCTCGTTGATCGACTTATTTCTGAGGAGCAGGATGGTGTTGAGGGTGTTATCCTGGCTGTCTTGAGAGGCCGGGGTCCAGATGGGGCCTATGATAGGTGGGGACCGTTTCCCACCCCAGATACTAAACTTCATCTTCCTCTTACCATCCTTCTTCAATTGCACGTCGTTGTACGGATGCCCAGGCTTGAACAGCTTGGGAGATGAATCGGTGAGTGAGCTAAAAGGGAGGGCGTCGCGCAAAGTCCTGCTTAAGTCGCCATTGCTACTGCTCATAGCTAAGATCCTGATGGGGTGTCGCTTGTCCATCCCCGGCACGAATTCGAAGTTGCCAAACTGCTTCCCGGTTTCGGGCGAGTTGGTGACTATACGCTTCAATTCAGGGATGGAGGAGAAGAAGATGATCTTGGAGGCTTTGACTCCGGGCTTGTAGATCATCTGTCCGCTCCGCTTGCCGCCCCACGGACTGAAGCGGACTCGTTTAGGCATGCTTGGCTCCCGTATCCCAGCCGAGCGCTTCCAAGACCACATATGCTCGAACGACGTGTGGGGCTTGTCGCGTTTCCCTCCCCATGGGCTAAAGTTCCTCTTCTCGACGTCCGTTTGATTGTCATCGTTGTTGTCTATCACAATTGGAAGGACGTTGTTTTTGTAGTAGACAGTTTTGTCCGTGTCGACGAGGTTCGGTCGCCAGGTCCTGGGGTCGGAATCATCGTTTGACGTTCGTCTCTTTCTGGAAGCTTGGGATTCCTGGTAGTTGATATCCGAGTCGGTTTGGAAGGCGTCGAAGTTTGGGGGCTGGTTGAAGAAGTGGGTGTAAGGGAGGGGGTAGGGTAGGCCGCTGTCCGTCAGGTCCAGGGGCGCGTCGGCGGCCGGCGAGCCGGTCTCGATGTACTGGAGGCTGACGGGGCCGATCCAGGAGAAGGCGAGAAGGAGCCACGGGTGAGACATTATTCTGGAATAGAAATGTTGCTGTTACCTTTCGATGTAGATATTTTATAGACGTATGAGGAGTACTAATGCTTAATTATGTCAGGGGTAGAGGTGGCCTTAGCAAGAGCAGCAATTTTTGCTCATAATGTTATCTTTAACCATTTGCTACCTAAGTCTCCGAACTAAACCTTCGGAAAACAAAAGATAAAGAACTAGTAGGTTGCATTTGAAAGTGCGTCTTTATAAAACAGTTATATAAGCTTAAACTCGTCATGTAATAGCCTTAAGACGTAAAGTATTGAACGTGGGCCTCCCTGTGAATTTTTAATAAGACCAGTTGACCGCAGTCATCCTGCGATCTTAATCAGATTGTCCTGTTATCCAAAGTCCTAAACTGCGCATATAAATTCTACATATCCACTGTAAATTCAATTTCAGCTATTTAGATGCGCTCACTTATCTCATTTGGAGGATAACTCTGCCCACTATCAAAGTATAATTCCAACTCTATAAATAAACACTATTTAGTTTAATTTAAATCCTACGCGACAAAGATGTAAGAATCGAATTTAACTTGATTATTTAGGAGCCATTTAGTTTTTGGTCCAGTCCTGAACAAACACTCCTGCAGGCTTAGAAGATTGGCTCTACCGACGCCCAACGTGTTAACGCGTTAATCATAGAGGATTGTTTCGTATGTTGTTTTATAATCCTACAGGTGTGACAATAGATAAAATTTCTGTTTGAAGGTAATACGTTAGTCCAGTTGTAGTTTTTGCAAAACCTCGTTGTAATAAGAGCGAATAAGCTCTATTGTTTTGAGTCGTGTTACCTATAATCACTTTCGAATGAGAATTTAATGCGTGAGAGTTGAAAAATCTCCATCTGCTACAATGGAAAAAAGCCTTTTTTTGTGTCGAGGAAATATTATACAGGGTTATCCAGAACTGGTGTACTCTCTTGAAAGGAGATGATTCAGATCATAAAAAACTTTTTCTACGGGATCAACCCAAAATTCCAGAAAAAAAATCAGCTGTTTCATACATTTTGTCGTTTCCGAGATGCAATTTTGTACGGAACAACTGTTTTTTTTTCTCGAATTTCGGTTTGGCCCCATGGTATAAGTAATAATTATGGACTTAATCACACTATTTCGCCTTAGTACAGAACAAGCAGATAACCCTGTATGTGTATCCATCAGCCACAGGACATCCACTGCTGAACATAGGTCTCCCCTATAGATCTCCAATAAGACCGGTTGGTAGCGACTTGCATCTAACGCGACCCTGCGGTCTTAAGGAGGTCATCCGTCCACCTTGTGGGTGGACTTCCTATATACGCTGCTATATATGTAAAGCAATATACCTAAATAAACAAATAAAACCTTTACAAAATACCCGGCTGATTCGGGGTGCAGCCGGGCTATGTGGGATTGTACCCACTGAAACATTCTCGGGGGCCTGCCTTTGTGCTCTCTTGGGAGCTTTTGGATTTACATCTTTGAAAGTAAAGTAAATATTATACGTAATTATTAATAAGTAAATATTTGTACGCTGTTTAACCGACGAAACGGAAGAGGTTTACAAGTAGACGCATATACATATGTAAATATTTTTATTTTTGACCACGCATAGCATAACCTCTGTAACTCTGTGAACAGAGTGGTCCGATTATGATAAAAAAATTTCGGTAGATTATACTGTAAAGTTGGTCCCATTCAAATTTTATCGAAATCGGCTGAGCCATTTTTGATAAATCAACAATAATTTGAATATTACTACATTTATCCGTGCAAACTATTCGGATTCTGTACATGGTTGAAGTCGGTTACGCCATTTTTTGCTAAAAATCCATCCATCAGCCGAAGGACGTCCACTGCTGGACATATGCCTCCCCTAGGGATCTCCAATAAGACCGGTTGGAAGCGGCTTGCATCCAGCATGATCATTCGGTTTTTGTGGGTGGACGTCCTACGCTGCGCTTGCCGGTACGTGGTCTCCACTCGAGAACTTTTCGACTCCACCGGTCATCAGTCCTCCGCGCTATGTGCCCTGCCCATTGCCATTTCAACTTGCCAATCCGTTGGGCTATGTCGGTAACTTTGGTTCGTCTATGGATCTCCTCATTTCTGATTTGATCTCGCAGAGAGACTCCGAGCATAGCCCTCTCCATAGCTCGTTGGGCTACTTGGAGCTTACTAATAAGGCCCATAGTGAGAGACCACGTTTCTGTGCCATGCTAAAAATAAGTATTGGGAATAAATAATTATTCACCTACACAGACACAAATCAAACGTATAATACTATCCTTTTTTGGGCCGTGAGTTTCGTTAACAAAACCCAGTACGGAAATAGGCTATGACAAAACTAGAGCACCTATACGCTAGGCATTTTATTTCACGGCTTTTGTCTGATTGGTCTTTACAAAACTATTGTCCTACGCGCTTTGGGCTGAGCCATAATGTTTGAAGTTGAACCTCAATACAGCAAACGCATATTTCGTTTTGAAAAGGCTTTCACGACGTCAATTCTTTGTAAGGCTAAAAGCGGCATTTCATATGCTCGGACGTCATTGTGTGGATTTGTTTGGACAAGTTATTGCATACTGCAAGCTATAATGTGCCGCGGATATACCGGCTTCTTTTCCGACTTTATAGTACCGTGGTACCGACCTGTTTTTACCGACTTCCAAAAAGTAGAAGGTACTATGTTCGTCTGTACTTATGTATTTTTTGTGTATGTTCATCGAAAGGATATGTCCACAAAATGTATGGAGGCTGGTATAGTAATAATCAAAAATTCTAACCACAACACTCGTTACATTTCGAAAAAGTTCATATTTTTCTGAGTCTATTACAACAGTTAAAAAGGATAAATAAATATATTCGGCTCAATAGGTAGTTTATCTCTAGCAACCCTGATTAAGTAACCTCCAAATTGTTAAATAAAAGCATTTTTTACCAATTAGACACACTTTTAAAGTGTTTTTTGTCACATTGTACCTACTAACTGTTCAAACTGGTAGGTTATAATTTTTAAATTTAGCAAATTAAGTGATGAATGTGAAAGAATCAGCTACGAATGTAAGTTAAATAACGATATAAGCACTTTATCATTGCTAAACTTAAAAAAGTAATAAGCTGTATTGTTATTTTTCACACAATTTGTTTTTCACATTTAAAAAAAATGGAGGGGTGAAAATATCTAAATTAAATATTTTTGGGAAGCCCATAAATCAAGCTTTCAAATGATGTATATATCATCTTGGTTCGATTTTTCGCTGAATATTATACCACTTGTGGACGTCATTTTCGCCAATTGTGAACCAATTTAAAAAAAATCTATATCTTTTTATTTTGGAAGACTCCCAATCCTGACTTAATCTCACACAAAGCCGCGCGTTGATTGGATATTGCGCAGCTTGTAGCTAACTTCATTTCCGCCAACTTGTGTGACGCAGCCTATACGTATAAAATAAATAAATAAATATTTTGGGACATCTTACACTCGGCCTCTGACCCCAAACTAAGCAAAGCTTGTGATATGGCTGCCAGAGACTGATATACTACATATACTTATTTTTAAATACATACTTATATAGATAGTAACTAAATAACACCCAGACACAGAGCTAACACTTATGTTCATCACACAAATATTTGCCCTAGTGGGGATCGAACGCACGCCTCTTTGATCCAGAAGTCAGGGTCACTAACCACTGAGCCACCGAGGCAGTCAGTATGTAACAGTATCCTGCAGTTCTGATCAGATCGTCTCCCCACATTATGGGTAAACGTCCTGCGCTACTTCTGTAGATGTGTGGGACAAGTTCTAGAAATACCCGATTCTCAAAAGGTCACGATTTACGCTTAGTATTTTAAGAAATTTTATCACAGAATTTAAGAACAATAAAATCATTCTATCATTTTGGTCACGCGTCACGTCCACCAGACGCTCAGAAGTGTTGGTGTTTATTTGGCTCAACATACCTAGGTATAAGCATTGCCGTTCGCCGTGGCAATGCTGCCAGCATGCTGGGCACGCTGCAACTGGCAGTGGGCTTGAGCATTTGGATTATCAGACCTTCAAGGGTCTGTGGATGTTCCAGTTGTTTGTTATGTAGTAGTATTTTATTTAGTTTTTATAGATTATATAACTCTTGTATTTAGAGGTAGTTTCTATCATTGTATCAAAAATAACTTTTTCTTAGTCTAATTCGATCTTAAGAAAAATCTCAAGACAGTAAGAAGATATTTAATTAAACATTAACATCTCATAGAACATGATATGTTAGATCTCCCAATGAATTAGAAAAGCAAATTAAAGCTTTGGCTTCTTCGTAAAAATAAGTAGGTTAGTACTGTGAATGTTAATTAATGAATTAAGATTACGTAAGTTGATTTATTCCTGTTTTTTCTGTCATCAAAGAAAACAAAAATAGGTACAAACTTACCGAATACCGATATTGGATCTACTCATAGCACCTAGCGAAGTGGGCGAGAAAATGATAGTCTAAAGAACTAGTGTAACCTCGGAAGAATAGTGCTACTAATTAATGTTGAAGTGAAACTTCTAATGCAACGTCCAACAAGGTTGCGTTAAACGTTTAACGCTACCATGGAGGGGGTACGAAAGCACTGTTGCGTCGAAGTTTCATTTCTTCCGCGCGGAGGGACACCACGCACTATTTTTTTTATTCTCAGAGTATAACCCTGTCTTGTATATGTATATGTTACGGTTAATGCTAGAAGAACAAGTAAACTTAGGTGTACCCGGGTTCACTTAGTACTGCCCAAGCGTTTTGGGTAAAGTCCGAACTTTCAATGCAAAATAAACTACAAAACTAAATGTGCAGCAAAGAAGTGTAAATGCAAAGCTGTAGAAAAATTATACACTTCAAAATGTCACAGTAGTTTATGTTGCTTAAATAAATGATAGGATATTTAATATTTTACTATTTTAATGACACAAGAAGTAACTCATACTTAATCTTTAGTGAAAGTTTCGTATTTAACTTTATATTTTTTAAAAGAAAATTGTTCTACACTTCTATATACATTTATTTCAAAATCAATTCTGGCATAATTATATACCTATGTTTGTACAAAATAAAAACGATTAATGAACATGGGATTTCAAATTCCATAATGAATGTGAAGTTACCTACGCAGCTAGTGTTGGGTAAACTTAAACTAAGTGTGCACGGGTAAACTCCGACAACATCCTACAAATCATTTTTCATTACACGTTCGGAATTTACCCAAAACGCTTGGATAGTACTAGGTGAACCCGGGAATATTTAGTTTATTTCTTTCTCTAGCTTTACCATCCATCAGCCGAAGGACGTCCACTGCTGGACATAGGCCTCCTCTATGGATCTCCAATAAGCTTTACCAGTAATAACATATATATTTATGTATGTTATTTTAAAATAAAGACTGACTGACAGGCCCTGTTACATTTCTCAGGTGATTGACTGTAGTTAAACTTTTTTTAAATTATTTTTCTACCTATACACCAATTTTCAGCTTTTAGTACTTCTAAAAGCTGAAAATTGGTGTATAGGTAAAAAAGGTGGCAAGATAATCATTGTTTTTATTCTAACGGGAATCCACTCCAATCACTAAGGAACTCGCTTTTAAAACGAGGCCCTAGATGGGTTGAAAATTATCCATACCTTTATTTTTTCTCTTCTATAACCCTGTACCAAGCTGAAAGAGGACGATTCAGACCTTCATTATGAACAACCAACTTTTACTATGGGGCCAACTCGGTATTCAACATAAAAATATCAGCTGTTCCATACAATATTGCAACTCTGAATAGGGATGTTTACTGGGTATAAAATCATTATTATAATTAGTTCGTCAGTTAGATTATCGAAAAATATTGGACACGTATTTTTTCTTTTGTCAATCAAACAGTTAGTGACTAAGATAAACCTTGTCAAAGTTTGAGAGTGGGGGCTCGTGACGACACTAGCCGGTACATTTCATAGCGGTTAGTGACGTCACGCGGAACTTTAACAGGCTATATCTTTATCAATTTGTGTTAAATTGACAAAAGAAAAAAACGTGTCTAATATTTTTTGACAATCTATTTGACGGACTAATTATATTTTTTTAGTAAACATCCTTATTGACAAAATGTATGAAACAGCAGATTTTTTTCTAGGATTCCTGGTTGGTAAAAGTTGTTCAATATAATGGTGTAAATCGCCTCCTTTCGGCTGAGTACAACAGTTCTGTATAACCCTCTACAGTGGGAGTACAATGATGCATTTTGCTATTGCGGATATTATTGTAGTTGGTAATTGAATGTTTGTCATTCAGCTTTACCAAAAACCGGGAATATGTAAAATAAATAATGTGGGAAGCTCTGTATTAACACGGCAAACGTATTTTCAAGGGTTTTGCAAATATTGGTAGGGTGCTGTGAAAAACTTTTTAATGAATTTCAACAGAAGTGGCCGTTGAAACCAAACACGAATAGAGACCACGAAGTTGTAAACGTATGTCCACCCACAAAACGGATAGGCTTGAAAAATATTGCGAAAATACTGGAATAATAATAAAATTTATATAAACAATATGAATAGCTTTCGAACGGTCCTACTGAAAATTATTTTTAAAATTATAGTTTTTTAAAAAAGATCTACAGGGTTATCAGCTTACTATGTACGTGTGGCTTACTCTGTTAGCCAAAAGACATTGATTAAAACCATCGTTATGAACAACTTTTACTATGGGGCCAACCCAAAGTTCGACAAAAAATCAGCTATTTCATACAAAACTGCAACTACGAGTCGACAAAATGTATGACAGCTGATTTTTTCTCGAATTTGGGTTTGGCCCCATAGCAAAATAAGTTCATAATGATGGTCTCAATTACCTCCTTTCGCCTTAGCACACTAGTTATAGATAACCCTGTATAGAGTTACAAAAGTTTCCGACATAGCCAGCGGTTTAGTGGGTACCTAGGTGGAAGTGGCAGGCAGGGCACGTAGCACGAGAAACTGATGACCGTAAAGTTCTCGAATGGCGCCATGTGCTGTCAAGAACAGCGTACGACGTTCACCGACAAATGAGCGAATAAAAGACCTGAAAACCACAGGAACATGCGGGATACAAGCTTCTTCCAATAGTTCTTGTTGAAAATCTAGGGTAGGACCTATGTCCATGTGTAGATTTTCCGTGGCTGATTGAATAATAAAAAAAATTCAACGAAAACAAAAATATAGAAAAAAATCAGCCAGTGCGAGTTTTTAAACCGCCTGAAGGCCTCTGACATGGCTTAACGGTTAACACAATCGGCGCCTACAATTTAACGTGTCATCCGAGCCACGGTACTAAAGGTCAGCCAGCGATACAGCACAAATAGGAAGACCTAAGTATGTTTTATTGTTGCAAAAACTTGGGAGTCTACCTTTACGTTGTACAGGCTGTTACAAAAACCGACAAAAGGGATAACGTCCCTAGGAATTTTATATTTTTTAAATTGTTGGCTTTGAATAAGAATAAGAATCATTTATTGCAATACTATGTAGAAAGATGTTAATTAATTATACTTAGATTAGTGTCAATAGTAGACCCTTAACGGGCGTGCAATGTTTAGTTAGTACAGTTACAGTTTTTTTTTTAAATAATATAATTACTTTACAGATGTGGATAATAAGTAATTATTAACAATACAAAAAAATAATCATTATTATCATTTTAAGTTAATTATTCGCGCTACAATACATCAGCTCTATTTTAAACTCTATGTTTTTAAACTTTCGCTATTTGAACACATTATTATTTTATACTACGTCTACCCGTGACCACGGTCAATGCAACTCGGCCGAAACGTTGGGATGATGAAGTATAATATTTATCTCGAAATTTTAGTGCGCGATTAGTCGCGTATTACCTATATAATAATAAAACCTAGACTAAACTAGGTAGGTAATGGCTCGCATGCTCATACTTTCTTTTTATTTTTCTTCTTATTTTTATACATATCTTCTTAAACCAGTAAGTTTTATTATGCCGGTGGTATTCACAAGATTCTTGAGATAGGTACGACTTGATCATTAGGTGCAACACATATTGTGATATCATATTGTTGTTGTATTGTCATGTTATTGTCATATTGTGTTGTAATTTTTAGTCTTTACGCTGATAGTTTATTTAGTTTGTATATATCTTTTTTTTTATATATTCATACTTAGATGTGGTAGAATCGACTTGACTTTTTCTTTTCTGTTTATAAATAATTTATAGGATTAGGCCTGTTATTGGATGTTTATATGTATCTGTACAATTAAGTTTAAATATATTTTTGTGCTGTTGGCCTATAAATAAATAAATAAACTAGAGAACCGATACGAACATAAAATATGAAAAAAATATTTAGTAAAGCAAAGATACACGTGCAGATAAATGCAGTGCTACAAATAATCTACGTCATGTGCTACGATATTTTTACCGACTGCCCAAAAGAGGAGGCACTATGTTCGTCTGTATGTACAGCTCTGCCAAGTTCGATAAAATTTAAATGGACCATATAGGGAGTATGGTATACCCTTCTGAAATAGAAAAATATTTTTTTAAATCAGTTCACAATTGACGAAAATATCGATGAATATACAAAAAAAATACATAGAGACGAAGATAAAACCTTCTCCTTAAATCCTAAAACCTGAAAATCGGTTAAAAATAACAGCATCCTGTACATTATTATTATATACTACGGGACTGATCGCGCACTAAAATTGCGAGTTAAATACCCGTCTACCCGTGACCACGATCGATGCAACTCGGCCGAAAAGTCGGGATGATGAGGTAATTATTTATCTCGTAATCTCAGTGCACGATTATTCTCATAGTATATAATAATAATGTGTTCAAATCGCGAAAGCTTAAAAACAAGCATCCTGTACAATGGGCACCAGTGGTAGCTCAGCCGACGGGCAAGATTTTCTGTTGTAAAAACCAAGCCCGAATATTTTATTGACCGACGAACCAGCGGAGGAGATACTCAATTCAACGCGTATATATATTTTTTATGTATAACCACGCCTAACTTTTTTCATAGTAGTCCGATTTCAATAATGCTTTTTTTATTGGAAAGAGTATACTTCGAAATTGGTCCCATTTAAATTTTATCGAAATCGGCTTAGCCATTTTTGATCAATTAACAATAATGTGAAAAATGCTACATCGATCCGTGCGAAATGTTCGCGAATTCTGTACACGGGTGAAGTCCGTCATGCTATTTTTTGTAAATAATAATTATACCTACTTAACTTTCACAAAATCAACCAACATAAACTAATAGCAAATCGATTTGTAAAAATATTCTGTCTTGAATAAATATGTGGAAAAACAACATTTACAAAAAATATACGTTTCTAATATTTAATTATGTTTGTTGAAGATACTAATAAGACGTTTCCGATATATTTACTTATGAATATAGTAATGTTTGTGCTAATATTATTATAATGAGGAGAATCCTGTAATGGGTTGATTCTAAAAATAATGAGGAATCATTCAACTGATCAAATAAATGTTATTTAATTGCCAGAAAAAGCTCTCAAAGACTTGATGGGAAGAGGCTAAAAAAATAAAGGGGTATTTAAATCTGAGTATTTGTCTTGTTCCTTCATGTATTATGAGAGAGAGAGAAATCATTTTGACAGTCATCATCATTTAGTTAAGGCACTATAGCCGACTTCCAAAAAGAATGAGGTTCTATGTTCGTCTGTATGTACCTATTTTTTTTGTGTATGTTCGTTCATCTATATTTTCGCCAATAGTGAAAATATTTTAATTTTTTTTTATTACGATACATGTAATGTATACTTCCGAGGTGGTCCCATTTAAATTTTACCGCAATCGGCTGATCCGTTTTTGAAAAATCAAAATTATGTAAAAATTCCATACAGATGCACAGACAAACTCTAAACTTATCACCACATAGTATAAAACAAAGTCACTTCCCGCTGTCTGTCCCTATGTATGCCTATATCTTTAAAACTACGCATCGGATTTTGATGCGGTTTTCTTTAGTAGATAGAGTGATTCAAGGGGAAGGTTTATATGTATAATACACCTGTGCGAAGCCGGGGCGGGGCGCTAGTAAATTATATATTTCTTAAGTCGATGGCTACATAGTAATAACTTCATTCAATCTATTTGTTCGACCTTCTACAGATTTGACGCAATCTATCCATCATTCGTATTCCACTGCTGAAAATACGCCTTCTATAGATTTTCAATTTCCGATGATTTGACACCGTTAAGGTGGTTTGACTCGATAAAACTTTATTTTATTTATTCATCGACAATTGCAACTATTCTTGCAGTTATCCTTATACGTTAAGTTCACTTCAAAATACATTCCCGATTAAGCAAAATTACCCCTATTTATAGGAGCTAGTAAGTTCGTACAGGCAGAGTAGCCAGCCCTGGCGTCAAAGTTTTTAAGTCGCCTGAAAGCCTCTGACATGACTAACAACAACAACCGGGACCTATTATTCAATGTGTCATCTGGGTAACGGTAGCGCTCTGTTCTAAATGCTACCCGCGTTCACTGACCGTGCCAATCGTTGCTTAACTTTAGTAATCGCTGACAAACACCGACAAACTACGCTATCAGAGCTGTAGGAGCCGTAGAAGCTAGAAGACTAGAAAAAACCGGACAAGTGCGAGTTAGGCTCGCACATCGAGGGTTCCGTACAAGTCCAGAAAATTTCACAAAATTGGGAAGTAAGTTGTTAAAATCTATAACCATCGACAAAAAAGTTTTTTTTTTCACTTTTCTCGTCATACATCGAATATTACACATTGTTAAAATAATTAAAAACCTGTTTTCGCATGCGCTAAGCAAGTTATTTTATATGATACCTTACATGATACGATTTACTCTCTTTGAATTTTGAAACCATATTTTGTGAATTTTGAGGCCCTATTTTTTGTGATTTAAATAAAAATGTACAGTTTTCAGATTTATTCCTATATGTGTACTCTGAGACAATGCTTCTCGCCAAATTTCATAGTTCCATGTCAACGGGAAGTACCCTGTAGGTTTTGATTTTTGTGAGTGTCGAAATATACGGTTTTTACAACATAAACGGCTCTAACTTTTTTAAACGATAACTGAGAAGTTTTTTTTTTACTCAACTGCAAGAAACTATAGATATACGAATACAGTTTAAATTTCAACTCAATATCTTTACGCGTTCTCGAAATAAAGAGTCTTGACATACACAGACGGACAGACGGACCACAAAGTGATCCTATAAGGGTTCCGTTTTATCCCGTTTGATGTACGGAAACCTAAAAATGGATTATGAAATGGATATTCTGCATAACGGATGAGCCAACTTTCTCAACTGTCCTTATAATAAATATCGTAGCAAAATACTGCTAATTTACAATAAACAATCTCAACAACGTCAGCTTTCAAAAAAACAGCATCAAAAACAGTCCATTCATTTAAGAGCTACGACTTCACAGACAGATACACACGTTTAAATTAGGTAACAGGTGCTCTACATGCGCGGCTAGTTAAAATCGTCAAAAAATAATAAATACGTTACATAACATATACACAATAACTACATCTTCAATACTAGCCCCTCATTGAATGTCGGTTAACTTGACACAAACACCAAACTTACCTAATAGACATATCATAAACTGCATAACAGAAGAGCTGAAGAATCACTAAGTAGCCGTGTACACTGTCATGGGATACTGCGTATGTGTGTATGGTGATTTGATGGTGCTGCCTTGACAGCTGGAGGTGTTATGATCTTCGAGGATGGAACGCGAGGCTTATATAGTAGGGAGGGATCACTGCTACGGTACGGTGCGCAGAAGTAGGCGGTTTATGTGCTACGAAATTGTAGTGTAGGCTTTTAACGTCAACGTGCCTGAAATATATTATTTTTATTTATTTATTTAGGTGTTTTATTGAAATTTGGAGCAGATTAAGTCATGTATGAGTCGCTTGAACTTGAGTGTAGATAAAGTAGGCGTGCCAAAAACTAAAAATTATAATTAAAATTATAACGTACTAGCTTTTACCCGCGGCTCCGCCCGCGTGGAATTTTACTTTTGTGCTATCCCACAGGAACCTTTTATTTTTTCGGGCTAAAAATAAAAATAGCCTATGTCACTCTCCGGCCTCGAACTATACATAAATGCCAAATATCAAGTCAACCCGTCGCTCCGTTGCTGCGTGAAAGAAGAACAAACCAACAAACTTTTCGGATTTATAATATTAAAAATATAGGTATATGGACTGATCATCGATTTATTTGACAGTTATTCGATCGACAGTTGTTTATTTTGACATTCTTGCAGCGCACGCTAGAGTAGCTCGTAGATGGTAGAATTTTCCTACCTACTCAACATTTATCGTTATATTTTGGACAATTCACACAATATCTTTATAATTTATAGCCTATGTGTTATTCTGATGTATAAGCTATATTATTGTAAAGTTTCATTAAAATCCATTCCGTAGTTTTTACGTGAAAGAGTAACAAACATCCATCATCCATGCATTCTTACATACTTTCGCGTTTACGAGTATATTATTAATCGGAAGTAGGATATTTTTGCTAATAAATTACAAATTCATGTTGCCAACACGATCTTACGAGCTAATCTATGTAATTATGTATACAGTATAATTAAATTATTAATATAACTACAGGGTTATTCTATCTAATAAATTAGCATCCTTTTATGGGCTTATTCTGTACATCAAAACTAACAACTTTTATTCTGCGACTTTTGTCAAAACTCAAAAAAAAAATGTTCTTCCATAGAAAAATATCGTTCACCCGCAAAATGTAGCGAACAGCTGATTTTTTTTAGTTTGTAAAAAATCGCATCACAAAAGTTGTTAGTTTTGATGAATAGTAAGTCCCTATAAGGATGCTAATTGATTAGATAAATAACCCTGTATATTTTTAAAATAAATATCTTATTTTGATTAGCTTGGGAGAGCCGGTTCTTAGTATATTTCTGCAAGACATTAACTTAATTCCTTCCTTAAAAGTAATAAAATAAAATTGTACCCCATAAAAACACTGTTCGACCAAATGCAGTACAGTAGACCTCCTAGTATCAAGTTATGAACAATGTCGGTTCCCCGCTTCTAATCTAGTATCAAAGCCGATCAATTTTCTTCAGTGACTACAACGATAAAAACCTATTTTATTTACCTATTTAATTTCCTATATATCATTCGATTTTTCTGCGCACGGTATCGGGAGCCAACTGTTGAATCGCAATGGGCCAGTTATCCGTGTGGCACCTCGTTGCCCCAGGCTCGTTTGCCCTGCACTCGCTCGTGGTACTTTATTGTAGAAGGTATACCACTTTCTTATTCTGCTGCCCTAGTAACCAAGCTGCTAGCCAATTGTATAAACTTGACATTTTGTATTGTATAATTTATAAAGAGCACTAGTTGTGTATAATATGGCGGCTATTAAATGTGACCCCTGCCCTTATGTTGTTTGTTGGTAACAAAATATTAGACCGGTTTTAATAAAGCATTAGCATTCGTTAAAATATTAATTTATTTGATATTATTTTTGCTACTGTAAATAAATATAATTAAACCTTAGTTCGGCTTGCTTGCCCTATAGGCTCACGGCGCTTTATGGCGAGAAGCATTCCGCTTTCTGACTCTGCTGCCCTGGTAACTGAAATTGCAGAACATACCAATTTTGTATAATTCATACAGGGTTTATTTCTAAATAACGAACTTTTTGTAGAGATTAATGGTAGGTACTTAATACAATACTCAATGATTTATTGCAACATATTGTGTAATATTTACATATTGTGCTTAAGTAACAAGTTCTGGGTATTTACTAGTTAGACATGGCCACATAGCCCTTTAAAGTTAAATCTAAAGATAATTCTGGAATAAACATTACCGATAAGCGCAATATATGACGACCACCTACGAGTACGTCCACCTACAAGGTAGACACATACCGCACGATCACGCTGGATGCAACCCGCTTCCAACTGATCTTATTAGCGATCTATAGGGAAGACCTATGTCCAAAAATGAACGCCCTATAGCTGAAAAGAAGACTCAAATTTAAAAATACATAAAACATAATTATTTTTCGCAAATAATCGCAACACCGACTTCCACCGTGTACATAATTCGAATAGTTTGCACGAGTCGATGTGACATGTATATGTATATTTTTGTCGATTTATCGCAAACGGCTCAGCCGATTTGGATGAAATTTAAATGGTACCCCATCGGAAGTATACTCTTTCGAACAAAAAAAGATTTTTTTAAATCAGTTCACAATTGGCGAAATAAAACATACAGACGATCATAGTACCTCCTCCTTTTTGGAAATCGGTAAAAAAAGAGATGCGCTGTACTGTCATCGTCATCATCATTTTCAGCCTGTAATTGGCCACTGCTTATTCTTATTCAGTGTGAGGGCGACAAGTCCTGCACTGACGTGCCGCATGAGGTGTTTTGTACAATGTGCATTTCCCCGTCCAGCGTCTACTCGAGCCAGGCCATCTCCATAAAATTACGGGACATGGCTCTGGACCGCTGGCATAACAGCTCCCGTGGTGCGGATGGCGATGTAGATGACGATGCTGATGGAAATGCAGAAGCGTAAGCGATTATAGCATCTTCTAACTCTTCTGTGGCTTTGCAATGCCACAGAACATGCTCTACAGTTTCGCCCATTGCTGCTATGTTCAGCTCTCTGTTCTTGGCCTCTTATCTTGGTCCTGAGACAATCTAGTCCAGGTTGGACCCACTATACCGGTCTTTAAATAGTCTACTCCTGAACATAGGCCTACCCATGAAGGGTGAAAAAGAGATGATAATTAAGAAACTTACTAACATTCTTCTGTCGTCGATTGCACCTGTACCTACGTTGTTTGTATACAAGTATCAGTTTTAAGCGAAAAACAGGAAATATCTGTCATTGCAGATCTCGGGCATTTTCGAAAGGAAAATATTTACAATGGCGGGTACAATGGCAGATTGCCTTGCACGCCGTTATTGCTCACTTAAGCGCAGCATAGAGGATACTTACTCATTGATTGCTCTAAAGTGCACAGGAGACTTAGTTTTTCAGAATTAGAAACAAATAAACATTATTGAAAGTCGACTCATCAAGTCAACTCAATAACTCGCTATTGTTGTCAATAAATATAATCTACACTGGAATTACACAGAAACGTGGTCTCTCATTATGGGCCTTATTAGTAAGCTCCAAGTTGCCCAACGAGCTATGGAGAGAGCTATGCTCGAAGTTTCTCTGCGAGATCGAATCAGGAATGAGGAGATCCGTAGAAGAACCAAAGTTACCGACATAGCCCGTCCGATTGGCAGGTTGCAGTGGCAATGGGCAGGGCACATAGCGCAGAGGACTGATGACCGATGGGGTCGAAAAGTTATCGAGTGGAGACCACGTACCGGCAAACGCAGCGTAGGACGTCCACCCACAAGGTGGACGGATGACCTTATTAGGATATAGGACCTTATTATGCCAGCCGCTACTAACCGGTCGTATTGGAAATCATTAGGGGAGGCCTATGTTCAGCAGTGGACGTCTTATGGTTGAAATAATGATGTACTGGAATGGAATTATTCGTATTGTCAATCACCGGGATCCTGATCAAATTTCGACTGGGATCCCCGTTGTTTGTCCGTCCGTGCGTCCGTCTTTCCGTCCTGCCTTCTGCCCAGTATCACAAAGCCTTATATCTTCCGCTTTTTTAATTTAACACGTAGCTCATAGGTCGTTGACTTTAGAAATTTCTAAAGTCTTATTTATAGGTAGAACTTTTCGTCAATGATTTTGTCTAGTAGCCAACCAATGATATTATGAAAATTGGGTGATTGTGCTGATAATACATCAACATAATTATCGTCACTATCTACGGAAGCCATCATACGCGTGACTCGAAACGCTCTTGAAATCTTATTTTGTTTGAAACGCGTTATGAAACCTTTCATGTCTGTGTCGTCACTGGGTGGGTACCCTGGCTTCTTGGAGTAATAATTAGAGAAATGTAATAGTACAAGGAATAGAGAATATGTGTCAATACAGGGTGCACACTGAATCAGAAGTCAGCGGTTGCTAGGCGGTAAACTTGGAAAAAAAAGCTACGAAGATAAATTAAAATTAAACTCAAAAGCGATATGTTTTGTAGAGCTAAGATACATTAATATCAATAAAAAAAGCGGTCCAGATCTTACAATGCGCGCGTAGTTAATATGTCTAACCTGTCAAAATTTGTATTCATAAGCATCATATAGGTACATAAAGACTATATTTTTGGGCCGTTTTGCTTAGTCAATTCGATATCTAGAATAATCAATGAATAATAAAAGAGAACAACTGATTTTTTTCGCGGTTTCGCAATTGTAAAAATTGCGTTAAAAATAAAATAGTATGTATTTTAAATATGAACGTATTTGTTTTTAACCTCAGAAAAGTGATTACAATTATTAATGATCAGGTTAACTAAAGAAAGAAAGAAAGAAAAATATTTATTTCGTAGCAAACAAAAACAAGTACAGGTTACAATTTAAATTACTACATCTAATTACATACAAATTGGCGTCAACTAAAATGAACCTAAAAATTTAGGTTACTATTAAATATTGTTGTCCTGCTCTACGGCAGTTCCGAGTTCCACCCTGTATAATTTTATGCTATTTCTTATATAACTTTTCGCGTAGGAATATATTTTCTTAAGGCCCATACTTAGTTTCGTTATGTTAAGAACATCAAAATAATACGCCGTTTTCGAAGAAATTCTCGAAAAACATCGCTCGCTGCTCGAGAATATTTTCGTTTGGTATAGAAGTTATTTAGTTTTTCGAGTTGCTTCTGAATTTGGACTATATTATACATTATGTATATTTTTAGTGAATAAAAACTGCTATCAGAATATTTAGGCCAAAAATTATTATGCTAACAAAATGTTCAGCAAATAGAATCAGAAATGAGATGAGCGAACAAAGTGACCGTGAGTGAAAGTGACAGTGAGTGAGATCTTGGTTTTAACACGGCATTTTTTTTAGTCTGTCTAGATATAATAGGTTGAGGAAAAAGTTTCTTCGGATTTTTAAGAAAAATTAAAATATTTTTAATATAGTTTATTTACGTACATATAACTAAAGTATGTAGGTATCATTTTCTTCAATAACTTTTTGCCATCTTGTAGGTAGGGACATGATCCCATTGCTATAGAATTTTTGGGACTTCTGATCAAAATACCGCGACAAGTGGTTTTGGCAGTCCTCTCGTGATGTTAACCTGACACTACCTAAAGAATTCTGAAGAGACCGAAACAGGTAGAAATCTGAAGGTGCAAGGTCAGGACTACACGGCGGATGCATTAACACCTCCCAGCTGTTGCTCTATTTAAAGTGCTGTTTTGTTTTGGCTTGTAACTATAATGATAAGTACCTACAATGGCATCCTTGAACATTTTTGTCGTCTACAAAAAACCCCTCAGTGCAGTAATTGCCATAATCTCATTTTGACGTGATAGCGTCTTATGAATCGTTGAACGCTGGCTGCGCGCACCAAAAAGTGTCACGTTCCGCTTGAGCCGAGCGTGCAAGCGAGAGCGCGGAACAAGCGATAGAGAGGCACGATCGGCCTAAGCGTTCGGCTTGTTTCAGTTGTTGATCCAACAATGTTTTCTTATGACCTTCATCATCATCATCCTGCCCTTATCCCACTAGGTGGAGTCGGCTCAGCACGTTTCTTTTCGCTACTTCACTCTATCATACGTCATCTCATCATCAACTCCTTTCTGTCGCATATCATCTTTCACACAATTCATCCGCACTATTTTTTGTCGTCATCTCCCATTTCTGCCGCATACCATCATGTTTAAGGTTCTTTTCGTGACATGACTTTATTTCCGTCTCTTGATATGCCCATACCAAGATAACCTGCCACTCTTTAATTTCGTAGTCACTGGCGCTACTTTCAGTATGTTTCAATGTTTTTTGGGTTCCGTACCTCAAACGGAAAAAACGGAACCTTTATAGGATCACTTTGTTGGCCGTCTGTGTGTATGTCAATACTCTTTATTTCGGGAACGCGTAAAGATATCGAGTTGAAATTTAAACTGTATTCGTATATCTCTCTATAGTATAGGTCTTTTGCAGTAGAGTAAAAGAAAAACTTCTTAGTTATCGTTTAAAATTTATGTCGTGAAAAACCGCATATCTCGACACTCACAAAAATCAAAACCTACAGGGTACTTCCCGTTGACATAGAACTATGAAATTTGGCGAGAAGCTTTGTCTCAGAGTACACAAATAGCAATAAATCTGAAAACTGCACATTTTAATTTATATCACAAAAAATAGGTCCTCAAAATTCACATAATATGGGTTCAAAATTCAAAGTGAGTAAATCGTATCATGTATCATATAAAAGAACTTCATTAGCACATGCTAAAACAGGTTTTTAATTATTTTAACAATGTGTAATTTTCGATGTATGACGAGAAAAGTGAAAAAAAAGAAAAAAAATCGTTCGTTTAGTACCTATAGAGATTTTAAGAACTTGCCAATTTTTTGAAATTTTCTAGATTTGTACGGAACCCTCGATATGCGAGCCTGACTCGCACTTGTCCGGTTTTTTTATGACTTTTCACTTTAAAATTATCTTTCGTAAAGCAACTTTACAGACATACATTTTTTTCATGTCTTATTTATATTGCCTTTTGCCACATAGTCGCGCGGCACAGTTAGTGATACCCTCGTAATACATAAACCCATGGCGATGCGATAATCACCTCAGACTCATCACCGGCGGTAAAAATAAAAGTGCCTACGTATGAGGATGACATATTTATTATTGTCGCGCGATTTTACCGCACAGACGGACTCAGGTGAAGGCAGGAGGGCCTGCCCTCTAATTCAGCTACCAGCGCTTCTTGCGTGGCAAGGGGAATAAACCACTTTATTCACTTTTAATGTCAGTTGTCAATGCCAATCCATACATTTTTTCTCGTTGTTATTGTATACTTGTGGTGTATTGACCAAAGAGTATTTAGTTATTTTAAGAAGAAAACTATTTTGTTTTGTTTTTAATGTGTCATGTCAGTTTTGGTTAGCGACGAATAAAAGTAGCATATTGCATTTACAAAAATGTGTATTATTGGGCCAAAAACTCATTAATTGGCGACGAGATAGTAATCAACGTGTGAAAAAGTGTTGCTGTGAACTTAGAATGGGTAGTTCGGCCTTATTCGGGGGCAACCTCACGTTCGACCACCGAAGTCAAGAGTGGAACATTTTCATCAGTAGATTCGTCCAGTTTTGTACTGCAAACGACATTACTAGCGAAACTGATAAAGCTGGATTAAAACGACGAGCACTTTTACTCACTGCCTTAGTGGAGGAGACATATCGTGTTGCAAGAGACTTGGTTTTTCCGGATGACCTAGATGGTGTCGAATTTTCGGTGTTGACAGAAAAGTTAAATAAACATTTTTCGCCAAAAAAGAGCACTTTTGCCGAAAGATTCAACTTTTATAAAGCAGAGCAGCGACCCAGTGAGGACTTAGCCGAGTGGGCAGCGTGGGTGCGCAGTTTGGCTCAGTTTTGTGGATTTAAATCTGAGTTGGAAACAGCCCTCCGAGATCGTTTTGTTTTGGGACTAGAAAATGCCAAGGAGAAGGAAAAATTGTTTGCTGAAAATATCGAAACGTTAACTTTCGGAAGAGCATTGGAGTTAGCGCAAAGTGTGCGCTGTGCGCGATCGGCGCTGCAGTCGGCGCAATCTGGTGGAGCCGCGGCCGGCGCGCAGGCGTCAGCGGTCTCGGCGCATCCCGTTTTCGCGATACAAGCCGCAGGTGGAAAAGCTACTATGAATACCGCAAAAGTGATCAAACGATGTGAAGTATGCGGTTATAAAAATCATGGAAAAGATTCGTGTCGGTTTGTTAATTATTCGTGCCAGGTATGCAAGCAAAAAGGACACTTAAAAAAGATGTGCAAGGCGAAGGTCCAAAATCGCAATTATATAGGGGAGGATGATGACGAGAAGTTACAAGGTATTTATAATTTGTTTAATATTGAAGAATCCAACAAAGATGGGCCGATATTGCGGGAGGTCTCGTTAGGTGATAGGCAAATGTCATGCGAAGTCAATTGTGGTAGTGCTGTCTCTATTTTACCTGCAATAGTTTATAGGCAATTTTTCAAGAGCAGCCATCATTGCTTGCAACCTTGCAACGAAGTGTTTAACTTCTACACGGGTGTTAAGATTTTGCCTGAAGGTTGTTTATCTTTGCCAGTAACATACGAAGGACGCACTAGGCCGATAATTTTTTTTGTTTTATCGACAAACGTGAAGCGATCGCCGCTGCTTGGACGCGACTTTATGAAATTGTTCAATTTACATGTTTGTAGTCTGGACTGTAATAAATTGAGCGTTGAGAAAGATGTATGTGAGAGTTTATTGGAGAAGTATTCTGAACTGTTCAATGACGAATTAGGCAGGTTCAATAAATATAAGGTGAGCCTTAAAATGAAACCAGACGCTGAGATGAAGTTCTTCAAGCCACGTCCAGTTGCTTTGGAAGTTAAGCCTTTAGTTGAGAAGGAAATAGACAGAATGTTGAAGTTGGGCATTTTGGAAAAAATTGATCATTCGGATATAGCAACACCTATTGTACCGGTGTTACGGCCTGATGGAGATGTCCGAATTTGCGGGGATTTTTCCGTGACGGTAAACAAAGGCTTGTATTTGGATAACTATACTCTTCCGCGCATAGAAGATTTATTCGCTAAGCTACATGGGGGGGTGGCGTTTACAAAACTCGATTTGTCAAGAGCCTATAACCAACTCGAATTAGATGAATCGAAGAAATTAACGTGTATTAACACACACAAAGGTCTATATAGGTATACTAGGCTTGTGTTTGGATTGTCTAACGCCCCTTTCATTTTTCAACGTACTATGGAGCAGTTACTCGGGGATATTGATGGAGTATGTATTTATTTGGATGATGTACTTATAACGGCCCCTGATAAGGCTACCCATTTGCAGCGATTGGAGCTAGTGCTGGCCAGGTTGCAGGAGGCTGGTATGCGACTCAAGCGGGACAAATGCGAGTTGTTCAAAAAGTCAGTAGAATACCTAGGATTTGTAATAGACAAAGATGGACTTCATAAGTCGATGAAAAAAGTGGAAGCGATTTTAAAATGTAGTTCACCAAAAAACACAACGGAACTGAAGTCATTTTTGGGAATGGTGAACTATTATAGATGTTTTGTTCCTCAAACTTCATCTGTTTTGAGCCCGTTGCACAATTTATTGAAGAAAAGTATCAAATGGGTGTGGGATAAAGAACAACAAGAAGCTTTTGATAAAATCAAACAGGAATTGGCGTCGGAACGCGTTTTGGCGCATTACAACCCCGCATATCCCACGATTGTGACGTGTGACGCTGGCCCGGACGGCCTGGGCGCCGTGTTGGCGCAGCGACAGCCGGATGGCAGCGAGCGCGTTGTCGCATACGCGTCTCGTTCTCTTTCGAAGGCGGAGGTTAATTACTCTCAGATACAGAAGGAGGCTACATCTATCGTTTTCGCAGTAAAGAAATTTCATCACTATCTTTATGGGCGGTCAAAACCTTTTATTTTGCGTACCGACCACAAGCCTCTTTTGGCTATTTTTGGCGGTAAGAAAGGTGTGCCTGTTTTGGCAGCTAATAGGCTGCAGCGATATGCGTTGTTTCTGTCAGCATATAATTTTGAAATTGATTACGTCAAAAGTGAAGAAAATGTGGCAGATTTCTTATCGCGTTCGGTTGATTCTCCAATTGTGAACGATTTGCAGGAGCGTACAGACAATACATCGTATGTCAATTTCATTGGAGATACAACTTTACTTCCAATTACGTTACATGACGTTAAAGAGAAGACAAAGCACGATGAGATTTTAAATAAGGTGTGTAAATTTTCCACTGAAGGTTGGCCATCTAAAATTGATGACGTGGTTTTAAAACCGTTTTTCTTATGCCGTCACGAGCTTTCTGTGGAAAACGGTTGTATTATGCGCGGTCATAAAGTCGTGATTCCGTCACTGTTTAGAGAAAGACTGCTAGATGAACTACACCGTTCTCATTTTGGAGTAGTAAGAACCAAATCGGAAGCAAGATCACGCATGTGGTGGCCAAATATCGACAAGGACATAGAAGAAAAAGTTGGTTCTTGTAATGTTTGTAACACTTTACGTAGCAATCCTCCACACGCGCCACTTGCACCATGGCCATACCTGGAGCGTTCCTGGGACCGTGTGCATTTAGATATGTTTATGTTGTATGGGAAGCAATATTTGATTGCAATCGACGCTTACTCTAAATGGGTTGAATGCTTTTCAATGCAAAAGACTGACAGTGAAACTGTTATAAGCAAGTTATGCGAAATGTTCAGCAGATTCGGGCTAGTGCGTACTTTGGTTACTGACAATGCATCAAACTTTTGCTCCAATGAAGTTGAATCTTTTTGCAGTCTGAATGGAATTAAGCATTTGACAATTGCTCCTTACCACCCCGCATCAAATGGGCAGGCAGAAAACTGCGTAAAAACTGTTAAGAACGGTTTAAAAGCTATTTTATCTAGCGCAGATAGTCAGAAGGTAATTTTGGCGAGGTTGAATACATTTTTGTTTGATTATAGGAATTCCGTTCATTTAACTACGGGATTTTCTCCAGCGCAGTTGATGTTAGGAAGACCTCTGCGGTGTCGGCTCGACTTGTTGCGAGCGTCTAAAGTTGCACCTTCGTCATCGTCCGTATTGGCCACTAATAATGTTTTTAATAAACAGGTTGCGCAGAGTAAACAGTATGGACAAAGAAAAATTAATTTTTCTATTGGCGACAATGTTTTGGTAAAATATTATTTCAACAATGGTAATAAGCATACCTGGAAGCGAGGAATCGTTCAAAGTTGTATTGGCTCTAGGATGTTTATTGTTTTTATACCAGTGTTAAATATTACGGTTAAGAAACATATAGATCAGTTATTGGCGTACAAGGGACGTTTGTCGGCGGACTGTGAAGATCAGGATGATGTCAGTTGTTTCGGAGATTATTCAATTCCGGAGCCAACTCCAAGAATAGAAACGAATATATTGGATTCTTCCGCGAGTCCTAGGATTCCTGAAAATGAAAGTGGTGGTATTGTATTGCGGGAGGAAAGAGATGTGAATTCCGGAGACGAATTTTTAGATGCGTCTTCTTCCGGACTTATATCTAGTTCTGACACTGAGCAAGGATCGCCAGAACGACAACTTGTACGCCGGTATCCTGTTAGGGAGACTAGGAATCTAGATGTTAATTATAGGTGTTAGTTATTAGTTATTTTATTGTTATGGTTTTTGTTAATTAGTTGGGGAGGAATGTGGTGTATTGACCAAAGAGTATTTAGTTATTTTAAGAAGAAAACTATTTCGTTTTGTTTTTAATGTGTCATGTCAGTTTTGGTTAGCGACGAATAAAAGTAGCATATTGCATTTACAAAAATGTGTATTATTGGGCCAAAAACTCATTAATACTGTGGGACTAATCGCGCACGAAAATTACAAGATAAAAAAATACTTCATCATCCCGACGTTTCGACCGAGTTGCATCGCGATCGTGGTCACGGGTAGACACTTTTTTTTTTCTCTTCTGAGGAGATTATTTGATCGAAATTCTATTTAAGTCGATTTGCTGTGACAGGAAACTGAACTGGAGCTTTTGTAATACTTAAACGTGTTTTTGTCGAGAAACGTTTCAGTCGTTTCCGAGCCTGGAAGAAATCGTTTTAAGCGATAAGGCCGCCAGTTAGAAACACTTTCATTGTATTGTTTTGTCCTTATTCTGTTCTTCCTGTTCTTTATGTAATGTGGTTGTATAAATCCTATCCTACTAATATTATAAACGCGAAAGTTTGTGAGGATGGATGGATGGATGGATGTATGGATGTTTGTTACTCTTTCACGCAAAAACTACTGAACGAATTGAGATGAAACTTTGCAATAATATAGCTTATACATCAGAATAACACATAGGCTATAAATTATAATGATATATTGCGTATGCGGGCGAAGCCGCGGGTAAAAACTAGTGTATAATAAAGTGTTATTGTTTGTTTTTTTGATGATGTAATAGCGTGTGATGTCTGAAAATTTTCAAGGCGGAAATTTGGGTTAAATTCAGTTCAGCTTAGTAAAATTGGCTAAGTTCGCTGCTTACTTTTTACCTCAAAATATTTTTTACACTTAGGTACTTCTCGTCTCTGATCATGAGTAATAACATTTTAAAACAGTTTGCATTAGTTACCTGGCGTTTATACTTGTATTGATAGAATAACTGCGTCCGGAATAATAATAATAAGTGTGGGCGGTGCGACGTCACCATTCCACATGACGAGAACCTCGTGAAGGCCGAGAAGGACAAGCTCAGCAAGTACCTTGACTTGGCTCACGAGGTTACCGCCATGTGGGATGTGGACTCGACGATCATTGTCCCGATAGTCGTTTCGGTAAACGGCTTAATAGCGAAGAGTCTCGACCACCACCTTAAGAGGCTCTCGCTAGACGGTTGGGTCAAGGGTCAGATACAGAAGGCGGTCGTTCTGGACACAGCGCGCATTGTCAGAAGGTTCCTTTCTCTGTAGGCCCAACCACCGGTAGCTTGAGCTCCGCCCCGCTGCCGGCGGCACTCTAGGTTTAGGTTTTTTTATAGTATTTTGTTATTTTATATAAATATTGTAAAAAAACTTAGATTTAAGATAGTAAATAAATATGTAATTATAATAATAATAAATAATAATCTTTATTGACACCAAAATACATGACATATACAAAGATGTGTTAGCACCCGGACAAGTAATTCTGATTCCCGGATGCTAACGTAATATAGATATAGAGCTTATCCTGGCCCTTTCCGCCCGCTCTAGGTCCGTCCCTGTCGCGGGGTGCTTAGCTGATTTAACGGGCGCGTAAACGCGGGCTTAAATAAAACAATAATACGGCCCTGTATTGTCTAATACTCGAATGTAACTGCCTACTCCGCCTCGTAATGTACTCGTTCAAATATAAATAAACGGTGTATTGTTCGACAACCGACTTACAATAAAGAGGGAGTTCTCAATTCAGAGTTTCCTTAAAAGGTCCCATAAAAAAAATTAGAGACTTAATGTGCATTGTGTACACTGTACAGTGAAAACACAATTAAATGATTAAATAAGAAAACAAATAGATCCAGTGCCACAAGTGGCGACCTTCTCTTTAAATCTGGAGAGATACTGGGATCATTATTATGATATCTTCTAGGCAACCAGTTAAAAAGGCAAAACAAGAATCTATGGTTCAGTAGTTTTAAAGCAACTCTACTCTTAAACAATTCTAATGTTTACCTATGTTAAGTAGTAAAATGAAATCGTGTAAAAAAACCGGACAAGTGCAAGTCAGGCTCGCACACCGAGGGTTCCGTACAAATCCAGAAAATTTCACTAAATTGGGAAGTACGTTGTTAAAATCTCTATACTCATCATCATCATCTACATCATAGTTCTATGTCAACGGGAAGTACCCTGTAGGTTTTGATTTTTGTGAGTGCGAAATATGCGGTTTTTTACGATATAAATATAAACGGCTCTAACTTTTTTAAATGATAACTTAAAAGTTTTTCTTTTACACGACTGCAAGAATTCATCGATATACGTATACAGTTTAAATTTCAACTTGATATCTTTACGCGTTCCCGAGATAAAGAGTCTTGACAGACACACAGACGGACAGACGGACAACAAAGTGATCCTATAAGGGTTCCGTTTTTTCCTTTTGAGGTACGGAACCCTAAAAATGAGCTAAATTGGGGGATAGGAGTGTCTACTAAAACTTATATAATACGGTTGTTCAAAGTTGTCTATAATTAACAGTAAAATTATTTACAGCGTCTTTTTGATCAGTGCCCCCCGTCCTACCAGCCGTTCATACTCATACTCTTTATTAATAACAACTAGTTACAGGTCATTTTAGTAGTACACACTAACACATTTCAGCAAACATTATAGTATGGTTCGTTATTAATAAAATAAAAGTGCGTTTAATAAAATCCAACAAAAATCCGTTTATAAATAAACTAAATCAAAAACATAAATCAATCAAATGTCAACAATAATAATTAAATATTCTGCATTTCGTTATACCATAAATGGTAGAAGAATATCAAACAGTACAATAAGTCCGTAATATTATACATTTATATCACATTAATCTACTTGTACCTCTTATTTGTATATCTCGACTAATAATATTGTATGTATGTACACTGACATAAAAAGCAATTAATAATTAGTCACATGTTTATTTAGTCATTAGTTAATTTTAACGAAATATATTTTTAACAATTACTTGTATACAAAGCTTATCAATATGGAATACTAACACAGTGGTGTAATAAACGTAAGTTTGTACGCGTAGAACTAAGATCTAAGCTGTAGCTCTTTGCTACAAATGCTACGTCGCAATTGCTACGCCGTAGGAAGAAGTGCTACAGCATCAACATGAATATTTTTTGCTACCTTATATAAAGACTAGCTTTTGTCCGCGGTTTCGCTTGCGTGATATTTTGAATTTGGTGCTATTCCTGCATTTGTCCGTATTTACTATACGAGACGAGCCCGCGTGAAAACCCATCTTAGAAAAAATAATCAAATATTCGGGCTAAATTGTAATAGACATAAAGACTGACTGGCAAACAGCACCATAAAACCACGTGTGAGTAACACCTGTGTTATATTCCAATTAAAAACGCCTTTTTTAGGGCTCCGTACCCAAAGGGTAAAAACGGGACCCTATTACTAAGACTCCGCTGTCCGTCCGTCCGTCTGTCTGTCTGTCTGTCATCAAGCTGTATCTCATGAACCGTAATAGCTAGAACGTTGAAATTTTTACAGATGATGTATTTCTGTTGCCGCTATAACAAATAACAACAAATACTAAAAACTAAACAAAAAAATATTTAAGAGGGGCTCCCATACAACAAATCTGAATTTTAGCCGTTTTTCGCTCTATATTAATAACGGCAATAGGTAGATACATGAAATATTCACAGAATATTTAGTTAAATATGCACTTTAAAAATAAATTAAAATAAAATAAATATTTAATGGGAGCTCCCATACAAGTAACGTGATTTTTTCTAAATCTTTAAAAATAAAATGTATTAAAGGGGCTTCTATACGATACGGAACCCTTGGTGCGCGAGCCCGACTCGCACTTTGCCGATTAATTTTTACTGTCGACCTATCCGCACTGGGCCACCCTTCGTGGGTAGGCTTACGTCCTGCAGTGGACTATGAAAAAGGCTGATACAGTACAGTATATAATAATAATTAAAACCTAAAGCCTCTATTAGTCTTCTCAATTCATGTATTTGAATAACAAACCAGATTTGTATATATATATATATATATATTTAAGTTAAACTTTTTTAACGATTGTGATTTGTTTTGTGTATGAATAAATAAATAAAATAATATTATTTTTTGCAAAAAATAGCATGACCAACTTCACCCATAAACAGAATTTGCGAATATTCCGCACAGATCGCTGTAGCATTTTTCACATTATTGTTGATTTATCGAAAATGGCTCAGCCGATTTCGATAAAACTTAAATGGGACCAATCAGAATCAGAACATTTATTTGCACCAACAAGAGAGTATTAACATATAGAACTTAATATATATGCTTACGTCTACTTGAGGACCCTGTTTTATAGGGTGAAGCAAAACAAGGTAAATCTTATTAGCTAAATTTAAATCTAAATAATAGTGTGACTAAATGTTGTATATTATGACAGTTTATCTGTTAAGTGTCTTTGTATAACCTATATAATATATATTGTTTTATTTTTATTCTTTGCATAATATATGTAGATAGGTAATATCGTGATATCAAGGCGCTTTATCATCCAGGCTTATAACAAAAAAATAGCATTTTGTTATAAGCAGATT
Organism: Hypomecis punctinalis; assembly: GCA_949316475.1. Taxonomy (NCBI): domain Eukaryota; kingdom Metazoa; phylum Arthropoda; class Insecta; order Lepidoptera; family Geometridae; genus Hypomecis; species Hypomecis punctinalis. The sequence continues at coordinate 24,112,375 of OX438806.1, forward strand.
TGTCAGTTTTGTTTTGAAGGTTATATTTAGTTTAGTTATATTTAGTTCATCTTTTATTGATTGGGGTAGTTTATTAAATATTTTGATTATAGTGTATTCTGGTGCTTTCTTAACGATTTCCATCAGAGGTTCGGGAGCCAATAACTGGTGCTTTCGGCGGGGGTTTGGTGTGACAATTTCGAAGTATACTCTTTCCAATAAAAAAAAATCATTAAAATCGGACTACTAAAAAAGTTATGCGTGGTTATACATAAAAAAAATATATACGGGTCGAATTGAGTATCTCCTCCAGTTGGTTCGTCGATCAAAAAGAACCATTTATTATTCATGTGTCCTATTTCCAAACTAATGCTATCTTTAGAATTTCCAAACAATTTCTGCTTCACATTCAGTCAGACCACATCAAACACTTACTAATACAAACAACTAGATCACAATAACTATTTATAAAGTATATCAAATTACAAATTAGACCTCATAATACAGATCGAAACTCCTATACTACGGTCCAATTCTTATCCTAACTAATATTATAAATCCGAAAGTATGTTTGTTTGTTACTCTTTCACGCAGCAAGAAAAGAAGTAGTCGAATTGTTTTTTTTTTGCAAGGACATAGATTAAAGTCTGAGTGTATGTCATACACTAATTTTCAGAAATCTCAGAAAAATAAAAGATTCCTATGAAACAGCACAAAAACGAAAATATCATGCATACGAAGCCGCGGGCAAAAACTAGTGATATCACAAATACGAAAGCGTATTTGTTAGTTTGTTTTTTCAACTCTTTCACGTAGCAACGGAACGACATGATTTTTAGGGTACCGTACCTCAAAAGAAAAAACGGATCCCTTATAGGATCACTTTGTTATCCGTCTGTCCGTCTGTGTGTATGTCAAGACGCTTTATCTCGGGAACGCGTAAAGATATCGAAGTGTAATTTAAACTGTATACGTATATCTATGATCTCTTGCAGTTGTGTAAAAGAAAAACTTCTCAGTTATCTTTTAAAAAAGTTTATGTCGTAAAAAACCGCATATTTCGACACTCACAAAAATCAAAACCTACAGGGTTCTTCCCGTTGATATAGAACTATGAAATTTGGCAAGAACCATTGTCTCAGAGTACACATATAGGAATAAATCTGAAAACTGTACATTTTTATTTGAATCAAAAAATAGAGCCTCAAAATTCACAAAATACGGGTTCAAAATTCAAAGTGAGTAAATCGTATCACGTAAGGTATCATATAAAATAACTTCATTCGCACATGCTAAAACCAGGTTTTTAATTATTTTAACAATGTGTAATTTTCGATGTATGACGAGAAAATTAAAAAAAAAAAACTTTCCACTTGTCCGGTTTTTTTTTACTCTTTCACATAGCAACGGAACGACATGATTTTTGGTGTGTCATTGGCTACTTTTTATCCCACAAAAGTGAAAGAAAGCGAGCAAAGCCGCGGGTAAAACCTATTCCAAATAAATTCCTGAAACAATTACTTGAGAATCGAGATCAAATAGACATGTAATACATTACATTAGGCATGTTTTCATTCGATCGGTCTCAGGTGGTCGTGTCCAGTGTAAATTGGACTTTTGGCGCCGAATTCCTTTACCAGGAAGTAGATGGGGGTGTAAAGTACCCCTAAAACACTCAACACTTTTTAGTGCTACGAGGCATTTATTTACAAGTTTATACCTACATGTTATTTATCGTTCCGACAGTGCTCATAGCGTAGTTTGACTAGGTGTTAGCGATCAGCGAGGTTAAGCTGCTTTCGGCGCGGGCGGTTTTCGGATGGGTGACCGAGGGTGGCGTTTACAACTGAGCGCTACCGTGAGTCAGATGGTTAAGCTAGGCCCGAAGTGTTTTAACTTTTTTCTAGATCATTCGTTTTTTACTGCTTGCTTGCATGCTTCTCATGTGGTCAGGTCACATTTGAAGGTCAAGATCTGACCATTCATTCAGTCATTCCCGAGTTATCCTTAACTTAATAATACGTATTAAATTTTTTTCGTCATGAAGATAGATATTTTGTCAAATAACATTTTTTTATACTTCGCTTTCACATTTCGCTTTCCATTAAAAACCAAAAAATCACGAGTCGTTTTTTGCTGAATTCCAAATAAATGTGGCAATTACAACCTTTGCTTAGCTTGAGATCAGAGATTATGTGTAGGATATCCCTAATATATTTATTTCATTCATATATTTAATTTATGATGGGGAGAAAAGACATTATTCAGAAAAAAATGGTAAACGGCCCATACAACAAAGTACTTTGTTAAATGGCCATTTCGCATTTGATAACCGATTTGTTACGTCACTTTGACGCGCCACTTCAGCCAAGATGGCGGCCAGTCAGTCATTTGACATTAATATCTCACATTCGAGTCTCATGTGCCATTCCCATGTTAATTCCAGTCCATTGTTGCAGAGCGGGCCGTTTCACCAGCTCGTCAGCATGGTAAGTGTCACATATTACTTATTTTAAGAGATATCACTTTTAGTTGAAGGTCAGGAGTGGGAGTGTAACTACTTATTTAGTATTATTTAGTATCTTTACGGGTTCAGTGGTTGATCAAGACGAATTAACAAGAAGTAGATCCAGTGTAACAATGATGTTTAATGTCTACTTCAATGCAGTGTAAGAGGTAGAGCCAGTGTTTCCACTTAAAAAAATCCCCCCTAAAATAATTAACTAACCCTAAAAATCGCTAAATAAATAAATATTAGGGGACATCTTACACACGGTCTCTGACCCCAAACTGAGTAAAGCTTGTGATAGAGCTGCCAGAGTATGATATACTAGGTACATATGCATATTTTTAAATACATACTTATATAGATAATACCTAAATAATATCCAGACACAGAGCAAACACCTATGTTCATCACGTAAATGTTTGCTCTGGGTGGGGATCGAACCCACGCTTCTATGATCCATAAGTCACTAACCACTGAGCCACCGAATCAGTCAAAAAATAACGAAATCCTAGAGGGGTTACAGTGCGAAGTCTACTTCGACTAAAATACCTCACCAAGAAATCCCTAGAAGTGGAAACACTGGGTAGAGCAAATATAACGTTTTCTAGAAACTAAAAAGTGAAACCTATATTTTATAGTAGAAACATTGTGTTCTCGTAAAGGATAGAACATCATCTTTACGACCTAGATAATGAGTACTGCAGGCAGCTGCGGACTGTGGCTGCGTCCTACTCATCAACCAAAACACCGGTCTTGAAACATTTCGGCTTCTGTGATTGGTAGAACACTAGGCTCAACTGTTTATGGAACGCTTCGAGCGAGATTGGAGTACCTAATAGCAAACGCAGTTGGGCCATGGACTCATTGCAACCACATATTTTTCCCCATCTAAGTATTTTTTGTGTTGCAGAAGTTCAGGTTTGAAATATTACAACAGGCTCAATCTTAGACGTTCGATGTGTGATTTCGCAGAAGTTCAAGTTCTGCGGTGACGGTGACTGCCCGCTGTGGGCGCTGGCGGCGCTGCACGCGCTGGGCAGCTTGCCGGCGCAGCTGTTCCGGGAACTCATCACCCTGGTTATGGATGACCAGCCTGTAAGTATACACTCTCACACTTACCTTAGTCTTCCTTAGAGCCTACTAAAAGGGGGCCTCTGGGCTCGCGGGTAGTTGCAGATGGGGCACTAGCAACAACCCAGGGCGGACGACAATGTTGACTGACCACGGTGGCGTATATTACTGTGTACGTCCATCAATCGCAGGACGTTACTAGAAAAGTGCTGGGAGCTCAGGTACGTTCCCCTGGAGATCCCGAGGCTTCCAATCCAAGACAGCACAGAGGCAGGTCACCAAGGGGGTTTTAGTGGGTGCAAACCCTCATAACCCGGCTGTACCTCCAAGCAGCTGGGTATCTACCATTTAACAATCTTACATAATATTATTTTGTTTATAATAATGAATACTGGTTCTTGGTTGCCTAGAAGAAATCGCTATAGCGATAAGGCTGCCAATGAGAAACCTATTAATTTAAGTATTTGGTTGTCTTATAAAGTGTTGTTGTTTGTTCTATACTCAATCAAGACCAACTCTAGTTAGGGGCATCAAAAAATCAACTTTAAATTTTATTGAATAATAAGAAACTAGCAATAAAAATCGAACTATTTTCAATACCTATATCAAGTTCAGTATCCCTTACTGTAAATTATGATAAGTTCTAAATAAAGTTAGGAACATACCCGATGTAAAGGCAACTCGAGACTCGCGGCAGAATATCGCGAAACGGGTAAAATTGTCACGTACACTCAATGTCTTTATAGAATCGAATTTCTTAGAAAATAATATGCGTCAAAATGCTTTTGGCATACGTCTGCTTTAATGTCTTATGCTTTACAATTGATTTTAACTATTTTTAAGTTTTATATATTTTTCATGTAGGAGTTAGGGACACGCTTGCCAATCGTCATTATGTAAATAATAAACAACCGAAAAATAATCATAATTTAACGAATAATAAAAAGTACCTCCTGACTTTTCCTGAATTATTCGAATAGGAATAACAAAGTTAGAGTAAAATACATAATTGTAACGGTTAGTAAAACAAAAAAAACGGGGCCATACATACCAGTCCCGCTAATATCTGCACATTTTATTGATTATTTCATTCGCTACATCGATCATTATCATCATGTACCTGTACCTGTACCAGCCTTTTTAATAGTCCACTGCAGGACGTAGGCCTACCCACGTAGGAGTGATTGGGCCATATCCACCACGCTGACCCAGTGCGGGTTGGTGGATTCACATTACGCCAACAATTTTTTTTCTACGGACGCATGCAGGTTGTTTCACGATGTTTTCCTTCACCGAAAAGCCAGTGGTGTTAAATTCCGTACATAAATACCAAAGAACTCATTGGTACGGGACCGGGATTTGAACCCACGACCTCACGATTGCAAGGCAAGTGTCAAAACCTCTAGGCCACCACGGCTTATCATCATGTTGTATCTGCATATTACATCATCACCGTATCAATCGTAAGACTTCCATACAAGGTTCTCCAGAACTGGCGTACTAAGCCGAAAGGAGGTGATTTAGACCATCATAGCATCATTATAAACAACTTTTACTATGGGGCTTACCCAGATTTCGAGAAATAAATCTGCTGTTCTCAGAGCAAATAAAAAAATCAAGAGAGAATGTGAACAAACAAGTGAGGCCGAACAAAACTACGCCTCGCCGTGTAAAGACAATTACACACACATCAACGTACAAGGAAACTACGCCTTGGCTCGTCAGTCGAACTATGGCGGCGCAGTAGTGACGCACTCACACAAGTATAAAAAACCGGCTCCACTTGACTGTTCAACGACGTTCACTCATAATTTTTTTATTTGCTCTGAGCTGCTGTTTCATAGCTACACTTTGTCGATTTTTTCTTAAATTCAGAGTTAGTCCCATAGTGAAAGTTGTTCATAATGTAAACCCGTTTCGTTTTAGTACCTACAGAGTAAACAGATAACCCTTATAATCTCACCATGGGTTGTTGGAAGAGGTTTGCATCCAGCGTGTTTCTGCGATCGTACTCACGATAAAAAATAAATACAAATATTTCGATGACGTAAGAACATTTACGTCACAAAGTTCAACCTCGCACGAGTGAGTCGTACTTATGTGTGCAGTACACACATATGTACGGACTAAACATATAAACCACACTCGAGTGGCGTTGTGCCAAAGAACGCATTATGTGTAATAACTGGGCTTATTACATTACCTCACAAAGGTACCGGCCAAAGGGCAGATGGACCTCCAAATGGCACATCAAAAGAATAATCACTCTCTAACATATTGTTGTTATACCTACTACGTGTAATATTTATAGTACTATACCATTGAAGTGATTACACTGTATATTATCTCTGATGATTTTCTCTACAATTTTAATATAATTATGTGTCCTTACCCAATATTATTATTTACCTACTTAACCATTTATTGCAACATAAGCTGTGGTGATCTAGTGGTGTGGTAGTAAAACCCGCCTTACGATCGACTTCATAGGTTCCAATCCCGGTCCCGTACGAAAAGCTCTTTGGAACTTTTGTACGGAATTTCACACTCCTGGCTTTTCGGTGAAGGAAACGTCGTGAGACAACCTGCATACGTCCGGAGCAGAAATTCGATGGCGTATGCGATTCCACCAACCCGCACTGGGCCACCGTGGTAGATTAAGCCCAATCACCCTTCGTGGGTTGGCCTATGTCCATTCTGGACTTGGACTGTCTATAGACAATAGCCAATTAAAACTGGCCTTTTAATACCATTATTAATGAAGGCAACATACAAGTAAATACCTGTACTGTACTGTACTGTATCAGCCTTTTTTAATAGTCCACTGCAGGACGTAAGCCTACCCACGAAGGGTGTTTGGGCCATATCCACCACGCTGGCCCAGTGCGGGTTGGTGGATTCATATACGCCAACAAATTTCTTCTACTAACATATGCAGGTTGCCTCACGATGTTTTCGTTCACCGAAAAGCCAGCGGTGTTAAATTCCGTACATACTTTCCAAAGAATTCATTGGTACGGGTCCGGGATTTGAACCCACGACCTCACGATTGTAAGGCGGGTGTCACTACCACTAGACCACGGCCACGTAATTCGAGTAATTACCTATGCAGGTAATATTTACATTGGTATTGAAGTAAAATGTCTGTGCTTGATAGACTCACAGCCATTGAATTTCTTTTTTAACCGACTTCCTAAAAGGATGAGGTTCTATGTTCGTCTGTATGTATTTTTAGGGTTTCGACCTCAAACGGCAAAAACGGAACCCTTATAGGATCACTTTGTTGTCCGTCTGTCCGTCTGTGTGTATGTCAAGACTCTTTATCTCGGGACCGCGTTAAGATATCGAGTTGAAATTTAAACTGTATACGTATATCTATGATCTCTTGCAGTTGTGTAAAAGAAAAACTTCTCAGTTATCGTTTAAAAAAGATAGAGCCGTTTATGTCGTAAAAAATCGCATATTTCGACACTCACAAAAATCAAAACCTACAGGCTACTTTCCATTGACATAGAACTATGAAATTTGGCGAGAAGCATTGTCTCAGAGTGCACATACAGGAATAATTCTGAAAACGGTACATTTTTATTTAAATTACATAAAATAGGGCCTAAAAATTCACAAAATATGGGTTCAAAATTCAAAGTGAGTAAATCGTATCATGTAAGGTATCATATAAAAGAACTTCATTAGCACATGCTAAAACAGGTTTTTAATTATTTTAATAACGTATTTGTACGGAACCCTCGATGAGCGAGCCTGACTCGCACTTGTCCGTTTTTTTTGTGTATGTTCATCGATATTTTCTCCAATCGTGAAATCGTATTCTTTTTTTTAATTCGAAAGAATATATCTACAATTTAAATTTTATATCGAAATCGGCTGAGCTGTTTTTGAGAAACCAACAATAAAGTAAAAATTGTACACGGCTACATTGATTCGAGCGAACTAAGTATTCGAATTTTGTACAATCACGGTTGACGCCATTTTCGGCGATCTTGTTCGTCTAGTCTTATCACGAAATATCAAACTACCTCTCTACTAACTCCTCCTACGTAAACGTACGTTTAATTTTATAAAGTTACAGAAATTGTATGAAATAACACGCCGTGAAATTGTCTGTTTCAGGATGACGGGATTATGGAAATTCTTAAGGATACAAGCTTATGTAAGTACCTACACATATCTATATCATTATCTAGGCAGAATATCAGAACCACAACCTCTTAAAAGCGACTCTAATACATTAAGATGAATAACTTTTAAAAACGTTGCCCACGTTTATTTTGGTAATTTTGAAGTGCGTATTTTTAATCACGCATTAATAATTCCAGTGGAACATGGAATTTGAAAAATCATTGCGACATCTTTGCTAATATTATAAATCCGAAAGTGTGCTTATTGCTTTGTTTGTTACTTACTCTTTTATTACGCAGTTACAGGAGGTATCGACTTGATTTTTGCATGGATGTAATAATTCTATAAAATTAAATTTTTGGATTGGATATAATTATTAATAAAAATAAATAATGGGTTCTTATGCAATAGCACAAAAACCAATAACTCATTCGGGCGAAGCTGCTGGCAAAAGCTAATACATCATTTGTAATTATTTCTGTGTAATATTCGATTAACGTATTCTGTCCATCAACGGATTCTGCATTGTAGTCTTTTGAGCCTGATATTTTGTTATCATTAAAATCCTCACGTCTTCAGCGTCTCGCGGCGAGTGCGCGCGCGCAGCCGCCGCCATACGCTGGGTGTTGAGCTCGGCGCGCGCGTGCGCGTGTCCCGGCGCGGCGCTGGCACGTGACCTCGGCGTGCTGGGCGTCCCGCGTGCGCACGCGCTCGCGCTCGGCGCTGCGGCCGATACGGCGCAGCAAGCGGAGATGGCGACTGATGCTGGCTTCACTGGTCAGTATACAGCTCCACTGGTCAATACACAGTTTCACTGATCAGTACACGGCTCCACTGGTCAGTACACAGCTCCACTGGTCAGTACACAGCTCAACTGGTCAGTACACTGCTTCACTGGTCAGTACACAGCTCCTCTGGTCAGTACACTGCTTCACTGGTCAGTACACAGCTCAACTGGTCAGTACACTGCTTCACTGGTCAGTACACAGCTCCTCTGGTCAGTACACAGCTCAACTGGTCATTACACTGCTTCACTGGTCAGTACACAGCTCCACTGGTCAGTACACAGCTCAACTGGTCAGTACACTGCTTCACTGGTCAGTACACAGCTCAACTGGTCAGTACACTGCTTCACTGGTCAGTACACAGCTCAACTGGTCAGTACACTGCTTCACTGGTCAGTACACAGCTCAACTGGTCAGTACACAGCTCAACTGGTCAGTACACTGCTTCACTGGTCAGTACACAGCTCAACTGGTCAGTACACAGCTCAACTGGTCATTACACTGCTTCACTGGTCAGTACACAGCTCCACTGGTCAGTACACTGCTTCACTGGTCAGTACACAGCTCAACTGGTCAGTACACTGCTTCACTGGTCAGTACACAGCTCCTCTGGTCAGTACACAGCTCAACTGGTCATTACACTGCTTCACTGGTCAGTACACAGCTCCACTGGTCAGTACACAGCTCAACTGGTCAGTACACTGCTTCACTGGTCATTACACAGCTCCTCTGGTCAGTACACAGCTCAACTGGTCATTACACTGCTTCACTGGTCAGTACACAGCTCCACTGGTCAGTACACAGCTCAACTGGTCAGTACACTGCTTCACTGGTCAGTACACAGCTCCTTTGGTCAGTACACAGCTCAACTGGTCATTACACTGCTTCACTGGTCAGTACACAGCTCCACTGGTCAGTACACTGCTTCACTGGTCAGTACACAGCTCCACTGGTCAGTACACAGCTCAACTGGTCAGTACACTGCTTCACTGGTCAGTACACAGCTCCTCTGGTCAGTACATAGCTCAACTGGTCATTACACTGCTTCACTGGTCAGTACACAGCTCCACTGGTCAGTACACTGCTTCACTGGTCAGTACACAGCTCCACTGGTCAGTACACTGCTTCACTGGTCAGTACACAGCTCCACTGGTCAGTACACAGCTCCCTATGTATTGATACATAGCTCCACTGGCACACGACACTGCAGCGAGCTGTGCTGTTGTCGAACGCTGGCTTTACTGGTCAGTGCATTTTTCGCTTCACTAGCACATTCTTAGCTTCGCTGGTCAATACTGCGCTGGGTAGTGTGCGAGTGAGACGTATGATCACGTAATCTAAACCACGATAGATGCAGTAAGCGGAGATATCCGTAAACGCTTTCTCCACAGACTGGTATAAATTCTCCATAGACTATTCTGTATTGCAACGGCCTTTTAATACTCAACTGCTAAGTATAGGCCTGTCCACGAAAGACGATTAGACCAAGCTTAACCTAGCGCAAATTGGTGGATCCATAATTATACACCATCGTTTTTATTTTACTGGTGTATTCAGGGATTCTCACAATGTTTTCTTTCACCGAAAAGCCAGTGGCGTGAAAATTCGTACACTAGTTTTAAAGAACTCTTTAATAACATATAAGTCATGTACATATCTTTACTAATCTCTAGTTTATCGAAGTTTAGACTCGATTCGAGAGAGGCAGGCCACGGAGACAGGTGAGAACTAGCCATAGATAACCCAAAATTCCATTTTATTTTCATTACTGACTGAACCGTTGTTTTGTCACTTAGTTATGTAGGTACCTGTATCAGCTTTTTAATAGTCCACTGCAGAACGTAGGCCTACCCACGAAGGGTGGTTGGGCCATATCCACCAAGCTGGCCCAGTGTGGATGGGTGGATATGTATGCAGGTTTCCTCACTATGTTTTCCTTCACCAAAAAGCCAGTGATGTGAAATTCCGGACATACATTCCAAAGAATGCTTTGGTATGGAATCAGGATTTGAACCCACGCCTTACGATTGCAAGGCGGGTGTCACTACAACTAACTAGATCACCAAGGCCTATGTTACGTACCTACTGCTTCTGTATCTGAAGTAAAATAAATGTAATATTGTCATTACAGTGAACAGACTGACCGAAGTGTCAGCATCGCCCGCTCCTACCGGCACTGTCGACGCGATCAAACTGACTCTTCACTCCGAAACCATCGCGGGAGATACGAGGAGAAGAGAACTACTCATCGAAAAGACTCAAGCGCGCGCACTGCTAGAGGATCTGAAGAAAGTGTATGAAAGGATGGAGCAGATGGAGATGCAACAATAAGTATAATAGACTCGAATTCAATAAGTCTGGATGAAGGTCCTAAACCTGTATTCATTTGTACTCCCAAAGTCGTTATATAAGTCACTTTCAGTTGTAATTTTTAGCTAACTATTCGCTGAAAATTGGCAATATTCATAAAATGGTATACAATTCAAATTGACTCTCCACTCCGATACCGCCGCGCGAGAGCAAAGGAGAAAAAAACTAAAAAATAAAAGAGAAGAAAACTGCTCATCGAAAAGACTCAAGCGCGCGCACTGCTAGAGGATCTGAAGAAAGTGTAAGAGAGGATGGAGCAGATGGAGACACAGAAATAAATATAAACTCAAGACTCGAATACAATAAGTCTGAAAGAAGGCCATAAAACTGTATTGTTTGTACTCCCAAAGTCGTCATTTAAGTCGCTAAAACTTTTTTGATCATTGAAATTTAAAATGGTTGGTCGTTCAAACTAAACTCGGAAATCTCTGCGGGAGAACTAAGGAGAAGATAACTTCTCATTGAAGAGATTCAAGCTCGCGCACTGCTAGAGGATCTGAAGAAAGTGTATGAGAACATGGAGCAGATAGAGACAGCAATAAAATAAATAACACAAACTTACCTCTTCACTCACAAGAGACCGGTAAAGAAAAAAGTGCTTATTGAATAGACTTACTTTCTTGCAGGAACTTACAAAAATCGACCAAGTGCGAGTCGGCCTCGCGCACGAAGATGTTCATAATAATGGTCTTTATCACCCCTTTTCAGCTTCATTTAGGTAAACAGACCGTATCTATTGATGCCTCCTTAGCCCCATTCCTTTTGCCTTTAAATAGCGAGCAAGAAAACTTCTAAAAATCACGTTTGGTGTATGGGAGGCCCCCTATTATATTTGTATTAGTAGTATTGGGGTATTTGTATAGGGGAACAGAAATGCATAATCTGTGAAAATTTCAGCTGTGTAGCTATTACGGTTTATGAGATACAGCCTGGTGACAGACAGAATGACAGACGGACATCGGAGTCTTAGTAATAAGGTCCCTTTTTACCCTTTGGTTACGGAACCTTAAAATAGCGTGTAAAGGAATCAAGCACTTGGATACACAACAATAAAATAGCTAATCTCCACTAATGTGATATATCCAATAGTAGGTTTGTTAGTTTCTTATTTACTCAACTTATTTACTCAAAAGCAGCAACAAAGAAACGGATCGTCATGATTTTTTGCATGGGTATAATGCAAAAGTTGGAAACACTGACAGATATAGGCTACTTTTTATCCCGGGAAAAATAAAAGATTCCTATGGGATAGCATACAAACCAAAAAAACGCGGGCGAAGTCTCGGATAGAGTTATAAATATTTAGCAATGGCTTGCCACAAATTATGTGCACCATACTTTGAAAGGCGATTGCTGATTGTTTGAAAGATTAGTGATGTATAAATCCGTAGGCACATACATTCCAAAGCACTTATTTGTACAGGATAGGATTTTGAACCCACGCCTCACACTTGGCGAGGGTTCTGTCACTAGGCCATCATGCCTTTATAATTTTAATTAGTAATTAGATATAAAATTTTTAGCAACATAAATATATTATAATTTCATTATCAATTGTTGATTTCACACATTTTTAAATGTGATTTTGTGCCAATTATGAAGGTGCCATCCTAAATTTACCTAATAGAATTTTTAAATATTGTTTTCTCTTTCAAATGCATGTAGTGAAAAAGAAACAACAATATTAAATTTAGGATGGCGCCTTCATAATTGGACACTTTGTATAAGTATTTAGAGCTGTAAATCGGTGTATAATATAAGGAGTTAAATATAAGAAGTAAAACATTACAAATACTTCTATTATTACAGGCTTAGCCTAATGCAATAGTGTATGTCACTCTTATGTGTTAGTGTATGTATATGCTATGTCTTATAAAATTAATATATAATTACAAAATGTCACATGCATAATATGGCGGCGTGATGGCGTCCTTGAACAAAAATCAAAATAGAAAATATGAAATTTCATTCAAATTAAACATTAAATGCGGTTGTTTTATTATCATCGCAAAACATCTAGTCCGACCTGAAGTTGCACCATGGCGGCCCGCGACGGTACAGTCTATAGAATTATTATACCGAGGAGTCATGAGGGCAAACACTAGTTAAGTTTCCATTCTTTAATTAAATCAAATTACACACAGCATCTAACATTTTTATCAAAAGCAGAGAGAGGGCAGCGTTGCCAAGGTGGCAGCACTGTGTGGGTGCGTTCACAATAACTTTACAATGTGTTCATATTATTTAACACTCCCCCTCAATTACAAAGTGAATGTTTTTATTTATATAGAGCCTAACACATTTAAAACTTATTTTTGTAACATTTGCTTGTAATTGGACAAATCAAAAAAGTTTACATCTTCCCTTTAGGCAACTTATTATTATATCGAAATAAGAGGGAGACCCCTTAACAAATATTTTGAAAATTAGCATTTATCTTCCTATAAAAAAAAATCAACATAATCTTTACATTAATTTTAGACCATAGTAATTCCCTCCCCTCAACATAAAATTTTATGAGAATAAAATAAATGTTGCTGAATATAATAGAATAAGGAGTTATCTCTTTTACATTATTCCTTATTTACAAGTTATACTTGGTATACCTATTTAAATTCAAGATAATGAGTCAAAGTTGAAACATAAGTTTTACAGTTATAGATAAGTAATAAGAGTAGTAACATTTATACAGATATAATAGGCAGTGGTTAATATAAAGTATTCAACAAAACATTCTGTTCATTCATGGTAGTTACCTAGTCAGTTTTAAATTATTATAATACCTAAAGTCTATCATTAACACTAATTTATCATAGTAATTACATAATATTAAATTTATTACAAAAATATGCATGTTTAGTTTGACACAATGACTTTGTTAGTGCATCAGCTATGTTTTGGTTAGTTGGTACATAAGAAAGTTTTATCAGGTGAGTTTGTACAGCATCTTTAATAAAATAGTATTTTATGTCTATATGTTTAGTACGCTTACTGTTTTCATTATTTTTTATCATATTTATTGCACTTTGGTTATCTATCAGTAGATGTAACTCTAAGTTAGTACAGTTAAGTTCACTTGATATGCCTTTGATATAGATTAATTCTGTTACAGATAGTGCTCCTGCAACAAACTCGGCTTCAGCAGTGGACAAAGCGACAGATGTCTGCTTTTTGGTGAACCAAGAAATTGAGTCACCACGGTAGAATACAGCACAACCACTTATGCTTTTCATATCTGACTTGTTTACTGCCCAATCAGCATCAGAGTATGCTGTTATATTTTTACATCTGATTTTGTGTACACTAATCCTTTGTTCATTGTAGCTTTAAGATAGCGTAGGATCCTTTTACTAGCTTTCCATAGTTCAGTAGTTGGTTTATCAAGAAATCTGCTCAGAAATGTGACTGAAAATGTAATATCTGGACGGCTGTTTATTGATATGTATAAGAGTGATCCGATTAATTCTCTGTATGGAACATTTATTATTTCTTGTTCTTTGTAAAGTCCATTGAAGTTTACTTCCATTGGTGTAGTTATAGGTTTACAGTCTTGCATATTGAATTTTATTAAAATTTTCTTTATTAGCTCTGTTTGTTTTATTTCAATTGTATTCCTTGTTCGAGTAATTTGCATTCCCAAGTATTCTTTTATTTCTCCGAGAAGGGTAGTATTAAATTCCTTCTTTAATAATTATATTATCTCATTATCCTTTCCGATCGTTAATATATCATCCACGAATAGAAGTAGAAATGTTTTATCCTTTTTGTATAAACAGCAATCGTGTTTTGATTGTGTAAATCCTTGTTTGGTTATAAATTCATGAAAACCTTTGTTTCAACATTTTGGTGCTTCTCGCAAACCATATAAAGCTTTTCTTAAGCGTAGAACTTTTCATTGAGGTATTTGTATACCTTGTGGACATTTTATATAAATTTCAACATCTAAATTTCCGTTCAAAAAAGCTGTAGGTACGTCCAGCTGATTGACTGACAGATCTTCTTGAACTGCATGGCTTAATAATAGTCTCACTGTAGACAGTCTTGCCACTGGTGAATAACAGTTATATGTATTCTCTTCTTGGAAACTTTTGGCAACTAATCTTGCCTTTTTAACATTGTTTTGTTTTGTCTTAAAAACCCATTTCGTGTCAATAGCTTTTTTTACCCTTTGGTAGATCTGAAATTTCCCATGTTCCTAATTTTTCATGTGCCTCTATTTCTTTCTTGATAGGTTCTTCCCATTCTTCTTTTCTTTTTATTGCATCATTGTAGTCTTGTGGATCTCCAGTATATAAACAGTATGCTGTATAAACCTCGTAGTCATCCAATCTCTTTGGTACAGTTATTATCCTTCCCGTTCTTGTCATATTTGGCTGTAAATATTCTCTTTATGTTTCAATGATCAGTGATTTTCATTTTCTTCACTTGTATTTTCGATTCTGGGCTGTGTTTCTTCATCCGACTTATTATCTTTCTCTATATTCTGTCTTCTCTCTCCTTCTTTAACTTTCTCTGAGCTTTTCTTTCCTTCTTCCGATTCATCCAAACTTCTCTTCTTTACATCATCTTCTTCATAATACTGATATGTACTGTTTCGCTTACTGTTATTTTCTTCTTTACACACATAGTCATTTTCATCAAATCTCACGTCTCTTGAAATTATAACTTTATCATTTTCTGGATCCCAAAGTCTGTAGACTGCTGCTGAATATCCTAGCATTCGAGTTTCGTTCGCTCTTTGTTCGAATTTTTTACTTCTTGGTACTACAGCGTACCATGCTTTACTTCCAAATGTTCTTAGTTTTGTTAGATCTAGTTTGTCGCACATGATTTCTTGTGGTATCCTATTATTTAATGCTGATGTTGGACATCTGTTAAGTTGGTAACAAGCGCATGCTACTGCCTCTCCCCACAAATGTTTCGGCTGTTTAGTTTCTATCATAAGTGTCCTGGCTTTATATACAATGTCCTATTCATCCGCTCGGCTACTCCATTTGATTGTGGTGAATAAGGTTGTGTATATTGTATTACGATGCCTCTATTACGACAGAAGTTCTCTATTTTGTTGTTTTTAAATTCTCCACCATTGTCACATCTTATGTACTTGACCTTTGTTTCCTTTTCATTTTCTAGCTGTCTAATATAATCCAATAGATTGTTGGTAGCCTCGCTTTTCTGTTTCATTAAATACACAACACAAAAGTGTGAAAAATCATCAATGATTAATTGGTAGTATAGCTCTCCGTGTATTCCAGGTGTCGACATAGGACCTGCCACATCTGTATGCAAAAGTTCTCCAATCTTGTATGACCTCGGCCTTTCTACTGGGTTGAATGGTAAGCGGGTCGACTTGCCTAACATGCAGGGTCCGCAGGTTCCATCGGTGGTCGGTAGATTCATCATTTTTGCACTGCTATTGTTTAGGTGACCTAGACGTCTGTGCCATAAGTCTGAGTTGCTTGCACTGTAACATGAATCATTATATGAAAGGCATATTTCCATTTCCAGTTTACCTAAACATTTACCTAATAGCTTTTTGTGTGTTTTGTTGTTCAAGATTTCTACATAATTTTCACTGAATTTTATGCTACAATTGTTTTCTATAATTTTCTTTACAGATAGCAAATTAAATTTCATATTTTTAACTATCACCGCTTCTATTGTTACCTCATTGCCGTTACATTTCAAATCAATAGTGCCCTTTTTATTTGCCGTTATAAATTCCCCGTTAGCTAAGTATGTTTTCATTTCTCTATCCATTTCATGTATGTTAGTCATATGTTTTTCAAAGTTTTCTTGTATAAGATGTTCTGTACAACCAGAATCTATCACCCACTCAATTACATTATTATCCGCATAGCTATAATTATTATTAACAATACCTGTCAGGAACATAAACCTTTCATCATTTGCCTCTTCTTCTACTGCTGCTGCTGCTGCTTGATGTCCTCGTCCATGGCCGCCTCGTCCTCGACCTCTGCCTGCACAATTATATAGTCCTCTTCCTCTACCACTATAGTCCTGTCCTCGTACATACTGTTCACCATACCGTACACCTTCATTTTGTCTTTCATTGTAACATTTGTAATGTCCTCATCTATGTTGTCCTCTTATGGAAGAGGACCGACAATATCAGAGTACAGCAACGGGGATATGGATCCCCGTTGCTGTACTCTGATATTGTCGGTCTGATATTGTTGTCTTCCTCGGGATGTACTGCGACATTCTCTTGCAATGTGTCCTATTTCGCCACAGTTAAAACATTCTTTATTTTGAAAGGCTGCATAGCTAAATGCAGTACTCTGCTTTGTGGTTCTATCCTTCAATTTTAATTCTGCATCCAATAGTTTGTTCTTTACATACTCCATAGTTAGTATCTCCGTTGAAGTTTCCATTGCTGTAATTATTGGTTGGTATTTCTCAGGTAATCTATTATATAAAAGGCTTCCCTGAGTGACTGACTGACAGACAGCCTACAGCCCAAACCGCTAAAGATATAACGTTGAAATTTGGAATATAGGTACATTGTACTACGTAATGGAGCACTAAGGACGAAAATTTTGAACTTTCGACCTCTAAGGGGGTAAAACGGGCCCTTTTCGTTTGTATGTAACTTTTTATTCCCTGTTCCGATTGACTTGAAACTTCGTATACCTGCTTTTCAAACTAAATAAAAGTTACGTTTTTTCCTGTTTTTCCGAATTTTCCTTATCTAAGGGGTCAAATAAGGTCCCAAAGTTGGTGAAAAAAGCGTCTATTACATCCAACCAGCTGAACGGTTATGGTTGAAATCTGGTATGAAGAAAGCACACAGCAGGTTTCAATACAGGAACTAATAATATCCAGGAAAATCTGTAGGGTTCCTGAGGGATAGCCAATATTAATCAGTTTAGGCTACAGCCCAAACCGTCGATGATATAAACTTAAAATTTAG
The DNA here is from genome assembly GCA_949316475.1 of Hypomecis punctinalis. NCBI lineage: Eukaryota > Metazoa > Arthropoda > Insecta > Lepidoptera > Geometridae > Hypomecis > Hypomecis punctinalis. The sequence goes on from OX438806.1 coordinate 24,130,160, forward strand.
AATATACGTACATCGTACAACATCATGAAGCACAAAGGATGAAAATTTTGATACATCGACCTCTTACGGGGTAAAACGGGCCCTTTTCGTTTGCATGTAACTTATTATTTCATGTACCGATTGACATGAAACTTTGTAAATATGCTTTTGATACTAAATAAAAAATATGTTTCTTCCTGTTATTCTGAATTTTCCATAAAAAACTTCCTTAGACTTTACTACTTTTATCTGACCCATAAAGGAATAATAAAGTTGGTGAAAAAGCGTCGATTACAGCCAAGGAGCTGAAAGGTTACGAATGGAAACGGGTATGTAGAAAGCACACGACATGTTTTATTACTGGAACTATTATTATCCCGGAAAATCAGTTATAAATAAATTAATCAGCAATAATTATAATGTAAAGCTAAGTTAAAATGGTTAAATAAATTCTAACGAAATTTGGAACGAAGCTAGACAATAACACAAATTACCACTTAGGGTACTGCTATCTCGGAAAATTTGAGTGGGTCCTTCGGGATGTCGATTTCTTAAAAAAACACTAAAAACTGTTTGAAAATCTCAATGAATTCAATTTTATGTTAAAATAGCCACCATTTTAACTAATAAATTACTAACTATTGACGTTCTGGGAAAAGTCCCGTATTCCTTGTGCGCTAGACCAATCGTAACCCTGAATAAGCGTAAAAAAATAATCACAACGTTTTTTTTAATAATACAGTGAAATATCTAGAATATAATTAAGATAATGATTTATCCTTACATGGGGCAAAATGGGTCCCTAATAGTTGACGATTTTTTTATTTTGTGAGCCAATAATCTTAAGCTTAGGGTACATACGGGTCAATATATGTACTTTACTATGGGATCAACCCTAAAAAGCGAAGATTACCTACCTATTCTATAGATGTTGTCGCGGGTCGATGAACTTTTTGTGTTGAACAGTTGATTTTATTAACGTGATTTCGGGGTTGGTACCATAGCAAAAGTTAGTCAAATGATGAGTATAATAGCATCCTTGAACTGACTGACTGTCTAGATATACACTATGCGTTTCTCGACAATAATAAAATATATTTTTTCATCTGCCTGGGGTCAGACAACGTCTAAAAGTCCTACAAGTGTCTCGATCACTTTTAACTGGGTGAACGGTTTTGGGCGAGATTGTCACAATATCTCTCGGGAAAAATGAGTTCAGAATAATTGAAATTAAACTTCTAATGACTGAATGAAACATGTCAAATACATATACCGGCCTTAATTAATAGTGCACTACTGAACGTAGGCCTACCCGCGAAGGGTGATTAGGCCATCGGCCATATCCATCACGCCGGCCGAGCGCGGGTTGCGGAATCTATATACGACATTGATTTTTCTCTACGGATGTACCTATACATGTTGCCTCTATGTTTACCACCAATAAAAAGCCAATAGTGTGAAATTTCGAGCATTGGCACTCATACAATTATTATTGATATTGAATTAATTACAAAAATTCAGAATTTTATCATTCAAAAATTCACGTACTCCGTAATAAGCTTTAGATACAAGTACGAGTAAAATAAATACGAAAATACTAAGACAATGCTGTTTTCGACCAGTGTGTGTTACCATTGATGACTGATGGCACAGAAACGTGGTCTCTCACTATGGGCCTTATTAGTAAGCTCCAAGTAGCCCACCAACAAGCTATGGAGAGGGCTATGCACAGAGTCTCTCTGCGAGATCGAATCAGAAATGAGGAGATCTATTACCAAAGTTACCGACATAGCCCAACGGATTGGCAAGTTGAAATGGCAATGGGCAGGAAACATAGCGCGGAGGGCTGATGACCGATGGGGTCGAAAATTCTCGAATGGAAATCACGTACCGGCAAGCTCAGCGTAGGACCCACAAGGTGGACGGATTACCTCATTAGGACCGTAAGATCACGCTGGATGCAAGCTTCTTCCAACCGGTTTTATCGGAGATCCTTTGGGGAGGCCTATGTCCAGCAGTGGACTTCTTATGGCTGATAGATGGATGGAGACAGTGCAGGCCAATTCGTGGGCTATTTTAGGCAAATACTTGGACAATTCAGGCTATACCGTAGGCATTATCCTTGCAAGTAATATGACAATAGGCCCAGTTATGAAGGCTCCATCGTAAATTTTATAGCAACGTAAAAAGTGTACTCTCTATTATTAAGTGCCAAGACAACGCAACAACGCAGGCTAGACCGTGGGCTATTATCATTGCAAGTAATACAACAACGCAGACTAACAGCAGGCAATCATAATTTTAAGGAAGTATTAAGACAACGCGGGCCAGACCGCGAACTATTAGATATTATTAAAAGCAAGTGTAAAAATAACGCGGGTTGAATCGCGGGCTATTATTTTAAGCAAGTAAGTACTAAAACAACGCGGGCCAATACGGCAAATGGCAGGCAATTATAATTTTGACCAAGTATTAAGACAACACGGGCAAAACCGCGGACATTTCGATATTATTCATAAGCAAGTACAAAGACAACGTAGGTGAAACCGCGAACTGTTTTCATTTTAAGCAAGTGCCTATGTACTAAGACAACGCGGGCGAAGCCGTGGGATTTAAGCTAGTGACATAATAAAGTAAGTAACCTTGTCTGTTTCTTCCATCTTTGCAATGTGTTCAATTTCTCTTACAATTTTGTCGTATTTATAGAAGTAGTCCTTCAGATTTTCTCCTTCCGTGCACTTCATACTTATTAGTTGTTTTCTTAAATATATGTTTGAGAGTGTACTTTTTCTTTCGTAGACGGTTTGTAGTTTTTCTATCATTTTCCTCGCTGTAGTTTCATCCTACTAATATTATAAACGCGAAAGTTTGTGAGGATGGATGGATGTATGGATGTTTGTTACTCTTTCACGCAAAAACTACTTAACGGATTGAGATGAAACTTTGCAGTAATATAGCTTATATATCAGAATAACACATAGGCTATAAATTATAATGATATATTGCGTATGCGGGCGAAACCGCGGGTAAAAATTAGTGTAGTATAAAAATGTTGATTTTCTCCTGAAAATCCCACTAATATCCTACTTAATATTAAAAACGCGAAAGTTTGTGAGGATGGATGGATGGATGGATGTATGGATGTTTGTTACTCTTTCACGCAAAAACTACTAAACGGATTGAGATGAAACTTTGCAATAATATAGCTTATATATCAGAATAACACATAGGCTATAAATTATAAAGATATTGCGTCAAAAATCAAAATATCATGCGGGCGAAGCCGCGGGTAAAAACTAGTCTTTAATATACTCAAGTTGATTGTCCGCCAATGATTGTATGATATTGTTACGCGCTTTCGTGTCCATTTTTTTTTAATCTTCCTGAGATACCGTTTCGCATTTTGGTGTAAGTGCTTCTAAGCATTCCTTTAATTCCATATAACTTTTAACACGGAATAGCCAGCTGTTGAAGTTTTTGCCGCTAAATATCGGCAATGAAATTGGGAGTGTAGATGACGCCATATTTTTCTTGTGTTGTTTGCAGGATAACTTTTCTTCTTTTTACTAACTTTTAGTTACCTATCAACTGTGCCATCTGGCTTATTCGTTTTCTGGGCCCATAACCTATAGAATTATTATACCGAGGAGTCATGAGGGCAAACACTAGTTAAGTTTCCATTCTTTAATTAAATCAAATTACACACAGCATCTAACATTTTTATCAAGAGCAGAGAGAGGGCAGCGTTGCCAAGGTGGCAGCACTGTGTGGGTGCGTTCACAATAATTTTACAATGTATTCATATTAAGTATTTAACACAGTCAAGTGCAACAACATTATGTACGAATTATATTTTTTATAATTAATTATTTTGACTATTGGGATTAGGTACATATTGTTCTAGATCCTATTACACCAGTGTCGATAATTTATACAACCAAAAAAAATAATAGTAGGATGAAACCCATTAGAAAAGGAGGGGAATATTATAAAAATAAAAGGAAAAATAATTTACGGGCGATCTGAGGTCGGGAAGGGGATGGTGGGGGGGTTTTAAGGGGGAAAAACGGTTTTTCTCGATTTCCGGCAAAACTAAAAGTCCTATCGAAAAAAGTCAAATGGCAAAGTTGTAGGTAATAAAAAGATCTAAAACTTTTGTCTTGACACTTTTTTCACATAACCTCAAAATTTATGTGAAAAATCCAAAAAACCGAGTTTTTGGTTTTTTATTTTTATCTCTTACAAAAATATTTTTTTTTTAACGAAATTTGGTGAAAACTTACCTTTTTATGTCCCAAATACGCTGTAATTTATTTGATTACAAATACTAATTTTTTTCACCTTATTTTGAATTAATATCGAAAAAACACCCTAATTTTCAATCGAAAATTCAACCGTCAAAATATCAGCTTTTTTCAAAAATTTGGTATGTTTTCTGTTTGTTGAAATCTCTACTTTCCGATGGTGAAAAAAAATATATATGTTACTATAGTAAATCTTCTCAGAAAATGCAAAAAATCGAAAAAAAATATTAAAGAAATAAATGTACAAAAAATATATTATAAATCTATTAAAAATGTATAAATATAAATCGGCCAAAAGTTTGTTATTAAAAATATCAATCTTTAGGTTATGTTACGTTAAGCATACTACTTTTTAAGGAAAATATTACGATTTTTATGTTTGAGTTGATTGATACAGATATAGAGATAGTATTTACCTTCCTATACACATTCGAAAAGTTTTTTTGTTTTTTAAGTTAACTTGTCACAGTTATCTTCAAGAAACTCAGCGTGCACGTGTATTTTTATAAACGATGTTGTATGCTGTACTGTATTTCGAATACTGGTTAGGCTAACGGTTGTAACAGCTGCTACGAAATATATAGTATATAATAGTAGGTTTGTACGAGTATGTAGTAAGACCCAGACCAGCCTAGCCCCTTCCCCACCTCTCCACGAAATACCTTTTGATGGGCTACAATTTTTCGTAGGTCACTCAGGTATATCTCCTCAGGTATATATAATTTATTTTAAAATAGTTATAAATAAGCATCTACGCATATAATTTAAAGAAGATTCGACAACTTTCTCCAAATATTGTAAATGTCTTATTAAATATTAATTTTATTGACTTATTTGTTTGTGAATTATAGTAGTTTATTTTTATTTGCAATTTTTTTGTTATCAATGTAACATGTAATTTAACGTTTTTCGAGTAATTAAAGTGTAAATTTTAATAAATAGCTCAAAATTATTTATAATATCGTAATATAAAAAAACTTTCGAATTCGAGTTTTTTTCGATTTTTTGCATTTTCTGAGAAGATTTACTATAGTACATATATATATATATATTTTCACCATCGGAAAGTAGAAATTTCAACAAACAGAAAACATACCAACTTTTTGAAAAAAGCTGATATTTTGACGGTTGAATTTTCGATTGAAAATTAGGGTGTTTTTTCGATATTAATTCAAAATAAGGTGAAAAAAATTAATATTTTTAATCAAATAAATTACAGCGTATTTGGGACATAAAAAGGTAAGTTTTCACCAAATTTCGTTAAAGAAAAAATATTTTTGTAAGAGATAAAAATAAAAAACCAAAAACTCGGTTTTTTTGATTTTTCACATAAATTTTGAGGTTATGTGAAAAAAGTGTCAAGACAAAAGTTTTAGATCTTTTTATTACCTACAACTTTGCCATTTGACTTTTTTCGATAGGACTTTTAGTTTTGCCGGAAATCGAGAAAACCGGTTTTCCCCCCTTAAACCCCCCCCCCCCCCCCCCATCCCCTTCCCGACCTCAAATCGCCCGTAAATTATTTTTCCTTTTATTTTTATAATATTCCCCTCCTTTTCTAATGGGTTTCATCCTACTATTATTATTTTTTCAATCTTTATTATTTTTAAAGGTTCTACTCTGGTCTATATCTAATAGTGCTAAAGTATATAGGTAAACTATAACTTAAGCCTAAAAATAATCATGCTTATGTCATGAAAATAAAACAATTTAATAACGAATATATAACGTTTTTGGCATTTTATACACAAAGTACAACAAGTAGTAACAATAGCAAAATAAAAAATAACACGAAACGAAAAATCAACAAAAAAACTTAACAAACAGTTTATATAACACAAATATCGCGACTGTACTCAGTGGGTGGAACTAGCGAACCTGACTACGACACAGAGAAAGAAAGCACACTAATGAAAATAGGTACGCTTTACGCTGCGATTTGTCAAGGGCGGTCACGTGGCATGTTCCCCGCTAGGGGGGCCCCGCTGATACCCATTTTTCGCTTCTGCGCAGGTTTACGCGTCGTGTTCAGATCGGACTATATGTTTTGCGATGATTATACTCTGCGCATTATTTACCATATTTCAATGGATTTTTGAGCTATTGTACACTGTCTAGTCCCACTTTGCAAGATCTTTAATAGCAACTTAAAATATTGCTGTTTCTTTTTCACTACATGTATACATTTAAGAGATAATAATATTTTAAGTTACTATTAAAAAAGGAGACATCCACAAGTGGTATATTATTCAAAGAAAAATCTAACCAAGATGATATATACATAATTTGAAAGCTTGTTTTATGGACTTCTCAAAAATATTACATTTAGGTTTTTTCATCCCTCAATTTTTTTTAAATGTGAACAATAAATTGTATGAAAAATAATAATACAGCTTTTTATTTTTTCTAGTTTAACAATAATAAAGTGCTTCTATCGTTATTTTACTTGTATTTGTAGCCGATTCTTCCGTATTCAAGTCTTAATTTGCTAAAATTAAAAATTATAACCTACCAGTGTGACCAGTTAGTAGGTTCAATGTGACAAAAAACACCTAAAAAGGGTGTCTAATTGGTAAAAATGCTTTAATTGAACAGTTTGGAGGTTACTTTATCAGGGCTTTTAGAGATAAACCCATTGAGCCAAATATATTTATTTATCCTAATAAATTCAATACATACTAATTAAAAAAAAACGCAGTGCTCTTTTTTGTTTTTAACTGATGTAATAGACTCAGAAAAATATGAACTTTCTCGAAATAGAATTTTTGATTATTATTATACCAGCCTCCATAAATTTTGTGGACGTGTCCTTTACGTTGGCGCCTTCAAAATTAGACACAATATCGTGTGATCCGTCGCGCGTCGGCTCGCATCTTTTGACCGTTATGGTTCGTAAATGGCTGTAAAAACGCGGATTCCCAACATCATCCTAAAAACATTAGGTATGCTTCGAATCAAACTTCTTGGGCGGCTGTGAAGTTAGCTATAAGCTGTGCAAAACCTAATCCCAACTGAAGATCACATAAAGCTGCGCGTAGATTGAGTTTCGCGAAGCTTGTCATCTCATAATGTCATCTCATTTCAAACACCAGGTCCAATCTATTTACATTCAAAGTTGCTTTAAATACCTATGAAATATTTTTTAGTATAAAGTCATACAAGGTACATACAGTTGCAAGTTGTATTGAATACTTTTTTGGAAGTATTCAATTTTTTACTCGACGCTATACTTCTACAGATCGTACTTCAGATGTGCTCGGCACCTGCTCCGATACAGTTGGTACTTCAGATTTGCTCGGCACCTGCTCAGATACAGTCGGTACTTCAGATGTGCTTGGCACCTGCTCAGATACAGTCGGTTCTTCAGATGTGCTCTGCACCTGCTCAGATACAGTCAGTACTTCAGATGTGCTCTGCACCTGCTCAGATACAGTCGGTGCTTCAGATGTGCTCGGCACCTGCTCAGATACAGTCGGTTCTTCAGATGTGCTCTGCACCTGCTCAGATACAGTCAGTACTTCAGATGTGCTCTGCACCTGCTCAGATACAGTCGGTCCTTCAGATGTACTCGGCACCTGCTCAGATACAGTTGGTACTTCAGATGTGCTTGGCACCTGCTCAGATACAGTCGGTACTTCAGATGTGCTTGGCACCTGCTCAGATACAGTCGGTTTATCAGATGTGCTCGGCACCTGCTCAGATACAGTCGGTACTTCAGATGTGCTTGGCACCTGCTCAGATACAGTCGGTTCTTCAGATGTGCTTGGCACATGCTCAGATACAGTCGGTGTGGTGATATGCAACCTACTTTAGAAACCATAGCTTGTTACATCGCTTATGCCAGATCTGTAACTAGCTGTCATTACTTAATATTCATATTCTTGTACGCCGTATTTTTGTCGATTAAAGCCATAATTATTCAGAAATGGTTTAGAATTCTACAATTTAATCGACAAAAATAAAAATGGATAAATATCTAAGACCAGAAAGATTCGAAGCCGATCCCTCAGCAAGTTCGCACCAATCGAATCTATGGATTCATTGGAAGGCAACTTTTAATAATTTCATTCAAGCTATACAAGACAAAGAAAAGATAAGTAATGACTGCAAATATCAATTATTAGTCAATTACTTATCCCCTCTCATCTACTTGCACATCAAAGATACAAAAGATTATGACGCAGCTATACTAAAATTAGACGCATTATTTTTGAAACCAGTAAACGAGATATACGCCCGTTACCGATTAGCCAAAAGTCAACAAAATCCTGGAGAATCTATTGATCAATACATACAAAAGTTAAAACTCTTATCGAAGGACTGCGACTTTAAATCGGTAAACGCTGAACAAAATGAAAGTGAGTACATTCGAGACGCCTTCATCTCAGGGCTATCGTCATCAGCAGTACGTCAGCGACTCCTAGAAAACAGTACTCTTACTCTTGATGAAGCTTATAAGCAAGCACGAGCTCTAGAAATGGCGCAAATTAATAATGAAAATTACCGACGAGAACCAACGCCTATAATGAATTGCGTTACGAATTCTAATAAAAAACAAGAAACATGCTATTTCTGTGGAAATCGTCGCCACCCTCGGAGCGAATGTCCTGCTTCCAATACTATATGCACGAAATGTGGAAAGAAGGGGCACTTCTCGAAAGTGTGCCTAAGTCGAAATCCTCAAGTAGCAGCAAGTGAGGCTCCAGAAGAAAACGCTACTCATGCAATGTCTACTTCATCATATTTTTCCTGCATATTGTCAGCAACAGATCTTAACAAAGCGACACTACCAGTTATCATAAACGGCAAAACTACAGCGAAGGCACTTATCGACACTGGTAGCACAGCAAGTTTTATCGATCGACGTCTTGTTAACTTATGCAATTTGAATGTCTATCCCTGCAAGCAAAGGATTACAATGGCAACAACAAATCTATGTACGCAAGTGATTGGATCATGCAAACTGACACTAAATATACAAAATCAAAATATTGATGTTACTCTCATGATTATGGATGGACTTTGCTCAGATATTATACTTGGACATGATGTTTTGCAGAATCATAAGGCTTTAGAAATGGAATTCGGTGGTTCTAAACCAACACTCAAACTATGCGCTATATCCGAAGCAAACATCAAACCAGTCAGCTTGTTTACTAATTTGCTACCATTTGCGAAGCCAATTGCTGTGAAGTCTCGAAAATACTCTGATTTAGATACTACATTTATCAAAGCTGAAATACAAAAACTTTTAGATGACAAGATAATCGAACCGAGTCTATCACCATGTAGAGCACAAGTTCTTGTGACGTCTAGCGAGCATCACAAGAAGAGGATGGTCATCGATTACTCACAAACAATAAACAGATTCACGGAACTTGATGCTTATCCGTTACCGTCAATAGATGGACTTATTGCGAAGGTTAAACATAATTTTTTTAGCAAAATAGATTTACGCAGTGCTTATCATCAGATACCAATTTTAGAGCACGAAAAACCATATACAGCTTTTGAGGCCTGCGGAAATTTATATCAATTTCGGCGTATACCGTTTGGTGTTACCAATGGTGTGGCTGCTTTCCAACGAGCTATCAATACTATCATAGAAAAAGAACATCTGCAAGGAGTATACGCTTACTTAGATGACATAACAATATGTGGTCAAGATCAAGCTGAGCATGATGAGAGATTACATTCTTTTCAAGAGATTGCAACTCGCTACAATCTGACTTTGAACATTCAGAAAAGCGAATTTTCCAAAACGAATATAAACTTACTAGGCTACAACATATGCAATAACGTTATTAGGCCGGATCCTGAACGCCTGCGCCCTCTACTGGACATGCCGGTACCAGATAATCTATCCTCACTCAGAAGAACTATGGGCGTTTTTGCACATTATTCAAAATGGATCCCAAAATTCTCAGACAAGATAAAGTTTCTTGCAAATCTTCTTTATCAGATGTGCTCGGTACCTGCTCAGATACAGTCGGTACTTCAGATGTGCTTGGCACCTGCTCAGATACAGTCGGTTCTTCAGATGTGCTTGGCACCTGCTCAGATACAGTCGGTTTATCAGATGTGCTCGGCACCTGCTCAGATACAGTCGGTACTTCAGATGTGCTTGGCACCTGCTCAGGTACAGTCGGTTCTTCAGATGTGCTTGGCACCTGCTCAGATACAGTCGGTATTTCAGATGTGCTCGGCACCTGCTCAGATACAGTCGGTTTATCAGATGTGCTCGGCACCTGCTCAGATACAGTCGGTACTTCAGATGTGCTCGGCAACTGCTTAGATAAAGTCGGTTCTTTAGATGTGCTCTGCGCCTGCTCAGATACAGTCGGTACTTCAGATGTGCTTGGTACTTGCTCAGATACAGTCGGTACTACAGATGTGCTCGGCACCTGCTCAGATACAGTCGGTACTTCAGATGTGCTCTGCACCTGCTCTGATACAGTTGGTATTTCAGATGTCTGTTCTGTATCTGTACTCGGATACCTGTTCCAATTTTTATTCGGTCGTGGGTAGGGCATCGTCACTTCCCAAGTACTGAAAAATAAATTGAACATATTATTATTAAAAATGCTATTTTCACTTTTATTATAGTGAAAGCAAAGATCTCCGTTTTAATACGGCGATTTTCAACGAATGTCGGCGAAACTTGGTACCTACACAGGTTTTTTCTTATAGTAGATTTGGGGAGATTCGAGGTTAATTTGCAGTAGCGCTATTATTTATATTTGCATATCGATTTCGATAATATTTGACAAGAATGTTGAGTATCTAAATCCTAACAAGATTTCGAAGTACCTATGAACCAAATCGATCAAGGGCGAGTCGAGTTAGGCTTACGAAGACTCAGTTAAAGAGATGTGTCGCTAGATCCATCTTTAGCTACAGCTACTATGCTTTTCAGCAACATATGACTGCAGAAATCTGTGCACGAAACAAATTGAACAGGGTCATAATGGCCCCGCCTCATCCTCCGCGGGTGCACCTTGCTGACTGACCTTTTCCATCTCGGAGCATTTGTCTTTATGTTGTCTTGCACCAAAGGCCTACTAAGTGCGAAGGATATTCGCTGGGCCGTATCGCTGCCTTCAGATAAAAATTCGGAATGAAGCGAAGATAATATTCTGAAATCAGATTAAAAAAATTAATTTGTCATTTAAATATAGCATTTTTTGCTAGACTATTTTAACATAAGTTTTTTTTTAAAATAGGTGAAAGCATAGGTATGAGTTGACAGACAGATAAAACTCTTTATTTACAACCACAATTGTGTAAAATGTAAATACATGAATACTGTTAAGTCATATTATTAGTCGTAAACTCACTCGTATACTTATTACTATATAACTGTAATCTGTTTTGGCCTTATTTTTAATGACTATAGTTGTATTTATATATTAAATAACGCTGTAGATTACATGAAATAAATTAAATAAATAAATGTTCTACAATATTTACTGTATTTATCCAAGTTCCAATCTTTTTGGCATCTATCTTTTTGAGTTTCGTGATAAATACGCCTTCTATTTTTATTTTTAATTTTATGCCTTTCGTCTTCCAATTTGGTTTTCTTAGATTGGAAAGAGTATACTTGGAAATTGGTCCCATTTAAATTTTATCGAAATCGGCTGAGCTATTTTTGATAAATCGACAATAATTTGAAAAATGCTACATCGATCCGTGCGAAATAAGTATATACGAGAATTCTGTAAACGGGTGAAGTCGGTCATACTAATTTTTGCAAAAAATAATCTTGTATATACCCACAAGTTAATTTTCTGTATATTCGGGTCCATTTCCTGTGAGGCGGCTTCTGGAAAGAAAGAGTTCATCATAAAGATTTCCTCTCTCTCCAGAAAGTCAGCCAGCCTCTGGCCCCTAGGTTTCCGTTGCCCATATCCAAATTGCCCCACCCTCACCTCATCATCACTTTTTCTGCCCAACTTTGCGTTGAAGTCGGGACCATAACAACAGAGAAGTGGATCTTAGACATATGAATGGCTTGACTTATGTCCTCATACATAGTCTCCACTTCATCATCTGGGTGTGCCGAGGTCGGTGCATAAACCTGAACGACCATCAGCGAATACCTCTCGGATATTCTGAGTAGATATTAGGTATACCACCCTGCTCGACACTTTCGATGGTAATAATGTTGTTGGTAAGGGACTTGTGAACTAAAAAGCCAACACCACCTTGGGACTGTTGGTCACCTTCCCGGTAGTAAAGCAGGTTGCTGGATTTTAAGATTATCGTGTCCTCATTTAGACAACCCCACAATATCCCAACGCAACCTACTCAACACTTCTTCCAACTCAGCAATCCTCTCGTCAGTCCCCAACGTGCTCACGTTGTGTGTTACCAGGGCCAGTCGTCGTTTGTAGCAGTGGTAGCCGGGCGTCGGCCAGCGTTTCTTAGCACCTCCTTCTCCGCCGTTACCGGGGCCGCTACCGTAGCCCCGGGCTACTGGGGGACTGGTCTATTTGTTTCTTCCATATATTGGGGGTATTTGCCCATAATCGCTGCGCTGGGCAAGCATGGTGGCGATCGCAGAAACGTAGCTTCGCGACAGGGATGCTGCTCCCCATCCCTGCCCTGTGTCATTTTAGCTACGTTTTCATTTGAATGGTTATACCTCACCCTACCGCTATACCTCAGTCGGCTCTTACGACCCCTGGTACAAGAGGGGGTGCTGTTCTACTCTGCCGGCACCCCACGGCTATTGTACATTATTACCATGTAGGTACATTATTGTCAATTTATCAAGAACGGCTCAGCCGATTTCGATAAAATTTAAAAAGAAAGAAAGAAAAAGTCATATTTACCAAAACATAATCAAGTTAACAATTTTAATAAAAAGTTCAGTATTTCAATATTGTACCAAACTATAATTATAGTGAAATTTACAGTGGGTCCCAAACTCAGCTAGGCCGGTCTCTTGGGAGCCCTTACAAATGAAATTATTCTGATCGAATGAGCGCTTTAACAGGTTTTTTTTTACTTATTAGAATTAGAATAAAATAAAATTGGAATCAGAATTAAGTGAAATTAAATAAATCAAATCCATTTAAAGTGGGACTAACTCGGGAGTATAAGCTTACAAAAAAAAAAACATTTTTTAAATCGGTTCACTAGTGGCGAAAGTTTCGATAAACATACATAAAAATACATACAGACGAACATAGTAGGTACTTTACCAGCCTTTATAATAGTTCACTGCAGGACGTGGGCCTACCCACGAAGGGTGATTGGGTCATAACCACTACGCTGGTCTAGTGCGGGTTGGTGGATTCACATACGCCATCGAATTTCTTCTACAGATGTATGCAGATGGTTTCCTTCACCGAAAGTACAGACAGTGGTGTGAAATTTCGTACATAAATTACTAGGAATTCATTGGTACGGTACGGGGATTTGAACCCACGTACTCACCATTGTAAGACGGGTATAATTTCCACTAGACTACAACGTCTAATTACATCACAGAGTTCCTTACATAAAAAGAAGTCTACCTCCTCTTTTTGGCATGTTATTTTTAAGCTTACGCGATTTGAAATAAAAAAAATTTGTGCGTGGAGTCCCTCCGCGCGGAAGAAGTGAAACTTCGTACGTATTTCAGCTAATTTCACGGCGGTCACACTGTTTACTTCGCTGCATTCTCTCTCCCTCTTGCGTGGTAACATGGTAGCGTTAAACGTTTAACGCAACCTTGTTGGAAGTCACATTAGAAGTTTCACATCAAAATACCTCCCCCGACTCAGTAGGTATGAGCAAGCTTCCGACGTTTTAGGCAGTCACTTACCGTGCCAACCGTTCTACTTTCTTCAGAGCCAGCTCCTCGTGGTGATGGTAAACGACAAAACTGCGGTCCACGCATCTTTCATCAGCAGTATTGGTTATTGCGCTGTAAAACAATATTCCCAGTTATATTAAGGTTATATTATTAGCTTCGTAATGTATCTAAGGGGCCGTTCAAGTATTACGTAAGCACTATAGGGGGGTGGAGGGGTCTATCCGTTGCTTATTTTTGATAACATGGGGGATGGGGGGGTCTATATGGTGATTACTGTTAAAATATCAGGTCGTGGATCGAAGGAAATAACATCACCGAGTCATTGTTGGATACCGTCAGTGTTGTGTAGGGCATGCAAAAACCGGGTGGTTTTGAAAAACCGGGTTTTTCGGTTTTTGATTTAAAAAACCGGGTAAACCGGGTTTTTCGAGTTTTTCGGGTTTTTTTTGGTAAGTATATGAAAATACTAAAAATAATGGTTTGTTTGTTTGTTTATGACTGTCCCATTGTTGGGCAAAGGCCTCCCCTCGAGATTTCCAGTTGCGTCGGTCTTGTCCTGATGCCTGCCAATTTGGATTAAATGTATTCGCGCTATCTAATAGAGAGTGCAGACTCTCTATTAGACAGGCCTCTACGAGGCCGCACCGAGTTGGGACTCCATTCGGAGGTGATTTTAACCCAGAGGTCTTCTGGCATGCGACTGACTTACTCGGCCCACTGCGACTTCAGTTTAGCGGCAGTGAAAGCCAAATCTTTGATTTGAGTTCTGGAACGCAGTTCGGTGTTTTGTACTCGGTCTATTAGCCGGTCACCGAGAATACTGCGCTCCACCGCTCTTTGGCAAACCTTGAGTTTGGACTTTTAGACTTTAGTTAAAGACACCTGTTTGTCAAAAACAATGTTTGTACACCATAAGTCAAAATGGAAAGATTACATACATCTTGCGCTTTAGTGTGATCGGAAGGTGTCTCTTCATATGCTTTTTCATGGCCCAATAGCTCTTCCAAGCTTTCTCTTTTCTTCTAGGTCTTGTCTCTTCTGGAAGGTGACTATTGCCCAAAATACATGTAATCGTGAACGTATATGTCTTCGTCATCGACAGTTACCCGACGTTTGATGCCATTGGTCATCACTTTGGTCTATAACATGTTCATCCGCAATCCAACCTAGAGGCTTGCAGTGGTTAGATTTTGTGGCATTGATTGCAGCTCTCTGGCTGAAGAAGAGAAGATAACGATATCGTCTACAAAATGAAGGTTAGTTAACCTTTTTTTTACCGATATTAACACCACTTCTATCCCAGCTTGCCGCCAGCTTTCCGAAAACTTCTTCGAGGACGCCCGTGAATATTTTCGGGGACAGTGGGTCTCCCTGTTTAACATATTTCTCTATTGCAAATGCTTGGCCAGAAGATTGTAATTTTGTTGCAGCGGTACTTTGAGAATAGATGAGGTGGAGAAAATTAACGTGTGTGATGATATCAAATGCTTTTCAACCGAAGAAACAGAGGAGGTACTCAACTCGACGCGTATATGTATAAATATGTTGTGTATAACCAAACCAATAACCTATTTAACCAATAGCGCGGCCAGAGATCCAAGACCCAGCTTACCTGACAGTTCACCAAAGATATCCCGGACATCAGCCTGTACGAGATTAGAATGACCCTGAATCAGTTTAAGAATAACAAGGCGCCGGGTGATGACGGTATCACATCAGAGCTGCTGAGAGCGGGTGGAACACCGGTACTAAAAGTCTCCCTAAGCTTTTCACACCGTCGTCCTCGAGGGCATCACGCCAGAAGCATGGAGCAGAAGCGTGGTGGTGTTGTTTTTCAAGAAAGATGACAACACCTTATTGAAGAACTATAGACCCATCTCACTTCTGAGCCATGTTTATAAGCTGTTTTCAAGGGTCATTACGAACCGTCTCGAACGTAGGCTTTATGAGCCTTCCGAACAAGCCGCATTCATACGCTGCGGCAGGTTATACAGAAGACCGAAGAGTATAATTTGCCACTTTGCTTAGCGTTTGCGGACTATGAGAAAGCCTTTGATTCGGTCGAGGCATGGGCTGTGCTCGAGTCTCTCCAACGATGCCGTATTGACTATCGGTACATCGAAGTGTTGCAGTCTTGTATAATAACGCCACTATGTCGGTCTGAGTACAGGAAGAAAGCTCCAAGGCGATCCCTTTAAAAAGAGGCATAAGTCGTAATTTCTTCGAATCTGTTTACGGCTACTTTTGAGAAGCGTTCAAGCTCCTAGAATGGAAAAGATTGCATCAATGTCAATGGCGAATACCTCACTCACATTCGGTTTGCCGACGATATAGTAGTCATGGCAAAATCGATAGAAGAGCTCAGCATGATTCTGGAAGGCCTCAATCGGGTTTCTCAACAGTCTTAAGATGAACATGGTCAAGTCGAAAGTCAAATGTGATTCCCATGTTGTACCCTCTTCGATTTATGTTGGGAACTCGGTTCTTGAAGTCGTTGACTCGTACGTCTACTTAGGACAAGTAGTCCAGTTAGGTAGGTCCGACTTCAAGAAAGAGGTCAATCGCCGAATCCAACTCGGCTGGGCCGCGTTCGGAAAATTGCGTAGCCTCTTCTCATCCGACATACCTCAGTGCCTCAAGTCAAAGTTTTAGACCAGTGTATGTTGCACGTGATGACTTATGGCACATAAACGTGGTCTCTCACTATGGTCCTTATTAGTAAGCTCCAAGCAACCCAACGAGCTATGGAGAGGGCTATGTTCGGAGTCTCTCCGCGAGATTGAATCAGAAATGAGGAGATCCGTAGAAGAACCAAAGTTACCGACATAGCCCAATGGATTGGCAAGTTGAAAAGGCAATGAGCTGGGCACATAGCGCGGAGGACTGATGACCGATGGGGTCGAAAAGTTCTCGAGTGGAGACCACGTACCGGCAAGCGCAGCGTAGGACGTCCACCCACAAGGTGGACGGATGACCTTATTAAGACCGCAGGATCGCGCTGGATGCAAGCCGCTTCCAACCGGTCTTATTGGAGATTCATAGGGGAGGCCTATGTCCAGCAGTGGACTTCTTATGACTGATGGATGGATGATATTTCTTTTGTTTGTTAATTTCAACAATCGAGCTTTCCTTTATGTATAATTTACAAATATTAGACAAACGTGCAAAATATATCACGCTTAGTTTTACTACTTAGCGTAGCAGAGACTGTCAGACTAATGTAACAATACAAAAAGGCGGCGGTTGATAGCATTTCGGTCAAGACGAGACAAAACGCGTCTTATTACGCTTATAACGCTACAGCGCTCTGCTTATATGACGATACTCACTAATTCACTATGTAAAGCGAGAGAAAGAGAGAATGAGGACTTTCGCACTTGAATTTCATCCTTAGCACGTAGTTATATAATAGTCATTGGTCAATGGTACATTAGGCGTAATTTTATACATAGAAAAAAGTGTTAGAGCAACTAGATGACAATAATGTAATACGAATAATGTATTACGAAGGAGTTAATATGTGAATTTTAAAAAATCGTAGAAAAACCGAAAAACCCGGAAAAACCGGGTTTATAACTAGAAAAAACCGAGTTTCAATTGCGGTCGGTTACCCGGTTTTTTCGGTTTTCGGTTAACCGGGTTGCATGCCCTAGTGTTGTGTCGTAGTCACAATTTTCAAGTTCAAATTGAATTGGCGGTACCAGCTGTTCCACATTCCAGTCTCCCCGTGGCCTACATTAATTCCGTTTATTATTCATTAATCAACATCTTCAATGTTCTTTAATGTATGATTATATCAATATTTACAGATTAATCTTCCAACAAATAAATGATAAAGAAAAAAATACACACATGCCGTGGAGAGGCAGAAATGGGAAGAGAACGGACCAACTATGTGACAGTTGACGTTGACATAATATTACATGAAATGTGTGTTACTATATTAAAATACTAAATTCTAACAATTACATCAGCAATAGTTATTAATTTCCTGCATGAATCTGCCTTAATGAATCAATAAAAAAGCAAAATGCATATAGGTAGAGGTACCAATGATTACGTAAGAATGGGAGGGGGGTGAGAGCTTTTCTTACTTTTGCTGACAAGGGGGGAAGAGGGGTAAATAATTGTAATAAATCTGCTTACGTAATACTTGAACGGCCCCTAAAAAACCAGTGAATGAAATGTTTTGTTAATAGATAATTAAACTTTTTTTAACTAAAAATACTGGTGGCCAAACTTTGCAAGGTAACCTGGTTTATATGTATTCTCCTATTCGATACAATTATATAAAAAACAAATGAAGGATATGTTTTTCTATAAATTAATTAAACTTTATTAAAATTCAAATACTTGCGGCCGAATTTCGCAAGGCAACCATGTTTAAATACCTATATTCTCCTATTCATATAATTACCTACGTAAAAAATTGGTTTGAACCGTGTACGCTCTAAGACAATGCTTCCTGCCAAATTTAACAGTTTAAGGTCAACTAAATGGTAATAAATTGTATTAAGTATGCGTTCTGTAGGTAAACCGCAGCGCAGTACAGGCTGACGCAGTCGGTACAGAAGTAACTACTTTTTTTAAGGTTTCTGTACCTCAAAATGAAAAAAAAAAGGGATCCCTTATAGAATCACTTTGTTGTCCGTGTCTCAAGACCTTCTATCTCAAGAAGGCTGTGAGATATCCAGGTGAAATTAAAACCATATAGGTATTCGCAAATCCATAAAGTTAGCGCTGTTTATGGCGCAAAAAAGCATATATCAATATTTCAGCCTAACGATATCGAAAACTCACTTACAGTGCAAATTTCTCTATTCGTTGTCTTGAACGTTGATTGCTTTTATCCAGTTGTATTATTTTGTTTTTAAAATCGTCGAGGTGTTGTTCAAGGTCAGTAATAGTCCTGCAATCCAATAAAATGCATGGTTCACACAAGTGGCGAAAATATCGATGAACATATTATACATTGAAAAAAACATAAAGACGAACATAGTAGGTACTGTACCAGCCTTTATAATAGTTCACTGCAGAACGTAGGCCTACCCACCATCGAATTTCATCTACAGATGTATGCAGATGGCCTCACGATGGTTTCCTTCACCGAAAGTACAGCCAGTGGTGTGAAATTCCGTACATAAATTACTAGGATTTCATTGTTACGGGACCAGGATTTGAACCCACGATCTCACGATTGTAAGGCGGGTGTCATTTCCACTAGACCACCACGTCTACTTACACAGAAAGTAGCCTACCTCCACTTTTTTGGAAGGATACTTTTAAAACTTTCGCGATTTGAAATGTCTTCCTATATGGAAGTCAGTAAAAATAATAATGGCGTCCCTCCGCGCGGAAGAAGTGATACTTCGTACGTACCTATTTCAGCAAATTTTACGACGCTCACACAGTTTACTTCGCTGCATTCTCTCTCCCTCTTGCGTGGTAACATGGTAGACTTAACGTTTGACCCAACATTGTTGGAAGTATCTTTAGAAGTTTCACTTCAAAATACCTCCCCCGACTCAGTAGGTATGAGCAAGCTTCCGACGTTTTAGGCAGTCACTTACCGTGCCAACCGTTCTACTTTCTTCAGAGCCAGCTCCTCGTGGTGATGGTTGACGACAAAACTGCGGTCCACGCATCTTTTAATAGCAGTATTGGTTATTGCGCTGTAAAACAATATTCCATGACATTCCACACTCACTTTGTGGGCCCATACTGTTAGCATTTAGGCTTCGAACAAATGTCTAGATATATCAATCGAATCATTCAGGGCCTATTTTTCGTGATTACATTAAAAATTATACGTACGTATATGTACTCTAAGACAATGCTTCTTGCCAAGTTTTATAGTTTTAAGTCAACTAAATGGTAATAAATTGTATAAAGTAGGCACGGGAAAAGCGCAGCGCAGTAATGGCTGACGCAGTCGGTACAGAAGTAGTCACTACTTTTTTTATGGTTTCTATACCTCAAAATGAAAAAAAAAACGGAACCCTTATAGAATCTCTTTGTTGTCCGTGTCTCAAAACCTTCTATCTCAAGAAGGCGTGGAAGTCATCATCATCATCATATCAGCCATAGAACGTCCACTGCTGGACATAGGCCTCCCCTAATGATTTCCAATAAGACCGGTTGATAGCGGTTTGCATCCAGCGCGATCCTGCGGTCCTAATAAGGTCATCCGTCCACCTTGTGGGTGGACGTCCTACGCTGCGCTTGCCGGTACGTGGTCTCCACTCAAGAACTTTTCGACCCCATCGGTCATCAGTTCTCCGCGCTATGTGCCCTGCCCATTGCCACTTCAACTTGCCAATCCGCTGGGCTATGTCGGTAACCTTGGTTCTTCTACGGATCTCCTCATTCCTGATTCGATCTCGCAGAGAAACTCCGAGCATAGCCCTCTCCATGGCTCTTTGGGCTACTTGGAGCTTACTAATAAGGCCCATAGTGAGAGACCACGTTTCTGTGCCATAAGTCATCACTGGCAACACACACTGGTCGAAAACTTTCGACTTGAGGCACTGAGGTATGTCGGACGAGAAGACGTTACGCAATTTTCCAAACGCTGCCCAACCGAGTTGGATTCGGCGATTGGCCTCTTTCTTGAAGTCGGACCTACCTAACTGGACTACTTGTCCCAGGTAGACGTACGAGTCAACGACTTCAAGAACCGAGTTCCCAACTGAAATAGGGGTGCGTACAACATGAGAATTACACATGACCTTTGTCTTATCCATGTTCATTTTAAGACTCACCTGTTGAGAGACTCGATTGAGGCCTTCGAGCATCGTGCTGAGTTCTTCCATCGACTTTGCCATGACCACGATATCGTCGGCAAATCGAAGGTGACTGATGTATTCGCCATTGATGTTGATGCCGAGTCCTTTCCATTCCAGGAGCTTAAAGGCGTTCTCCAGAGTAGTAGTAAACAGTTTCGGAGATATTACGTCTCCCTGTCTTACGCCTCTCTTCAAAGGGATCGCCTTGGAGCTATCTTCCTGTACTCGAACCGACATAGTGGCGTTATTATACAAACACTTCAGCACTTCAATGTACCGATAGTCAATACGGCATCGTTGAAGAGACTCAAGCACAGCCCATGTCTCAACTGAATCAAAGGCTTTCTCATAGTCCACAAACGCCAAGCAAAGTGGCAGGTTATACTCCTCGGTCTTCTGTATAACCTGCCGCAGCGTATGTATGTGGTCCATGGTGCCAAAGCCCTTCCGGAAACCGGCTTGTTCGGGAGGCTGGAAGTCATCAAGCCTGCGTTCGAGACGATTCGTAATGACCCTTGAAAACAACTTATAAACATGGCTCAGAAGCGAGATGGGTCTGTAGTTTTTCAATAAGGTGTTGTCACCTTTTTTGAAGAACAACACCACCACGATTCTGTTCCACGCTTCTGGCGTTATGCCCTCGAGGACGACGGTGTTAAATAGCTTCTGAAGGACTTTTAGTACCGGCGTTCCACCCGCTTTCAGAAGCTCTGAAGTAATTCCGTCGTCACCCGGCGCCTTATTGTTTTTAAGTTGGTTCAGGGCCATCCTAATCTCGTACAGGCTAATGTCCGGGATGTCTTTGGTGAAGTGTCGGGTTAGCTTGGCTCTTGGGACTTTGGCCGCGCTGTTTACAGGCTTAGCTACCGAGGCGTATAACTGTCCATAAAACCTTTCGATCTCCTGCAATACCTCTGCTTTGGTTGACGCTATACTGCCATCTTCTCTCTTCAGCTTTGTCAACTGGCTTTGCCCAATAGACAAATGCCTTGCGAACACTTTGGAGCCTTTGTTCCGCTCTATTGTCTCTTTAACATGTTTAGTATTAAAGAGACGAATGTCGCACCGCACCGATTTTGAAATCTGTCTATTGAGCCGCCTGTATGACTTTGCATCATCGGAAGACTGCAGTCTTAGCGAGCGTCGTTCGGCCATGAGATTTAGAGTATGATCGGAGAATTTCTGAGGTCTATCTGGACGGCCGGGTCTAAAGAACTTAGAACCCACCGTTCGGACAGTTTCTACGAGCCCGTTATTGATCTCGTCCACCGACGCAAAGTTATCCAGGCAAGCAAAGCGATTCGAGAGCTCGAGCTGAAAGATTTCGGGGTTTTGTATGTGGGCACGAGTAGGTCGGAGCGTAGACTTCATCAGGCGGGACCTTTCGAGTTTAACGTTGATATTCAGTTTGCCTCGCACGATTCTGTGATCACTGCCGGTTTTTACCCTGTGGATCACGGAGACGTCGTTAAATATCCGTTTCTCGCTAGTCATGATGAAGTCTATCTCATTTCTCGTGGTACCGTCGGGACTCATCCAGGTCCATTTCCTGCGAGGTGGCTTCTGGAAGAAAGAGTTCATCATGAAGAGTTCCTCTTTCTCCAGAAAGTCTGCCAGCATGTGGCCCCTGGGGTTCCGTTGCCCATATCCAAATTGCCCCACTCTCAACTCATCATCGCTTTTCTTGCCCAACTTCGCGTTGAAGTCTCCCATAACAACCGTGAAGCGGGTCTTAGACGTATGTATGGCCCGACTTACGTCCTCATACATAGCCTCCACTTCATCATCGGGGTGTGACGAGGTCGGTGCGTATACCTGGATGACCTTCAACGAATATCGTTTGGATATTCTGAGTATCAGGTATACAACCCTGCTCGACACACTTTCGATGGTAATGATGTTGTTAACGAGAGACCTGTGAACGAGAAAGCCGACACCACCTTGGGACCGTTGGTCACCTTCCCGGTAGTACAGTAGGTTGCCGGATTTCAGGGTTATCGTGTCCTCGCCCTCTCTACGGACTTCAGATAACCCCATAATATCCCATCGCAACCTACCCAACTCTTCTTCCAGTTCCGCAATCTTCTCATCAGTCCTCATAGTGCGCACGTTATATGTTGCCAGGGCCAGTCGTCGTCGGTTGGGGTGGCAGCCGGATCTCTGCCAGGGATTCTTAGCACCCCTTGCTCCGCCGTTACCGTGGTCGCTGCCGGAACCAGGACTAGCGGAGCTGCCGGGGACTGGGGGCCTGGTTCTATTTTGTACTATCATAAGGGGGGGGAGGGTTTGCCCATAATTGCCGCGCTGGGCAAGTGTGTTGGCAATCGCAGGGCGTAGCTCTCGCGACGGGGATGCTGCTGCCCATCCCCGCCCTGTTGCACTTGAGCTACGCTGTTCTGGATGGGTATACCGCCAACAGTCGGTTCCGTAGTACCTCAGTCGGCTCTTACGACACCTGGTACAAGAGGGGGGTGCTATTCTACTCTGCCGGCACCCTACGGCGTGGAAGTATCGAGTTGAAATTAAAACCGTATATTCGAAAATCCATAAAGTTAGCGCTGTTTAGGGCGCAATATAGCATATTTAAATATTTCAGCCTAACGATATCGAAAACTCACTTACAGTGCAAATTTCTCTATTTGTTGTCTTGAACGTTGATTGTTTTTATCCAGTTGTATAATTTTTTTTTTAAAACCGTCGAGGTGTTGTTCAAGGTCAGTAATAGTCCTGCAATCCAATAAAAAGGACGATGAAAAATATATTTATACCACACCCACTCGGAAAGTGTTATCGGGCCAAAATACTTTTCGATGCCTAATCCCAGCATAAAGCAATAATAATACTGCGTGATGACCACGACCGTTCTGTCAGAAGCGCAACGATCAAGAAGAAGAAGCTTTTAATTTTCTAAATAATTTTCCAAAATGTCATCTGATAGTGAAGGTAACGATTTTATAATGATGACGCCACCAGAAATAAAAAATACAGGCCAAGAAATCATAATTAACTAACTTAACTTTAATTTAAAAAATATCGTATTTTATTTTCCTCGTAGGTGTAGTATATAAAGCACTATGTATCACTCGGGAGAAAGGTCTATGTCTTAAAGGCTTAAAGGAAACTCTCGAACAGAAATAGATCGTTTTCTCCCCTCAGTGTACAATGTACTATTTTCCATTTATCAGGTCGTCCGACCGACGCAAGGATGAACATTCCAAAACCGGTAAAAAAGCTCTGACTTGAGTTAGCCCCACTGACCATCACTCCAAATGGATGACATCCAAATAAATGTGGCTAATGTTGCCAATTTAGTGTTTTTAAGTTTAGACTTCAATTTTTACAGAAACATCGTTTGAAGATATAGGTAACCAGAAATACTATGTACATAAAGATAAATCCACAGATGATTTAGTTTGAAAGGTAATCAGACAAGTTGCTAAACTATTTTTGACGCTAAAGCGCTCGCTATACCAATAAGTAAGTAAGTTCGTATAGGCCGGGTGGCTAGCCCTGGTGTCAGAGTTTTTAGGCCGCCTGAAGGCCTCTGACATGGCTAAACGGTTAAAACAACCGGGACCTACAATTTAACGAAATGAAAATATACTAGAACAGTAGCTATACCAATGAAAAGTCGACATTACTAACGACATAATCGCAAACTCGTAACATTGAATAGATATCGTGGCGTGATGGTTAGTGGGGCCTATGAGAGTGATCTATGCCCAACGGCGACGTCACTGGGAGCTCATTCAATTAATTCAATGGCAGGAATTGGTTGTTCACAATTTGAACTACTACACCTGAAGCTTGACACACGATGCAATGATCGTATCAATTCATCATATCAGTCCAGCGAGGGCCTGATTTAGTTGCATTGCCGGTAGGAAGTTATTGAGGAAATAAAATGGCACCGCTATCTTTTTCGAAAGATTTCTATCCTACAAAAAGTTGATGAGAGTCAAAGTTGTTGGAAATTAAACATCAAACAACTTGGGTTCCGATAGTTTCTCATGAAAAATTGACGCCGAAAACCGTTGGGCGCACCGTAACAAAGCAATTACTCAGGCTTTCGTTTATAGGTTAACTTCCTACCAGCAATGGTTAACTATATTTGGCCCACGCTGGACCAATATGATGAAAAGATGCGATCATCGCGTCGGGTGTGCCCAGTTTCAGGTAGTTGTTCAAATAATTATGGAACTACCAACTCCTACCTTTTAATTTACTGAATGAGCTCCCAGTTGGAGTAATGCGAAAAACTGACCTATAATCTCCCCCCGCAGGGCCAGATTTAGTTTGAAGGCCTCGGGACAATACATAGGTGGAGTGGAAGACCCTTGGCTACAAATTATTTTCCAAATAAAATGGCGTTTTCTGGTCGAGATTTTCAGTAAACAATTTCAACTAAAGTTTTCTTTTACCATTTAACACACAGTATAATATAATCAGAAACAAAAATAAACTGAAATTAAATTTCAGCCTTTTTCTCGCAACTGAAATGAGTTAACACAAGACTACTATAATAATATAATACTAGGTACTAACTAACCTTTCTGTCTCATGTAATTTTCTGGAAAATTCTTCATTCTCGTTTTTGAGTTTAGTAGATTCTATATTCGATCGTGCGATTATCTGTTCGAGATCAGTTATTTTCTGCTTCGATTCGTTTTTAGCAGTATTCGCATCTCTGAAATAAAGCAATAAAATAAATAATCCATAAGTACGAGTACCTATCAGGCGAAAAGAGCCAAGCCCAAGGAATTTATATACTAGTTTAATTTTTTTTAGGTTTATCCTGAATACTATTATGTAATAAAAATGCAATAAGCTGGGCAACTAATTGTAATCTATATATATATAAAAGAAAGTCGTGTTAGTTACTCCACTTATAACTCAAGAACAGCTGAACCGATTTAGCTGAAAATTGGCAGGGAGGTAGTTTAGAGCCAGGAAAAGGACATAGGATACTTTTTATCCCGAAAATTGCATAGTGAAATTCCTGTAGGATAGGACAAAAAACTATTACAGTTACGCCCAATTATGAAGGCACGATCGTAATTATAATAGCTAATTAAACTATTTCTGTTACTTTTTCACTTTAGGCATTAGATAGAGAGAACACTTTTACGTTGCTATTAAATTTTCGATGGCGCCTTCATAATTAGGCCGAAAATTGATTGACGAAACGTAATTAGATGACAGGTGACATACATTGACTGCTGAATTTTATAAATGTCACGCTTAGCATATTAAAGGGGCAAATTTTCTTTCCAATATTACGTCAGCTCGAAGAGGAATTAAACTATGGATCGACAAAGACAACTGACATTAAAATTCGATAAAATAGTTTATCCCTTTGCCATGCTACATATTACAGTGACGTTTAATAATGGGCTGTCATATTGTCTGAAATTAAAAATATTTTTAAATCTACCACCATTAGAGGTTTAACATGTATCTTTATTCTACCTCTATGGTACAGAATCCATTACAATATACGAAGAAAACGGATCGACTTGATTTTTACCATGAGTAGTATGGCATGAGTAAAGGTCATCGACCTTGACTGTGAACTGTGACCTTGACACGAACATACATTTCTGTTGATTTGGTTAGGATTGAACAGTAATAACAGTGCAGCCCGCCTTAGTTGCGGCACTCCTCATAAAGCACGCAACTTACCGGACAGCCTCTCAGCTGCTTTAGTTAAAAAGCCCAGAGAAGCGGCCCAACCTCGAGTGCAAACTTTCATAACTGCCTAGGGGGTAAAGACGCAAAAAACGGGAGACCTAGAGCACCACCTTCTAAGCTGTGTGAGAAAAAACCCAGAGAAGCGGCTCTACCTCCGATTCCCGCGCCGCCCATAAGCTTCGGCTACTAATTCCCCCGTCACGACACGGCGGGAACCCACGGGCGAGTTGTACACTCTAAATTTATACGAGTACGAGTGTTTTGATGTCGGTCGGTTAGGTTAAATATGAACAATGACAACAAGGTGCAAGGGTACTTGATTTTTTTATAGGGCATGTGTCATTATTAACTACCATTAAATACAAGACTTATAACGTAAAACTTCATAAACTACTACTAAATAACAAGCAATTGAATCATCCACAGACCCTTGAAGGTCTAAAGATAATCTAAATGCTCAAGCCCACTGCCAGTTAGCAGCGTGTCCAGCATGCCGGCAGCATTGCCACGCTGAAAGGCAAAACTTATACGTTGAGCTAAACAAACACCAGCATTTTGGTCACACGTCGCGTCCACCAGAGGCTCAGATACACTTTTGAAAACAAGATGAGCTCCCGGCCCCTACGGACACAATATCTCAAATTCAAACGGTTCAAATATGAAACAACTGCCGAGGTTAGCATATTTGCGCCGGTTGTGCTGCTCTGTCGAATCGGCTACCGCTCCAGCCCTACTCTGAGTCTCAGAAAGATATGACGGCGCCAAAGTATCGACGCAAGTCGCGTCCCATACTAAGGGCCATCCACACTTCCATAGGACCAGCGTCATACCGTCAGGCCTTTTGCCACAACGCGCAAGCCCGGTTCGAGTACGGCTGCGATATTGGCGGTCCTAAATACCCTGCGTATGAAATCGTCCAGGCTGGCGTGGCAACCGATTCGACCAGCGCTTCTTGAGCGGTGACCGTGCTGGTCAACTAGGGTACTTGAATAGGTGAGAGCGCTCAGCTTTGTGCTGCGCGGCAGCAATGTGGGTCGACTACCTCGACGATATCGTCAATACCGCCGGTCGAGCCTGGTCACGACCGGCAAAGAGCGGAGGCAGATGGCACTGAGAGAGGCCTATACCCAGCAGTGGGACAAAGAAAGCTGCGGATGACAACGATGATGGAACAAATTAGTTGAGATCGACTGTTTTTTGGGTTTGAAAATATTAGTAGCTACAATATTTGTGTACCGTTGCACATTGAATTAGGGCTAATATTTTGTGGCGCACTTACTATTTTTGTTATCATATACCATAAATATGCGCGGCAGCAAAGTGGGTTGATGATATCGGCAATACCGTCGGTCGAACCTGGTCAGGACCGGCAAAGAGCCGAAGCACTGCAAGAGAGAGGCCTATACCTAGCAGTGGGACTAAGAAAGCTGCGGATGATAACCATAACGAAACAAATTAGTTTAGATTGACTTATTCTTGGGTTTGATATGATTGTTTGCTACAATATTTGTGTACCGTTTCACATTGAATTGGGGCTAATATTTTGTGGCGCACTTACTATTACTTACTTCGTAACTACCGATTTTAGACCATTACTGTCTTTACAAAAGTGAGATAGCTAAACCAGATCTACATTTTGTATGACAACTCTTGAACTTAAAAGTAGTTTATCTCCGTAACTGTTAACTTTTGATCAATGATGTCTTCACGAAAGTGAGATAGCTGAACCAGATCTACATTTTGGATGACAGATGTCGAACTTAAAAGTGGTTTATCTCCGCAAATGTCAACTTTTCATAAATGCTATCTTCACAAAGGTGAGATAGCTCAATGAGATCTACATTTTGGATGACAGCCATTAAACTTAAAATATCTTAATGTAGGTATTTCCATAAGGTTAGCTACCTACATTCATTAACTTTCGCGGTACGAAGTTCGACCGACGGTATTGCCGATATCATCAACCCACTTTGCTGCCGCGCATATTTATGGTATATGATAACAAAAATAGTAAGTGCGCCACAAAATATTAGCCCTAATTCAATGTGCAACGGTACACAAATATTGTAGCTACTAATATTTTCAAACCCAAAAAACAGTCGATCTCAACTAATTTGTTCCATCATCGTTGTCATCCGCAGCTTTCTTTGTCCCACTGCTGGGTATAGGCCTCTCTCAGTGCCATCTGCCTCCGCTCTTTGCCGGTCGTGACCAGGCTCGACCGGCGGTATTGACGATATCGTCGAGGTAGTCGACCCACATTGCTGCCGCGCAGCACAAAGCTGAGCGCTCTCACCTATTCAAGTACCCTAGTTGACCAGCACGGTCACCGCTCAAGAAGCGCTGGTCGAATCGGTTGCCACGCCAGCCTGGACGATTTCATACGCAGGGTATTTAGGACCGCCAATATCGCAGCCGTACTCGAACCGGGCTTGCGCGTTGTGGCAAAAGGCCTGACGGTATGACGCTGGTCCTATGGAAGTGTGGATGGCCCTTAGTATGGGACGCGACTTGCGTCGATACTTTGGCGCCGTCATATCTTTCTGAGACTCAGAGTAGGGCTGGAGCGGTAGCCGATTCGACAGAGCAGCACAACCGGCGCAAATATGCTAACCTCGGCAGTTGTTTCATATTTGAACCGTTTGAATTTGAGATATTGTGTCCGTAGGGGCCGGGAGCTCATCTTGTTTTCAAAAGTGTATCTGAGCCTCTGGTGGACGCGACGTGTGACCAAAATGCTGGTGTTTGTTTAGCTCAACGTATAAGTTTTGCCTTTCAGCGTGGCAATGCTGCCGGCATGCTGGACACGCTGCTAACTGGCAGTGGGCTTGAGCATTTAGATTATCTTTAGACCTTCAAGGGTCTGTGGATGATTCAATTGCTTGTTATTTAGTAGTAGTTTATGAAGTTTTACGTTATAAGTCTTGTATTTAATGGTAGTTAATAATGACACATGCCCTATAAAAAAATCAAGTACCCTTGCACCTTGTTGTCATTGTTCATATTTAACCTAACCGACCGACATCAAAACACTCGTACTCGTATAAATTTAGAGTGTACAACTCGCCCGTGGGTTCCCGCCGTGTCGTGACGGGGGAATTAGTAGCCGAAGCTTATGGGCGGCGCGGGAATCGGAGGTAGAGCCGCTTCTCTGGGTTTTTTCTCACACAGCTTAGAAGGTGGTGCTCTAGGTCTCCCGTTTTTTTGCGTCTTTACCCCCTAGGCAGTTATGAAAGTTTGCACTCGAGGTTGGGCCGCTTCTCTGGGCTTTTTAACTAAAGCAGCTGAGAGGCTGTCCGGTAAGTTGCGTGCTTTATGAGGAGTGCCGCAACTAAGGCGGGCTGCACTGTTATTACTGTTCAATCCTAACCAAATCAACAGAAATGTATGTTCGTGTCAAGGTCACAGTTCACAGTCAAGGTCGATGACCTTTACTCATGCCATACTACTCATGGTAAAAATCAAGTCGATCCGTTTTCTTCGTATATTGTAATGGATTCTGTACCATAGAGGTAGAATAAAGATACATGTTAAACCTCTAATGGTGGTAGATTTAAAAATATTTTTAATTTCAGACAATATGACAGCCCATTATTAAACGTCACTGTAATATGTAGCATGGCAAAGGGATAAACTATTTTATCGAATTTTAATGTCAGTTGTCTTTGTCGATCCATAGTTTAATTCCTCTTCGAGCTGACGTAATATTGGAAAGAAAATTTGCCCCTTTAATATGCTAAGCGTGACATTTATAAAATTCAGCAGTCAATGTATGTCACCTGTCATCTAATTACGTTTCGTCAATCAATTTTCGGCCTAATTATGAAGGCGCCATCGAAAATTTAATAGCAACGTAAAAGTGTTCTCTCTATCTAATGCCTAAAGTGAAAAAGTAACAGAAATAGTTTAATTAGCTATTATAATTACGATCGTGCCTTCATAATTGGGCGTAACTGTAATAGTTTTTTGTCCTATCCTACAGGAATTTCACTATGCAATTTTCGGGATAAAAAGTATCCTATGTCCTTTTCCTGGCTCTAAACTACCTCCCTGCCAATTTTCAGCTAAATCGGTTCAGCTGTTCTTGAGTTATAAGTGGAGTAACTAACACGACTTTCTTTTATATATATAGATAAGGAAAAATCTTGAAAAAAATAATGAACCAGACAAAATTTTGAAAAGTGACCGGCTTTATTAAAAAAAAACTTACAAATTTCTCACCAAAAAAATAATTAATAATTGGAATGCTCAGATATCAGCGACAACACCCCATTATTATTTACGAATAAAATAGCCAGATCACTTTTCTATTCAACGAACCGAGAAATTTTTTTTTTAATGTGTAAATTATGAGTAATTAATAGAAAAACTACTGCCGCCCGCCGCTCTGGCGCAATCCTCTCGAGCGCGACCGCGTAAAATTTGACCGAGTGAAGCCTAATGCGGGCTTAACCACGAGCTATTATTATTTTAAGTGAGTGCCAATACAACGAGGGCCAAAATGTCGGTTATTATCATTTTAAGCAATTACCGAAAACGCAGGCCAGACCGTGGGTTATAATCATTGCAAGTAATACAACAAAGCAGGTTAACGGTAGGCTGTTATAGTTTAAAGAAAGAATTAAGACAACGCAGGCCAGACCGCCGACTATTAGATATTATTATAAGCAAGTGCCAAGGTAACGCGAGTCGACCCGCGGGCTATTATTTTAAGCAAGTAAGTACTAAAACAATGCGATCTAAGCTGTGGGTTATTATCATTTTAAGTACCTAAGTATTTACACAACGCGGGCCAAACCGCGGGCTATTATAATTTTGAGCAAGTTCTAAGATAACACTGGCCAAACCATGGGCTATTATTACTGCAAGTAATACGACGATGCAGGCCAAACGGACGGGTTTTATAATTTTAATCAAGTACATACAAGTACGAGTACGTACAAGTGCTCATAGGTCATAACTAATGAGGGCACTCGTCAGTCAAGTATGAGGTCAGTTAAAACGTAGGTTATTTTTTTTTTTAAGGGTCTTTTGAAATTAGAACGCCTTACTTAAGACTACCTATACTGAGCGCCACACAAATTGGCAGATAAGAAGTTAGCCGCAGATGACACTTCGCCGTGATTGGCTAATTATTGCACATGTGTGCACAATTCCGACGCTGCTTGTCGTAGTGCGCAGGGAGCGCGCGGGAGGTATGATGTTGGCGGGCGGGTGTGCCCCGGCGTCTCGTCACTCTGGCTCCCGCTAATGCCTATATTTCGGATTTTGTGCAGTGCTGTGCGTATAACTTCCCATCCGTCGATTTGTGTGGCGCTCAGTATACCTACTAGTTAGTACATAGATAATACCTAACCTTGCTGTCTCCTGTAATTTTCTTGAAATTTCCTGATTCTGGCTTATGAGCTTGTTTGATTTTGTATCCAATTGTTTAATTATCTGTTCAAGATCAGTTATCTTTTGCTTTAATTCGTTTTCGGCAGTGTTCGCATCTCTGAAATAAAGTAATATCTAAATTAATCCCTATTAGATGTAAACGGTGTCTAAAGAGCCCCACTGACCATCGTGCCAAATGGAAGATATCCAAATGGTATTGGCCAATATTGCCAATTTAGTGTTGTTAAGTTTAGACTTGCTTTACCCAAAAATTCGTTGAATAAATACGTAACCAGAAATACATTGTACATAGATATAAAACCACAGACAGAAGTTTTAGATTCAAGTTAATCAGACAAGTTGCTAAACTATTTTTGACGACAAAGTCGTAACATCCAATGCCTTTTTAAGTATATTTACCTACAATTATAATAAAGGAGGTAAGGTAACGCTGTATAAGCATCTTTTGTAAAATAATCAATTTGAAAATCGAATTTTGAGTGTCTAAGGTTCCGACATTTTAGTATAGCAATTCGTATTTTTGCAAAAAACTTTTTTCTGGACGATAGAGAAATATAGCCAATGTAATTACCCATGTTTTTGCGACAAAAAAATGCATTTAAAGAAACGGTTTTAGTAGCAAATCATCCTACGACATCCACGCTAACCCTTACCTATCTCTCTGCTGTAACTTTATTTTAAAATCTAGAATATTTTGTTTTAACGCGACTACTTCTGTGTTTGATATATTGAGCTGTTGTTCTAGATTAGATATCTTCAGAGTAGCATCGTTCAGCTTGCTTCTGTTATCATTTCCACTCCTGAAAAACAAATAATGCGAATTGTGTAAAACTGATAGGTAAATCAGAGTCGGTAAAGTAAATTCGTATGGGCCGGGTAGCCCTAGTTGCACTGGTTATGACTAGTTTGTGCAAAAAGAAAACCATCGTGGCGTTACCGTGAACTAACTGAGATTTTAATCAGCAAGCAAGGTACCGACTAGTCTGACTACTTGATGTGTCTTGGTAGACTGATGAAAACCGACTTGGTGTCTACCAAGTATCAAACACTTTTAGTTGTACTAGCGATGACAGAGCAGTGTTGTCAACGTATCAAAATTAGTAAAATGGCACACGGGCGACCTCACCTACGACACTTCTCTTTTTACACAAACTCTAAACGGTTAAACAACCCACACGCAGCCACCCATCCAAAAACTGACCGAGTCGAACGTTGCTTAACTAGAACTAACTAACTCTAACTGACTAACTCTGGTTATAGGGGACTCATTTTTGAACTTCGAACACCTAGGTTAAGTGTACAAATATAATTATATAACGGTATAGTGCCACTTAGTATAATTTCGAAGGACTAGGAATGGTAGTGGCAACATTCCTGGGGTAACGCTTGTAACAAACGCTGCTGATTGGTTCCAAGGAGGTTTTCAAGTGATATCGCATGATCGGCCGATGGGCGGGAAAATGCGATGATGACTTGACAGATGTCACTTGTCAGTTGTAAGGAGAGCTGGTTCGGGGAGGTTATGTTGAAAATGTGGTTGAGAACAGCTCGAGTTGTGATTCTTGATAAAATGGTCGCAGCGTGAGTTACGCTGCGGATCGCCATGTCCTTCGCCTATAATTGTAATCATACGTAATCTTCCGTGAAATAAACTGATTGTACGTGACGTTGCAATTTATCTCCTCGCCCGCTTAACCCACGCCACGCCACACTGAAGTATTGTTGGGTCAGATGGTATAAAATCATTACCACATTGAATCACCATAACTGATGCGGATCCAAGATGGATTCGACATATATTTAAGGAAGAGTTTTTTTTCTCCAAATTTATTTAAAAATTTTCAGTTCATGCAGAACTTTAGTACCGAACATGGCAACTTCAAAATAATCCGTAGACTACATAAGCTAAAATCGTGAAACAGAACGTTAGTTAAAAAATAAAACGAACCAAACAAATATGACGAATGGTTTTCGAACTGTCACTGTCAAAGTTCCGTATACGTTCAGAGGCATTCGAAGTTCAAAAATATGTCTCCAGATGAGCGGCAGTCGTTCTTTGACGTCTCTTCCCTTAACAGTTGTTAATATTGTTAAAAACGGGGTACCTATTGACAACGGGGAAGGAATATTTCAATAGAAAATATTCCCCTTCGTTTCTAGCGTGATCGACGCACTAAGGGGTATTTATTTGATCCGAAAAGCTAGCCTAAAGTATATAGAGCCATTTTCTGTTAGAAAATGACTGTTAAATTAATTAAATTACCAACCGACTTCCAAAGAGGAGGAGGTTCTATGATCGTCTGTATGTATTTTTTTGTAAATGTTCATCGATCATTTCGCCAATTGTGAACCGAATCGAAAAAATATTTTTAGTTCAAAAGGGTATACCTACTTCCGAGGTCCCATTTAAAATTTACAGATCTCGCCTGAGCCGTTTTTGAAAAATCAAGAATGTAAACAGTTCGAGCGAAATGTTCGAATTTTGTACAGGATGGAAGGCGGTTTTACCATTTTTGAGAAAAATAATTATGTTCAGCTTTTCGGCTCAAAACCCTCTTAGTGCGATGTGGTATTGACGTATGAGAACGACCCGAAATTCTTACCCTTCCAATGCCCTTCTCACCCTTTCATGTGCTAGATTTGAAACAAGATTCACCGTATTGTTCACAACGTGTATAATGTTTTGCTGTTGACTTGCATGCGGTTGGTTAGACTGGATTCTGTACCTATAATAACAATAGAAAACATTTGTTTATTAACATTTATGTGAACATTTATTTACATAATATTATCATTATGTACAAGACCGAGGGAGTTAAGTTTGGTAAATATAACTGTTTACTAGACTATACAGGGTTACTGATAATGAATAAGCTTTCTTAAATGTGTTAATAACCAATTTTAATAACATCAATATGAAAAAAAACAGTACCAAGTCGATGTGTCATTGGCAAATTTTTATAGCAGTCACTTTAATTATACATACAAATATTTCGATAACGTGACACTTTAAGCTCTCGTCACACAGAAGCGGGAAGTACGGGAAAGCGATCGCGATCCGGGACGGGATTTTTTTGTAATATTCGGATTTGTATGCAACCTGACACATCACAAGCGGGCGCACGCGCTTTGCACTGGACCGCTATCGGATCGCTTTCTCGCGGCTCTCGCCTCTTTGTGACCCAAGTTTTAGGGTACCATTCATAGTACGAAATATTTATTGTGTGTACTAGTGCCACGTTGGATGGCGATGAACATTTGAACCAGAAACGAGGTACAACGGGAGTCACCTTTTTCCCTAATTATGCACTCTATTTCAGCGGTGAAAATTTTGGCTTCAGGGCCCCAGTTCATTCAGATATAATGTTGTCAATTATATTACAGTAGTTAGGTAGGTAATTTAAAATTTTAAACTGTCTTGAACGCGTTCTACAGCTATGTATCGACTGCTACTGCAAAACGACTTAGACATAGACTTACGACTTAAGCCGAAAATATACTATCGGACGCGGCTGACGGGCGCGACTGACAGCCGCAACTTAGCAGTGTGCACAGTCACATCATCCGGCGCGCCAGATCTCT
Source organism: Hypomecis punctinalis (assembly GCA_949316475.1). Lineage (NCBI taxonomy): Eukaryota > Metazoa > Arthropoda > Insecta > Lepidoptera > Geometridae > Hypomecis > Hypomecis punctinalis. The sequence continues at coordinate 24,165,703 of OX438806.1, forward strand.
CTCGGACGTTCGAACGCTCAAGGTCACCAAGGTGTCGTTTGCGACTTATGTCCGATAGTGTGCACGGCTCAGTGTACCTACATTCATTATCTAGATACCTACCAATTGATTAACCTGATATGACGTGTAAATAGTATTTATGAAATAAATGATTATGATTAGCAGACGCGGCTGTCAGTCGCGTCCGTAAGCCGCGGCATGGCCGCGGCCGATAGTATGTTTCCAGTTTTAGTCTATGTAATATAATCATAGACAACATAGAGATTCTCCATACAATCTGTCAAAGTTCCGTATACGTTCCCAGTTAACTTAAAAAATTAAACCTTATTTTTTAATTAAGGGTCCAGGGGCCTTATTTTTTAATTAAGGGCCCAGGGGCCTTATTTTTTAATTAAGGGCCCAGAACCTTATTTTTTTTTAGGGCCCAGGGGCCTTATTTTTTAATTAAGGGCCTAGGGGCCTTATTTTTTAAAGCCCACAGGGACCTTATTTTAATTAAGTGCCCAGGGGCCTATTTTTTCAACTTCGCACGGTTACGTATACGGCACAAGACGTATACGGAACTTATACTATGGAGCAGTCACAACTTCCATGGATAATATAGATATGGTGTTTTCTTATAATCTGTCAAAGTTCCGTAAACGTTCCCAGGAGTTCAAAAATGAAAAATAAGGGTCCTGGGGTATGCGGGCATACGAAACTTTGACACAGATTGTATGGAGAATCTGTAAAGTTCCATATAAGTCTTAGCCATCTATACTCGTATCTATCATACAAGTTTTGAATACATCCAGAAGTAAAAATAGAGCCCCGGGACTTTTTGCTATGCACACAGATAAAAAGCTAATATCATTCCTGTTACAAGTTAAAGCAATAGTGTTAGTGGAGAAGCCTGTAGTTTTAGACTGAAAGGTCTCTACTAATGGTCAAGTATTAGTAGAAGATGATATAGCTAGTACCTATAACTTATTTATTACTTCTCCACCAAAGCGCAAAAAAATACCACGCTACGATTGATGACGTAATAGTGTATGATGTTCGGAAACCTATAGATGTCGAAGCCAGACGATACATAAAGCTTGTCTACAGATGAGGAACAAATAAGTTTCATATGCGTTCCAACTCCGTATCGAACCATCCCAGTACCTACCGAGAATTGTTAATTGAATCGCTCCTGTGGTTACTGGTTGAAATTGAATGTGGAAAATAAGTCTCATTTTCTAAATACCTATGATTCATTCTCAAACTTCGATACTTCCATAAAAATAGTAAATAACTAATTTTCTTACTCATAGTTCTCGTCTTCATATCTTAATTCCTTAGACATGTCGCGAGTTCTGTTAACTTCTGTTGCTGCTGCAGAGGATCTTCTACTGCCTTCCACGCGCCCTTAACTGTGAGGACCAAGGGCATGATTTTTCAGCTTCGCACGGCTTCTGCGTACACGAAACTTGTATGGATCACTAGTAACTTCCATAGACAACATAGAGTGTTTTCATACAATCTGTCAAAGATCCCTATACGTTCCCAGGCGTTCTAAGTTCAAAATTAGGCCCCCTGGGGATCGTTTTATGAACTGAGAACACCAAGGAAAGTATACGCAAGTTTGACAGATTGTATGGAAAATCTGTATGTTGTCTATGGATGTCGCGAATACTCCATACAGGTTCCGTATACGACCAAACCGTGTGATGTTCAAAAAACGCTGCCCAGGGCCGGATTTTTTAACTTCTCACGGTTTGGTCGTATACTTACGAAACTTGTATCCATCATTCGCATTACCATCCACTAAGCTCAAGAACTATCGTATCAGATGGTAATCGTGATAAAACTAAGCCAAAAATGAGACTACACGAGAGCGTCTCACACGCAGTCATCACACTATACCGGCACACGAATCTGGCGAAGGAAGAAGAACGTAGATGAAGGTCCCATCTACGTTCTTCTTCCTTCGCCGACGACATCATATGATGCCCTTAGTCAAGTCGTGCGGCGAGCATCGTCTGCGTCATCGAAGACTTTCAAGGAGTGGGTATACCTACAGATGGCCATCATATTTTTATAAGTGTATCGGTACAAGGCGGTGATGGAGGCTCTGGGCCTGATGGAGGCGACAGAATTCTAATAAATGACTTGGGATCAATCACTAGTGTAGTTGAAATTACGTATTTAACAGATTTTAGGTAACACGTATAAACAAGTTGACATTTTAAAAGTATCGCTGGAGTGGAGTGGAGAGATGAATGATGATCTTGCGTTATACGCTATTTCAGAAATACATAGTAAAGTAACGATCCCACTTACCTCAACAACACGTCTCGCGCAATCTCTTCGTTAAAACTGAAATTATTCGCAAAAAGCTAGATTCGCGATACTAAAAAATAAATTATAATTAATTCGATTTTACGTGTTTATTTCTAACGCAGGTTATCTCCACAGGGCTAAATTGCCATTTAACAACCAGCGCGCGCGCTAATTCGGAAAGCACTGGTATAATTTTATCAGCAAATGAAAACATTTCAATAAGTGACGAATTTTTATCAGTAGGTAGGTATAACACAGGCTACAATGATAATATCCAAGGACTGATCATCGATTGATTTGACAGTTATTCGATCGACAGTTGTTTATTTTGACATTCTTGCAGCGCACGCTAGAGTAGCTCGTAGATGGCAGAATATTCCTACCTACTCAACATTTATCGTTATAATTTGGACAACTCATACAATATCTTTATAAATTGTAGCCTATGTGTTATTCTGATGTAAAAGCTATAATATTATAAAGTTTCATCAAAATCCATTCAGTAGTTTTTACGTCAAAGAGTAACAAATATCCATCCATCCATCCATACATTCTTACAAATTTTCGCGTTTATAATATTAGTAGGATAGTAGGATTTATTGAGATACTAGTTATTACCCGCGGCTTCGCCCGCATAATATTTTGATTTTTGACGCAATATCATTATAATTTATAGCCTATGTGTTATTCTGATATATACCTAAGCTATATTACTGCAAAGTTTCATCTCAATCCGTTCAGTAGTTTTTGCGTGAAAGAGTAACAAACATCCATCCATCCTTCCATCCTCACAAACTCACGAACTTTCGCGTTTATAATATTAGTAGGACTAAACTAATTAGTAAATTAACCTATCTCTCAAGTATTAAACTGCACATGGTGTGCAAAATTTAGTTAAAATCGGAGTTAAGGATTCCATCGCAGACAAACAACTTGACGCATAATTTGTATACAGGGTTATATACTCGTATCTGATCAATTAGCATCCTTTTAGGGGCTTATTCTGTACATCAAAACTAACAACTTTTGTCAAAACACAAGATAACCCGCCAGTATTATTTATTTTGTCCATACATCATATACCTATCTACAGGCAGATTTTGGTGGATTCATGATTTTTTCGAATGTATCGTTTTATGGGTTACTAGTTTTTACCTGCGGCTTCGCCCGCATGATATTTTGATTTTTGACGCAATATCATTATAATTTATAGCCTATGTGTTATTCTGATATATAAGCTATATTATTGCAAAGTTTCATCTCAATCCGTTCAGTAGTTTTTGCGTGAAAGAGTAACAAACATCCATCCATCCATCCATCCATCAATCCATCCATCAATGTTAAGGTCATTTGATTCTTTATAAGTCGTGGTGGTCTAGTGGTAGTGGCACTTGCCTTACAATCGTGAGGTCGTGGGTTCAAATTCCGGTCCCGTACCAAAAAGTTTTTTGGAATTTATTTACGGAATTTCACTCCACTGGCTTTTCAATGAAGGAAAACATCGTGAGGCAACCTGCATACATCTGTAGAAGAAGTTCAATAGCGTATGTGAATCCACCAACCCGCACTAGCCCAGCGTGGTAGATATGGCCCAATCATCCTTCGTGAGTAGGCCTACGTCCTGCAGTGGACTATCAAAAAGGCTGTTACAGTAGGTACAGTACAGTAAAATTCATTACTAGACTATCTTTTTGAACTAAATACTTGGCAATGTGGCTCCAAAAATCCGCTTAAATACCTACTTATCTAAAGATACCAACTTGGGTTTTAAGACAAATCTAACGATAACGATAAATAGTTAAAAAAAAAACTTCTTATCCAATGCCACGAAATGATGATAAATAGTTGCAAGAGCGAGTAGTAACATCCTTACTAATATTAATAGTATTATAAACCCAAATTATGTTTGTAGGTTTGTTCCTCTTTGACATAGCGACGGAGCTACGGATTGACTTGTTTTTTGGCACAGACATAGCTCGAACGTCGGAAAATGACTTTTTATCCCAGAAAAATACGATGCTGCCATGGAAAATCACAATAATTATTTTTGACTTCAATCGTGTACAGAATTCGCGAATATTTCGCACGGATCGATGTGGCATTTTTCACATTATTGTTGATTTATCTAAAATCAAAAGGTTTAGCCGATTTTGATAAAATTTAAATGGGACCAATTTCGATGTATTGTGATTGGGTTCTCTTTCCAATAAAAAAAGAGTTATCGAATTCATACTACTATGTTAAAAGTTATGCGTGGTTATACATAAAAAAAAGAAATTAATATACGCGTCGAATTGAGTATCTCCTCCGTTTCGTCGGTCAAAAATGAAAGATATCATGCACATACCGATGGCAGAAGAATATATCTACAGGCTACAGGTTGATGCCTTGCGAAGGGCGGTAGCTTTTAGAGGTACCTAGGCTATCTCCTACGCTCAGCATTATGGATATGTTTTACTATGGAACCAACCTTTTAAACAAAACAGTCATGGACTTTCGACAGCTGATTCTTGTTATTTTGTTTGATATATTCCCCGAGCATCGATTCTCGGTTACGTCGATTCCTACTTACGGCGCGCCGCTTATGACGCTTGCTGCTAATGCACTGTGCATTTGCAGCAAGAGTCTACGGGCATCTAAGCTATCGCCCTTAGGTAGCTGCCGATGTTTACCTCCAAGCACTCTCGAATGTCCATCCGAATCCCGAACATATTTCTAATGAAAACCTTTTTTTAATTGCTGTCACGAAAACTTATTGGAGTCTTATTGGAGATTTACAGGGGAAGCCTATGTCCAGTAATGTAGTACACGTCCTATGGCTAAAATGATGATGACTACCAATATTCATTTATACTATAAAACATAATAGTTCGATTTTGCAGTATGACACAGATTCAAATCCAATTGTAACTGAAATTCTATCCAACAGTTGATAAGATCCGTTGCAATTATATGCCGAGAAAAGGAGTTTCGTAGCGGGAATCGATGTAAAGGGAAAGCGGTGTAAAGAGAAAAAGTGGCGCGACGTACAGAGATGCGACGTAAAGCGGCGCGCCGTAAGTAGGAATTAGGAATCGACGTAACCGAGACTCGATGCTTGGGGAATATATCATTATTTCGCGGTTGGCGGTTGGAACTGGAAGTACCCTGTAGGTACCAGTGCATTGCGAGACACTCACCAACTTGAGAAAGGTCGCCGAATGCGACCAAAACTATAGTCGTTACGACTATCCCTACACGTGAGTTTAGTCCCGTTATATATAGTATAAAATGTGTGAACACCACGTAAATTTCCATAGTAAAATACCCTGTAGGTTTTGATTCCCTTGAGTGTCAAAATATACGTTTTTTATGGTTCTAACTTTTTTCTATGGTAGGTACAGGTAACAGAAAAGTTTGATTTTTTTCACAACTGTAAGAGACCATAGATATACGTATATGGTTTAAATATCAACTCGTTAACTTTATGCGTTCTTGTGATAAAAGGTTGACATACGGACAGACGGACAACAAAGTGATCCTATAAGGGTTCCGTTTTTTCCTTTTGAGGTACGGAACCCTAAATACGAATAGATAAAATAATTATCATTTTTGCGCGGCTTCATAAACAGTAGATAAGATCCGTTGCAATTATATGCCGAGAAAAGGAGTTTCGTAGCGGGAATTGATGTAAAGGGAAAGCGGTGTAAAGAGAAAAAGTGGCGCGACGTACAGAGAAACGACGTAAAGCGGCGCACCGTAAGTAGGAATCGACGTAAGCGAGACTCGATGCTCGGGGAATACTCGTATATCATTATTTCGCGGTTGGCGGTTGGAACTGGAAATACCCTGTAGGTACCAGTGCATTGCGAGACGGCTCCGCGTGCTAGCACTCACCAACTTGAGAAAGGTCGCCGAATGCGACCAAAACTATAGTCGTTACGACTATCCCTACACGTGAGTTTAGTCCCGTTATATATAGTATAAAATGTGTGAACACCACGTAAATTTCCATAGTAAAATACCCTGTAGGTTTTGATCATTGAGGAAGGAATCAGAATGGAGTTGCCCTAACGACGAGAAAAACCTGCATACCCACCGCACATAATACGGCGGATTAGTGTTGTTACTACCACACTACACTTATCGATTTCCCCGTACCTATCGATAAAACTATCGACACAAATTAATTTTAGCCGAATCAAACATAATGGCAAACTTTTATTTAAAAAACCGGACAAGTGCGAGTCAGACTCGCACATCGAGGGTTCCGTACAAACACATTGTTAAAGTAATTAAAAACCTGTTTTAGCATGTGCTAATGAAGTTCTTTTATATGACACCTTTCATGATACGATTTACTCACTTTGAATTTTTTTTTAAGCCCAAATTTTGTGAATTTTGAGGCCCTATTTTTTGTGATGTAAATAAAAATGTGCAGTTTTCAGATTTAATCCTATATGTGTATTCTGAGACAATGTTTTTCGCCAAATTTCATAGTTCTATGTCAACGGGAAGTACCCGGTAGGTTTTGATTTTTGTGAGTGTCGAAATATGCTGTTTTTTACGATATAAACGACTCTAACTTTTTTAAACGACAACTGAGAAGTTTTTCTTTTACACAACAGCAAGAGTTCATTAATATACGTATACAGTTTAAATTTCAACTCGATATCTTTACGCGTTCTCTTGATAAGGAGTCTTGACAGACACACAGACGGACAGACGGACAACAAAGTGATCCTATAAGGGTTCCGTTTTTTCCTTTTGAGGTACAGAACCCTAAAAATTACTGATGTCAAGGTTGCAGCTGTCATATTCAAGAATCCACACTAGAATGGTAGGACGAGTTTTTTGGCGGGAACGCGGAAAAGACATGTCGTCTCATTGTATTATTTTGTTAAAGTTGTGTTTTTATCAGTGATAATTAGTGAAAAATTGTGGTATTTCATTGATTATGAGCTGAATTACGTGCATGAGTGTGGGCAAGTGATATAATGTGACGTATCATGTCGTTCCGTGTTGTTACCAAAACTCCATTGACACCTCTAGAAAAGTCTCCACTGCTTTACTGAGGTATGACTTAGAATTAAAGTGATAGGACTTAATAAGAACTACATATCGGATGACAGCTGTCAAGCTTAAATGTGGAATATCTCCATAACTATCTATTATAGACCATTGCTTTCTTCACTAAACTGATATGAGATCTACATTTCGGATGACAGCTGTCAAACTTAAAAGTGGATTATCTCCGTCACTGTCGATGCTAGACCATTGCTGTCTTCACAAAAGTGATAAAGCTCAAAGAGAGATATGATATCTTTCAGATGACAGCTATCAATATTACGGAAATAATCAACTTTTACTTACTATTTTGTTAGCATATTTTTTGAGATAACATTGGTAGAAAAACTTTTGATTGATACAGCGTCCTACACTTCGGCGTCCATTATGTCAAAATAATACTAGGGGATAATTCCACTTAGGCCCACTGATAACCATTTCAATTTGTGAATAAATAATGCATACTTTTAGTGATTTTATTTTATTTATAACGCGGGCGAAGCCGTGGGTAAATGCTGGTAATGTTATAATTTTAAAATTTCCAGAAGTATCGTAAACTTTCTGTTACTTTTGTTAACAAGTAATAAAACATTATTACTAAAATATTTCTTCATCCATGAGCCATGTTCATACCAAATACCTACCTATTTAGTATTAATCACTATTAATCATGGCTTAGTACCGACTATTTTTGTCACGTTATCTCACCATGGGCTTCATAATTGCACTGCCATTTGCCATTATAAAATACCAAATGCAAAATGACATCATGCAAGTCGCAACATTCAAAACAATCGTTTTCCTGTATGATAACGAAAAGCTAAAATTATATTATTTTGTGATAACAGTAAACTAACTTTCCGCAAGTTACAGTTTTTCTCAAACAATATATTTATTGCTGTCGGGATTCCCTCTAGGGTACATAGGCCCTACTCGAAAATGCTATTCCCGACGTGTAGGTGTGTACTAAGTGCTACTTCCTATGTAGTTCAGTTACTAAAAAAGAAGAGGAAGTTTATTTATCTCGAATGTACTATGCTATCGGAATAATCATGTAAAACACAGTTGAAGAGCTTGCAAGCTCCTTACCTATTAGGTAGGTACGTCAGTTTATGTTCATAACTAAAAGTTTGTACAAAATGCTATAATTATTATTTAATAGCTTTTACCCGCGGCTTCGCCCGCGATATAATTTAATTTATGTTTATATCCATATTAGGCCCAATCAACCCAATTATGAACGCGCCATCGTAAATTTAATAGCAACGTAAAAAGTGTTCTCTCAATCGAATGCCTAAAGTGAAAAAGAAATAGTCTAATTAGCTTTTATAATTACGATGGTGCCTTCAGAATTGGGCCTATTAGCGTCGTTGTGATAGGTGACAGTTTCGCTAACGATAGTTTTTGTCCTATCCTACGGGAATTATGCAATTTTCGGGATAAAATGTAGCCTATGTCCTTTCTCAGGCTATAGACTATCTGTGTGCCAAATTTCATTGAAATCGGTTTAGTAGTTTTGGTGTGAAAGCGCGACAGACAGACAGCCAGAGTTACTTTGGCATTTATAATATTATTATAAAATACTAGCTTAAAACCCGCGGCTTCGCACGCGTTGTCTTAGTACATAGGTACTTACTTAAAATGAAAATAGCCCGCGGTTTGGTCTACGTTGTCTTTGTACTTGCTTATAATAATATCTAATAGTCCGCGATTTGGCCCGCGTAGTCTTAATACTTGCTTATAATTACTTGCAAGGATAATGCCCACGGTTTGGCCTGCGTATTATTAGTACTTGCTTAAGATGGTTATTTATAGCACGCAGCATGGACAGCGATGACTTAATACTTGCTTAAAATTATAAAAGCTTGCCGTTTGGCCTGCATTGTCGTATTACTTACAATGACAATAGCTCATGGTATGGCCCGTGTTGTCTTAGTACTTGCTCAAAATGATAATAGCCCGCGGTTTGGCCCGCGTTGTGTTAATAATTAGGTACTTAAAATGATAATAACCCACAGTTTGGCCTCGTTGTTTTAGTACTTATTTGATTAAAATAACGGCCCGCGGTTTAACCCGCGTTATCTTAGCATTTGCTTATAATAATATCTAATAGTTCGCGGTCTGGCCCGCGTTGTCTTAATAAATCCTTAAAATTATAATAGCGTGCCGTTAATCTTGTTGTATTACTTGCAACGATAATAGCCCACGGTCTGGCCCGCGTTATTTTCGTAATTGCTTAAAATTATAAAAACCCACAGTTTGGCCCGCGTTTTCTTGGCACTTACTTAAAATAATAGTAGCTCGTGGTTAAGCCCGCATTAGGCTCGATTATGAAGGCGCCATCGTAATTTAATAGCTAATTAGCATAATTATTTCTGTTTCTTTTTCACTTTAAGCATTCGATAGAGAGAACACTTTTTAAGTTGCTATTATATTTACTATGGCTCCTTCTTAATTGAGCCTATTATCGTATTCATTGAAAGGATAATGCCTACGGTTTACTTGAATTATATCAGTATTCGCCTAAAATGGTAATAGCCCACGGATTGGCCTGCATTGTCTCAGTATTTGGTTATTTAATTTACTTGTATGTATCTAAAGCTTATTACGGAGTACGTGAATCTTTGGATGATAAATTGCCGAATTTCTGAAATTAACTCAATTATAAATAAATATATAAAATAAATATTGGGGGACATCTCACACACGGTCTCTGACCCCAAACTAAGCAAAGCTTGTGATTTGGCTGGCAGAGACTGATATACTAAATATACATGTACCTGTAGGTAGTCTGGCAGATAATGCTATTTAGCGTTAAGTCCTCCTTTTGTACAAATGGTGTGCAAGAAAGTGTTAAATAAATAAAAATACATTAATAACACCCAGACACAGAGCAAACACATATGATCATCACATAAATATTTGCCCTGAGTAGGAATCGAACCCACGCCTCTTTGACCCCGGAGTTAGGGTAATAAACCACTGAGCCACCGAGGGAGCCAATAATAATAATTGTATGAGTAACTGTGTAAGGAATTTTACACCACTGGCTTTTCATTGATGGAAAACATTGAGGCAACCTGTATATATAGGTACGTCCGTAGAGAAAAATTCAATGTCGTTTGTGGATTCAGCAACCCGCGCTCAGTCGGCGTGATGTATATGGCCCAATCACCCTTCGCGGGTAAGCCTATGTTCAGTAGTGCACTATTAATTAAGGCTGGTACAGGTATTCGACATGTTTCATTAAGTCATTAGAAATTTAATTTTCCAGGCAACTGAAAAAATGGTACACAAGTAGGTAGGTACATATATCTTATTTTATTTGAGAATGGCATAGTGTACGAGTATATCTGGACGTCACTCGTCAGGCATGTTCTAGGATGCTATTATACTCATAATTTTATTAACTTTTACAATGGTATTAACCCCGAAATCACGTGAATAAAATCAACTGTTCAATACAAAAAGTTCATCGACCCGCGACTAAATTTATGGAAAATGTAGGTAATTTTCGCTTATCAGGGTTGATCCCATAGTAAAATACGTATATTTTTCCGTATGTGCGCTAAGTTTAACTAAAAAATTAATTGCCTCACAAAATAAAAAAAAAACCTAAACTATTGGGGACCCATTTTGCCCCATTCAAGGATAAATCATAATCCTATTCTAGATACTACATTATTTTAAAAAAGCGCATTGAAGGTTTGGGACGTATCTGACCCCTAAGGAATTTTTTTAAGGAAAATTCAGAAAAACAGGTACAGCCATATTTTTTATTTAATCTCAAAAGCATCTCTACAAATTTTCATGTCAATCGGTACAGCGAATAAAAAGTTACATGCAAACAAAAAGGGCCCGTTTTACCCCGTAAGTTAGAGTTGGGTACGTTTTTCATCCTTAGTGCTTCATTATGTTGTATGATGTACGTATATACCAAATTTCAAGTTTATATCCTCAGCAGTTTGGGTTGTAGCCTAAACTGATTAATTTTTGCCATCCCTAAGGAACCCTGTAGATTTTCCCGGATATTAATAGTTCCTGTATTGAAACATACTGAGCGCTTCCTCCAAACCAGATTTCAATCATAACCGTTCAGCTGGTTGGATGTAATTGACACTTTTTTCACCAACTTTGGGATCTTATTTGACCCCTTAGATGAAGAAAATTCGGAAAAACAGGAAAAAACGTAACTTTTATTTTGTTTGGAAAGCATGTATACAAAGTTTCAAGTCATTCGGTACAGGGAATAAAAAGTTACATACAAACGAAAAGGACCCGTTTTACCCCTTTAGAGATAGATTTTTCAAAATTTTCTTCCTTAGTGCTCCATTACGTCGTACTATGTACCTATGTTCCAAATTTCAAGTTTATATGTTAAGCGGTTTGGGCTGTAGGCTGTCTGTCAGTCAGTCACTCAGGGAAGCTTTTTATATAATAGATTATTATAAATATAAAATATATAAAAATATAAATAATATAAAATATAAATATATAGGTATAGTATGGATTTTTTTTGCCAAATATAAAAACCTTTTATTCATTCAAGAGTAGGTATTACAAAATCGTATCTAAATATAACCACAATTGATATATCTATAATAAGTTCTTTATAAATGATTTGCCTGGATGACAAAAGTCAGTGCCTATAGTCCTTCGAGTGCGGCCCCTCTCCCAAACGTGCCCATCAAGCTCGCCGCGTTACCTCTCTGGATTGCCAAGATGTGTTAGGTTTCGAGCTTTACAATGACGTTTAATACTGGGCAGTCAATTTGTCTGACATTAAAAATATTTTTAAATATGCCACCATTAGAGGTTAAACATATTTCTTTATTCTACTCGTACCTTTATGTACAGAATCCATGCTAATATGCGAAGAAACCGATCGACTTGATTTTTAGAAGTAGTATGGCATGAGTATCTTGACTCTAAGGTTATTAACGTTGATTCTGAATTCTGACCTTGACACGAACATAAATTTCTGTTGGTTTGGGTAGGATCGAACAGTGATAAAAGTGCAGCCCGGCTCAGTTGCGGCACTTCTCATGAGGCACGCAACTTAGCTGCTATAGTTAAAAAGCCCAGAAAAGCGGCCCAACCTCGAGTGCAAACTTCTAAACTGCCTAGGGGGAAAAGACCAAAAAGAATCGGGAGACCTCGAGCGCCGCCTTCTCAGCTGTCTCAGAAGAAACCCAGAGAAGCGGCTCTACCTGGGATTCCCGCGCCGCCCATAAGAGTTCCCCCACCACGACAAGGCGGTAACCCATGAGCGGGTACACTCTAACCTTATCTTAATCAACAGAAGCATTTATAAGTATAAGGTACTTTGATGTCGGGTTAGGTTTGAACAGTGACAACAAGGTGCAAGGTACTTGATTTTTAGGGTTCCGTACCTCAAAAGGAAAAACGGAACCCTTATAGGATCACTTTGTTGTCCGTCTGTCCGTCTGTGTGTATGTCAAGACTCTTTATCTCGAGAACGCGTAAAGATATCAAGTAGCCATGGGTAACTCAACTGATCTGCGCGAGCCGCGGTTCACGGTTCAGCTCAACCAGCTGAGCCGGAGCTGCGAACCGTCTCACAGATCAGATCACCACAGTACAACAGAACTCGATTCTAAGTATGTAGGCACTTTAGCTCGCATGAAATATATGCGTGGATCTCAAGCGAGTCGTTTAGTGAATGACAATGTAAACAGTAACTGTAGACTGTAGAGATACATTATCCCGTTCACATAGGTTTGCTTATTGTTACATTTTTATGCTTGTAATGCGAGTTTCATGTGATACTAGATAAAGGTAATCGAATGTACCCAGTTTGGAGAATAGTATTTGTAGTAGCGTACTGTTGTTTGAAAATAAATAATTTTGAATTGAATAAGTATGTATCTATACTTATACTATACCTGTACTTCATTAAAAAATTGAGTTTTTTTTATTAATTTTTTTATTATTTATATATCTTCGAACATTAGATCTTGCGAAACCAGCTCTTAATGAACATATTTGTCGAGAGTTAAAAATCACATCAAAATCGGTGTAGTCCGGTTGAATAGGTTACGAAATCTCCCATTTATCTTTATTACAAATAAATAAAGGTCATTTTCGAGTAACCTGTTCGAGTAACAGTTGCACATTTTCGCGTTAATTCTTCCAAACAAGAAAATGTCGTCCTATTTTGAATTCGGTAAAAAGCAGCGCGTGCGGACAGGTCATCATCGTCATTTCAGCCATCGGACGTCCTCAGCTGGACATAGGCTTCTCCTATAGATCTCCAATAAGACCGATTAGAAGAGGCAAGCATCCTGCGGTCTCACTGAGGTCATCTGTCATCTGTCTACGATTCATCTAGAACTTTTCGCGGACAGGTAGGTACCTACGCGCGAATAATAAAATTATTCGACATCGACCTTCGGAGATTGTCGGCTGGTTTCGGTTTTGTAGAGCGTTATCCCTGTCACACCCTACCTATATTTATTATGACGATGGTTGCCACTGCACCAGTGATGCCAGGTTCACTGTAATTACAGTAGATTCGCTGTAATTTAGCTGCTTTTTTCCCGTTTTACTGTATACTGTATTACAAAAATACAGTGTATGAACATCACTGTATTAAGTTTTAACGTTCAAAAACGATACATCTGTTAAGTGTCTACGTAAAACGAAACGCAATTATGCTCTAACTCTAGTAAATAATGATCGGGAAATCCCCCAAAACAGTCTACTTTTTTTGAATGGTGTCTCCGTGACTCTACAGGCAAAATACAATAGACAATTATTATTCGACCAAACGCAAATGTATGTTTTTCGTATATATTTTCTGGATTGTAAAGCAGTATTGTAACTTTGTAGATATCCGAATAGTTTGACGTGATTTTATGTTGAACTTGTAAGTAAGTACCGAAATAATTTCAGTCGTCGCAACTTGTTATAATAAATAATACCACCAAATAAATTAAAATGTCTGTTCGTGAAAGTGATGATGATGGACCTTCTACACCTAAAAAGAAGAAAGTTTATAAGCAAAAATTCCGCGATGAATGGTTATAGCAAGAAATTTTAAAACGTGGTTGCGGCGTGATTTGAAAGATCCACATCGCGCTTATTGTGCATTGTGTAACACATCAATGATCGCTGACATGGGAGCGCTAAAACATCATACTGAAGGTAACAAACATATTCTTAGAACCAAGCCCTCTTCATCTCAAACTTCTATTGCCACTGCGTTTCAAAAATCATCAACATCTTTAGACGATAAAAAATTTATGACCAAAACGAACCATCTCTGAGTGAAACGGATAGTTATTAATAATAATTTTAGTAAAAATATATAATTTGATTACATTATGGTATATTTTACTTTTATTTACTGTAAAAGCGCTGTATTTAACTTTGTGATTTACTGTATTTTTATACCAAATACTGTATTTTTATATCCAAAACACTGTAAATTTATAAATCTGACCTGGCAACACTGCACTGCACTCTCCTTCTCTTTCTATGTTTCTCCGTTTCGTTCGCACACGGCATAGGTTCGTCAAAAAGTTAAAAGAGCGCGTCGCGTCGGTCGCGTCGCATCGCAAGTAAACATTGAATGAACCGCAAGGCACGATTGAGCTGCCTGATCTGGAGTTGAACCGTGAGCTGTTGAGCCGTACTGGTGTGATCTGATCTGTTGAACCGGTTCAGATCTGAGTTACACACGACTAATATCAAGCTGAAATTTAAACTATATACGTATATCTATGGTCTCTTGCAGTTGAGTAAAAGAAAAACTTCTCAGTTATCGTTTAAAAAAGTTAGAGCCGTTTATGTCGTAAAACCCGCATATTTTGACACTTACAAAGATCAAAACCTACAGGGTACTTCCAGTTGACCCAGAACTATGAAATTTGTTTTATTTGGCAAAAAGCATTGTCTTAGAGTACACATATAGGAATAAATCTGAAAACTGTACATTTCTAATTAAATCACAAAAAATAGGGCCTAAATACAAACAATTTTGGCCCAAAATTCAAAGTGAGTAAATCGTATCATGTGGGGTATCATATGAAAGAGCTTCATTAGCACATGCTAAAACAGGTTTAACTTTCGATGTATGACGAGAAAAGTAAAAAAAAAAATTTTTTCGCAGATAATTTTTTTTTCCTATAGAGGTTTCAACATTACAATTTTGTGCAATACATGATACATACAGGATTTATACGGAACCCTCGGTGTGCGAGCCTGACTTGCACTTGTCCGGTTTTTTTTAAAGAGCAAGTGCCTTTATTAACTACCACTAAATACAAGACATATAATGTAAAACTTCATAAACTACTACTACATAACGAGCAATTGGATCATCCACAGACCCTTGAAGGTCTAAAGATATTCCAAATGCTCAAGCCCACTGCCAGTTAGCAGCGTACCGAGCATGCTCGCAGCATTGCCAATCAGCTTGGCAATGCTGCTTATACGTTGAGCCAAATAAACACCAGCATTTTGGTCACGCGGCGGGTACACCAGACGCTCAGAAAGACTTTTGAAAACAAGATGAGCTCCCGGCCACCACTCGCACAATGTCTCAATTTCAAACGAGGAGTTCCTAGTGGACCAACACGGCTCAAATATGTAACCACTGCCAAGGTTAGCATATTTGCGCCGTTCGTGCTGCTCCGCCGAATCAGCCACCGTTCCAGCCCTACTCTGAGTCTCAGAAAGATGTGACGGCGCCAAAGTATCGACGAAAGTCGCGTTCCATACTAAGGGCCGTCTACACTTCCATGGGACCAGCTTCATACCGTCAGGCCTTTTGGCATCACCACGCGCAACCCCATTCGGTTCGAGTACGGCTGCGATATTGGCGGTCGCAAAAGCCCGCGTATGACATCATTCACAATGGCGTGGCAACCAATTCGACCAGCGCTTCTTGAGCAAGAAAGACCGAGCTGGTGGTGACCGAGCTGGTCAACTAGGGTACTTGAATAGGTGAGAGCGCTCAGCTATGTGCGGCGCGGCAGCAAGGTGGATCGACTATCTCGACGATATCATCAATACCGGTCACTGGTCACCGAGCTGGTGGTTTCGAGCCCGGTCACGACCGGCAAAGAGCCGAGGCAGATGGCACTGCAAGAGAGAGGCCTATACCTAACAGTGGGACATAGAAAGCTGCGGATGATAACGATGACGAAACAAATTAGTTAAGATTGGCTGGTTTTTGGGTTTGAAATAATTATTTGCTACAATATTTGTGTACTTTTTCACATTGAATTGGGGCTAATATTTTGTGGCGCACTTTCTTTTTTTCACCATATTTTTTTGACAATATAAACATAAATTATATCGCGGGCGAAGCCGCGGGTAAAAGCTAGTATAAACATAAATTAAATTATATCGCGGGCGAAGCTGCGGGTAAAAGCTAGTATATAATAAATGAAATTTCATTAATAAATAATATGATCGCCAACGCATATTTTACTGCTTTATCGTGAGCTGTGTTGCTACAGTCAGTGCCTTCCCTAATCAGTGGAGTCAATACTCATAATAAAATGCGTATAACGCCTTACCATTTATAAAGGGCGTCACAAATAGGGTAGTTGACTGGTATTGAACTAATTAAAAATATTAGGATTAGTGAATTCTGCAATTAATAATGATGCATAAACTGAAATCACAATTAAAATTGGCTAATCCAGTTCAGAGATATAAGAGTGTAAAATTTTTGGTAGGGATAAAGAGGGAGTGCCTTGTCTCTTTCCCACAAAGCATAACATAGTATGGCGAATGTATAACACTTACGGGCAGTGACGTCATAGCCAGCCATAGTGCGTTCTTTGTCTAGCAAGCAAATAAATATGCTTGTAACCTTTTTATATCTAAGTTGATTTTATTTTGCTGTTTATGTTTAGCTGTTACAAGAGGGCAATAAAAAATTGTCAACTAGCATATTGTAACACTATGTCATGTACGAGTATAAGATTTGGATTTTTTTTATTTTCCACAAAAGAAACAAATAATTTTATCACGTATGTTTGTTTTTACATTTCAAAACGGAAAGATAATGAAAGTAGATGTAAGTGTCTGTGTCTTTTTCTATTAAAACATGCAGAATATATTTGATTGCGCTCTTAAATAATTTATGCACCATAAATGGTAAATCTATTAATAATAATAATATTATTTATAGGGAGAATTTCAAAAAAATTAGGGCAAACCATAAATATTAAGTGGGGAAACCCTGGTTTGGTCGTTCAGTGTCGGACCTAATTTGTTCGGCGGTGATAGGCGCTCACCAAGTCGGAGCTGGTAGGAGGATAAACGTTTTTCAGAAAATTAAAAGGGACCATACCTACCTATCGCCATTTGTGATTCACTTTGTGACGAGCGCTCGAGCTGATCTACATGTAAGTAAACTCTTCTTGAAATTCAATTAAAACTGAAGCTATTTCTTTTGTGATTTTGTGTTTTTTTAAGTAAGTATACAATTGTCACATAATAAATGTGAGTTATAATAGTACACATTATACCCTGTTTTAGGGTGTTTCAAATAATATGTATGATTTACATAATTATACAAGGAAATGAATTATTTTGATATCAGTTTTATGAGCTTGAGGTAATCGAGTATTGTGTAGTAACTTTTTAAATTTATTTATCAATATAATTCAGACAATGATTAATCAGCGGTTGATTAGGTTATTGTGGATTTTTTAAATGTTGATTTTATCTACGATTGTATTACAATTATTATATTCCTCAACTGTCCCTAAATAGTTTTCTAAGTATAACAAAATTAAGTACCTACTCTCTATTAAAATAACCAAATTCCTAAAGTGAAAATGTTAACGTGACTCAACCAACTAAGCGTGCTCGTAGTTTCCGTAGGCCCAGCTACGCAGCGTAGCGATATTGACTGGCACGACTTCTTATGACGCAGGTACTTCTGTCCAAGTTTTCTTCAGTTGCGGATTGAGATTTTAAATGTATGTTTATGGAAAAAAAAGTATTTGGTCCCCATATCCTCTATCTTTAGATACAGGCAAAGAGAGTCTTTGCTCATAATCTACAATAATCGAAGTAGATTTATTCAGATGCGTTTCATAAGATGCAAGGAGGCAGTTCGATTTTGTTAGTTGCTCTCTCATCTTAATCATTTCAGTTCGTAACTCGCGAATTTTGCAGGATACATCGTGAGTGTCATATTCTAAGTATAGTTGATGTTCGGGTATCCGCGCAACTTTGGAACGAACCGTCTTCTAATGCTAGGCATTCAGTAAAATCAGTATCTAACATTTCCCGAATACAGTACCTATCATTCATTTTAATATGGCGCGGGCGAGGAAGGAAGATAAGGTCGCGACGCGATTATCGCGTTACACCGCGCTGTGGTTACCCGTCAACTGATATTTCAAATGCTCTGTAATTTGAAAATAACACTACTAGCCCGGTCAATCTAGACATTCAAAGCTACATAAATTCACAACAAGCTGAAAATTGGTGAAATCGTTAATAATTTAATTAATTATAAATAAAATTTAAAAATTCCCCATCTTTCCCTTGTATGATTTTTTTTATTCAAGGTCAAAGGTAAAAAAATAGTTTTTCGCGATTTTCAGGATAACGGTAAGTTTTATCATAAAAATACCTTTACAGAACATCAGAACTAAATTACAAAGGCGATCTAGATAATAGTAAAAACCTGCATCATACGAATAGAGGTGAGGTGGGATGAAAAGTTACGTGTTGCACTCGAGTGCAAAGATTTTTTACCTTGTGCTCTTTTAATTCCCACGCTAACGCTCAGGATTCTAATATTAGAATCCTTCGCTTGGTCGGTCAACAAAATTGAGCACGCGGTTAAAAAGCGCACGCTGCCAACTGGCAGTGGGTTTGAGCATTTGGATTATCTTTAGACCTTCAAGGGTCTGTGGATGATCCAATTGCTTTCTTTGTAGTAGTAGTGTAGTATTGTCATTATTACGAGTAAATAATAAAAGATATGCATGTTTCGTTAAAAATACTAAAATGATTCGCAAAACATTCTACAGTTGGCGGAAGTCTCTGCAATACTACGTGCGGGCTGCGGCACGTCTGCTCCTCACAGTCAAGGGCTCGCGGAAGGCAACAGAAGATTTATTGCAGCACAGCAGCACTCGCGACATGTCAAGGCAATTAGCCTATTATACTGACGGGAACTATGAGTAAGAAATCATTATTTTTAAAGTAGGTATCGAAGTTCGTGAGAGAGAGAGAGCGTCATTTTATGACAAAATAATGCTTATTTTCCATATTCAATTTCAACCAATGAGAATGGGGCTTTTGCGGTCAGTTAAGCGCTTTTTAGAATAAAACTCACATTAAAAAAATGTGTGTTCGTTCGTTGTCGTAGCTCCTTTGACTGTCCCGCTGCAGGGCACGGGCCTAATATTTTTAAAACTAGGCAACGGATTTTGATGCGGTTTATTTTAATAGATAGAGTAATTTAAAATGCTCACGTCACCATCGCTTATACACCTAAATTCCAATTCCGGCAATAGGTGAGCTTTGAGCGAAGTGAGGTTACCAAGGTTGGCTGAGTGAGTTTTTAAATTAAGGCTGTGCGAAGCCGGGCGAGTCGCTAGTAAATACTATAACATAATTAATAATAATAAAAACTGGTACTGAATGTCTATTATTATTATTATAGCTACAGGATCCAGGCCCAACATCCACATGCAGCACAGCAGCAAAATATCATACATGTTGTAAACAATACTTTGAATTATATTTCATGCCAACCACAGCCTGGAAACGCATTGGAAAGGTAAGACTATCTGATTATGATAACCAAACAAACAAAATTCAATATGCATTAAAATGTAACATTTTATACGGAGCAAGCAATGCTTTAAATATATCTTAACACATAAGTACAATTTAAATGTATAGCCTGGTTTGTCTAATGGATAAAATTTTGTACCTAGGACCTAGGTTAAGTACCTACACAGTATTTTTATGAGTTCCTACACACATACCTGCAGTGCGATTCTCGAATCGGGCGGTCGGTTCGGCAGAATTACCGAACGACAAAGCTGACCTGAAAGTTTTGAAACTGCTACTACAGTAGTTCGGTTTATATCGCTTTGTGTCGAACGGCTAGTTCAATTGGTTCGGCAGGATTTTTTGAACGAAAATACCGACACGGAGCATGTTTTCTTAATAGCCGGTAAAAATAACAAAATCTGCGCTAATCAACAATGCATCGTCTTCATACCGCATTTATTGTGTCTAGGTATCATAGTTCACGTCGCGAGAAATTCCGGTATTCCACTATATATACTATTCCATATTTGGGGACTTTCCTCTAAGAATTTACTTTACCTGATTTGATTACATCATTATGCCAATTCAAAATGATTTATTAGTTTTACATAAATAATTCGCTATATTGTGTATTTCAGGGGTGGAAATGATGTCAGAAACCAGCTTAATGAAGCTACTTTGAAGATATCTAATCTTGAAGAACAGCTCAATATATCAAACACAGAATCAGTAACATTGAAACAACGAATTGTAGACTTAGAAAATAAATTGAAGCAGACAGAGAGGTAAAGACCTATTTATATTATACCTATTAATAATAATATGAGTATATTTGCTGGGTGCGAAGTACTAGGTGAGGAATATACCTAAAAATAATAATCTATCGTAGCGCTCACAGTGCAGTGGCCAAAAGTGGATATAATATTTTGGATGGCTTGTCTTGAAAGTATATTTTTTCATGACGAGAGTTTATACATACGACAACGCGGAAAACCGCGTTCTCGCCAAAACTGTATGTATACTCGCATTGCAAAGAGGTTTTATTCTATTTTTTTTTCATAAATTGGCATAATAAAGGCGTGCAAAATACAAAAAATTCGCAAATATTTCGCACGGTGATCATTTTTCACATAATTGTTGAATTATCAACAATGGCTCAGCCGATTTCGAAAAAAATCAAATGGAACCAATTTCCAAGTATTATTGAAATCGGACTTCTATGAAAAAAGTTATGCGTGGTTATACAAATATATCAGTGCCTGGCGTGAATACTTATGTTGACATGTCAAAAATGCTAATTTTACAGGGCGGCCATTTTAAAGGTTGGCCCTGTCTTATAAATCGGCTATTATTAAAATTATATGTATCTACTAGCTTTTACCCGCGGCTTCGCCCGCGATATATTTTAATTTATCTTGTCAAAAAAATATGGTAACTAAAACAGTAAGTGCGCCACAAAATATTAGCCCCAATTCAATGTGAAACGGTACACAAATATTGTAGCAAATAATCATTTCAAACCCAAAAAACAGCCAATCTCAACTAATTTGTTTCGTCATCGTTATCATCCGCAGCTTTCTTTGACCCACTGTTGGGTATAGGTCTCTCTCTTGCAGTGCCATCTGCGTCGGCTCTTTGCCGGTCGTGACCAGGCTCGACCGGCGGTATTGATGATATCGTCGAGATAGTCGACCCACCTTGCTGCCGCGCCGCACATAGCTGAGCGCTCTCACATATTCAAGTACCCTAGTTGACCAGCTTGGTCACCACCGTCTTTCTTGGTCAAGAAGTGCTGGTCGAATTGGTTGCCACGCCATTGTGAACGATGTCATACGCAGGGCTTTTGCGACCGCCAATATCGCAGCCGTACTCTAACCGAATGGGTTTGCGCGTGGTGATGGCAAAAGGCCTGACGGTATGAAGCTGTGTCATGCCATGGAAGTGTAGACGGCCCTTAGTATGGGACGCGATTTGCGTCGATACTTTGGCGCCGTCAGCGGAGCAGCACAAACGGCGCAAATATGCTAACCTCGGCAGTGGTTACATATTTGAGCCGTTTGAAATTGAGACATTGTGCGCGTGTTGGCCGGGAGCTCATCTTGTTTTCAAAAGTCTTTCTGAGCGTCTCGTGTACCCGCCGCGTGACCAAAATGCTGGTGTTTATTTGGCTCAACGTATAAGCAAGCTGATTGGCAATGCTGCCAGCATATTGGGCACTGGCAGTGGGGTTGAGCATTTAGAATATCTTTAGACCTTCAAGGGTCTGTGGATGATCCAATTGCTTGTTATGAAGTAGTATTTTATGAAGTTTTACATTATAAGTCTGTATTTAGTGGTAGTTAATAAAGGCACTTGCTCTATAAAAAAATCCAGTACCTTGTTGTCACTGTTCAAACCTAACCCGATATCAAAATACCTTATACTTATAAATGCTTCTGTTGATTAAGATAAGATTAGAGTGTACCCGCCCATAGGTTCCCGCCTTGTCGTGGCAGGAGAACTTAGTAGCCGAGGCTTATGGGCGGCGCTCGAGGTCTCCCGATTCTTTTTGGTAGTTTCCCCCTAGGCAGTTTAGAAGTTTGCACTCGAGGTTGGGCCGCTTTTCTGGGGTTTTTAAATATAGCAGCTGAGAAGTTGCGTGCCTCATGAGGAGTGCAGCAACTGAGCCGGGCTGCACTTTTATCATTGTTCAATCCTAACCAAACCAACAGAAATTTATGTTCGTGTCAAGGTCACAACTCAGAATCAAGGTTAATAACCTTAGTGTCAAGATATTCATACTCATGCCATACTACTTTTAAAAATCAAGTCGATCCGTTTCTTCGTATATTAGCATGAATCCCATACCATAAAGGTAGAATAAAGAAATATGTTTATCCTCTAATGGCGGTAACTAAAAGTATTTAAAAATATTTTTAATGTCAGACGAAATGACGGCCCAGTATTAAACGTCATTGTAATATGTAGCATGGCAAAGGGAAAACTATTTGTCCAATTTTAATGTCAGTTGTCATTGTCAATTCATACTTTATTTCCTCTTCGAGGAGCTATAATGGGGGAAAGACAATTTGTCCCTTTGCTATGCTAAGCGAGACATTTATAAAAGTCTGCAGTCAATGTATGTCATCTGTCATCTAATTACCTTTTGTGAATCCATGTTAGGCCCAATCAACCCAATTATGAACGCGCCATCGTAAATTTAATAGCAACGTAAAAAGTGTTCTCTCTATCGAATGCCGAAAGTGAAAAAGAAACAGAAATAGTCTAATTAACTGTTATAATTACGATGGTGTCTTCAAAATTGGGCTTTTAGCATCGTCGATGTGTCGGTGACAGTTTCACTAACGTAAGATTTTGTCCTATCCTACGGGAATTATGCAATTTTCGGGATAAAATGTAGCCTATGTCCATTCTCAGGCTCTAAACTATCTGTCTACCAAATTTCATTGAGATCGGTTCATTAGTTTTGGCGTGAAAGCGCGACAGACAGACAGATAGACAGACAGAGTTACTTTCGCATTTATAATATTAGTAAGGATAATAATATTATCAGTATGATGATATCCAAGGACTGCTCATCGATTGATTTGACAGATATTCGATCGACAGTTGTTTATTTTGACATTCTTGCAGCGCACGCTAGAGTAGCTCGCAGATGGCAGAATTTTCCTACTTACTCAACATTTATCGTTATATTTTGGACAATTCACAAAATATTATTATAAATTGTAGCCTATGTGTTATTCTGATGTATAAGCTATATTATTACAAAGTTTCATCTCAATCCGTTCAGTAGTTTTTGCGTGAAAGAGTAACAAACATCCATACATCCATCCATCCATCCATCCTCACAAACTTTCGCGTTTATAATATTAGTAGGATGTTGTCTTAAAGATTATTTGTTGCGATCTTTCGAATTATGACAAGAAAATACTGTATTTCTCTATGGTTTTCTAAATAATAGACTTGTCAAATCATTCACCAACGAGCTATCAACTAATTCACCGAGTTGTCAACTAGTTTACCAACAGTTATCAACTTATTGCACATTTGAATAGGAATTATTACTAATTATACCCCTCAACCCGTAAAATTGGGGAATAGGAGTTAGAATGCAAATTGCGTAAATTTTGATGCTAGAGGTGTAAAAATTCACGAATGAACACCTATTGTTCTACATTATTTCAGCATTTTTAGTAAATCACCCTTAACCTTTAAAAAAGGGGATGAAATTTAATTTATCTATAAGTATGCGTGACCCTTCTTATGGCCTTCCGTGATAATGAAAATAACCTGTTGGCCCTATATGTATGATGATTGATTTTAGCTTTATTTCAGGGATGCAAACGCTGCCAAAAACCAACTGAAGCACGAAATAACTGATCTTAAAGAGAAAAACCAAAATTGGAGTGTGTATTCAAATGATCAGAAAAACAAGAATCAAGATTTATTAAACAAATTAGCGTAATGGTCGCGGCTTCGCCCGCCTTGTTTTGTACTTGCTTTTAATCATCGTCGTTATATCGTTACTGATTTACGAAGTTTCTTAATTGTTTATTGAGATACTAGCTTGACCCGCGGCTTCACCGGCATTGTTTTAGAAAGTATACGTACTTGCTGAAACTGATAATAGCGCGTGGTTAGGCCGGCGATGTCTAGTACTTGCTTAAAATAATAAAGCGCGCGGTTTGGCTGCGTTGTTTTAGTACTTGCTTATTTATAACGATAACAACCTCGTGGTTTGGCCCGCGATGTCTATGTGCTGGTTTAACATAATTATAGGCTGCGGTTTGGCCAGGGTAATTTTAGTACTTGCTGAAAATGATGATACCTGTGGCTTAGCCCGCATTTTCTTAGCACTTGCTTAAATTTATCTTTAAGTATGCGTGACCCTTCTTATGGCCTTCCGTGATAATGAAAATAACATGTTGGCCCAATATGTATGATGATTGATTTTAGCTTTATTTCAGGGATGCAAACGCTGCCAAAAACCAACTGGAGCACGAAATAACTGATCTTAAAGAGAAAAACCAAAATTGGAGTGTGTATTCAAATGATCAGAAAAACAAGAATCAAGATTTATTAAACAAATTAGCGTAATGGTCGCGGCTTCGCCCGCCTTGTTTTGTACTTGCTTTTAATCATCGTCGTTATATCGTTACTGATTTACGAAGTTTCTTAATTGTTTATTGAGATACTAGCTTGACCCGCAGCTTCACCGGCATTGTTTTAGAAAGTATACGTACTTGCTGAAACTGATAATAGCGCGTGGTTAGGCCGGCGATGTCTAGTACTTGCTTAAAATAATAAAGCGCGCGGATTGGCTGCGTTGTTTTAGTACTTGCTTATTTATAACGATAACAGCCTCGTGGTTTGGCCCGCGATGTCTTTATGCTGGTTTAACATAATTATAGGCTGCGGTTTGGCAAGGGTTTTTTTAGTACTTGCTGAAAATGATGATACCTGTGGCTTAGCCCGCATTTTCTTAGCACTTGCTTAAATTTATCTTTAAGTATGCGTGACCCTTCTTACGGCCTTCCGTGATAATGAAAATAACATGTTGGCCCAATATGTATGATGATTGATTTTAGCTTTATTTCAGGGATGCAAACGCTGCCAAAAATCAACTGGAGCACGAAATAACTGATCTTAAAGAGAAAAACCAAAATTGGAGTGTGTATTCAAATGATCAGAAAAACAAGAATCAAGATTTATTAAACAAATTAGCGTAATGGTCGCGGCTTCGCCCGCCTTGTTTTGTACTTGCTTTTAATCATCGTCGTTATATCGTTACTGATTTACGAAGTTTCTTAATTGTTTATTGAGATACTAGCTTGACCCGCGGCTTCGCCGGCATTGTTTTAGAAAGTATACGTACTTGCTGAAACTGATAATAGCGCGTGGTTAGGCCGGCGATGTCTAGTACTTGCTTAAAATAATAAAGCGCGCGGTTTGGCTGCGTTGTTTTAGTACTTGCTTATTTATAACGATAACAACCTCGTGGTTTGGCCCGCGATGTCTATGTGCTGGTTTAACATAATTATAGGCTGCGGTTTGGCCAGGGTTGTTTTAGTACTTGCTGAAAATGATGATACCTGTGGCTTAGCCCGCATATTCTTAGCACTTGCTTAAATTTATCTTTAAGTATGCGTGACCCTTCTTATGGCCTTCCGTGATAATGAAAATAACCTGTTGGCCCTATATGTATGATGATTGATTTTAGCTTTATTTCAGGGATGCAAACGCTGCCAAAAACCAACTGGAGCACGAAATAACTGATCTTAAAGAGAAAAACCAAAATTGGAGTGTGTATTCAAATGATCAGAAAAACAAGAATCAAGATTTATTAAACAAATTAGCGTAATGGTCGCGGCTTCGCCCGCCTTGTTTTGTACTTGCTTTTAATCATCGTCATTGTATCGTTACTGATTTACGAAGTTTCTTAATTGTTTATTGAGATACTAGTTTGACCCGCGGCTTCGCCCGCGTTGTTTTGGTAAGTATACGTACTTGCTGAAACTGATAATAGCGCGTGGTTAGGCCGGCGATGTCTAGTACTTGCTTAAAATAACAAAGCGCGCGGTTTGGCTGCGTTGTTTTAGTACTTGCTTATTTATAACGATAACAGCCTCGTGGTTTGGCCTGCGATGTATATGTGCTGGTTTAAATTAATTATAGCCTGCGGTTTGACCAGGATTGTTTTAGTTTTTGTTGAAAATGATAATACCTGTGGCTTTGCCCGCGTTTTCTTAGCACTTGCTTAAAATGATAATAGCTCGCAGTTCGGCCTGCGATGTCTTAATACTTGCAAAACGATATAAACGATATAGCCTGATGTTTGGCCCGCTTTGTCTAGTATTTGCTTAAAATAACAAAACCTGCTATTTGGATGCATTGTTTAGTACTTGCTTAAAATGATAATAGCCCGCAGCTTGGCCCACTATATCCTAACATTTGTTTAAAACAACATATCCTGAGGTTAGGCTGGTGTTGTTTGAGTACTTGCTAATAATAATAATATCCTGCTGTTTGACCCGAGTTGACTGAGTAGGTACTTAATATGATTATAGCCCGCGGCTTGGTCCACATTGTCTTAATATTTGCTTAAAATGATAAAAGATGGAAATAAACATGTCAATAGCTGGCACACTTGCATGCAAGCTCCTTGCACGTACAAGCTACTGGCATATGTATACGCTATAGTACGTTACGTAAATAGGAGCTGGCACATACAAAAAGCTGGCATGCAAATGTGCCAGCTATGGCATGTGTATTCTCTGCTTAATACTTGCTTAAAATGATAAAAACCTGTGTTTTGGCCCGAGTTGACATAGTACTTGAGTAACATTATAAAATCCGGCTGCGTTGATTTAGTAGGTACAATACTTAATATGATTATAGGCCGCGGTTTAGCCCGCGTTGACTTGGTAATTACTTACTTTTAATAGGTATAATAACAGCCCGCAAAATAGCCCGCGCTATTTTGATATATGAAAATAGCTTGACATCTAAGAAGTAAGAATGAAATATTAGTGGTAGGAAACCACTAACCTTTTCCCAACGCTTCGCCACTGCCCCTCCGCGAGTGGCACACGCTTGGTACAAGTCCTGGAGAGTGCAGGTTGGACCCTGAGAGCATGCTAGCAGGTGCTGCATGTTTTGCACCGGGGCTCCACACTCGCACTGAGCGCTCTCTGAGTATCGCCCCTTTAGGAGTCGAATTTCTAAAAATCCTACCTTAGTGGATACCTACGTCATAAGAGGAATAAGTGTACGAAACTTTAAACTTCTAGTCCTAATGGTTTGGCTTGTGCATTGATACCTAAGTCAGTCACTTTTGCCATATATATATAGATAAACGAATAACACTAATAACATGTATATCTCACAACATAATAATCAGAAATCAATGAAAAATAGTAGTTAAGAATAAAATTAAATTATAAATAATACAATATAATTATATATACATCTCTCGGGCCAAGCCCGATTTTTTGATGGGCATCAGTGGAGCCGAAGCCAACACTGAGAGGCCCTTTTTAAACATCATTTAGCTATGTTGTAGGGGTGAAGGTACAAGAAGCCTATTGTGAGTAATGTAAATGAAAAAATAATGGGTTATTGTGGTGAACTTCTGGGTGTTATACAAAACTAGATTATGGAATGAGGTACGGCACCCGCCAAATAATGCCTCATTTCAAATATTCAGGCGGGTGGTGACTTGCCATCTACTAAATGTGCCCCTCATAATAGCTACCGTAATTTGGCGCCGGAGGGGCAACATTGGTGTGGACGGCTTAGGGTGTCGAGAGGTGTGCTGCGCGTTCACTAAGAGCTACTAGCGGCGTTATGCCCTTTAACACTTCCACCCTGGAGCTTACTTTCTTAGCTCTTGCGATTTCCACTCCAAGCCGGCCAGTTAAGGCAAGAGAGGAGTCAGGGGTCTCATTTAGCCCCAGGGAATCAGGGTTCGCGGTGTCGCAACTCACCGACGGCTCCTGCGATTGTTATTATTGCGATACCATGTCATTAAAATAATGTAAAAAATGTCAAGATTAATATCAAATTAAAAATGTCATACAATTTCTTTAATTTCAATTGTGCCGTCGTCAACTCTACGACATCTGTCCCATTCACAGATATCTGGTCCCATTGGTCGGTCAATTTTTTGCAATATGTCAAATATTCCAATTAGCTTGATCCTCTGAAGGTACTTACCCCCGTGGGGGGGGGAATAATATTTCGAGTTCCCTATTGATAGGAACGTTAAACGCATATTTTATCTCCCAAACATAGATAACAGGTTTATTAAGTGAATACAATTATCATGCCTACCAAACATTGTGTACTCGCGAATTGCACTTCGGATTCTTTATCGATAGTCTAATACATAGTAGGTCGGTCAGATAGGTCGGTCGGTAGGTAATGTCGAGACTTGAATTTTGCACAGCTTTGCAAGTCTCGGGCAAGATGGTCTTGAATATTTGCTCCGGGTACATCATCTTCAGATAATTCTGTTTTTAAACTAAAGGTATATCTATAAGATACAGCTGTAAAGATAAAGATATCATTTATTGCTGAGCGCTACCGTGGCTCGGATGACACGTTAAATTGTAGGTCCCGGTTGCTTTAACCGTTTAGCCATGTCAGAGACCTTCAGGCGGCCTAAAAACTCTGACACCAGGGCTAGCCACCCGGCTTATACGAACTTACTTACTTACTTATTACTCTGAACTTGTACACTAAGGTGTTATCAAATTATTTAGACACAACATCTTATAAGCTTATCTTAACAGACCTGCAATGGGTATTTGTTTTACTTACAATTTAAGGCTATGTATTTCCCTCTTACGCCTAGATGAACCAAATTCGTTCTTGTATTTACATATACATTATTTTCAAGATAATCCAGCACGATCCTCTAGATCTGATCTTTTTTTCTTTTTTTCCTGCTCTTTGAATATGGCCGCGGTACTCTCATCATTTGCCATTTTCCTTTTTATATTTTTGGAAGGGGCCGAACAACAAGTACCTACGGAATCATGTTACATAAATCATTTAAATACAAATATGAATAATTTATGTATATTGAGAATATTTTGGACCTAAATTGAAGGTCTCCGTTTTAACACTGTGATTATTATTGCTATAGTACACAGTAATCCAAACATTTCTGTGTTTATTGAAATTTAAGAGATTGATCCACAACATAATCTCAAATTAACAGTTACTAACTTTTGAAATAGTACGAATCAAATATCTTGGCGGCTATGAAGTTAGCTACAAGCTGCGCAAAATTCAATTCTGACATTCCTGACTGAAGCTCACAAAAATGCTGCACGAAGCTTGCCAAGCTCGTGAAATGGAAATTTCCAAAAAATTTTAGGAGGTCCATTTTGTGCATGAAGGATGCACAGAATGGACCTCCTAAAATTTTTTAACGTTATATTAATTATACGATAAATTAATTACGTCTAATATGGATTAATTAATAAATTAATCCATATTTTATTTCAGAGATACAAACACAACCAAAAACGAATTAAAGATGGAGATAACGGATCTTACACATAAAATCAATCAATTGGACATCGAATCAGAGAAACTCGTAAACAATAATAAAGAATTTTCAAGTCAACTACAGGACACGAAAAGGTAAGGTACACTTGGGCAACATAAAAGCGTGACCGGCAAAACAAAGCATTTGACACTGTTTACAGCCTTATATGCCGCCTCCAGATTAGTGGCGTGAATTCACGCGGAAATTAATGCCACGAATTCGCGGCACAAGTCGTGTCATCCACATTCACGGATTTCACGGGATACTAACAGTCGTTCGTGAGAATCGCCGTGAAACGGACGTGTGTCTTTTGCATCCTGGTGCGGCTACATCTACGATCAACGGCGAATATTCGTCAATGGGAGCTCATTCAATTAATTTGTAGGCTACTCGTAATAAGGAAGTTTACTATATCATAAAAACTAAAAATAATTATTTGCATTTAAAGCCGTTAGAAATGTATTAGATACTGTGAAAGAATTACTCGAATATCTTAATAAACTTCGGAGTTATGGATGTATAAACATGACCGCACGAAATCAAAAAGACCCGCGACGGATTTAAGCGTGTGACGTCATCCGACCCAGGAGCCGCGCCGTGGGTCAGGCGGGAGTAAGGAGGAAAGAAAATAAAGTGCTTCATTCAAATTATCATGGCCTTCATTATAATTTTTATACTTCTAGCATGAAAATTAGTGAAAGTCTCATACAAGCTTTCATCCCCCAGTTTTAGAAGTTGGGGGTGATTTATTAAAAACCTTGAAATACGTATTTTATTATTTATAACAAAGAGCCTTCATACCATTTTTTAGACTTCTAGCATGAACATTAGTGAAAATCTCATACAAGCTTTCATCCCCCAGTATTAGGGGGTTTGGGGGGTAAAAATTCGAAGTCTTAGATTTTTTCCTTTGTATATGCGTAATGGTCTACCTTGATGCCAAATATCAAGTTTTTAGGTCATCTGGAAGTGGGTTAGGTTTTTGATCTATAAGTCAGTCAGTGAGTCAGTGAATTATTCAATAAAACCTTGGTTTTTAAACGTTTATACATAAATAACTGTTAAAGCAAAATTAACTTAAATAAATAGGCGAAATTTCATATATTGAGGTTAAATCGTTTTCGAGCTATGAAGGGGTCAAAAATGGCTCCTAATGGTTCGTGTAATATTACACACGTCGCGTCGCCAGCTTTTTCTTTGTCTTGGCTAGACAAGCTTCCGCGTGTCTAGATATTTTTTAAATAGATAGTTGTACCATTTTGTTTCTTCAATGTGTTCACTTGTGTTATATCAATTTTTATCAGAAGTTGTCGGAACACAAGTTGTTTGAGGTTTAATTTTCTACAACTTTAATTCTCATCAACTTTTTGTAAAATCGATATTGTGTACCATTTTTTTCTTCAGTAACTTGTGTTATTTCAATTTTTCATGAGAATCTATCAGAACCAAAGTTGTTTGAAATTTGATTTCCTACAACTTTGATTCCTACTAACTTTTTCTAGGACTTTTTTATAAAATAGAGGTGTCATTTTGTTTATTCAATAACTTGTTTTTTTTTTTCAATTTTTCATGAGAAATCATTGGAATCAAAGTTGGTTGAAATTTGATTTTCTGCAACTTTGATGCCCATCATGTTTTTGCTAAATCAATATTTTTCGAATAAAATAGGGGTGTAATTTTGTTTCCTCAATGGTAGTTATTGAGGAAACAAAATTACACCCCTATTTTATTCGAAAAATATTTATACCGGAAAAGCATCTAGATTAAGCCCTCGCTGGACTGAACATCGCATCGTGTGTAGCTTCAGGTAGTAGTTAACCCGCCAACGGTGACGTCGATTTGACTTACATCTTCGGTGACCCCGGTTCCACGCACCGGGGTTTTCAATGAAAGATTTTTTAAAATCTTTTATTTACTGATTTTATTTTTTGCTAATTATAAATTATTTGACATTAAAACCACAATATTTCGTTAATCACAGATTCGTTTAATTACTTTTTCTTATAATTATACAACTTCACATAGAACCCTATAAAAGTAGTTGGATTTTACACTCCAGTTTTATAAAACTTTGAAAACACAACAATCAACATATTTTCGAAATTCTTTCAGTCTTTTCAATTTCTAAACTATATGAACTTACACAAAATAAACTAAAAATGGCATTCTACCAACAAAAAATTACAAAAAAAAAACTTTGAAAATAGCTATTCTAATATAGCATTCAGGTGATTTGATTTTTTTACTCCGGCTAATAAAAGCAAACCAATCAAGCAATATACTTCTTTGAAATCAGTCTGTTTGGCATACGTTTCTCTAGCATAATTATTTTTAACGGAAGCAATGTATTGGTTGGTATACTCAACAATAATCTTGATTATAGTGTCGTCAAAGAAGTGTCTCCAAATTCCAAGAGGGTCCTTTTCACTAGATATAGCGTTTAGATCCTGGTAACTGAGTTACTATATTGAAATTTATAGTACGGACAGATTGGCGGTGGGATTTCTTGCTCCATTTCGTACTTTTATCTTTTCCTAAATAAAAGGCGCTGTTGTTACTTGAAGCTTCTCGGTCACTGAGCTCCTCTTCGCTGTCTGAATTCTGTATGTCGTCTGGTGAAGGATCCGTTGGTTCGATATCACTTCCAGCTTCACTGTCTGAAGACATTGATTGTCTGTCGTCATCAAGCACTTCGTGAAGAAGCGATTCTAGACGACGCTGTTCCCTTTCGTACGACATGCTGTAACAAAGTTTGTATTTGAAACAAGAAAGAACAAATTTGTGATATCTCGATAAAATTTATAAAATAATTCAATAAACTTACTGATTATAGGATAATGCAATAAAACAATAATAAAAGAAAGTAAAAAATGTACACTAACCAGACAAAAACGAATAATAAATAATTCAACTCTGCATATTTTACTTACATATTCGGTGACCCCGGTGTACCGCACCGGGTTGGTACCAAAACTCGAGAACGTGCGCCCGCACAGACGTAGCACGGTGAACTGGCGGTGGGGGAAGGGAAATGAGGCAGCTACTCGAAATGGCGACAAAAAATGGCGGCCAGGGAAAAAGTTATTCGAATTGACCAAGTGACCCGGTCCCACAGACATATAGGGTCACCGTTCCCGGGTTAAAATCGTGGACAAGTAATTCCTACCACTGAATTAACTGAATGAGCTCCCAGTAACGATAACTTCGCCGTTGGGTATAGATGAATCCACAGTGCATTTACAGAATGTAATTCTCTAAATAGAGCATTTCTGTTTCGTTATTCCAGCGTTCATGCGCGATTCCATTTTAGCGCGTGCGCAGGGACTGCACTGCACATGCATATACCTACTACTTTGTATTGAAAACAACAACTGACTAAACAACCGAAAGTATTTCGGTTCAAAGTTTCATACTTTTTATTCCTTGAACCGAAATACTTTAGAAATACTTTTTATTCGGAATTTTGAATTTAATTTCTGCTTCGCGATCGGTAGATGTGTAAATATAGAAAAATATACAGTTTAAGATTATTATCAATGTTACTATTTTTCATAGGGAGTTAAATCAGACTATTGCTGACCTCCAATGGACAAAAAGGAGAAAAAATCATCTGGAAGAAATTAACCAACTCTTAGAGCAGCGGCTTGAGAAGGTGACAAGGTAAGTGGGTCATCGATATCGACAACAACCCAGGATTAAACTGTGTTAACATGAACTTTTTTTTCGATAAAGATGATGGACATTTTTGTTACGACTACCTATAAACTAAGAGCCCTAAGTGCTGCGCCTAGATCTCGGAACTTCAGACTCTCGCGATTCTGTTTTAAAGGTGGTAAACCAGCAAAAGATTCCATTTCAGCGGTTACCTACTTTATTGTAGATCAAATAGACTAGAGACGTGCATGCGCAATTGTAGGCATTATACAGGTATTATTAATTGTAGGTCTGAAATAGACCTACAAAAGCGTTTGATACCGTTAACGTTTATTTCTTTACTTCAGAGATGCCAACGAATTTAAGAAGATAATAATCGATACGGTACCCAAAGAAGTGGTAGAGAAGAATCAGGAACTTTCAAAACAATTACAGAAGACGGAAAGGTAAGGTAAGATACAAATAATTATCCTGATAAATAAGTAGGTAGTTAACTTTCGAGAGCGTTTAATTATCTTGTTAAAAATTACAATTAATTCTAAAACATATATTTAATGTAGCGATGCTAAGCACGTCTTAATCCTACTGAAGTTGATATTAAACTTGTTTAAACCTACACCGTGCCTACACCTCTACACATACTTAATACATTCTGTAATTGAATTGATGGAAGACGTGTTTCGTGTTTAATTGAAATATAAAAAACTATAACTTATAAAAAAGCTCGGAAAATGATACAAAAGACAATTTTTAGGGTTCCGTACCTCAAAAGGAAAAAACGGAACCCTTATAGGATCACTTGGTTGTCCGTCTGTCCGTCTGTCCGTCTGTCCGTCTGTCCGTCTGTCCGTCTGTCCGTCTGTCCGTCTGTCCATCTGTCCGTCTGTCCGTCTGTCCGTCTGTCCGTCTGTCCGTCTGTCCGTCTGTCCGTCTGTCCGTCTGTCCGTCTGTCCGTCTGTCCGTCTGTCCGTCTGTCCGTCTGTCCGTCTGTCCGTCTGTCCGTCTGTCCGTCTGTCCGTCTGTCCGTCTGTCCGTCTGTCCGTCTGTCCGTCTGTCCGTCTGTCCGTCTGTCCGTCTGTCCGTCTGTCCGTCTGTCCGTCTGTCCGTCTGTCCGTCTGTCCGTCTGTCCGTCTGTCCGTCTGTCCGTCTGTCCGTCTGTCCGTCTGTCCGTCTGTCCGTCTGTCCGTCTGTCCGTCTGTCCGTCTGTCCGTCTGTCCGTCTGTCCGTCTGTCCGTCTGTCCGTCTGTCCGTCTGTCCGTCTGTCCGTCTGTCCGTCTGTCCGTCTGTCCGTCTGTGTGCATGTGTGTATGTCAAGACTCATTATCTCGGGAACGCGTAAAGATATCGAGTTGAAATTTAAACTATATACGTATATCGATGAACTCTTGCAGTTGTGTAAAAGAAAAACTTCTCAATTATCGTTTAAAAAAGTTAGAGCCGTTTATGTCGTAAAAAACCGCATATTTTGCACTCGCAAATATCAAAACCTACAGGGTACTTCCCGTTGACGTAGAACTATGAAATTTGGCGAGAAGCATTGTCTCAGAGTACACATAAATCTGAAAACTGTACATTTTTATTTAAATCACAAAACAAAATATGGGTTCAAATTCAAAGTGAGTAAATCGTATCATGTAAGGTATCATATAAAAGAACTTCATTAGCACATGCTTAAACAGGTTTTTAATTATTTTAACGTGTTTGTACGGAACCCTCGATGTGCGTGCCTGACTCGCACTTGTCCGGTTTTTTTCAGAAGAAGTACCACATTAGGTATTGTGTATTATAACTAGGTAAGTATTATTTTTATTGCCTTTGTAAACTATTTAATTTTAGGTTGTTATGTGACTTTTAATTTTGACATTAAATTGTATTTGTACATTCATATGAATTACTGGTTGTTTTCCGTTTTTACGTATTAATATATATATGAATATGTAAAGACAACTATTTAATCAACAATGATGACTGATCAATAAATAAACATCAAGGGACGACGGTTACACACTGTCTCTGACCCCCAAACTACGCATAGCATAGATTTGTAAATCTAAGCCATCCAGGCTTAGATTTACAAATCAGCTCGGCAGATGGCGCTGCAGCCGGTCCGCTAGTAATTATATAAAAACTCTTTATTGCACACCAAGAAATAAACAAAAAGGAGAAACAAATATATATAAACAATGGAACAATGGGCGGCCTTATCGCTTATAGCAATAAAGCCTTATTACTGATAGCGATGAGGCCGCCCTTCTAGTGTTTAAGCGTAAAATTTCCTACAGAACCACTGGTTTTTTTACTCTTTCTCTTCGATAATGGGAAGTATACTACACATAGTTGGATTACATCTGTTTTTTAAGTACTCGATAATGTCCAGTATAACAGACGTAGGTTTTTAGGAAACTGAAATATTGGTATTTTTTCAGATATTTTTATAATGTCCCCTACAAGCTACGAACTAAAATCTATGAGGATATAACAAATTTATTAGAAAAAAAAATCTGTCGAATTAAGGGTTAAAGATTAAAGGAGTGTGCAGAAGTAAACCGGGCACGTAAAAAATTGTTTCTAAAATTATGAACTCAACATAAATAATTGTAAAAGGTGCAACTAACCCTAAACGTTTTTTAAGTAAAATAGATAACAAAATTTAGTTCAGGTCATAAATATATGGATACCTAGTTGATAGTAATACAATCGTACAAAAAAGATAATGTAAAAATATATAGATCTTAGGCCAGTGCCTTGTACAGTATTATTTGCTTTATTTGTTTTCTGAATGAATCAAGAATTCACAAGACTGGAATCTTCACAGTCCGAGTAATACATAAAGTTGCCGGTCGAAGTTCTAAAGTGTCCATTTCCGCGCATATATGAGTCTCACATAAGCCCAGTATACCGAGATTGCAGCGCTCCATTTCTCTCTCCACGACGCTGAGCTTCCCTGGTTTCAGTAAGCCTCTTACATTCCACGTGGCAATACGGTGAAGAGCTCGCTCCGATGGTTTTTTCGTGATCGTCAGCTTCAGGCTTCCATTTAAGTTGGTAGTTTCTCCCGTAGGAGCTTCGGAAGCCAATTTCACACCATTCAGCCCGGGTACTGAATGGCGCCGAGTGTTAGTCGGGTCGTCCAACAAATCGCATTCTTTATTCTCCATATTCATGGTAGGTGAGGTTTTCTTGAGATCATAATCGCGGTGGGTTCCCACGTCCTTCCGCATCAGACTTTTAGAGCGTATTTAGTCCTCCCGGCTTCTGTTAGCTGCTTCATGTGCGCTGGATGGCCATAGCATGATCAGGATATTTGCCGCCACCTGAGACTCGGCGTTGACCTTTGACGGCAAGTATGGTCTCTCCTGACCAACCCTCCTCCTCCTTTTTCATCCGGGCTTGGGACCGGCAACGACGGAGTTAATTTTATGTAAATTTGTTAATTTCTTCATTAGTTCGTTATTAAATTCAGTTTTTCTAGGGATTCCCTAAAAGCTGAAATATTTTAGTAGTGGTCTATTTCAGGGGTAGATTGGGACGTACTTCTAAGGCTTGTCCTAGTTTGCTGAAGGTATCAATTATGGTGAGATATTTTTTCGACTCTATTGAGAAAATATCAATGAATATTTCCTGGAATGACGATTCTTGAGTATCCGTAAGTAGTAGAACCATTTTAATGGGTTTACGGTCATATTTGGAAGTTTTACATTTTTCGCAAGAATTTATAACAGCTGCTACTGTTTCCTGCTTGTTCGGCCAGTAGTAGTTTCGTTTAATTCTTTTAACTGTTTCTGATATGCCTCTATGGCATGTTTTACCGTCGTGTATTTTTTCTATTAGCTGTTTTTGTTCGGACTCGTCTTCTACATTTACTACGCGTTCTGTTCATTCATAAAAGTTAACAATGCCTCAAACAGTGTTATTATCGTTTTTCTGAAATCACGCCTGTGTTCAAATTTCTCAAAATAAATAAAATATTTAACTTTTGGTTTTACGTATTTCTTCAAAAATTCTTTAATTATTTCCAAGTTATTTATTGGGAGAAATACTTCCAGAATTTTCTGATGTTTCATGGATAAATCGGTTACTTGCATATCGTTGCCGAATTTCTGAAATACTAATATTTGGTTTGGTTTCGTGTCTACGGCTACCTGCAAAATGGGAATTCCGGGTGAATCTAGATCTTTACCTGAATTGGTAGTTTGGCTATGGCTAGATTCGGTTTAGGACCGAACTTGCCAATGGGATTCATTACGTAATAGTTCTTCGTTTACGTCTTTGTCGTCAGATAAGCTTATAGGGCTAGCTGTAGCGATTTGAGTCTGAAAGTATAATAGTGCCAGAATCACTGTCGTTCGGTCTGTTAGTCGTTTGTTGGGTTGGTCTATCTAAATTAACTATCATAGAGCGGTCGTCGTTTTCGTCGAATTTCAGGGCTTAAGCCTAGATAAGGCGTCGGCATTCGTATTTTTGCGGCCATTTTTAGGGTTCCGTACCTCAAAAGGAAAAAACGGAACCACTATAGGATCACTTTGTTGGCCGTCTATCCGTCTGTCCGCATGTCAAGACTTATTATCTCGGGAACGCGTAAAAATATCGAGTTGAAATTTAAACTATATACGTATATCTATGGTTTCTTGCAGTTGTGTAAAAGAACATTTTCTCAGTTATCGTATAAAAAAGTAAAAGCCGTTTATGTCGTAAAACACCGCATATTTCGACACTCACAAAAATCAATACCTACAGGGTACTTCCCGTTGACACCGAACTATAAAATTTGGCGAGAAGCATTGTCTCAGAGTACACATATGGGAATAAATCTGAAAACTGTACATTTTTATTTCAATACAAAAAAATAAAAATAAATCGTATAATGATTTGTATCATATAAAAGAGTTTCATTAGCACATGCTAAAACAGGTTTTTAAATGATTTCAACAATGTGTAATTTTCGATGAATGATGAAAAAAGTGAAAAAAAAAACCTTTTTGTCGATTTGTATAGAGATTTTAACAACTTACTTCCCAATTTTGTAAAATTTTATAGATTTGTACGGAACCCTCGGTGTGCGAGCCTGACTCTCACTTGTCGGTTTTTTTATATGTAACCAATCACGCATAACTTATTAGATAGTGATCCGATTTCGATTTTTTTTTCATTGGAAAGAATATACTTCGAAATCGGTCCCATTCAAATTTTATCGAAATCTGCTGAGCCATTTTTGATAAATCAACAATAATGTGAAAAACGCTAAACAGATCGTAAAACACAATGAAGTAAAAAAAAATAAGAGTGCCTATTTGAATCGAGCGATAATTAATTCGAATTAAAGGTGTCAAAAAAAAATTAAAAATGGCATACGGAAGTACTGAATTAATAATACAATGTATGTTTCAGCAATTCCGTCGTGCCGATGACCCACCTAAAACCAAATAAAAACCAGAACAAGTATCTGAGCGCTCCTCGAGAATTGCAAACGACATCTGAAGTGCCAGCTGTATCTGAAGTAGCGCCGAGTACATCTGAAGTCCAGCATAACATTGTACACTGTCACAAAGCACACCTAATTCACTAATTCATTCGTTATACAGGAAAAGTATACAATATCCACACGAGATCTCCTAAACAATAATAAGGAAGTCTCCCATCACATTTTAGTAGTATAAATAGTTATTATTGGTTTCCTTTTTAATTTAATTTATTACTAAACCAACTATTACCAAAGGAGTTGGTAAACTTTTTATATGGGAGGCGGTCCTTGAAAACCGGCAGCGATGCGAGCTGTGTTAATGTTTAGTGCCATATTTAAGAATATTATTTCACGCAAAAACATATTTTTGTGTATCGCCGTTTTATTATAATATCTCTTTTTTATTTCACTAAGTAGAAAATATTTAGACTGAACTGGTAATACTAAGAGGAGGTCTACGTAGTCTACGTATCAGACAGGAATCTTCAAACAACCAATAGCGGGCTGGTATTTTAGAGTTTGACATTTATTTATTTTTTAAAACATGGCGACCAGCCCTCTATTGGTTGTTCAATATTGACAATGTCATTTCCTTTTGCTGTTTCATAATGTCACTGTCAGGTTTTTTTTCAATTTAGGCTTAATGCAGTTATTTGGTGTAGCACATACTTAGTTCATTTTTCTAATGTTTTTAGAACCCATTTGAAAATGAAATGGCGATGAAAAAAAATCTAAAAAATATGTGTTTGAAAAGATAATTATATAAGCTTTCTATTGGTATATATTTTGTTTCTGCAAGATTTCAAAAACCGCATCTTTTCCATATCCTTTAAAACACATTGGGTATATATTTTTTCTGTTAAATCGCACTCGAGCCCCAAGACATAAGCCACGTGCTTAGTTTGGGGTTCACTGCACCACTGTATACTTGCCTTACCATGAACTCACTCTGCTAGATCTCATAACTATGGTATTGAACATCTTTGTAACTTGTGTTTCATTGTAAGTTTTCTATTAAATAAACTTTCTTTCTTTCTATTTTGAAATATTACCTACATCATCTTAGAACATATAACTTTACTATTATCGGGATAAAGAATATTTTAGCATGTACAAATTTTACATTTTTAGAATATATCTGTGTACAAAATGTATCTATCGATATAAAACCACAGTAGTACTTCTACTTATATTAGATACACACACCAAGTCTTGTTTCATATAAATGAATAATATTTTATCCCAAAAATTGATTTAGAAATGTAAAGATCATGTGTAAGCAGTATAGTAAGCGTTCTTAGGGTTTTTAAGTCATGACTATTTTAAGTTCTAAGTTAAACGACCACTATGTAGGATCTTTAGAAGACTATTATAAGCGTTTTGAGTCCACATTCCTCATACGAACTGCCAGAATGTGGAACGCTTTGCCTAAGACTGTCTTTCCGTTAAAGCACAATGTAGGTGTCTTCAAATCTCGAGTAAATAGGTATCTTCTAGGTAAGCGTGCTACATCCTAGACCGCATATCTGCTTTACATCAGGCAGTGTGTAGTCAAACGCAACCCTATTTGAAATAAAAAAAAAAAACGTTAGATATTACAGAATATAACATAAGTAAGATGATACATATTATGTTTAATCAACCTGTTTGTAATCACATGGAGATTTTCGTGTTCTTTTAAAATTATTATTAGCTACTCGTAGTTTCTGTTTTTTTTTAAATAATTACTTTTGTTATAATATTGTTATGTACTATTTTTATTTATTTCCTTATAATTACAAAGCTATACTATGTACATTAACAGCCGTGGTGGCCTAGAGGTAGTGACACCCGCCTTGCAATCGTGAGGTCGTGGGTTCAAATCCCGGTCCCGTACCAATGAGTTCTTTGGAATTTATGTACGGAATTTTACACCACTGGCTTTTCGGTGAAGGAAAACATCGTGAGGCAACCTGCATACGTCCGTAGAAGAAATTCGATGGCGTATGCGAATCCACCAACCCGCACTGGGCCAGCGTGGTGGATATGGCCCAATCACCCTTCGTGGGTAGGCCTAAGTCCTGCAGTGGACTGATAAAAAGGCTGATACAGTACTATGTACATTAGACATTGGCTTGAAAGAGCGTGTAACGTCACAATGTTACACTTTACATCGATTACGCAAACCTCGCGACAAGCTTTTGTGATTGATCATATAAATTGTGTATGATGAGGTTATGAGTTGATAGTTGAAATTTTAAAGGCTTGTTTTCTTCTTTTTAGAGCAATTAAATAAAAGCTTTTTATCAAAATTATTTTTTTCTTCTAATTTATTTTTTACTTTTTAGTTATGTTACCTGCATTTTTATTATCAGCGAACCATTTCATTTAATACTTCCTACGTTTTTATCACCAGTCTCTCATTTTTAAAATGTATAATTACTTATCATAGTTGTTCAATTTTTAAAGGATTATTTAAATTACTTTTTTTTTCAGTATCAATTTTTTTTAAATACCAAATTATATTTAATTACTTTTCAGCCATAGGACGTCCACTAATGGACATAGGCCTCCCTAAAGATCTCCTATAAGACCGGTTCGTAGTGGCTTGCATTCAGCGCGATCCTGCGGTCTTGATGAGGTCATCCGTCCACCTTGTGGGTGGACGTCCTACGCTGAACTTTCCGGTACGTGGTCTCCACTCAAGAACTTTACGACCTCATCGGTCCTCAGTCTTCCGTGTATGTGCCCTGACCACTGCTATTTCAACTTGCCAATCCGCTGGGCTATGTCGGTAACTTTGGTTCTTCTACGGATATCCTCTTTCCTGATTCGATCTCGCAGAGAGACTCCGAACAAAGCCCTCTCCATATCTCGTTGGGTTACTAGGAACTTACTGATAAGGCCCATAGTGAGAGACCAATTTAGGTAACTTTTTCTTCTTCCTTGGCTCTCATGAGACCTCGCGTATTGCAGGGATAATACACTTACGCACTCAATCACACTACACACTTTCATTCACATCCATAACAAAATGTATTAGTTATTTCAAAATTTTAAATTGGCATTGTATTTTATTACTATTTTTTTTTCCTTTGATTGTATTATTATTATTAGTTCCT
Source organism: Hypomecis punctinalis (assembly GCA_949316475.1). Classification (NCBI taxonomy): domain Eukaryota; kingdom Metazoa; phylum Arthropoda; class Insecta; order Lepidoptera; family Geometridae; genus Hypomecis; species Hypomecis punctinalis. The sequence continues at coordinate 24,208,112 of OX438806.1, forward strand.
ACTGTTATCCGGCGGAGGGCATTGCTATTCCAAAACACAGGTTAGTTCCTAGCTTGGATGGCAATGTTTCTCAACTTGATTAATTACTGAGTTTTCATGACTAGTGTTAATAAGATAATTATTGATAAGAAATGTTTGTAACAGCCAATAAATTTCATTTTCATTTTTTCATTTTACTTGCTAGTTTTGTTTTAGATAATAAATTAATTTATTGATTAGGGTCCTTAAACTTATTTGTCCACAACACAACGTTTACACTAAAACTTATTTGTCCACAACACAACGTTTACACTAAAACTTATTTGTCCACAACACAACGTTTACACTAAAACTTATTTGTCCACAACACAACGTTTACACTAAAACTAAAACTGATAGACGCTAAACAATTACGAGTATATCCGATGATGAGTCTATCTTCGATTTATGTGATTTTTACTACTACTATAACGTATATACCATACTAGAAAGTCAAAGATTTACATAAAAACCACGTCTCCGCGAGTCACCCATGTCGTCAGCGGTTTTTGTAAATGTGACGTGTATGAATTATCAGAGCCAATGGGAGCAAAACGGTAAACGTTATCTATCATTTCGTTCAAAAACATAAACAAACCGTTTCGAAATATCGCGAAATTTAAAAAAGCTGGAGCGGTTTTTTATAAATGTTTTTTTCAAAGGTCCTTGGGCAATAATTCAGTTTCAGGCCATGTCACATATGGCTTTTAAGAAGGCGCGTGGGCGCTACGAGGCTAGAGTATTAGAACAAAACTAAATAAAATTATAGGTAATTAATGAATAGATTCGTAGATAGCTCCAAAAAGCACTTAAAAAATTAGCAACTAAATAATAACGTTAGCTAATTTTGACTGAAAGAGTTATTTTTGTGATAAACAATTCAAAATTATTCACGGATGAGGACTCGAACCTTGCGTCTTCGGAACACTAGCCCGACGCTCTGCCCAACTGAGCTAATCCGTAATACTGCATACGCGTCGAATTTTGAAGTGTTTATCATTTAACCAACTTATAGCGTTGAATTTTGAATTGTTTATCACAAAAATAACTCTTTGAGATAAACCTAGTGTGGGATGCACTATAAAATTAAAATAATTTAATTAATTTTGACTGAATTAAACATTTTACGTGCGCGCGCATGGCCGACCACCTTACAATTAGGTCGTGGGCACATGGTCCCGTCCAAATATTACCCATTTTTAAAATAAGTTAAAACGAGGTTTTCCAATCTGTAGGAAATTCCCGAAATCGCGGGGAATTTTCATAGAAAATAAAGTCCCATACAAGCGGGAAAAGGTGACGTCCACAAGTGGTATATTATTCAGAGAAAAATCGAACCAAGATGATATATACATCATTTGAAAGCTTGTTTTATGGGCTTCCCAAAAATATTTAATTTAGATTTTTTCGCCCCTCCAATTTTTTTTAAATGTGAAAAATTAATTGTATGAAAAATAACAATACAGCTTATTACTTTTTCTAGTTTAGCAATGGTAAAGTGCTTCTATCGTTATATAACTATCATCACTTAATTTGCTAAAATTAAAAATTATAACCTACCAGTGTGACCAGTTAGTAGGTACAATGTGACAAAAAACCACTTTAAAAGTGTGTCTAATTGGTAAAAATGCTTTTATTTAAAAATTTGGAGGTTACTTAATCAGGGTTGCTAGAGATAAACTACCTATTGAGCCAAATATATTTATTTAACCTAATAAATTCAAAATTAATTTTAAAAAAGTCGGAAGGCTCTTTTTTTATTTTAATTGATGTAATAGACTCAGAAAAATATGACCTTTATTGAAATGTAACTAGTGTTGTGGTTCGAATTTTTGATTATTATTATACCAGCCTTCACACATTTTGTGGACATGTCCTTTATTGTGCGGAATTAGGAACGTAAGTGTTGGCAACCCTTGCAAAAAATCAGCAACAACTTATTGTGTGGCACGCGTGTGGACAGTGGGTTTTAATTTGTGTTTTCTTTCAGAAAAAATATAAATAATTTCAAATATATTTTAACTACAAATTTCATATCAATTAATTAAAAATTGTAGTTCAGTGTTTAGTTTCTACAATCGCCGTTTTAAAAAACACCGACTAACTTGTAAGTAACCAATAGGATCTTTCTGTTTGTTTGCAACCACCTAACTGAATATTCAAACCCTCTTTCCATTACTAAAGACCGTTTTAATAAATTTAAATGTTTATCGCGAAGATATGCAATGGTTTTACAATCAGACAGATTGTGTAAGATAAATTATTGTTCGTCATTCGCTACATATGTGTATAATGTAATAAACATACAACAATAAATTAATTATTATTCTAAAATTTTGTTTGAAGCCACCTGTACGAGAGAGGCCAAACCACAATTTTTGAGCCCTGGTTTGAACAAGGACAGGGCCGTGGTCTCATAAACAAAATGCGGTTTGGGCCTCTCTGGATCTGGTGGCCTCATTTTACAATGGCCTTGAGAATTAACTACGTCTGAGCAGGGATGGAATGCGGTTACAGCTACTAACTATGGCGTGTCGCCCGCGAAGGTTACCGATTTTACCGGTTTACCGACGAAACGAAGGAGGTACTCAGTTCGACGTATACATATACAGGGTTATTCCTAATCAATTAGCATCCTTTTAGGTGCTTATTCTGTATATCAAAACTAACAACAATTGTTCTGCGACTTTTGTCAAATTAAAAAAAAACAATTATTGTTCCATAGGAAGAGGGGAAAATCTTAAATCAAGTCGTGCGACTATAATTTAGGGAGAAAAGGAGGCGGGGAGGGAAAGGGGCGAGGGTGGGGAGTGTCGGCCCTGAGTGTCACTGCGCCAGAGGAGGCCGATCAGATCCAGTACACTTAGATCCTCCTTTGAGTTTCTAGCTCTCGCCGCTTTAAATTACACTTTGCTGGCATTCACTTATTTTGTAATTTTCTTACACGCCAGACGAGCGACAACTTTAGTTTGGACAAAAGTCGCAAAACAAAAGTTGTTAGTTTTGATGTACAGAATAAGCCCCAGGCATAACTTTTTACATAGTGGTTCGATTTCGAGTATCCTTCGGAATTGGTCTGGTCTCATTTAAATTTGAAATCAGCGGAGCTATTTTTGTTAAATCAACAATAATATGAAAAATGCGATCAAACCGTGCGAAATATTCAAGAATTCTGTGCACGGTTGTAGTCGGTCATGCTATTTTTGCAAAATAATAATTATATTGATATAGGAATATAAGGTTATCGAAAACTGATGAAATGTATTAAGCCGAAAGATGACTTTCATTATGAACAACTTTTACTATGGGGTCAGGTCGGAATCGAGAAAAAAATCAGCTGTACCATAAAAAACTGCAACTATAATTTGAAAAAATGTATGAAAAGCTCGAATTTTGAGTTGACTCCATAGTAAAAGTTGTTCATGATGATGATTTTAATCACCCTCTTTTGGCTCAGTACAGGGATTACGCCGACGGTCGTCAAAAGATTAAATAGATAACCATACATTGCCATACATGCCTGGAAGAAATCGCTCTAAGCGATAAGGCCGCCGGTTGTCGCACTATTTTAATTATATTGTATTCTTTTATTGTTATATTGTAAATTGTGTGAACAATAAAGCGTTTTCTATTCTATTCTATTCTACATTGCCGTTAAGAATTATGTTACGCTACCTATATAATATGGTTATCTGCTTGCCCTGTACTTATACTAGGCCGAAAAGAGGTGTTTAAGACATCATTATGAGCATCTTTTACGATGTGGCTAACCCAGGATTCGAAAAAAATCTATTCCGTAGAAAATTGCAACTCAAAATCGACAAAATGTTTGAAACAGCAGCTATTTCTCAAATTACGGGTTGGCCATATAAGTAAATGTTGTTCATAATGATGGTCTGAACTACCTCCTTTCGGATTTGTACACCAGTTCTGGATAACCCTGTTTTACGTGATACCGTAACTAACCGGTCCATTAACCGAAATTACTTCGGTAAGGTCACCCGGGGCGAAAGCAACTATGGGGCTAAAGCGACTGATTGATTTTTTTCTCAATATAATGATTTTTGTAAAACGTGCCATCTATTGAAAAGTAGAGCAATTATTGTTTTTTATTATAAGGTGTAGATGGCGCTTCTAGGTCGCTAACTGTTGTACAGACATAGCATTTTTTGACAATCGCCATTTTGAAGCACCGTTTAGCGGTGTCCTCTATTTAGTTTTGTGCCATAAAAATATTTAACGTCGTTTCCAGCAAAATTGCAAGTTCATCCTAATATTAAAACAAAACGTAAGTGCTTTTGGTATATTTTATTAAAAGCTAGGTCTCATAATTGACATTTTATTGATACAGTTACAATAACCTCAAATTTTTGTGCAGATGGGTAATTGCAACTATTTTTGTAGTTACAATCGCCCCATCGTATTTGTATGAAAAATACAAATCACTAGTGACGTTCCGTGTCGATATTTATATTAGTCGATATTAGTAATACAAGTGGTTCGTACCAAAGTGACGTTTCGTTAGAGAGCGAGACCGCAGAAACTTTTTACAGAAGATTGGTGGAAGATAACTCGGATAATAATTCTATAAATATTGAAGAAGATGACCGAATGGAAAGAGACCAAGAAGAGAAAGAAAGGGAGGCAGAAATGAAACAAGTCAGAAGAAACATAAAAAAGGAGAATTTGGCGAAGAAAAAGAAAGCATTGACTGCTGAGGAAATCGATCGAATGAAAATAGAACAAGAAGAGAAAAATGGGGAAGCAAATGAGAAACAAGTCAAATCAAAGAGAAAAATAAAAAATAATATGAAAAAGAAGAATATGAAGAATAAAGCAAAGAGAAATAAAACGCGATGTGAAACGAATAGTAAAAAAGTGGTTCGTACCAAAGTGACGTTTCGTTAGAGAGCGAGACCGCAGAAACTTTTTACAGAAGATTGGTGGAAGATAACTCGGATAATAATTCTATAAATATTGAAGAAGATGACCGAATGGAAAGAGACCAAGAAGAGAAAGAAAGGGAGGCAGAAATGAAACAAGTCAGAAGAAACATAAAAAAGGAGAATTTGGCGAAGAAAAAGAAAGCATTGACTGCTGAGGAAATCGATCGAATGAAAATAGAACAACAAGAGAAAAATGGGGAAGCAAATGAGAAACAAGTCAAATCAAAGAGAAAAATAAAAAAGAATATGAAAAAGAAGAATATGAAGAATAAAGCAAAGAGAAATAAAACGCGATGTGAAACGGATAGTAATAAAAGTGGTTCGTACCAAAGTGACGTTTCGTTATAGAGCGAGACCGCAGAAACTTTTTACAGAAGATTGGTGGAAGATAACTCGGATAATAATTCTATAAATATTGAAGAAGATCTATCTAATTTAACAATAAAAATTGATCAAATATCCAAAGAAGAAACTAAGAAGACAAAACGAAACCTTTCTGTTAAACCATGTTTAACAGAAAAAAAGATGAAGATAAGTAACAAAACAGAAAGTTTGATTAAAAAAGAAAACCAGCGTATAATTTCTAATAAGTTAGAAGGCGTACCATCTACTTCAAAAGATGAGTTTGTATTTATGCCAAAAGAAGGTGACTTTATACTAGCAAAATTTAGCTCTGCTTTGGGAAAGAGAACTTACAAGTATGTTTGCTTGATTGAAAATATTTCTGAAAATAAAGCTGTCGTGAAAGGTATGAAAACTTTTAAACAAAAAAATACGTTTAAATTTATTAAAAATGACGTATCAATAATAGATTTGACGGATATAATCAAGATGCTACCTCAGCCTGATTGCGTAGGAGAACTTTACAGGTTTTCGGAAAACATTGAAGTTGTTGAAAAATAAATAAATAAGTGATAAAGCTTTATTCGCTTCTTATTTTTACAAAATATCATCTTATTACTGTTAATAGTACTAGTGGCAACGAACCTATTAACTTATCTATTTATAACGAGCAATCAATCAGTACTTATATACCTACGACAATTTGAAAATTTGTTTTACGAAGATTTATCGATAAGTAGTATGGACCTATCACACCACTAGCCAGTATGAAAGACAGTCGCATTCGCCCCATAAAAAATAAATATGAAATTTTCTGGAAACTGAGCCCTTTTCCCAGCGACTAGATACCATTTTCGGATAGCTGTTGTCTAAAACTACAATTATATTTTTTTTCCTAACATCTAGCTATAGATTACAACAAGGTTATGCCACATAGTTGCATTAACCTCAAGGTGGGGTAAATGTAACTTTTAGTGCTCTTATTCAACAATAATGTAAATTATAGAAAAACCTAAACCTATTTTTAACGTACTTTATGTCGAAACTATTCAGTGAAAGGCGTAGAATTAAGTAAGTTTATTTAAATAACCTTCCTAATTAAGTAGATAATGGTGGAGGGAGGTAAAGTTCCAATTTTATTATTTTTAGTTGCTTTCGCCCCGGGTGACCTTATCGAAAAATGTTAGCGGCTCGGTGCACAGAGTAGGGACTAGTGTGGTATCTTTGCTAAGAAAATATTTAATAGTGGTTTTTATTTTTTAAGTCATCTATTAGATATTATCACTAAGCTAATTTTCAGGTCATCATAATAAAACTATATCCATTAATCATATTGTATACCACTATAGATCTAATTTTTTCGATTATTCAATCCCTGAGATTAGGTAGATACGAGTACGTACGCGCTTGAAACGTATTAATTATTTTTAGAACAATATCCTGATGTTATTGTTTCAATATTTTATATACCAATATTATATGGAAAGATTTAATTGTTTGTTTGCATCGAATAGGCTCCGAAACTACTGAACCGATTTGAAAAGTTATTTCACTGTTGGGAAGCTACACTGTTCCTGTAGCCCGGGAGGTAAGCGCAAAAAATTCAACTACTTTCTAAAAGCTGATTTTTTGTATTAGGTAGTCATGGTGGTGTACAACAATACCCCGGAGTCAGTCAGCTGGCATGCTTAGCGTTTGTTGGGGATACCCGATTGAGTTTTAAAAAAATAAATGAGTATATTGCAATTGCAATGAGGCGTTTTCTAAAAAAAAATAGTGATAAAATTACCCAGTAGATGGCGACAATAGTTTGAAATCGTCGATCCTTTGACTATGGAAATCGTACTGTCATTGTCAAGATATCTTTTTCTTCTTATTTATGTTTTAGCGTCGCATTGTTGTGCATTTGCCAATATGAAGTATTAAGATCGATTAATTTACAGTAATATTTTATCAAAATAGTCACGTCATAGTCCAATAAAGTCACGGTCAAGTCCAAACGTAGTCCGAGTCATACCTCAATAAAGTATTGGAGACTTTAATATAGGATTCTCTCTCACACCCTATTCCAGTTGATAATGACAGATTAATTTATATGACTATTACGCCATCTAGTAAGTTTTGTGAAACTATTTTTTTTTTTTGGAATACGCCTCATTGGTGTACGGCTAGGTACACCAATTTTATATATCTTCGCATTTATCAACGGCCAACCCTAACTGCTGGCTCAACCGGAAAGGTAAATGTAAATCGCTCAAAAATGTATTTTTTAAGTTTAACGGTCAATGGGTATTTACTATAAAATATTTTTAAATCCTGTGTTCTTCAATGTTTTAATCATCTATATTAATAATTTCGTCAAGGGGTACGGTAGACTCGATCGAAACTTTATCTGAATGATAAAACATAAAAAAATAATGATTTCGAGTCGACAACATATATCCGGAAAATTCGGATTATCGAGTATTTTAATAAATTATAACGGTGTTGACAAATAAAAACACGGTCTCCATAATGACACCGGATGACATATCTTGAGCAGTGTTGCCAATAGCACAAATAAAGACTATGCTAAAATGGTGTTAAAATTGTGGCAAAATAAATATACTAAAAATTGTGATAACATTTTTCTACATATATCAAATGAAACGGAACAAAAAAAGTAAAATTATTGTTAATTAACAAAATATGTGTTTTAATCGACTATGAACTAATTATATGCTATCGAATAAAATGTAAGTATCTTGGTCTTCATCGACAATTAAAGTGCTTGAAGACGAGCTAGCGTCACTGCTCATACTGTATAGATCTCCTTGGTACCTACAGAGCGCAGTGCATTATCTGGAACTGCGTAAAGCTGGAAACATACTATCGGACGCGGTTCACGGACGCGACTGACAGCCGCGACTGATAGGTATATAGACTATGAAAGTACACTGAGCCGTGTACACTATCGGACATAAGTCGCAGACGTCACCTTCGGACGACCTTGAGCGTTCGGATGTCCTAGAGTGATCTGGCGAGCCGGATGTTTTAAGACTGTGCACATTGCTAAGTCTCGGCTGTCAGTCGCGTCCATCAGCTGCGTCCGATAGTATAGTTTCCGGCTTAAGAGTAGCAGTTTTTCGTTGCCCTTTTTAAATCGAATCTTATAAGTATAAAATAACATTTTAAATTTTTTACCGACAAATAATTGCGTAGCTTAGTTTTTAATACATTCATTTGACTAAAAGAAACCCGTTCATTTTCGGCATTTGAATGTGGTAGCGTTAAAAACGATATTGCTGAAATAAATTTTCATGGTAATAAACTTTTATTGTATAATTATTTTACATGCCAAAAATATGGTGTATGCTAAATTGCAAAAAAATATGCTAAGCAAGATCAAAATGTGCTAAATTGGCATCACTGATCTTGATACTCAAATGACATGATAATTGACTACTGTCAAATATCTTATTTTATGTTTTGGCGTCGCATTGTTGTGCATTTGCCAGTGTCAAGTATTTAGTTATAATAATTTTTGATAATATTTTATCAACATAGTCACTGTCGTAGTCACGTTAAAGTCCATAAAAGTCACGGTCAAGTCCAAACATAGTTCAAGTCATACCTCAGTAAAGCAGCGGAGACTTTACTAGAGACGTCTATGGAGTTTTGGTTACAACACATGATACGTCACATTATATCATTTGCCTACACTTATGCACGTAAAAAAGCTCATAATCAACGAAATATCAAAGTATTTCACTAATCATTACTAATAAAAACACAAGATTAACAAAATAGTAGTACAATGAGGCGACATGATTTTTCCGCGTTCCCGCTAAAAATTAGTTTTGAGCAATTTTAATTTTGAGCAATGACTTTGGGATGTTGTTTACACCCATCATGCCGAAAGTACCTATTTCTTAAAATGAATGTCTTTCATCGGTCTTTCATCATTGTTTTGCTTTATGATACCTACATCATTTTGTTATCAGCTTAAACTCCTTGCTTTGCTTCGCTCGGAGCGAAGACCTATCCTTCATCTATGCTCCTTGCATTTGGTAATCATTGTCATAATTGTGAAAAATTGATGTAGCGAAGGGCTTTTCGTAAAGGTGGTGATCGAGTAACAGTAAAATTATGATGTGTGTGTGTGTGTATTATGAGTCACATTTCACCCGAGCGAAGCCGGGTTCTCATCTAGTATACTAAATTTGCGCGCGGGACCTAGTTAGTCGAAGATCCGACTGCAGAATCGTTACGCTCATCACGTACACAATAGAAAACTGTTTTTTAAATAATTTTGTGAAATAGGAGAACATAATTATCTACTAAGAAATATGACAACTATGTATTATTTTTTATTGATAGGTTCTCAGTTCTCACAACCCACACATGGGCTGCAGGCCGATAGCGCCGAATGAGTCCAAAGTCCGCATATGGGCTTTCTGTCCACTTTCTGTCATGATGACTGGGAAAAAAAAACATTATTATAATTGTGTTGATCCGTGAGTTAGGTTATCAAATAATATCGGACACATATTTTTCTTTTGTCAATCAAACCATAAGCTATGAATATGAATAAGCTCAAGGTAGCCCAACGCGCTATGGAGAGGGCTATGCTCGGAGTCTCTCTGCGAGATCGAATCAGGAATGAGGAGATTCGCAGACGAACCAAAGTTACCGACATAGCCCAGCGGATTAGTAAGTTGAAGTGGCAATGGGCAGAGCACATAGCTCGGAGAACTGATGGCCGATGGGGCAGTAAAGTTCTTGAATGGAGACCACGCACCGGCAAGCGCAGCGTAGGACGTCCACCGACCAGGTGGACCAACGATATTATTAAGAGCGCATTAACGCGCTGGATGCAGGAAGCTTCCAACCGGCCTTATTGGAAATCCATGGGGGAGGCTTATGTCCAGCAGTGGGCGTCCTACGGCTGATAATGATGATGATGAATCAAACCATAAATGACAAAGATAAACCTTACCAAAGTTCGGGAGTGGGAGTCGTGACGTCACTTCTGTTACAAAGTCTATACATTATTGTGTGTGACTTGTGTCGTCACGCGGAACATTAACGGGCTGTAATTATCTTGATCAACTTTTGTTTAATTGACAAAAGAAACAATACATGACTGATATTTTTTTATCAATATTAGATATCTATCTGACGGACTATTGACTATTGATTTTTATCTTGATATACTTATGTCAATTGATTTTTATCTTGATATATTATATATTAATTGATTATTCCTGTCTTGTGAACTAAAAAATTTAAAGATTAAAGTTGGCAACACGTAGCGAAAAACTACAATAGGCTATTTGACTAGTTTTTGGAAATCGTTTTAAATTATTCGTAAGTACATAATAAGCACACTACATGTACATTTCCGAGAGATCTAATGTATTACTTAACAATGAAAATCAAGTGTCAAAGAATATATATTCTAGATCCCGCCAAAACGACATTCTGTAATGGCGCTGGTTTGTGACTTCACACACTAGTAAATAACGTTAGTTAATTCTAGTAAATACGCTAGTTCACATCTAAAAATTGACAAAAAATACTTTAAAAGTAACTTACAGATCCAATAATATTAATGCAAAAACACAAATTACACAAACAACAGTCAATCGAGAAATTCTTGTTTACTAGCATGTAACGTCACCAGAGTTGCTGCCCTTCTTAGAGCGTTCACGTCACAGATAAAATATCAAAAAAATATCGTATTTTATTTCGTGCGATTTGCGAAAATTAGACGTATTTTAGTTTTAATAAAGTGAAATATGTCTTTTTCAGGCTATTATCTGTAAGGATTGCCACAATCAATAGTATATTTTCAATGTTGTCATATAGCCTATTCAGCATAATTTAGATTAATAAGTTTTAAGTTGGGGAAATACTCTTTAACTAAACCAGCACGGATAGCTTTTTATTGAAATTTAAACTTCAACTATATATAAACTAAGGTTTATTTTACGAGGTAATAAAAATGTTTATTAAAAATTTATTAAAATTTTTATTTTTAATCTATAAGGCAAAGGTAACTGACTCAGGTATCAACGCACAGGCCAAACCATTAGGACTAGAAGCCTCTCACATTTCAATGACAGAATGAAACAAGCTCCTTTTTCTTAGCCTGGAGCCCTGGATATATATTCGATATATATCGGATATATGTAAAAAAATCGTATTTTGATTTTTATCATAACAATCGGATTTTTTCGAACCCTGTTTACAATGAGCGCTACCGTGCCTCTATTGATACGATAAATTGTAGGCCCCGGTTGTTTTAACCGCTTAGCCAAGTCAAAGGCCTTCAGGCGGCCTAAAAACTCTGACACTAGGGCTAGCTACCCGGCCTATACGAAGTTACTAATAGAGGAACGAACAGCGTATTTATTATTTATTAGAGGCTTGGAGACGGGAGTTGCGAATGACGTAATGCCACTTTATAATCGAGTGAATTCGAGTGTATAATAAAGGAATAAACGCGCTCGTTGTTATATGGGGCCCGATAAGGTCAGCTAAGATTTCATTCGGTGTCAGCTTTAGCAGAATTCTGATTATGTTACTAATATTATAAACGCGCAAGTTTGGATGAATCGATGTTTGTTACTCTTTCACGCAAAAACTACTGAACGGATTGAGATGAAACTTTGCAATAGTAGGTATAGCTTATACACCAGAATAAAACATAGGCAATTATTTAAAAAGATATTGCGTGAAACGAAGTTCGCCGGGTCAGCTAGTAGTATTGTTTAATAAAATTTCTTAGACGTGAAGGTCTAGATTTCAGGGCACATTTTGACAGACCCTTTTGTATTTTATAGTGCGTGCCACCAAAGATTAGACTTGACGAGCGTCATGGTGGGAGATCTTGCGCAGGTACAGTCGTGTACAAACTAATTATACAGAATTTGTAAATCTATTAAACGTTTTATAAACGTTTTTTAATAGTTTGTATATATATTATCCAGCATTTGTAAGGTGAGCGGGGCAAAGTGCGCCATATTTTTTGCATAGTTGACTTTGGTGCAATATAACTTGTGTTTTAGTTTACTAATGACACTTGTCGTGGTATCTTATGGATCTATGATGTTTTGCGACTACAACTAATGTCGTTTCATTGCAATCTGAACCTTAAAATAATGTTTTTTAGCACAAAATAAGAAAACATGATACCAGGCGCACTTTGTCGCCAAATCGGGTAAGTGCGCCTGGTATTAGTAAAACGCAATAATGAAGCGTAGGGATAAAAACAGCCTCATATTATTATAAGAAAACAAGCAACGCAACGCATAACATTTAATTTTTCTTCATAGCCACATTCTAGAAGAATCTATGTATGTCAAACCAAATTTCGGCTAAGTGCGCCATACAATCTTAAATCAGTGGCTGTCAACCTTTTTTCTAAATATTGATAATCGAGTATCAAGTATATTTTTTCTTTTATTTACGAATAAATACCATGGAATGGAACTACTTAATGGTTGTTATAAGGCTTTTTCGATTACAGCCATTTATACATTGTGTACTGTGACCATCATAGATGAGAAGTGTTGGCTGAATCGTATCGCCAATCATCAGAATAAATAAAATATATTCCAAAAAGGCTTGCGATTCTATCTAGATATTAGATGTGGCTGTATACAACGTTCCAGAGTACGCTAAATCAGAGGTCCAATTACTCCATACGTGCTTCCCTTTATAAATCATAAATGGAGCTCCTTTCTCTCCAGCAGCGTTGCTCGCCATTAAAACTGTTGTATTTGACTTTCCGGAGGATGATGTAGTCCGAGTTGATTTCCATCACCCCGAAGACGTATGACTTTTTTTGTGGATCACTGCAGTAACTGGTTTCATCCAAATTGTAAATTCTTTTAGGCTTGTCATGAAGCTCTAACTCGTCAATTACTCTTTCTAGCATGTCATAAAATTCTTGGATGACAAATGGGTCTGCGGCTTTCTTACGAGCAACCCCTACAGCTTGCGGTTTGCGGTCCATTACATGCAAAAAGTTCTGTGTCATATTTAAATACTGGTGGTCTACCTAGACTTGATGACTTTTGGCCCCTTCGACCTGTGACATGGTCCATAATAGTCTTTCTTGGGATAGCAAAGGTTGATGCGGCTGCATACCCAGACATCCTACCTAATCGAACAGCTTCGACTGCTTCATTCAAAGCCTCTCTGGACCATTAAGGACCTTCAGTTTTTTTACATAGATCCCCATCTTAAACAAAAATCATGAACAGGTAAATAATAATTAATTATTGTGACTTTTACTGAATGTGATTGTGTGTTGTGTGCATGTATGTAGGGTAGCCTCATAAAACACGATAAATAAACATATATATATATATGACATTAGGATTCGAAGTAAATAAAAATAATAATAACCCGACCATACAAACAAGCAAACATACATTGCAAGTTAAATAAAAACTTATAAAAAGACACGTTTAAAAAAGTTACAAACCTCTGGATTGCGGCGAAGTGCGCCATATAAAAAGTCAGTATGGCGCACTTCCCCAACTATAAAAATTTGAGATCAGAATATTAAATTTGCAAAAAAAATATAAATTCTACTAGATATTCGTGATATAAAGTCAAAATCTCAAAGCACAATATTTAAATTGTGCACTTAAGTACCTCACTCGTATGTCGATAAAAACTCAATTTCTTGAGATTTGTGACGACGATTACTCCACTGTCATCTCTCCTCACCACTTGCAATGACAGTGATAATAAAATGGCGCGTGTCTCAAACTCACATGACTAGAGCCATCTGTGACTATCACCAAGAACTATGTTTTAGTTTGTATCATCGATGGAAAGTGTCCCTACTAGTATCCAATCGGTAGTTTTCAAGATATTTGTAGTAGGCGCACTTATCCGCTAGGCGCACTTTGCCACATTCACCTTACTTATATATATTACAAACCAAAGTGTTTTCTCAAGGCTCATCTTAGGTGGCACGTAAGTAGTATACCTATTTGACAAAGTAAAATAATGTTGTTTTTAAACTTTCGCGATTTGAACACATTATTATTATATACTGCGGGACTAATCGCGCACTAAAATTACGAGATAAATAAATACCTTCTCATCCCGACGTTTCCTGAGGAGGTACCTATTTATTTATCTCGTAATTTTAGTGCGCGATTAGTCCCGTAGTATATAATAATAAAGTAAAATAATGTTAGGTATTATCTATTTCATTGAACAAATGAACCTATTTTAACAGATAACAGATAAAAATGCAATATTTATTTTTAGTAAAGTATAAAAAGAAAATAATTTCGGGAGGTCTAATTCCGGGGTGGACTTATTGCTTTACCATATTTTTTTATTTCCAGGTAGATTAACTGTTTGCGTATAGGTCGAATCAAATAACTTGGCGGCTGTGAAGTTAGCTACAAGCTGCGCAACACCCGATCCTCACTGAAGCTCACATGTAAGCTGCGCGTTGATCGGGTGTCGCGGAGCTTGTACTTGTTTCACAGCCACCAAGTTATTTTATTGGACCTCCTCAAAGTTACCCAGAACTGCTCTAGAAACAGAAATAATTTATTGTTATAATTATTTTTCGCAAAAATTGCCAAAACCATCTTTCATCGTGTTCAAAATTCGAATAGTTCGCTCGAATTGATGTATACAATTTTTACATTATTGTTGATTTTTCAAATACGGCTGAGCCGATTATGATGAAATTTAAATGGGATCACTTTGGGAGTATACCCTTTCAAACTAAACAAAATTTTTGAGTTAAGGTGGCCATACACGGTCAGTTAAACTGATCAGTTTTTCGCGTCACTCCAAATGGGGCTCATTCAGTAAATTAATGGGTAGGAATTTGTAGTACACGATTTGAACCACTACCTGAAGCTGAGCTCACACGATGCTATGATCGCATCTGTTCATCAGATCAGTGCAGCGGGGGCCTAATGTTGATAACTATTGCTGGTAAACTTAATTGAAGAAACTAAATGACACCACTATCTTATTCGAAAAATATAGATGCTACAAAAAGTTGATGGGAATCAAAGTTGTAGGAAATCAAATTTCAAACAACTATGGATCCGTTAATTTCTCATTAAAGAAAAAAATAACAAAAGTTATTAAAGAAACAATATGGCACACCTATCTTTTTGAAGAAAATATCTTTCCTATAAAAAGTTCATAGGAATCAAAGTTGTAGGAAATCAAATTACAAACAACTTTGGTTCCAATAATTTCTCATGAAAGAAAGAAATAACAAAAGTAGTTGAAGAAACAAAATGGCACACCTATCTTATTCAAAACAATATCAATACTAGAAAAAGTTGATGGGAATCAAAGTTGTAGGAAATCAAATTTCAAGTAACTTCGGCTTCAATAATTTCTCATGAAAAATTTAAATAACATGTTATGGAAGAAACAAAATAGAACCACTAACTTATTAAAAAAAATATCGATCCTGGAAAAAGTTGATGGGAATCAAAGTTGTAGGAAATCAAATTTCAAACAACTTTGGTTCCGATAATTTCTCAGGAAAAATTGAAATAACACAAATTATCGAAGAAACATCATGGCACCACTGGTTTATTAAAAAAATATCGATCCTATAAAAAGTTGATGAGAATCAAAGTTGTAGGAAATCAAATTTCAAGCAACTTCGGCTTCGATAATTTCTCATGAAAAATTGAAATAACAAGTTATGGAAGAAACAAAATAGAACCACTAACTTATTAAAAAAAATATCGATCCTGGAAAAAGTTGATGGGAATCAAAATTGTAGGAAATCAAATTTCAAACAACTTTGGTTCCGATAACTTCTCATGAAAAATTGAAATAACACAAGTTATCGAAGAAACATCATGGCACCACTGGTTTATTAAAAAAATATCGATCCTATAAAAAGTTGATAGGAATCAAAGTTGTAGGAAATCAAATTTCAAGCAACTTCGGCTTCGATAATTTCTCATGAAAAATTGAAATAACAAGTTATGGAAGAAACAAAATGGAACCACTAACTTATTAAAAAAAATATCGATCCTGGAAAAAGTTGATGAAATTCAAAGTTGTAGGAAATCAAATTTCAAACAACTTTGGTTTCAATAATTTCTCATGAAAAATTGAAATAACACAAGTTATCGAAGAAACATCATGGCACCACTGGTTTATTAAAAAAATATCGATCCTATAAAAAGTTGATGAGAATCAAAGTTGTAGCAAATCAAATTACAAGCAACTTCGGCTTCGATAATTTCTCATGAAAAATTGAAATAACAAGTTATGGAAGAAACAAAATGGAACCACTAACTTATTAAAAAAAATATCGATCCTGGAAAAAGTTGATGAAATTCAAAGTTGTAGGAAATCAAATTTCAAACAACTTTGGTTTCAATAATTTCTCATGAAAAATTGAAATAACACAAGTTATCGAAGAAACATCATGGCACCACTGGTTTATTAAAAAAATATCGATCCTATAAAAAGTTGATGAGAATCAAAGTTGTAGGAAATCAAATTTCAAGCAACTTCGGCTTCGGTAATTTCTCATGAAAAATTGAAATAACAAGTTATAGAAGAAACAAAATGGAACCACTAACTTATTAAAAAAAATATCGATCCTGGAAAAAGTTGATGGGAATCAAAGTTGTAGGAAATCAAATTTCAAACAACTTTGGTTCCGATAATTTCTCATGAAAAATTGAAATAACACAAGTTATCGAAGAAACATCATGGCACCACCGGCTTATTAAAAAAATATCGATCCTAGAAAAAGTTGATAGGAATCAAAGTTGTGGTAAATCAAATTTCAAACAACTTTGGTTCCAATAATTTCTCATGAAAAATTGAATTAACGCAAAAAAAATATCGATTCTGGAAAAAGTTGATAGGAATCAAAGTTATAGGAAATCAAATTTCAAACAACTTGTGTTCCGATGATTTCTCATGAAAAATTGAAATAACACAAGTTATCGAAGAAACATCATGGCATCACCGGCTTATTAAAAAAAATCGATCCTAGAAAAAGTTGATAGGAATCAAAGTTGTGGAAAATCAAATTTCAAACAACTTTGGTTCCAGTAATTTCTCATGAAAAATTGAAATAACGCAAGTTATGGAAGAAACAAAATGGCACCACTGTCTTATTAAAAAA
Organism: Hypomecis punctinalis; assembly: GCA_949316475.1. Taxonomy (NCBI): domain Eukaryota; kingdom Metazoa; phylum Arthropoda; class Insecta; order Lepidoptera; family Geometridae; genus Hypomecis; species Hypomecis punctinalis. The sequence goes on from OX438806.1 coordinate 24,225,563, forward strand.
ATATCGATCCTGGAAAAAGTTGATAGGAATCAAAGTTATAGGAAATCAAATTTCAAACAACTTGTGTTCCGATGATTTCTCATGAAAAATTGAAATAACACAAGTTATCGAAGAAACATCATGGCATCACCGGCTTATTAAAAAAAATCGATCCTAGAAATAGTTGATGAGAATCAAAGTTGTAGGAAATCAAATTTCAAGCAACTTCGGTTTCGATAATTTCTCTTGAAAAATTGAAATAACATGTTATGGAAGAAACAAAATGGAACCACTAACTTATTAAAAAAAATATCGATCCTGGAAAAAGTTGATGGGAATCAAAATTGTAGGAAATCAAATTTCAAACAACTTTGGTTCCGATAATTTCTCATGAAAAATTGAAATAACACAAGTTATCGAAGAAAAATCATGGCACCACCGGCTTATTAAAAAAATATCGATCCTAGAAAAAGTTGATAGGAATCAAAGTTGTGGAAAATCAAATTTCAAACAACTTTGGTTCCAATAATTTCTCATGAAAAATTGAATTAACGCAAAAAAATATCGATTCTGGAAAAAGTTGATAGGAATCAAAGTTATAGGAAATCAAATTTCAAACAACTTGTGTTCCGATGATTTCTCATGAAAAATTGAAATAACACAAGTTATCGAAGAAACATCATGGCATCACCGGCTTATTAAAAAAAATCGATCCTAGAAAAAGTTGATAGGAATCAAAGTTGTGGAAAATCAAATTTCAGATAACTTTGGTTCCAATAATTTCTCATGAAAAATTGAAACACTTAACACTATTTATCGAAGTAATATCATGGCTCCACTGTCTTCAAATATGGAACCACCAATTCCCACCTTTTCATTAACTGAATGAGCACCCAGTTGGAGTGACGCGAAAAACTGATCAGTTTAACTGACCGTGTGTGCCCACCTTTAGTTCACAATTGGCGAAAATATCGATGAACATAATACAAATGAAAAAAAAAATAACGGACAAGAGCGAGTCAGGCTCGCACACCGAGGGTTCCGTACAAATCCAGAAAATTTCACAAAATTGGGAAGTAAGTTGTTAAAATCTCTATACATTATCATCGACAATTTTTTTTATTTTTCACTTTTCTATCAAAAATTACATATTGTAAAATAATAAAAATCTGTTTTAGCATGTGCTAATGAAGCTCTTTTATATGATACCTTACATGATACGATTTACTCACTTTGAATTTTCAACCCATATGTTGTGAATCTAGGCCCTTCTTTTTTGTGATTTAAATAAAAATGTTCATTTTTTCAGATTTATTTCTATAGGTATGTATACTCAGAGAAAATGCTTCTCGCCAAACTTCATAGTTCTATGTCAACGGGAAGTACCCTGTAGGTTTTGATTTTATAGTGAGTATGAAATATGCAGTTTTTTAGACGGCTCTAACTTTTTATACGCTAATTCAGAAGTTTTTCTTTTACACAACTGCAAGAGATCATAGATATACGTATATAGTTTAAATTTCAACTCGATATCTTTAGACGTTCCCGAGCTTAGAGTATATAAATAATATACTCTAAGTTCCCGAGATATAGAGTCTTGACATACATACAGACGGACAGACGGACCGACGGACAGACGGACAACAAAGTGATCCTATAAGGGTTCCGTTTTTTACTTTTGAGGTACGGAACCCTAAAAATAATGAAGATAAACATAGAACCTCCTCCTTTTTGAAAGTCGGTTAAAAATGGAACATTGATAACCCTTTACAATAAGTACTTACGAGTACATGTATTGTATAATATAATATGCATAATTATTATGATGCATTTCGTAAGAGCGGCAATTTGTTCCTACTTGGTGCACTTCTAGATATTAAGATAACTTTAGATAAGATTATCACTCTGTACTTATAATAGGTAATATACAGCTATCATATTCTCGGAAATATTTTCATTCGTTTATTTCAGGGCTGTCCAAACAACGGCCCGAGGCTTGTTTTCATGCGGCCCGCGAGTCACGTTTTGATCAGAAAACAGTTTGGGACGTAAATAGCAAATAAATAGTTTCGATAATAGAATTCTTTGTCAAAATATACAGGGTTATTTCTAATCAATTAGCATCCTTTTAGGGGCTTATTCTGTACATAAAAACTAACAACTTTAGTTCTGCTACTTTTGTCACAACTCAAAAAAAACCGGACATGTGCGAGTCAGGCTCGCACATCGAGGGTTCCGTACAAATCCAGAAAATTTCACAAAATTGGGAAGTAAGTTGTTAAAATCTCTATACGTAGGTAGGTACACATTTACAACCATATACATTTATAACCATCGACAAAAAAGTTTTTTTTTTATTACTTTTCTCGTCATACATCGAAAATTACACAGTGTTAAAATGATTAAAAACCTGTTTTAGCATGTGCTAATGAAGCTCTTTTATATGATACCTTACATGATACGATTTACTCACTTTGAATTTTCAACCCATATTGTGTGAATCTAGGCCCTATTCTTATGTGATACAAATAAAAATGTTCGGTTTTCAGATTTATTCCTATTTGTGTACTATGAGACAATGCTTCTGGCCAAATTTCATAGTTATATGTCAACGGGAAGTACCCCGTAGGTTTTGGTTTTTGTGAGTGCGAAATATGCGGTTTTTTACGACACTAACTTTTAACTTTTGAACTTTTTAGACTTCTAACTTTTTTAAACGATAACAGAGAAGTTTTTCTTTCCCACAACTGCAAGAGACCATAGATACCTATACGTATACAGTTTAAATTAATTTCAACTCGATATCTTCACGCGTTCCCGAGATAAAGAAAGAGTCCTGATATACACACAGACGGACAGACGGACAGACGGACAACAAAGTGATCCTATAAGGGTTCCGTTTTTTCCTTTTGAGGTACGGAACCCTAAAAAATTAGCTGTTTCATACATTTTGTCGATACAACAACAGCTGATACTTTTACTTGCATTCCGGGTTGGCTCCGTAGTAAAAGTTGTTCATAATAATGGTATGACTCACCCTTTTTCGGTTTATTGCAGGCAAGTAGATAACCCTGTCTATATATGAAATAAGTAATTATGCTTATAGTGAGCTTATCTCGTTTCTGCGTGTACCGAACTAGTGTGCGTGTGTCGCTGTCGACTATTACTTCATTGGAATTTGATAGAGCAGTATTTAGTTGGCGGGGGCACAGTATTACCGTGGTGGGGGTCACTGAGTGCGATAACAAAAACCCAAACGTCTATAAATCTATAATACTGGCAACAGGGATTTTTTCCCAGTTGAAATGATATTTTACGCGGAAATATTAAATAGTGTAGTTATCAGTTATCCTTCGTGAAAGAACGACGCGCGTGATTTTTTATTTTTAGTTTCCTGTAATGTTTCTGCTGTACTCACTGTGTATATACGAAAATGTGTGATGTTGATTTGTATATAAGTGTAATTTGTGAAGTGAATTTACGCCAATAAATAGCGTCTATCAAATTGTTTCGGCCACAATTAAAATTTATCTATCACTTAAAGTATAGCTTGGCTAAAAGTTTCCAATGCGTGATTTTCATCGTAATTTTGGATTGGCTTAATATTTTTACGTAGACGGACATATACTACAATTTTCGTTCATTTTGTGACTTGTTGACACTACCTCTTGATTGCTGCAAAACTAGTTTACTTAAACCCAAGGGTGAGTAGTTCAGCAATAGATCACAAAAAAAAACAAATTTGCGTGCTGAGTGTTGACTCGAGCGTTTTATCCTAGATCAGCGCGCGAAATTCAATGTTTTTGGGTTTTTTAGTATTTACATATAAACTGCTTATTGTAAGTTTACGAAAACTTATTTAGCGGCCATGAATAGTTATACCTTGTAAAATATAGCTTGATACGCGAGACATTGACACTGACATACGCGTAATGACTCACGCACATTGAGACCATGTGTACCGAACATTTTGACTATAAAGATTATGCTACTTGATGTGCGTGAGTCATTACGCGTATGTCAATGTCAATGTCTCGCGTATCAAGCTATGTTTTACAAGGTATAGTGATAGTCTATGCACATGAGTCTATCAACTTAAAACTGAAGTGAAAATCAGTTGATGTACTCTCGTGCTTAAAATTACCACTAATTTGGTTGACCACTATGAGTATTTTATCTGTTAATAGCAAAAAAAGCCAAATAAAATGTAATTCGCGCTGATCGAGACAATCAGCCGTCTCTGGTTTTCGGGATGTCCATGGCTCATCCTTTTACGTCATCCTCATTCGCCATATTTTTGTTTATTTACTGATTAACTCATTTGTTTTAATCGTACACGATTTCAACAGTGGAATTACATAGATAACTTACAATTTTTTCCTCATCACTGGTCAGTTTTCCCTAGTATCGATATTTTTAGAATAATATCAGCAAAGAGATGTACATATCTGTTTATTATTCAATAACTCGTACATTGAAATCCGTTGTATTTTTCTGGGGTGGAGTAAGAGTAAGGAGAGTGGTGGGCAGCTGCATAGAGGAAATTTGTAGACACGTCACTGCAAAAACCTGGATGTATGCCTCTGACAGATTTTATGAAAAATCCGTAAAGTTAGTTATACGTCCCAGCCGTACGAAGCTAAATAATCGGACAAGTGCGAGTGGGAACGTATGGATACTTATAAATTTTATTTTAATTTCATTATTTATTTGTATAGAAAATATATACAACTAAATATTCTGTGAATATTTCAAACATCTTCCTGTTACCGTGATTTATCGAGTGAAAAACGGCTAAAATTCAGGTTTGTTGTATGGGAGCCCCCTTTAAACATTTTTTTACTCTTTTTAGTCTTTGTTGTTATAGCGACCACATAAATACGTCATTTGTGAAAATTTCAGCGTTCTAGCTATCACAATTCATCAGATACAGCCTGGTGACAGACAGACAGACGGAAAACGGGGTCTTAGTAATAGGGTCCCGTTTTTACCCTTTGGATACGGTACCCTTAAAATGATGCTCCAGGTCTGAATAAGTCTGTAAACACTTTACCGCTAATTCATATAGGTACCTATAACTGTTTCAGAAAAATGCTGAAGTGTTTCTGTGAGGAGCCGCTATCGCTGGAGCCCAATGCAGATCGTTGGTACACGACAAGTTGCGGCCACATTTTCCACTACGTGTGCCTCACTGGCTGGATAGAGAGGTACTTTGCCACATCTTGCAATTCTTAAATTACGCCATAAAAAGCTTAAAGCAACGGTAAATACCTATTTTGCACCGGCATCTTTCGCTCTATACAGTCTTAAGGGCTCTCTATCAGCCTTAGAATCGGATCTAATACAATCAAGGTTATTTTATGTCATTGTGGCGCATCTGTGGACCAACTGGGGTATGGTCTTCCTTGCAGTCGATGGGCTGTTGCCAATTTCGCCACGCTTTGAACGACGGCAACCGCAGGACTTTCGAACGGTACCTAACTATCTACAGGTCGTGTCACGTAAAAAGAACCCTGAAACTTCAAGCTGCGCACAAGGAAACACTCCTATTGCACAGTAAATACACAGCTTTCACTGTAGCAAGGAGATTTAACTCCTATAATCAAAAAATCAAAATCAAAAATCATTTATTTCGACTAATCATTGAGTCATAATTCAGCATACAAAAACAAATCATTTAAAAGATGTCAGACATAATCAAATAAAAATTACAGAATTACAATATAGACATACACTTTTGAAAAAATTTACACATCTTAAAATATGCCTCTCGACATATCCTTGTTAGTCAATACATGAACCATCAGACAATTGTTCATGTATTGACAGTCAAAGCGATTCGCAAATACGCTTAGGACTCTGTTGGGGCTGGCCCGGATCCTTCGCGCCAAGGATGTAGGTACACCTCTTCCGCATCGTCGTGTAAAAGCAATCGACACGCCCTTCAGCAAACATCCCTGACGCACTACAATATCGAGGCAGCCCCATCAGAATCCTAAACGCATTATTGTACTGGACACGAAGAGCGCCGTACTGTTTCTGCGTGAACGACACCCACAGGCCGCAAGTATAGAATGACGTGCAAAATGCCCGAAACAGCGTAATTTTGACGTCCCTCGAACACCGCGCAAACCTGCGGGCTATCATATTGGCTCTGACAGATAACGCTCTCCGCTCCCTCTCGATATCCGTAAAGGATTCCGTCCGTCGGCGGAACAGTATCAGGGTACCTGCCACCTCTGGCCCGAAAGACCATGCATTCACTTTTCTTTGCATTGTATAGCAAACCGTGACTAAGTGAATATCTTTCACAAATACTCAACAGCCTAGACAACCCACAGACCGACGCGCTCAGCAGCACCATGTCGTCCGCATAGCTGATATTATTGACACAGGTCCCGTCAATATGGCAGCCGACACGGGTGCTGCTGAGCTCCTCGATTAGGGCATTCACGTACAGGTTGAAGAGCTTGGGCGAAGTCAGCCCCCCCCTGCCTTACCCCGCACTCCAACCTATACGGCTCCGATAAAGCTGTAGACCACCGAACAACGTTGACCTGGTTCAAGTACCAGTACTTGAAAATTTCCACTAGTTCTGAAGGCATCGTGGTTTCTGTCAATTTTTTCCACAATATATCATAGCAGACCAGGTCAAACGCCTTCGAGAGGTCGAGGAAGCAAGCATAGATTGGCGTACTTCTATCGGCGTAGTACCTGACAGTCTGCTTCAGGCATAAAATAGCTGACTCTGTGGAGAGACCCGCTTTGAAACCAAACTGATTATCATGTATTTTTATGTATTTGTCTAGTTGTATGTTGAGCAGACTGTCAAGCACCTTCGCCAATATAGTAGCCAAGGAAATCGGCCTATAGTTCTCCCTACTACAAATATCTCCGGTTTTACTTTTCACAATGGGGACTACCACTGTCTTCATCATATCAGCTGGCAAATAACCGTGTCCCATACAGAGTGTATAAAACATCGAGAGAATCCTGGGCAAATGGACCCCGGCATATTTAATGTGTTCAATGCTCAGGGCATCATGGCCGGGAGATTTCCCCCTCGACATTGAATCAATGACTTTTCGCACGTCTTTAGCATTGAATCTCGTATTAATCTCCTGCCCGTGAGACCGACCCATAGCAATTGACTGTGACTGCCCCAAGGGTGATTTAACAGTAAAGTGATCTTTAAATAAGTTTGCTATGCCCTTCGAGTCACTAACACCATTGACACTAACAGGGAGACCCGGTTTGGCGTTCAACTTATTCGTGGTCCTCCAGAAGCCGCGAAAGTCATGCTTTGCGTGTTGTGATGCGAGAATGTCCATCTTTATCTGTTCACTGTTGTTCTGACACCACTTCAAACGTGCCTTAAAGATTCTCCGACTTTCCCGCATCTCATCCCAAGCACGACCCTCATTCGGTTTACCGCTAGAAACCCACCACTTAAATTTACATCTGGCCACCCTGTGAGCCTCTCGCACATGCCTATTCCAACCAACCACTGGCTTCCTCTTTTTCTGTTCACTAAATGAGTGGCTGTCTGAGGCCGCTTTACTTAGAACAGTTATAATGTCCTGATACATCTTATCGATAATCTGCACATGTTCCATCAAGTTACATTGTTTGTCACAACAGTCAATCAGCTCAGTCGGTAAGTGCAGTTGTCTAAATTACTCATTACATAATTTACTATAGAAAGTAATTTGTTCTGTATTTCTATCTCCCCACTGAATCTTTTTACATTGATTAAATGTGTTATTATGCAACGCTTTTGGTTTAAATAAATGTAATTTACATCTTATTATTAGAGGTAGGTGATCAGACCACATAGGCCCATATTTAATATGTGCGTCCACAACAGTTTGTAAAGCAGCCTCGGTCACCACACAGTGGTCTAACCACCTACGTGAGCCATGCGCATCACTAACAAAACTATAAGTGTCCGGAAATAAACCCAACTTAACTACGTCAGCACAATTCCAGTCTAAATCACTACAAAAATTTGAAAGTTCATAATAAAATTGTTCTCCTGGATGTGAATTATAGTCTCCTAGCATGTATACACTTTCAATAGCCTCATTGTTAACAATAGCACTTAGTGATCCAAGACAATCAGTAAACTCTGCTAAATTAGCTGCTTTATCAGTGGGCATGTACACACTAAACACCAAGAAGGACCGCTGGTTTTCTGTTATTTTAATAGCGCACATTCGCGTGTTATCACACTTCACTACCGACACATTTTGAAAAAACTTCTTATTCCATAGCAGAGCTGTCCCACCCCATGGGCGACCCGCAATCATCCCCTGCGAAAGGTCCATAGGTGACACACCAGTATAACCGAAGTCTTCATCGATACAACCCAGAAAATCAATATCGTGCGGCAGTAGCCAATGTTCTTGCATATGCAATATAACGTGTACAATGTAAGTTAAATTTTTTTGTGCGCAGATTGACGCTCCAGCGTACTTTTTAAGTGACGGGACGTATTACCTATATTGCTTATTTTAATGTAGAACATGTCTACATTTGGCCACCAAATCGCCTGATGAAAAGCGAAGTTGTAGCCGAAGATGGAGTACGTAGACCTAGAAGATACCTAGTCATCACTTAAATATATACTCCATCTCCGGCCACAACTTCGCTTTCCATCAGCGAGTTGGTGGCCAAATGTAGTACTATTATGCATAAAAAAGAAATCAATTTGATTTGTCAGTTTGTCTATTTATCATGCTCATCCATATTTGCATATTTTATGGCTCAGAGTAAGAATGAGAAATGCTACATTAGCTTAAAATTAGTCTAAATCGACCACTATTATCGCGTTTTCTGTATAACATCGAAAAAATTTGAGGTACATTTTTGATAATATTCACGTTCCGGGAGAAAACTCTTTTCATCCCTTAAATTGTAACAAAATGTTATGTTTTTGGTGCCAATCGCTTGAGTAAGAAATATTGCACGCGCGCTCGTGCGTCATATTTTTTTCAGAAGCTTTAAGTTTCTGTATAATGTTCAGCCAACATTTTGCGTAAAAATATGACTTTTTGAGGCTTATAACTTTAAGGTCAATTAAAAAACTATATAAACTATGACGTATAAATCGAGCTATTGAAGTGCTGATATAAAATAAATTATTATAAAAATCTATCTATCTATCTTTGTTGGCACAGCGACCCAAGGCCCGCCATCTGTCCCTATTCTGCGCGATATCTTTTCATCTATACTCTCAACAGGTATTCGTCCTTCCGGCATGCCCAAATAAGTATAAAATATAACCCTTTTTAAATACAAGCTTTTGAGATCCTGAATGTCATATAGCAGAAGAGTGCCAGCCAAGACTATTAAAACAAGCCCAAACGCGACAGGAATCTTGTTTAGTACAGAAGTTCCTATGGCCACCTTCCGACTCTATCATCAGATCAGCTCCAGGGTACCATTATATTGCATTGTCACGCAATATACATATGCGTGCAAAATTTCAGCTTCATCGAAAACCGGGAAGTTGGTCAAGTTTAACTTGCAAGATTCCACCCGAACTTACTTACATACATTGCAAGTTAAATAAAACCTTGTAAAAAATCACTCAAATCGGATAATATATATAATATTTTGGGACATCTTACACACGGCCTCTGACCCCAAACTAAGCAAAGCTTGTAATATGGCTGCCAGAGACTGATATAGTACTTATACTTATTTTTAAATACATACTTATATAGATAGTAACTAAATAACACCATCGTTCATCACATAAATATTTGCCCTGAGTGGGGATCGAACCCACGCCTCTTTGACCCAGAAATTAGGGTCACTAACCACTGAGTCACTGAGGCAGTCAAAGTCATAATGTTTAGAGGTAGAAAACCGCAGCTTATTGTTTTTTGTATGGACAAATTGAAACTTCACAATTGCCTTATTGATTACAGATCTAAAACTTGCCCTCAATGCCGTAAATCCGTCGACAATAGGCAAATGTTTCGTCTGTACCCAGCACTACACCAAGATAGTCAAAGGGATGATGACATCGAGACCCTGCAAGCATCCTTGAATACTTTGCAGTCACAGTTAAGAGATATGACTAAGAAGTGCAAGGAGAAAGATGTTCTAATAATTAAAATTAAAGATGTTGCTGACTTTAATGAGAAGTAAGTTTCCCAAGTTATTGTGCAAGTAGGACCAACTACGTGAGAGCGTTTGTTCACGGCAATTTGTTTCACCGGACAATAGACCGTTTTTTTCACCGGATTCGCGACGGTGTATGTTTTATAAAGAACGTGTGTTGACGCACCGAACATCCATCCGGCGAGCAATTTACGCCGGAAGCGAGTCCGCTTCCCCTCGGCGTGACGGGCGCCGATCCAGCGTCAAAGAGCAATCATCCCCGGCAATGTATTGGTGCTTGTTGACGATGCCGGACGTATAGCCGGTTTTCTTTAAGTTGTGCGCCGTCTACCTACGTTCTTTAAACCTAAAACAAAAAATATGTAAAATTTAGCTTCACCTTCTTCCAACTTCTAAAGAGTATGAAATGCACCATATTCTTCCCTTTCCTATAATATTTTTATTTTTCTTGTTAAAAATGGTACGCTTATACGAGTTCTTTCGGGGTTCCGTACCCAAAGAGTAAAAACGGGACCCTATTACTAAGTCTCCGTTGTCCGTCCGCAATAATAATAACACGTTTGAAATTAAGCTAAGAGGGCTCCCATACGTTACGGAACCCTTCGTGCATGAGTCCAACTGACACTTGGCCGATTTTTTCATATAACATTTCACACGTGTGTAATATAGATAGATAGATATTCTTTATTGTTACACAAAGAGTACAAATAACACAGATAACAAAAACATTAAAACTATAGCTTGTAACAAGAGGCGGCCTTATCGCTAAAAGCGATCTCTGCCAGGCAACCTTTGGATGGAATAGGAATATAGAACAAGTAAAGACGGGGGTGTGCGTTAACAAAAATAAATTCGTTCGCATACACATACATACTAATAAATACATACACATAAGATTACCTACCACACATAAAGTTACCTACCATTTCTAAATATACTAAAAATAATATAAAAAATAGTATAAAAATACTATTTTTTTTATATTACTACTACAAAATTAAAAAACAATAGACAATAGATATAAATGCCATCTTATATAATATTTCAGGAGAGCACACGCCGTCAAAAACGAGTTTGAAACTGCAACAAGAAAGATTAGTGGTCTTGAGCAGAAGATCAATGATCTGGAGCAGAATCTCAATCAATTCAATTGGGAAATAAAGCAACTACGCAAGAACAATCTGGATTTAGGCAACAAATTAATTAATACTGAATCGTTAGTATCTAGTGTATGGGCCGAAACATACCAGTCGACGGTTCTGAAGTTAGCTACAAGTTGAACGAAACCCGATTAACGCGCAGCTTTGTGTGAGCTTCAGTTTGGATTGGATATTACGCAGCATGTATAAGGTGACCATTTATTTTTTGAGTCAAAACGGGATATCGATTTGTACTGTACTGTACCGGCCTTTTTAGGGTTCCGTACAAAAAGTTTACGTTCCCGTAAAACGGATTCATATTACTAAGACTCAGTTGTCCGTCTATCTGTCACCAAGCTGCATCACATGAATCGTAATATGTGGCAGAAAGTTGAATTTTTTTACAGATGATGTATTTCTGTTGCGTCTGTAAGAAAACTTAAAATAACAGCAGATATTCGACCATTTGCTGACTTCCAAAAAAAAGGAAGTTTTGTTTCTGGGAGTATATATTTTTTTATTTTTTTGATCAATTTGTGAGCCAATAACCTGCAATTTTTTTTCGGTGTTTTTAAAAACGGGACTGTTTTGCGTCCCGTAGGTTTTTTTCGGGACACCGGGACAGATAATCGAAAAACGGGACAGTCCCGTTCAAAACAGGACGTCTGGTCACGTTAAGCATGTAGCTAACTTCACAACCGTCGACTTGTATGATTTGGCCTACAGGTACCTATTTGATGTTTTCTGACAAGCATTTGTATCTAGTATTAGTATTAGTTCTCCGAACTAGATCTCACGATACATCACTTTCAATATATGTACCTATGCCCAGTGGTGTTTGCACCACTGACTCTTCGGTGAAGGACTACATCGTGAGGCAACCTGCATGCGTCCGTAGAAGAAATTCGATGGCGTATGTGAATCCACCAACCCGCACTGGGCCAGCGTGGTGGATATAGCCCAATCACCCTTCGTGGGTAGGCCTACGTCCTGCCATGGACTATTAAAAAGGCTGGTACAGTACACTACCTATGCCCAAGAGAACTAAAATGAGCCAAATCAAAATAAAATCTAAGTAATATCTCTCATTTAAGGCTTTTAAGTTGCAAATTTTTACTCATGTGTCGTATTCGTCCTCTTGGGCATAATTATTATTATTGGTTAACTGAATGTTCATAAGCCTAGGTAATATATCTCGACTCTCTCTTGACCGATAGAAAAACAAAAAATAATAATTGACTTAGTCGGGGCACAGACCGGACTGTCAAGGAGTGAAATCGTGCCGGTCCGACAAGTTTTTCTTCCGTTCTGTCCTCCGGGGGACAGACTGGAATAATTCATTTTGTTTATATGTGCTAGCAAATCTTTGGCTAATATTATCAAAATTTGCTGATAAATGACGCTAGAGAACTGTAGATACTATTAAGTAAGTTTCGTCAAATTTCATTAAAAAATATACGAAACCAATACTCGTTCTACAAGCAAAATCGCCGTGTTAAAACGGATGCCTTCGCTTTGCTTCGGTCAATAAGTATATATTTGGAAACAGTGAACCGAGAAGGCTACATTTTTAATACTACGTACCCACGTAAGCCTAGAAAAGCTTAACTTCAAATTGACCATGATATCCTGTGTGCATTATCCGCCATTTTGAAACAGAGATTTTTCAAGACGACAGATTGTTTTCTAGGCCCTCCCCATGTAATATCCAGTATTTTTTCTCGATTTACTTGCTATTTAACCTGTTTTTTCCGACGTACGTGTGGGCTATATTGATGTGAGTATTGTTTTTTAATTGTCTGCCTGAATACTTGGTAGATCTTCCATATTCAATATTCAATCATTTATTGCACCAAAAACACATACTTACATCTCTTAGTCTAATTTATAAACTTAGAGTTACATATTTATGGACCCTGTGATAGCCTGTATACCCTGTGATATAGATAGGTATATAGAGCGCCACACAAGTCTGCGGATGAGAAGTTAGCCGCAGACGACACTTCGCCGTGATTCGCTAATTATTGCGCATGTTTGCACAATGCCGCGTGGCGTAGTGTTAAGTACGGGCGAAGGGAGCGCGCGGGATGAGGCATAAGATTGGCGGCGGGTGTGCCCCGGCGTCTCGTCTCTCTGGCTCCCGCGCATACCTATATTTCGGCTTTTGCGCAGCGTTCTGCGTATTACTTCCCATCGGCCGACTTGTGTACCTACTCGTACAAGAGGCATGATGACTGGGTAAAAAAAATAATATTATTCTGTCCGGGAGTTAGATTCTCAAAACACATAGGACACGTATTTTTTCTTTTATCCATCAAACAACTCTAATAACATAGATACACCTTGTCAAAGTTTGGGAGTGGAGGTGGTGACGTCACTTCTCTTACAGAATATACATTTGTATGGCACTTATGACGTCACGCAAAACTTCAACGGCCTATATCTTCATCAATTTTTGTTTAATCAACATATGAAAAAATACGTGTCTAATATTTTTTTATTAATCTATCTGACGGACTAATGATACTCAATTTTAGGGTTCCGTACCTCAAAAGGAAAAAACGGAACCCTTATAGGATCACTTTGTTGTCCGTCTGTCTGTCTGTGTGTATGTCAAGACTCTTTATCTCGGGAACGCGTTAAGATATCGAGTTGAAATTTAAACTATATACGTATATCTATGATCTCTTACAGTTGTGTAAAGGAAAAACTTCTCAGTTATCATATAAAGAAGTTAGAGCCGTTTATGTCGTAAAAAACCGCATATTTCGACACTCACAAAAATCAAAACCTACAGGGTACTTCCCGTTGACATAGAACTATGAAATTTGGCGAGAAGCATTGTCTCAAAGTACACATATAGGAATAAATCTGAAAACTGTACATTTTAATTTAAACCACAAAAAATAGGGCTTCGAAATCCACAAAATATGGGTTTAATATTCAAAGTACGTAAATCTTATCATGTAGGTATCATATAAAAGAGCTTCATTAGCACATGCTAAAACAGGTTATTAATTATTTTAACGATTTTCGATGAATGACAAGTAAAAAAAAAATTGTCGATGATGATGATGAGTATAGATATTTTATATATACTTCCCAATTTTGTGAAATTTTCTCGATTTGTACGGAACCCTCGGTATGCGAGCCTGACTTGCACTTGTCCGGTTTTTTATAGTCATCATGCGTACTGACCTACAAGAGATTTTACTTACAGTTGAAGTAGTTGATGATGTCCATAACTTACCTCTGTTACCAGGCTACAAAAATATAATTAGTCCGTCAGTTGTCACATGTATTTTTTTCTTTTGTCAATTTATTTTGCCTGTTAAAGTTCCGCGTAACGTCACTTCTCTCGTAGTTCCAAGTGACGTCACGAGCCTCCACTCCCGAACTTGACAAGGTTCATCTTTGTCATCTAAGTATTGTTTGATTGACAAAAAAGGGTCCAATTTATTTTTAACAATCTAATTAACGAAACTTACGCAAATGGCGCTTCCAACAATGCAGTAGTTGGTAAAAATGATAAACACTCACTAATTTGGCGGATTCGCAGGGCGCGATTTAGCTTAATTGGACAAAGCATCTGGGCCGGTGTCCCAGAGGATGCAGGTTCAAATCCTGCAAACGCGTCAATTTTTGAAATGTTTATCACAAAAAGAAAGTTTCTGTACACCTAGTGTGTGAAGCACGATAAAAATAATTTCATTAATCTAATTAACGGACTAAATATATTTTGTTTACCGTCATCATGCCTAAAACATACTCGTAATACACGCACCGTTGCATTTTTCAGGAGTGCGCGTGCCGCTAAAGACGAACTAGAAAATGCAAAACACGTGATAAGTTATTTTGAGACGAAGACCAATCAATTGAAGGTGGAAAGAAATGAACTGCAAAAGAACAATCTGGATTTAGGAAATAAATTAAAAGTTGCGGAATTGTTAGTATCGTATCTATGGCTATTTGTAGTGTTTCTAAAAGTAAAGCTAGCTTATTATTCTGAGGTTTCTATTGTATTCAATTACTATCTACTTCTTTGAAAGGTGACGTCCACAAGTGGTATATTATTCAGAGAAAAATCGAACCAAAATGATATAGGTATACAACATTTGAAAGCTTCATTTATGGGCTTCTCAAAAATATTTTATTTTGATTTTTTATCCCTCCATTTTTTTTTAAATGTGAAAAATTAATTGTATGAAAAATAATAATACAGCTCTGTATTTTTTCTAGTTTAGCAATAATAAAGTGCTTCTATCGTTATTTTACTTGCATTCGTAGCTGATTCCTACACATTCATCTCTTAATTTGCTAAAATTAAAAATTATAACCTACCAGTGTGACCTGTTAGTAGGTACAAAAAACACTTAAAAACTATGTCTAAATGGTAAAAATACTTCTATTTAACAATAATGGAGGTTACTTAACCAGGGTTGCTAGATATAAACTACCTATTGAGCCAAATGTATTTAATTATCCTTATAGATTCAAAATTAATTTTAAAAAAATCGGAGGGCTCTTTTTTGGTTTTAACTGATGTAATAGACTCAGAAAAATATGTACTTTCTCGAAATGTAACGAGTGTTTTGGTTAGAATTTTTGATTATTATTATACCAGCCTCCATACATGTTGTGGACATGTCCTTTATGTACGGAATTTCACACCACTAGCTCTTCGGTGAAGGAAAACATCGTGAGGCAATCTGCATACGTCCGTAGAATAAATTCGATGGCGTATGTGAATCCTCCAATCCGCACTGGGCCAGCGTGGTGGACATGGCCCAATCACCTTTCGTGGGTAGGCCTAAGTCCTGCAGTGGACTTTTAAAAAGGCTGGTACGGTACAGTATATTATATCTATAGTTGGGTATTTGGTCTGTTTCAGGGATCTGATTGCAACACAAAAAGGGCTGGCAAACTCCCGCTACCTCATAGTTTTTCTTGAAGAACGCTTGGAGGCTTTGGAAGAACGCAAGCAAATAAGCAAGCGGTTGGAGGAGATTCCACGGTTAGTGGATGTCATAGTTATTATAATCATTTAGTGTATAAATACTAAATGAAGTCAATAGATAATGCGAAGAAAAAAATTTCACTAGACTGAACAGGTCGTGGAGTTTGGAGCCCTGGGAATCCTGATATTAATCAAACTGACAGCAGGCTTGGATCCAGGGGAGGGTGGCCCTTGGGCATATGATGATCTTTCTGCTCTCTTCCTTTATTTCACTTAAAATAGACTTTGCTTTACGCACATATTAAAACAAAAAAACGAACGCAAATCTATTTGAAATAAAATATATATATATATTAAAATTACTGAAAATAGTTGAAAATTTTTCGCGCTCGAATTTAGTAGTAGATTGGACTGTTTTACTCGTCTGATGTAAAATTACTGAAATAACGGAAAAATTTCGCACTTGTTGTGCTCGCGCATAATAGCAGTAGCACAGACTTTCTTGCTAGTGCCTATTTTAAAATTGCGGAAAAGTACTAAAATAGAATTGCGCTCGCTCCGCTCGCGCTTTCTCGAAATTATTTGGTTCTTTATCTTCCTTAAAATCTCGGATCAACACGATTTATTGACAAAACAAAAAAAAGGTAGGGTCGCATAATTTTCGTCAATTCATGAACTAATTAGTACCTACGTATAACTTGATGAGCCCCTGAATCAATGGCTGGATCCGCCTTTCACTGACAGTTATAATGTTCGGCAGACATTGCCATTACACATTCATTAGTCTCGATCCTTCTCCTATGTTTTTCCCTCTCAGACTGTATCTTTCTTGCTATGCTTTGAGTAATTAGGTGGGCCTCCTAAGTAGTATTAGCCCAGGGCCTCCTAAACTCACGGTCCGGTCCTGAGTAGTAGGTACATAAAAAAATCATTTTTACCAGACCACACTAGCGGGAGGGTACTGTTTTTTTAGTGTATGTAAACAAGTATGTATAATAATTATATACCTAAGTGTGACTGTAGGTAGGTACTAAAGGCGCGTTCCACAAAACGTTCATAAAAATTATGTTCTGTGAATTTAGATTTTAATGGTTGTGAACGCTTAGTAGAACGCACCCCTAAAGTATCCGGTAAGTGAAATATATATATACCTAATTTCATCAAATATTGCGTGATTGAATTTGACATTGTTCATGTATATTTATCAGCATACCATCGTGGTATTGGTGTAGCCAGCCATATTACTTATATACAGGGTTATTTCTAAACAATTAGCATCCTTTTAGGGCCTTATTTATATTGTTCTGCTACTTTTGTCAAAACTAAAAAACAACAGCTGTTCCATACATTTTGTCGCTGGTGAACGATATTTTTATACGAAACACCAATTTATTTTTTTAAGTTTTGTCTATTGTCGCAGAACTAAAGTTGTTAGTTTTGATGTACAGATGATGTATATAGGTACATTCGCCTTTGTATACTAAGTAAATATACATTAATTTATTTTACAGACTACAAATCTGAAGAATGAGTTCCGACTTTATGGAAAAAGCTCAGAGTGCATCCGAAGTACAAATGGAAACTGCAACACCGATATTAATTCTAACGTAATAAGTACTTACATAGTAATATTACATTTACTTTACTCAATACCTACCTCAATACCAAGATCAGTATTTAAACTTGCTTTGTCTCAAGCGGAATGGAGGTCACTGCATTGATCATTACACTTTTACGTTGTATTTTTTATTACTAGGTAGGTACCTAAAAATCCTAAAATACGCGCAAATCTTTCTGACAGAAGTCGAGTCACGAATTACGCGTTGCGCAAATAGGTGCAGCCAGGCTAGAATGCGCGCCACGAATTATTTCGTTCGTAGTGTCAGAACGAGACAGCGTTATGGCAAAGTATACATCTGTCACTATTTCACACGTCGAAATGTGTTCTTTTCGTGGCTATTCGTGGTCGCATTCTTGACTAGCTGGTCTCACGCGTGAAATAAAAGGCTAGGTAACTATAAAAACATAATTAGATTAGACACGCATGTTTTCTTTCGTCAATTAAACAAAAAATGATGACGATATAGCCCGTTAAAGTTCCGCGTAACGTCACTTCTACTTCTACGTGAAAAGTATATACTTAATAGCACTTTTCTCGTAGAAGTGACGTCACGAGCCCCTACTCCCGAACTTGACAAGGTTCATCTTCGTCATTTATTGTTTGATTTCATCAAAATAAAATGCGTGTCTAACATTTTTTGATAATCTATTTATCGGACTAATTAGAATATGAAATGTTTTTTTACCCAGTCATCTTGCCTTTTGTCTTATGTGCAACCACTTTCATGACTTCTGAGACCACTAAATATCATGGACTACGTATGATCATTAAGTATACTTAATATAATTATGATGGTGCTGATTATTTTTAAGTTAAGTAAATTTTTTCTAAGTCAAAAAAGATTTTTTATTTTTTTTGTATTATCATGGTACCTAATACTTGCGTATTGTAATCATCTACGTGTTATACCAGTGGTTCCCAAAGTTGTCTGGGCTACGCTACGACCCATCTAGTAGGTACAAGTTTACAAACGGTAACGGTTAAATTTCCTAACATAAATATAGGTCTTTTCAACTCACTAGGTGTAGGTACCTACATCATAAAAAGTCAATACCATAAAAAACTGTTTCCTTAAAAACTGTTACATTTTTATTATTTATTTATTTATTAAACTCCGTAGCTTACCGCATTTACAGCGTGAGCCAAGGCATGCGACAGCTACATTACAATTAAAGAACATGTCCACAAAATGTATGGAGGCTGGTATAATAATAATCAAAAATTCTAACCACAACACTCGTTACATTTCGAGGAAGTTCATATTTTTCTGAGTCTAATACAACAGTTAAAAACAAAAAAGAGCCATCCGATTTTTTAAAAATTAATATTGATTTTATTAGAAAAAATAAATATATTTAGCTCAATAGGTAGTATATCTCTAGCAGCCTTGATTAAGTAACCTCCAAATTGTTAAATAAAAGCATTTTTACCAATTAGACATACTCTTTAAGTGTTTTTTGTCACATTGTACCTACTAACTGGTCACACTGGTAGGTAATAATTTTTAATTTTAGCAAATTACGAGATGAATGTGGAAGGTTCAGCTACGAATGCAAGTAAAATAACGATAGAAGCACTTTATTATTGCTAAACTAGAAAAAATAATAAGCTGTGTTATTATTTTTCATACAATTTATTTTTCGCATTTAAAAAAAATTGGAGAGGTAAAAAAATCTAAATGATGTATATATCATCTTGGTTCGATTTTTCTCTGAATAATATACCACTTGTGGACGTCACCTTTACATATTAAACACATTCAATTATACAAGCAAAAGATAAAAGAGTCAAAATAAAAAATACAATTTGAACAGTTGTTACGCAAAGCTAATGTATGAAGATCGCCGCGTCGACAATTACTTCAATAACAGTTGGCAACCGCGGCGACACGTTCTCACGGCGTCAGCACAACGTGCCAGCGCTGGATTGCGACACCGACCGGACGACCGACAGCGGACTCCGGGAATCGACACATTAATTTAGAACCCCACATCGAGTGGACTTACTTTTAACTTAGAATAATTAATTTGTAACATTATTTTAATTAAAGTATTTTAAAATAAAAACATTTTTTTTGAGATCTCCATCTGTCGCCTGCAAAAGTGGCGCAGTCGGAGCGGATACTTTAAATAGTAGAATCAGTGCTACTTCGAGGTATCCAAAGAATCTACGGCAGCGGCAGACTGGGGAGAACCTAGAAATCGGCTCATCACATCAGAAAAAATGTTGTAAGTGCTTTTGAATCGTTCTCAGTCCTTACCCATTTTATTGATATGTCCTTTCCTTATTAAATATATTATATTGTGTTAGTCATATTATAGCTATTTCATAGATTCGTAGAATTTATCTAGTGTGATAGTGATATATAGTGCCGCTATAGTAGCGATCATTATATTTTATCTATAGGATAGTGTAGTGAAGCCACCAAGATTTTTCACCCAAGAAACTTGGTGCGCGGTAGTAATAGTAGTAGTGATAGGAATCGTAGATTTAATTTAATAGATAATAGGCGAAACTTAGATTCGATACCCGAAATGGCCCAGGCAGCGCAGATACAAAATAACGTAGACGTCATTTTTAAAGCACTCCGGCTAGTGCCAGAGTTCGATGGGAACCCACACATACTGACGAGGTTTATTAATCTCTGTGACCAAATTGTTTTAACCTATTTCATTACCGAGCCGGGCAACGAGTTGTCAAACCAGGCCCTTATAAATGGGATCCTTAACAAAGTTACGGGGTCCGCGGCCCGCCTTATCAATGCCAACGGTATCCCTGATACGTGGCAAGGGATAAGAAATGCCCTTATAAATAATTTCGCCGACCACCGCGACGAGACGGCACTCTACAGTGACCTCTCAATGCAGGTTCAAGGGAATAGCACCGCCCAAGAATTCTATGAGCGGGTAATGAACCTGTTTAGCACAATTATGACGTATGTCTCGCTTCACGAGTAACTTCCTACTACCATCAACGCTAAACGAGATCTTTATAAAAAATTAACCTTGCAAGCGTACTTAAGGGGACTAAAAGACCCTCTAGGATCCAGGATCCGCTGTATGCGGCCGGATTCCATGGAGAGAGCCTTGGAGTTCGTCCAAGATGAACTCAACACACTCTATTTACAACAGAGAAATGAAGGTGGGAAAAATCAACACCAAAACCACCCTTCAACTGTGGCTCATAGAGCTGCCTCATTGGATATGCCCTTAAGGCAACAGCCTGTTTTTAATATGCCTCTTCAAGGCCCACCAAGGCAACAACCATTCCAACCCCCTCAGGGTTGGCAGCCATATCAACCCCCTCAGGGTTGGCGGCAATATCAACCCCCTCATCATCCCCTACAACAACCACGGGGAATGACTCGCACGCAACAAATTATGCGCGGACAGCCACAAGGTTTTCAAAATCAAGGGTTCCGCGCGCCAGCTCACATGAACGCTCAAGGCAACCCTCGAGCAATGAGCGGCGTTAGCCATTTTGTCCCGCGAGTATTACCACCAACTCCGCGACCTACTTTCTCGCCTAACTCTCATGATTGGCGTAGGTTTGGTAATCCACCCCCAAATAACTATTTCAAAACGCGTGAAATGAATTTTAACGAAGCTAACGACTATGACGAGTATGGTTACACCTACTACAGCAATGGCGACTTTTATGACTATGACCAGAACTATATGCTAGACTACTATTCTCAGTACCAAGATCCTTACGCTGAGACTCCGATCGTAGAAGAGGTAGATCCATCCACCCCTACGACTGAGGATTTTTCCCAGGAGTCGAATTCAGAAAAGCCAAAATAGAGCTTAACTTTCATATACAAAGGCAGCTGGGGTACATTCAAATAGCTAACCCCCCTCTAAAATTTCTTATAGATACAGGGGCTAACCAATCATTCATTAGCCCGAGAGCTGTCGAAAAATATTTCAAAGACTTTCCATTGAATTTTGATCCCTTCGAAGTGACTAACGTACACGCTACCAGCAAAAACAACTACTCGATCACTTTGCCTTGCTTTCCGGAATTCTCCGAACAAGGTGACGTCACACTATTCGTGTACGAGTTTCATAATTACTTTGACGGACTACTAGGATTTGACTTGTTAGACGTTTGGGGCTCTAACATAGACCTCAGGAATAAGTTACTTGTGACCCGTAACGCTCAAATTCCCATTAGGATGTACGACTCGCGAAATGCCAACCTCTACGAGGACATCATTCCAGCGAATTCATCTAAGCTGGTTAGGTTGCCAGTTAACACTCGCGACGGTGACGTAGTTGTCGAGACTCAGACCATTTGCAACTGCCACGTAACGGAATGTCTAACAAGGGTTGTTAATAATCGCGGATGGGTTGAAATTACTAACCCTACTAACAACGATGTGATATTCTCTATGGATAGACCAGTCGAAGGCGAACTATTTAACATAGAGTGTAATAGTACCGAGATTTTGTCAGAACGCGCTAACGAAGTAACATCCCGCCTCAGGATGAACCATCTAAACCCTGAAGAGCGAGCTAATCTGATTCGTCTCTGCGGAAATTACGCAGACGTGTTTTACCTTGAGGGTGAGCCCTTGGCATTCACCAACAAAGTAAAACATAAAATCAGAACTACTGACGAAATCCCTGTACATGGTAAAACATATAGGTACCCCTACGTCCACCGACAGGAAGTTAGAGACCAGATAAACAAAATGCTCGAGCAGGACATCATCAGACCTTCAGATTCTGCATGGAGCTCTCCCATTTGGGTTGTTCCCAAAAAGGCAGACGCTTCAGGTAAGGTCAAGTGGCGTATTGTTGTGGATTTTAGGAAAGTTAATGAAAAAACGATTAACGACAAATATCCAATCCCTAATATCACTGACGTACTTGACAAACTGGGTAAATGCCAATATTTTACTACCCTTGACTTAGCCAGCGGGTTTTATCAGGTCGAAATGGACCCTGAAGACATTCACAAGACCGCATTTAATGTAGAGAACGGGCATTATGAATTTTTAAGAATGCCGATGGGACTTAAAAATGCCCCGTCCACATTCCAACGTGTTATGGACAACCTGCTCAAAGACCTTCAGAACGAAGTATGTCTCGTTTATTTGGATGACATAATTGTTTTCAGCACCTCCCTTCAGGAGCACATGCTAAACCTTGAGAAAGTTTTCAGAAAATTAAGAGAGTCTAATTTCAAAATTCAACTAGACAAGTCGGAATTCTTAAAATTGGAAACTGAATTTTTGGGACACATAATTTGCAAAGACGGCGTTAAGCCAAACCCAAATAAAATCCACGCAATCCAAAACTACCCCATTCCGAAAACCACCACGGAAATCAAACGATTTCTCGGACTTTTAGGGTACTACCGAAAATTCATCCCGGACTTTGCGAGAGTGACCAAACCACTAACACAGTGTCTCAAAAAGGGTTCAAAAATCACCCTAGACCCAAGGTACGTAGAATGCTTTGAGCACTGTAAGACACTTCTGACTAATGACCCCATTTTACAATACCCAGATTTTGACAAGGACTTTATTCTTACCACAGACGCGTCAAATGTAGCTATATCTGGCATATTGTCGCAAGGCACCGTAGGCTCGGATAAACCGATCGCTTACGCATCAAGAACTCTCAACTCTAGCGAGTGCAATTATAGTACAATCGAAAAGGAGCTTCTAGCGATTGTATGGGCCACAAAGTACTTTAGGCCTTACTTATTCGGTCGCAAATTTAAAATCGTTACCGACCATAAGCCTCTCCAGTGGGTCATGAACCTAAAAGAGCCAAATTCGCGTCTTACCCGATGGAAGTTAAAGCTCAGCGAGTACGACTTTACAGTCGTATATAAACAAGGCAAATGTAACACCAACGCTGATGCCCTCTCGCGAATCGAAATTAATAACGAGGAACTTATGTCTATCGCCGTAAATCCATCCGAAAAGACACCTTCATTAGACGAATCTAGAACATTGACCGCAGACTCTGACGATGACTCTAGGACCGATACTGTTCACACTGACAGTGAAAACCCCATTTTAGAAGTCCCTATCTCAGACGACTCCCTTAATAGGTTCACTAAGCAGTTAATACTCAATGTCGTAGGTGACATAAAGGGAAGGCCGGTAGTCACCAAACCCTTCGAGACACATACACGAACATCAGTTCAAGTGTCAGAATCCAACTTAGAGGAAGACGTAATTAACGCTATCAAAGAATACGTCCATCCGAAAATTAAGACCGGTTTATTAATAAATCCACCACTAGCTATGTATACTATTATACCTATCATACAGAAAACTTTCAAAAGCTCATCTATGAACATAACTTTAACTAAACGAGAGCTAGAAAATGTTAGAGAATATCTAAGGCAGCAGGAAATAATTAATAAATATCACGACGGTAAAACCAACCACCGAGGCATTAATGAATGCTACCTGGCCCTGTCTCATAAGTATTTTTGGCCTAAAATGAGAGAAAATATCACCAAATTCATAAATGAATGCACGGTATGTGGGCAGGCTAAATATGATCGCAACCCAATTAGACAACAATACAAGGTTGTACCGCCTGCCAGTAAACCTTTTGAATTAGTCCACCTAGACCTTTTGACTATCGAAAGTGAAAAATTTCTCACTATAGTAGATGCATTCTCCAAATATGCTCAGGCTTATCACTTAAGGGACGGAACAGCAGTTAGTGTAGTACAAGCGCTTCTTAACTTCAGCACGCATCACTCTTTGCCAATTATGATAACAACTGATAACGGTACAGAGTTCACTAACCAACTAATGTCAGAGTTCGTCCGACTTCACAAAATTCAGCACCATAAGGTAGCCCCCCATGCACCTAACGAAAATGGTATAGTTGAGAGGTTCCATTCAACCATTTTGGAACATCTCCGCATTCTAAAGGTCACCCAAAAATCGTAATCGGTTATCAACCTCATGCCTTACGCCCTTCTGGCATACAACAGCAGCATTCATAGTTTTACCAAGTGTAAACCAATCGACCTTATTACCGGGCACTTCGACCCTAGAGACCCGTTTGACGTTGATATATCTGCCCAATTATTGCAACAGTACAGTATATCTCATAAAGACATGATGACTCTCGTGTACAAGACAATACATGACCTTTCCGTAGACTCACGTCAGAATATTACTGACTACCACAATAGAAATAGGGAACAAGAAGCGGAGTACTCTCCTGAACAACAGATTTTTATAAAGAATCCTTTTGCTTCACGCCAGAAATTAGCCCCAAGGTACACTCATGACGTGGTTATGGCTGACCTCCCTATCCATATTTACACGAAGAAAAAGAAAGGTCCCGTAGCCAAAGGTAGACTGAAGAGAGTCCCTAAATCGAGCCAATTGTTACAGACTGCTCCTGACTCTCCTGACTCTCACCCTGCACGCAACAATATCACAAGAGATAAGACTTGAAAGCCTCAATGACGGACCTGGTATATTGCCCTTTAAACTAGGCTCAGCTAGGATAATAACTCATTATCACTCCTTTTTACAGCAAATTGACCTACAAGACTTGAATGACAGAATTGACTCGATAACTGACCAACTAGAGACTGTTAGCCCTGGCCTTCACAATAAGACCTTCTCGTTATTCGAACCCCATATGACTTATCTTAGAAATAAGCTTGATAGCGTTTCAAAACAACTAGAGACATTTGAAATTAATCGTGTAAGACGAGGACTCGTGGATGGTCTAGGCTCCGTAATTAAAAGCATCACCGGTAACCTTGACTATACCGATGCCGAAAGGTATAACGAAATTTTAAAATCCCTTAAGGATAACGAAGAAAAACTAGTCACAGAATTTAATAGCCACGTTAGCCTCTCAAAAGAATGGGCTGAACGTTATTCACATGTCATAGATAACATAGCAGCTAATCAAAATAAATTAACAGTGCTAATGAGTAAGATAAATGAAACCTTCGCCGAGAGAGACTACGAATTAATAAAATACGCGCACTTAGCTCAAGTATTGCTTATACTTGGCGATAACATTGATTCTATAGCCCAAGAGCTATATAACTTGCAAAATGCATTAGCCTTCATTAGGACTTCCACTTTACATCATTCGGTGTTAAATTTGGATGCTCTACGAGCTATGATTAGTAAGTTGAGCAAACTTTATAGCAGAGAAAGGGTGTTAGATTTAAATTTTAGGGAATACTTTGATATAATTAGGCTAGGATCTTACTACATAGATAATAGGATAGTAATAGTATATAAATTCCCGATAGTTCTTATATCCATTTATGATATATATAAATTAGCTATAGTTCCGAACAGTAACAAAGAGATCCTGTCCCCTCCTACACCTTACCTGGCCCTCTTTGAGAATGATATCAAGCACATAGAGGCTGAATGCCCGAAGACCAGCAAGTGGTATCTTTGCGAAGAGGATCGGAGCCTGCAAAGCCGAACATCAGACTGCATCGTGCAGCTCATCACCACGCAGCAGAGGAACGCCACTGCATGTAATCCCGTACGAGTCGCACTCAAGACCTCGGCGTACGAAGAACTGGACGAGAAACACTACACCGTCAGCTTCCCTACGCCCACAAAAGTACATCTCGCCTGTGAACAAGATCATTATTCAACCATACAAGGTAGCTACCTAGCCGTAATCCCGCACACGTGCTACATGGAGACACCGCTCTTCACCATCTCTAATGCCGACGATCGTCTCAAAGGACATGTGTTGAAACTCATGGTCCTAGTCAACGACACAGCTACCA